>JAOQGH010000001.1:153103682-153151049 GCA_025769975.1 Gallinago jamesoni
CCCCCCCCCCCCCCCCCGCCTTTGTTCCGCAGCTTTGAATGCAGGGCAGGTTGGTTTGGCGCTGTCCTACGCCATCACCCTCATGGGAACGTTCCAGTGGGGTGTCAGACAAAGCGCTGAAGTTGAAAACCTGGTAACATTTATTTCTTCCTTTTCGCCTCTTGGTTCCTTTTCATGGTTGTGACATGGGGCCCTGAGGGTGGGATTCTTCTTAATTAACTTAAGACATTAATACCTTAGCAAGCTATTGAGGCACCACTTACAGTCTGTAAAGAAAAATAGCCTCTTCTAGGGTATAATTTCTCTGACTGATTTTGAATGTCTATTGAGATGAATTGTGCCCAGTGACTGTCCCTCTCCATTCATAGTGAGGGAGGCTTTATAATCTCCCTTTACAGCAGAAAGGAAACTGTCGTTACAGTGTGGACAATTGCATTGCAACTCACTAAAATTGCAAGAAATTAATCCCTCTCTATAAGTAAGATTTTTTTAAAATTATTTTTTATATTTGATATTTTTATTTTAATATTATTTATTATTGCCTTATTAAATTTTATTTTTATCCATGATGACAATTTTTAGTGTCCTGTTAATCCACTGTAAAGGCTAACACCTTTTTAATTTATTGTAAGCTGACAAATATTTGAAAGTATTGGTTTATATTCAGCTGAGAGGATTGTGTTTTCCAAAAATATATAAAGTAAAATGCCTTCCAACAATTTAAAATATTTACTAGCGTGTTCTATTTGCCTGTTTACTTTCTTAATATATAAGAAAAAAAAGAACATACTGAGCATAAAGCTGGTTTTTTTTCCATGTTGTGCTGACAATGGAAGATTACTTCTAATTATGATTTGCTGACTATAGTCTAGGAAACGCACATAGTCCTTTTGTAGAAGTTACAAAGCCATGTTTAGTAACAGATAAAATGAATTATAATGTTAGATTTTATTAGTTTTTGTCAAGCACATTGCTTCTTCAGAGCATTTTTTCAAACATGAATAAGCTAGTGGTGACCACTAAATAAAATTAATTGTATTGAGAAGATGTATGGGTGAGGATGCACACCAGAGCCTAAACAGAAATTCTATTAATTGCCCAAGGGGAAAAAAGTGTCTAGAGAGCTCAACTTCTGTTTCTTTTCCTTTCCATAAGATTAGAGGCGTCAACAAATAATGCAGTTTCTTTCATATCTGGCATAAAATACGTAGGAAAACAAGTTTTATTGCATATGAGTCACCAATAATATGGTGACAGCTATCTTGGATTGTGGAGTTGCTTGTGGCAAACACACTTAGAAGATTTGCTGGGGGTAATGATAAGGACAAAAAAAAAAAAAAGGATGATGAAGCTAGTAAGTTGGTGCTAGCAGCTGTCCTGCATGTGCCTGTAACTCATATGGCAGTTTAATTTCTGGCTTTGTCTTCCCAACACACAATGTTATGCAGTCACCTTAGCCAAGACTGACAGACAGCTCTCGTAGCTTAAATTTCTTAATACTTATGCACATACTTAGATTTGTAATTAATCCGACTGATTAGAAATGAAAGTTTATGTAAGCATTTATGTATCATGATAGATTTGGGTCTGTAGCAGGACATAAGATGCATTCTTTCCATTTTTTCAGTTGTATAGGATGGTACCAAATACTCTTACCTGTACTAAAAAAACCCACTCTGGAATAATTTTCATGGGGTCTTTATAGTAAAAATACACATACACAATATTTCCAATATATGTAATAAACTGAATTTTTTCTATATATCTATATGTTATATGTCGTCTTTCCTCCCCTTAGATGATATCGGTAGAGAGAGTAATGGAATACACAGAACTTGAAAAAGAAGCCCCATGGGAGACTAACAAGCAACCACCACCTGAATGGCCAAGCCAAGGAATGATAGCATTTGAAAACGTTAACTTCACTTATAGTATAGATGGACCTTTGGTGTTAAGACATTTGTCTGTTTTAATTAAACCAAAAGAAAAGGTATGTATACAGCTGTCTTTGGCAATTCACAGAAATTAAGCAAGGATGATAAGTAGACAAGAAAGTGCATGATAAAAATACATTATAAAATATGTGGATGTGAGGAAATTAGTAAGTGTTCTTTTAAAAAATAAGCCATGGTCCTATTTAATAGCAAAAGTTGGAACCTGTGTATTTCCTATAAATGTAGCATAAATGTGTCTGGGAACATGACATTTCTGTCTATCAAAACAGAGGGTTATATATATATTCTATAATTTCCTGATAAAATTTGAGTTCAATCAGAAAGTAGTAGGCGTTCAAAATACAGACTAAGCCCGAAATGTTTGTTCAAATCCAAAGCAAATGGAGCTGCATTGGGAAATTGAGGATTCAGTGGAGAGAACGGAATGGAGTGAAGGGCGTCAACACACAAGGTGAACAGAGACCATTGACAATAAGGAATGTGCACCCTCTTGAACAGAGCCCTGAACAGGAGGGAGAAGAAAAAAAAACACATACCAGTTGCAGAAGTTTAGAATTGGGGATTTTATTTCAGTTCCTTTCGGCTACTAATCCAATTAACTGCTGCCATTAATTAGATTGGTAGCCAAAAGAAACATGGAAATAAAACTCTCCCTCTTCTGCAAATTTGACTCTTCCTCCCCAATTCTGACACCATCCCAATTGAAAGAATGCTACAGGGAAGGTCTCCCCCACAGACAAAATTAAATTAGAGCCCTGCAGTGTTAATTTGTGCTTTGCTATATTTCAAATGCACATGTACTTTTTTGATTAGGATATCTTCCCTAGGAGGCTGGTTCAACTCTCTACAATCATTGCCCTGGCCTCAATTGTAACATGCTTTTCCATGCAGTCCCAAACCTGTACCATTGGACTTTTTTAATAACATGCATGTTACCAGAATTCAACCCACCTTTGCTACATGGAGATGATGTCATGGAATTAGGTATGGGTGAGTTAAAAATGGTGTTTAAGAAGAAGAGCAAAAGGGATGTTTATCTACTCTCTACCTTTCTTGCCTATGGGCCATCTCTTTAGCTGCTATATATTGCTTCAATGTAATATCAGACAAGAAGATTTGCATTTCTTAGTGAGAGATAAAAATAAAATAAAATAAAAAATGGAAGCAATAGATATTAGCAATGTATGACTCAGTCGTTGGTGGGGATAGGAAGGGGAGGGATGACTGGAGGTATTTATTTTTGCTGAGTGGTTGTGCTGTGGTTTTGTCATCCTGAAGTGAATTTGCCCAGCTTGAAACGATTGCCAAGAACTTCATGTTTGCTTTCTATGATGTTTTGCACAATACTGCAGTAGGCTGCCACTGTGTAAAATAAATCTCCCAAGCATCTGTGCCCCTTAGATTTGGTTTTAATTATGGAGAAGTGTTTCTTTAGAACCAGGTTTCTAGGTCTGCTAGGGATTCTGTCCATGTGGTTATCAGTGAGAGCCCTTATGCCTGCTCACATCCCGGGCTCGCAGAGACTTCTGGTGGCTGCGGTGCCACTGGCAGGATGAATGAGTTTAAACTTGTGTAGAGTTTTTTTTGTGGCCACTCCAGCCCCCAGTTTGGGAAGCGGTAGGCACAGTATAGAATGGAGGGAGGTGACTACTAGCGGGTCACTAGTGGGTCAGGTTCCTTTCTGATCTCCTTGTCTCAGTGTTCAGTGGCTCGCTATGGCCAAAGCAGGTGAGGAACATCTATGCTTTAACATCTTTGCTGACATAGCAGAATCTGTCAGAGACAGACCAGGGAGGGCTCACATGGGGAGCTGTGCCAGCACCTGGCTGTGATTTACCTTTACAGCCAGCGGAGCTGCAGCAGGAGAAGCAGCTCGGCATGTGCAGCCCTGGTTTTTAAACACCACTATCTTTGTTTTAGGGTGCTTATTGGCTAAGATATTGTTAAACACGCTTTGTCCTGACAGATCCTAAGTCTGAAGGTATGGCTACGTGAAAAAGTGAAGAGGGCAAGGGTCTAGAATTTACAGCAGGGCAGCAGTTCGCCTAGATGCTCTCCCAGCCTAGCACGAAGGGGAGGTCGCCGGAGGGATAACAGAGGCAGGGGCAGCTTCAGCTGTAAATCTCCCTCTCGTTTTTTTGTGCAGCTCTGCTTTGAAGTACGAGTGGAGCTTGAGTAATGATGAGCCCGGCGTAGCAGGTGTACTCCTGTTGGATGCACGTGGCTTAACGTCGGGCAACAAAAATCCTGGCCATGTGATTCTCGTTAGGTGGCTGGGAATCCCATTTGCAGACCATGTCTGGGTTTGCACTGGCTATGGACATGGCTCTCTGAAGAATACAATGTATTTAAAAAAAAAAAAGTGTATACTGAGAGCTGTTTCAAATTCATGTCAATTTTCAGCAGCCTGTAGTCAATTGGACCAAAAATACAAATAGATGCCTCTAAATACTGAAGAGCATAGTCCTTTCATTTGATGCCAAACTGAAAGTGGGATTTTGACAATATGCAGAGCAGCTGCATTTTTATTTTAAGTATCAATGTATTTTTTATTTTTTTTTCTTTATATCCTTAATACAATACTTTATATCACTGACATTTACAGAGAAACAATTGAACTTTTGTTTTCACAACTCTGGGTGTCTGTGTTCTCCATTCAGCATTTTCTTTCTGAGTTGTAGTGTAACTGTTCAGAACTGTTTTTCCTTTGTTTCACTGATATAATTTAGAATGCTAGACATTTTACCATTTATTGTAACAGATTTGCTTAAATTAGGCTGTATCTTTAATAATAAGCACTGTATAAATGTTAATTAGTTAATATACAATAGTACAATAATGAATTGTGGGATGAAACTGTTGAATCGGAAAATGGAAAACACCTTCTAGATTACGCAGCGTTAAGTTGCTCCTTGCAATATACTTTTTTAGTGCTTTTGGTATTTTTGATCAAATGTGGGCACTGCTGCTTTGTCTGAGCTTTGTGTCCCTGGCTGTTACAAGTTTTCTCCTTGCTCTCCGACGTAACGTTTCCTGTGCTTAATTTCATTCCAGCAGTCATTACTGCATATACATCTGAGTCTCAGGCAGTGGGTAATTGCCCTCTGGTGTCTGTACGTATACTTGTGAAGGTTTTCGTGTTTCTTCCTCCCTTCTGCACCCCAATCACTTTGCCAGGCTATATTGTACAAATTCAATCCTCGTAAATCCTTCCTCATCAAATCAGTATCTCCAACCCTTATTAATTTTATGTTGCGCTTCTCTGAACTCTTTCCAGTGCGTTGATTTCTTTCTGGAAATGCAGCGATTAGGACTGATTGCAGGAATCAAAAAATCCTGCCAGATCAGATCAGTGTAGAGGGTTACTCCTATCACCTTCTCTGATAAAATTGATTACTGAACATTGTTTTCTCTAAGAATCCTTCACCTGAAGACAACATATTTTTAAAAAAGTTTGCTGTTCAAGTAGTATTTAATCACCACTAATTATATGTCTCCTCTCATTTATTAATGGGCCTACTTTCTCCCAAGTGTTGTTTTCATATGAAATATTTTTAGGTCTTAAACCCTTATTATTAAACTTAGCAATCCCATAGTTTGTGTTTTCTCTACCTCTTTTTTTTTTTCTTTTTCTGAAAGCATTATTTTTTCACGTTGCATACAGCTTCCGATTTTCCTTTGGGAACCTACAGAAGCATGAATCGCTGTGGCTTTATTATTCACTGTTTCTCCTGTTTGTAAAGTATTTGTAAAATTTGTAAAGTAAATTGTAAAGTAAAGTTTGTAAAGTAAATTACATCTGTTTCACATGGCCTTGTAGTTTCAATACCTGTGTCCTCCCTATTGAAGCTGTCTGAAGCATTAATACAGTTTATAATCCTCCCCCTAGTTTTGCCTTTATCTTGGCTTTAGAGTTTGACTATTTTGAAGTACTTCACCTTAACCATGCTAACCAAAATCAGTCTCAGTTATTTAAAATGGAAATACTGCTCATACATTGTTCCCAAAGTGCTTTACGGGAGTCCTTCTTTGGATTGAAGTGTAGGTGCATGCCTGAAATGATTTGCCTAACATCACCAAGTTTAGTATAAAAATCAGCAGCCTTGAATCACTTTACTGTGTACACCCAGCCACATTATCTTGTTTACACAATAAAACACCACACATTAAGGGAAAATCTTTCACCTTTGAATATGATCCAAGAAATTGCTGGGTATCCATATGTCACCTGAATCTAAACTGATTTGGGGGGAGGTGTTAATGGAATGGAAATGGAAAAAGTGTTAATTATAAAGAAGTTTTATTTGGTGCTTGTTCTACTATAAATCCTGTGATGGTGTAAAACTGTTGCTTGACATATTAGTTTATCCTGAAAAGTTCATGGTTTAATTGTACATGGTTGGCTTGCTCTGTAGGTTGGAATAGTGGGAAGAACTGGAGCTGGGAAGAGTTCTCTGATAGCAGCTCTCTTTCGCTTGGCGGAACCCGAAGGAAAGATTTGGATTGATAAGTACTTGACATCAGAACTAGGACTCCATGATTTGCGGAAGAAAATCTCAATTATACCTCAGGTAAGAGAGTGACTTGGTCTGCTATAAACATTTTCGTAGAATGCCGTAGTATTTAAAATGCTTTGCTGGGGTATGTTCCTTCTGCACCCCTGTACATGCAGTAGACAATAAAATTTCATTGAGGAGTTATTCTTAGAATCATAGAATGGTTTGGGTTGGAAGGGACCTTAAAGATCGAGTTCCAACCCCCCTGATATGGGCAGGGACACCTCCCACTAGAGCAGGTTACTCAAAGCCCCATCCAGCCTGGCCTTGAACACTTCCAGGGATGGGGCATCCACAGCTTCTCTGGGCAACCTGTTCCAGTGCCTCACCACCCTCACTGTAAAGAATTTCTTTCTAGTATCTAGTACAAATCTCCCCTCTTTCAATTTGAAACCATTAACCTTCGTCCTATCTTACTTCAATAAGGTCTTGATCATTTTCAGATAAACAGATTCAACTTTGGGGATGGGAGCATTTTCTTTCTAGTTTTGTCCACTGTCTGTTCCTCTAGAATACTTGTGAGTAAGTGTTAGCAGGATGCTGTCCTCCTGTAGCCTGGGAAAGAGCAGAGAAAATCTGATAGGAATATACCAAGCTCCAGCAGTCCTCTGAGGTCACTTGATCCTTTGGCAGCAATTCCTGCCTGATGCATTACCTGAAGCTTCCTTAGTAATGGACTTTGAGACATCCACCTCTCTAGTCACCCATGTACAAACTAGATCTAGAAAGAGCAAACCTACCAACTGGAAGCGAGCAGCTAGTTGTTTGGAAAAGTTGGACAGGGCGAGAGCAGAGCAACGGACAAAACAGTGGGTCATTATGATCCATAAATAAAAACTTAGTGAGCTGTAGAAGCTGAATACAGGAAAAAACCTAAGACGGTGTTGGGAATAGCCACATCTCTGGTGCTGGAGCAGAAGGAGGGATGTTCCAAAAAGTTCAGTGTATGACTTCAAAACTCCCTGAAGGCAGAGCCTGTGCTAGTTGCCGTGTTACAGCATTTGAGCTCTGATCTCTTTGGTGATCTCCTCACTGGAGAGGGAGGGAGAGGGAAAAGCTCACATGCTGCAAATGCAAAGTCATGTTTTTGGCAGGTAATTTGTCTGGGTTGTCTTAGCATGTAGATAGAACAGTAGGCTAGAAACCAGAGGAATTTGTTTGCCATGTTTAGCATTAATTCTTAGATCTGTATTTTATAATAGAAGTCATATTTAGAGTCCTTACACCTTCTTTGTATCTGTATGTTTCCTAACCTGTTGGCAGGATGACATTCAGAGTGTATTACTTTATTTAAATTGAGAATCTGGTAAAAATGATAATGAACAGTGGTTCTAAGCCTCTCTTGGTTACTTGCTGTTTTTTCCCTTTCCTAAGAATAGGAGTCAGAGAAAAGAAGCAGGGATGCTATTATCAAAAGACTAACAAACCAAACAAAAAACAAACAAATAAAAAAAAGAGGTACTTCCCAGCAATTGGATTGTTGCCTAATGTAGAATGCCTTTTGTTTCTGCATACTAAAGGCTTTGTTATTGCACAGCAGAGGTACTCACTGGATCTATTAATCTTTTGTACATAAAGAGGGCTTTTTGTGGATTTAAGTTCTAATTTTTTGGCGGTTTGTGCAACATTCTTTTCTACTGGAAGTAGGTGATCATCAGTTCATTCAAGGTCTACAGCCTTTTCAAAGCCTTTCCCATAGCAATTGTGGGTGATTTCTACTTCGGAAGAATTCAGCCCAGTGAATAAAATATTGACACAGGAAAACAGCTGGTTAAATACAGTTTCTACATGTTGAGTGATGCAGGCGCTCAAAGTCCACTGCATTTAATTATATATGGGTGGGGTTTTTTTTCATATTTAGTTCTATTGACATGGTTGTAAAACTATCCAGTTCAGTTCTGTAACTTCTATCAAGTTTGTATGATGGGGTTTTCATCATAGTCACAAAGGGTTTTAAGTGTCCAAAGGCTAGCAGGTAACATTTCTGTTCTATGTAAGGGAAAAGTATTTCCACTAAAAATATGCAAAACTATGAAGTATTGGGTGGTAGTAAGAAGAGGAGGAGGGTTTGGAATAAGGTTTATACTGTAGTAAACTGAGTGATAGGCATTGTCTTGTACTGGCGTCAATAATAGAAATAGTAATGTAACATCAGGTAGTTATTTTGCAGCAAGTATCTTAATAATTATGTGGGAAGCTAAGCAACCAGAGGGAGAGATGCTTATTAAAATTATAACATAAATCATGCTAAACAGAACCATTCCTAGAGAGCGAATGAGGCAAGACTGAAGTTTTCTTGTATGTAAGTTTAAATACCTACCTGGAGAAATAAAAATGTGCTTAGGCTTCTAATTGCTTGCTTGGATGGAGCTGTGTGAAGGTTGTGTTTGTAAATCTTTTCTATGCAAATGTTGTCTGCCTCCCTGACTGCAAGCATTTTTACAACAATTATTTACAGGTTTGTCTTATTACTTTGCTCTCGTAAACCAGACTATTTTAAATAATAATCTGTATCAGAAATTATAATTAAAAAATATCCTTATCTTCTGTTGCAGTACATGTCTGCTGTTAAGACTTTTATAATAGTTGTGAATGCTTTATCAATTCAGCCTCTTATTTTGCCAACCTATAAAAATAGATTGAAAAGGAAAATAAATGTAACAATCCTTTCAAAACACACCAAATTGTGGGTTAAAATGTGTTGTATAAACAAATTGCTTTCTAGATGTTTTTGAAGAAAAATGTTCTTTAAATTAAATCCTTTTGTTCATTCAACAGGTTTTTAGTGGCATGTGTTGCCTAATGCAACAGATACTTACAAATAATTGGCATGTCAAGAGATGCATATATTCTTTTACATTGCTTGTGGCATGTTCTGTCTTTGTTAATCCTTTTATACCTCTCAGAGTGGTTTAGAAATGAAGACACAATAAAAGGGTTAAGGACTAAATTCTGTCTGATTTGCTGCAGCCCTTTGGAGCTGGGCATTGCTAGGGTTAGATGGGCCATAAGTCATGACAGAGGTTAATCTCAGCATAAGCTGAACTTACCCAATTTAAGTTTAGACCTTATTTCCTAGGGAAGAAAAAAGAAAACATTTTGTGTAAGATTTCTCCAATTTAAAGAAAACTGACAACATGATGCATGGTCTGCATTTATGATTAGTGCTGTTACAGCTTTTAACTTACTGTCTTTTTGTGATATTAAGAGGAGTTTAGCTCTCAAGTTGTGTCAGCGCAGGACTTTCAGATCTGGCAACTCACATTAGTGAGTACTGATCTATTGCTTAAGGAGTTTTGGGCCCAAAGTCATCTTCCTACTTCTCAAACACTGCACTTTCCAGTGTGAATTGATGTCTGCCAGTTTGATTAATGATCTGTTATTGGTCTGAATGGGAGCTGAAGTAGAACAAATCCCTCTTCAACCGCAAGTAAAGCCACATTGGTACCTGCATGGGAGAATCATAGAATCAGAAGGTACTGATTTTACTCTCTGGTATATTTCGAGTTAGAGCTCTGCCCAGCAGTGTTCCAGTTCTAAGCAAATTTACTTCAGTACTGCAGCAGTATAGATTAACTTCTATATGCAATAGATTTAAAGGTTGTGTTGAAATGGTGAAAGGTGTTTGTCTTAGGTTCTGGTGTTAAAATTGAAGGGCTTTTATGGTATGAAATGACCAAAAAAACCCAACCCACAGCCAAATAGAAAAGCAAAACCAGAAAGGTTATTGTGAGTTCTTTGATTCCTCTCTGGTTTCTATAGTTCAAAGACAAATTTTTAGAACTGCCCAAATGTAATTGAGGAGTGTGAGCTCATTGGCAGTGGTAGTTGCTGGTTTTCATTGACAATGGTAGTTGCTGGTTTTCATTGACAATGCCAGGAGGATAGCAATGATTTCATGTGAGTATATATTTGTGTGTATGTATGTATATAAAGCTGGTGGCATCAAAACAGTGGCATGTAAATGCCCATTTGAGTACCCACATAATTATGTAAAGCAATTTGCAAACAGACCTCCCCTATTTGGTAAATTATCTTCATACAGACTGGCTGAACACTTGCCCCCCCCCCCCTTCCTCTTTAAGTGTGCTATTGTGAAATACTTTCATTTCATAAAAGGTTGTAGGATATTTCTATGCTGTTGTTGGTTAGTTCTGATTGTTATTAAATTACCTACTGTGATATAAAACCTGTGTTAATAATGGAATGCTTATTTTACTGGGTTTTAGGAGCCTGTTTTGTTCACTGGAACTATGAGGAAAAACTTAGATCCTTTCAATGAATACACTGATGAGGAGCTGTGGAATGCCTTGGAAGAGGTGACTTATTAAATCTAATAATGAGCATCTGATATTTACAAGCCAAATAACACTAGAGCGCTTGTGTGCGTTAGGTTTTAGATGTTTTCATCTGGTTTGATAAGGGCGTAGCTGTTGATGGAAGAGGTAGACTGTTGTGTACGCATTTGTGTATGTGTGAGTTTGTGCATGTGTGTGTAGACATGTATGTTGTTATATAAGTCTTTTATGAAAAAATTATCCTTTGGGATGATGCTTTGGTTACGTTTTGATTCATATCTTAGTTTTAATGAACATTAATAGATTCTTAACAATGTGCTTTAATCTTTGTAGAATTCTAATAACTGACACACTGTGTAATCCAACTTGGCAACTACTCATTTTGTGTCAGAATAGAAAAGGTAAACCTTGCATACTTATTGTTGTGTCATCAGACACACAATAGCCGATTTAAAAGGGAGTTACTCATCCTACAGTATGTTGACATGTCAACAGGTGCAACTGAAGGAGGCTGTGGAAGACCTACCTAATAAAATGGAGACGCAGCTGGCAGAATCCGGGTCTAATTTTAGTGTTGGTCAGAGACAGCTGGTGTGTCTTGCCAGAGCGGTTCTAAAAAAAAATCGGATCCTTATCATTGATGAAGCAACAGCAAATGTGGACCCAAGGTAAAAACAAAATCTATCATGTTAAGATGAGCTGGTTTTTTTTCTTCTAATATGATCATTTGTACTTTAGAGATGAACTTAAATACTTCATAATTTTTGCAATATACATTGCTATTTTATTTTTTCCATGGTAGCATCAGACTTGTCTATTCAAAATAGGGTGGTTGAGCTTTGGATACAACACAGATGATATTTACTTAGTGCTCAAAATATCCCTAACTTCAGTACATTCCACAGAGTAGGAAAATTAATATTCAAAGTTTATTTGTCCTGCAGCCATAGACAAGAAGACAAGAACCTCCTTGGAAATGGAGATCAGTAACATCAGAATAGCCATGAAACAAGTTGAGTTCTGTTGATTTCAGGAAAAAATGTCTCTTGGAAAATAAATTAATGTCATCCGTCTCCCCTCCTCCCCCTGCCCCCCCCCCCCCCCAAAAAAAATCCCTCAAAACTAAGAAAGGTGAAAAATGCCTATGTACAAAACTTTTGGTACTTCTGGTTGTGAGATGCTGTCCTTTATGACTGCTCAGATGCTGCTGAATAAGTTGCAAAAAAAATGGGTGTGGGGGAGGAAGGTAAGCCATCCTAAATACCACGGGATTTGCAGATTTGGAGATGTTTAAAGCTACAGGAGGGACTAATTTATCATTCATTATTTTGTATTGTCTAACTCAGGCCGGCAGAACTTTCCTGAATTCATTCTTGTTTGAACTAGAGTGTAGTTCTAGAAGTACATCCAACCTCAATAGAAAAAAAAAAAATAAAAAAATCAATGACAACCCTTGTTAAATTGTTCCAATACTAAGTACCCCCACTGTTAATTTTTGAAACATTTGAAACGCTGGTGGAAATATTTTGAAAACAATACTGCAAACGTACTGCATCAATTAGTCTGAGCTGAATATATAGTTCCAACAAACTATGGCTTGAGGGAGAACTCAAAGTCCAAAGAGGACAATAACACAGCAAGGCCCTCAAACAGATGCATTAAGGATTTTGTATGTCATCTGGGCGTGACTCATTTTTATAACATCTTCTTGGGGGAGAAGTGGTGCCACTAGGGTAGCTTTGCAGTTCAGCTGACAGTGTATTTCTAAAACCTTTAGAGAAGTGCATTCTCTTCCCAGAGGTTCTCTTTTTTTTTTTTTCTTTTTTTTTTCTTTTTCTTTTTTGACTATTAGTTTATTTTTGGCTGAGCACTGATAGATTAACTGTGATTAATCATAGCTGTGGAAATTTAATACCATCTTACTCATCCTCCCTATTTTGGCATCTCACATGTGTGTGTTCTCAACTTACACTATCCATTTAATTGATCTTGATTAATGTGTGCTGCAATATATATTATAATAAGGTAAATGTTTGTTTGTATCAACTCTAGGCATAACAATACAAATAATAACTTGGAACTTCTTCTTTGAATTCAGTTTGCATTACAGTCATTATTACCTTTTCCTTAATGTGTTGCTATAACTAGAGCCGAGTATTTTTCAGCTGTGCAATCTGATAGGACGCTCATCAGGAAATGCTGGTGTGGGTTGCTTAACTGAGCAGGTAGGGAGGCATTTTTGGCATGTAAGGAAAAACCTCCTCCTCCCCCTCTTCTGATGCACAGCCCCCATACTGGCACCCTTGTCTCTAGCCTGGCGGCAAGCACACATCGTATCAAGCACCTGGGATAGGAAACCGTGGGGAGCTGCCGCCGGCTCTGGAGATATTAATTCTTTTTTTTGTTGTTGTTGTAGTTTTTCTGGCTCTTGATCTCCTTGCCTCAACCACTGCTGCAACTGTGTCCCTTCAACCTGGAAGCAAATGTGAGGAGGCAGGTTTTGGGGGTGGAAGGAGGAGAAAGGTGAGGTGGCATTGAGGCAGTGGGATGTGACGACAGGGTGGGAAAGTATACCTTTCGCATGGCTGAGGGCTTCCCCACCATGTTCGTTCAGCTCAGCTAGGCCATCCTCTGGTGCTGAGTGAAGCTGACTGCCCAGAGAGGTTGTGCAGTTGCCTCCTCTGGAGATACTCAAGACCTGCCTGGATGTGTTCCTGTCCAACCCGGTCTAGGTGAACCTACTTTGGCAGGGGGGTCTGACTAGATGATCTCTGAAGGTCCCTTCCAACCCCTACAGTTCTCTGTGATTCCATGAGGGAGTTTGGAGTGCGCCTTTCTCCCTCCTGCCTACATTCCCGTATGTACCTCTATTATTTCCCTTGCTCCTCACGGCTACCAGCTGCTCTGCCTGCTGCAAGGGGTGTCAGCGCTGTCGTGAGGGAGAGGAGGACCTTCAGGTAAAGAAGGTGGCCCTAAGTCACCTAAGTCCTTGTATGTTTTATGTAGTGACTGACAGATGTTTAATTTGATCTTGTCTTCTTGCTCCTGAAGCTGGCATTCTTACCCTGAGAAATAGAACCACTTTATAGCAGTTGAGCCAGTCTGGAAAGTTGTATGAAATCTGGAGTGGAAGAGGTGAGAAGCTTTCTGTAGTCACTTTGGTGATCATAGAATCATAGAATGGTTAGATTTGGAAGGGACCTTAAAGACCATTGAGTTCTAACCCCCCTGCCATGGGCAGGGACACCTCCCACTAGACCAGATTGCTCAAAGCCCCATCCAGCCTGGCCTTGAACACTTCCAGGGATGGGGCATCCACGACTTCCCTGGGCAACCTGTTTCAGTGCCTCACCTCCTTCAGAGTAAAGAATTTCTTCCTAATCTAATCTAATCTAATCTAAATCTCCCCTCTTTAAAACCATTACCCTTTGTCCTGTCACTACACTTCCTGACAAAGAGTCCCTCTCTGGCTCTCCTGTAGCCCCCTTCAGATATTGGTAGGCTGCAATTGGTAGGCTCTCTGGAGCCTTCTCCTCTCCAGGCTGAACAACTCCATATATTGAAATAAAATCTTTAGTAACTGAGACTTGTTTAAAATATTGACTAAGTTGAACTTACTACGCTCTTTGCCCACTGACTACAGTATTATGCGCTATCCCATATTTTTACTGCATATAAAGGAGAAAACTTAAGGGACCAGTCCACTGCCACGTTTTTACATTGGTTGTGCATTGAGTCTGGTTAAAACAGCCATTGCTCGTAGTTAGTTCATTAGCCAGCTTAACCTTGTAAGGTTTAACCTTTCATTACATCTAACTGCTATCTGTAACTGTTTCTCTTTTGAAGAAATTATCCAAAGCCTTTCAGGAATTGTGTAGTGTGAGATACGCTTCCAGAACAATCCCAAGAGGACATTAGGCTGAAGATAATGACTTATCCAGTGTTCCTTTCAGCAGCTTTGTTGCTTCTTATTCAGGTCCTATTTATTCTTATTCTTTAGATAGTGTTCTTTTTACACAGTCAACTAATTCAGGTTACACCAGATCTTGGGTTGCTGTGAAACTTGCTGTTAGATCCTCAGCCCACAGTGCCAGTGGGATAGCTATGCCACCATTTTGTGCTTTCTTATTGTACTGTTCCTTGTGATGGGGAGTATTGTGGTTCCCATTTTCATATTATCAGATTAGGGTTGAGGTTTTGTCATCCAGCAGCCCTGGTTTGGTATTCAGGTTGCATCTGGTTTCTAATATGCCTGTAAAGTGATGGGGTTTGATCCACTGAGGTGGGTGATGGAATCACTTGGCACTTGCCTGGCCACTTTCTCAGTCTGGGTAGGCACCCCAAAGGCTCCATTTCTGCCCGGAAAAAAGGACAGAAATGCTGCTTCCTTTGGCGCTTTCCTAGGGGGAAAACAGCTCTACTTGGCATGTGATACAGTCTCTGCACTCTGTCAGCATGTAATTCTATACACAGGTCATTTTCTTAGTCTTTTAGATTTTTTTGCCTTTCCTACCTTCTTCCCCAAATTCTTCTGAAGGGTACTGGTGGTGCTTCTTCCTGCCCCACCAAAAAGTATACTCCAAGATCTACCATGAACCTTAGAGGGGATCTAGTTGAGTCCCTATCAGTGGGCATGTCTGCATGAGATTTCATACTGTGATATTTGAAGATGGGGCTATTAGGTCTGTTTCTGATTACTTTGTAGTCTCATTTTAGAGCATTTGTCACACCCATAACATGGCCAGCAGTTTCTTATTATGGATAAGCTTATATACAGGAAATACCTGTTTATGATAATAGTTTGATAGTATCTATCTAACAGTAAGAAATAGTTTCTATTGTAAATGTAGGAAGAGGTGGTGCTACAAGGAACGCACTTAATAAAGGAAGATATAATAAATGAATGCAGAGAACAGGGATATTCAAGGGTGAGGCATTGTCCCCAGGTAACAGTAGGAATAACCTGAGAGTTGCAAATCATTTTGAGCCCTTTAAAAAGTTGTTTTCAAAATTCCTGAGCAAGCTACCATTCTCTGTGTTCCTTAGTAGCTCTGCAGGAAACCTTGAGCTTGACTATAAGGAAAGAAAAAGGCTTTCTTCACAGTATTCTAGGGAGTATGGAGCCTTTATATTGTTATTCAGTGTGGGCTATCTCTTGGCGGTTGCAAGAGAACACATCTGGCTGTCTATATAAGCCTCTTCCGTACTGAGTGTTTAAATGTATGGCCCTGGTTTTTAATTTCAAAAGTAAGAGTAGTCAGGTAATTGGGGCATTGCTGAGAAGACAGCAAAAGAGATCTGTGTGTTAACACTGCGGTGAAACTGCTGGTATTGCTGTGATGCGAGACATACACGTGCTAGTGGGGCATTAAGAATTAAGAGCTTCCTTTTCTTAAGACAACTGTTAACACACATGGCTAAAGAACCTGTCTCTGTCATGACTTCTTGTCCCATCTCTTTGGGACTGGCCTTGGTTCAAAAGGAGGACTTGAGGGACACCTGCTTCCCCCCAAAGTTCTTTATCTTCTTTTGGGGCAGTAGGAGCAGATGGACCGAGCCATCTCAGACTGAGATCCAGAACCCAGTTCTCTTAAGCTCATGACAGAGCCTAAATGTTTCTGTCCCCAGATGAAGATGACAGTCAGCATGCGTGGGAATTCTTTCTTAACTATCTATTTCCCTTCTCTCTGACGATTCCTCCTGTCATCAGCAGGGATCTGTCTCTTCCTTTGTCATGCTGATTGCTTAAACTTAGTTTGTAACAGAAGTTGTGCTCAATCCTTCAGAGCATGAGCCTGTTCTTTTCTTCTGTGGAAACTTAACAGTTACTCTGTTCCTCTAAGTCCATCCCGTTCTTCCGAAGTTGTCTTTGTCCACTTTTTATTGTTAGTGCCTTCTGTCATGGTGGCGTCAGAACAATTATTTTTGCTTAATTTATGAAGTGATACCAAGTATTTATTGTGTGCAGACAGATTCAATGTAGGGTACTACTTCTATCTAAAAAATAATAATCTGTCAGAGGAAGATATGTGTTGCACGAATCTTTATTGTATTTTATTTGATTTTCCAGTTCCTTTTAACAATTTGAAGAATTAGGTCTTTGCAAGAAACTGGTTGAAGCTAACACGGCTGCCTGAACGTAACATTTTATCCAGATATCTCCTTTGTCTTGTTTTAACCCTATGTACAGGGGTTAAATAATACAGCATGTATTATTCTCCAGTCGTTATATAAAAGTGCAATTTCCTGTTTTAGTAGAAGTCCTGGAAATGAGACCCATGCCTCCAACTCCCTGACTTCTAGGCTGGAGCTTCCTTGGTCCAACTAACCCCAGTATATTTTGAGTTCTTTGGGTCATCTTTCTACGTGGATGAGAATTTTAGTTTCTATACCAGCATTCCCTCACTGCCTTTCTCTGTTGTCACCCCTCATCACGTTTTTGAAGGCTGACAGGCAATATATGACGTGGCTGACGTGGCCGACGTGGCCTGGCTCTGCGCCGAGGTTGGGAGCCAAGGATTCCTGTGCCATGTGGACTGTCAGGTGCCTCTAGAGGGCATTCATCACCTGATGGGCTGTCTAATTCAGGTGCTTCATGCACCTTCCAGCCATGCCTTTCCCCTTTTGTTGACTAAAGAGAGGACTATACAGATTTCCACATTTAAGCCTGACTGCTGTGCTTTAAGTTAGGTGGTGTCCATGCTTCTCTTGTACAGTTAGTTACTTGAATAATCTCCAGTTTTATGAATATTGCACCTCCATTGCCTTAATTCTTGTTTATACAGCTAAAGAATGGTTTAGTGTCTTATACGTTTTTCAGTATAATTTTATTTCCTTTTCAGGATTCTCAGCTTTATTTGTGACAGATGCTGCTCTAACCCAGTACTTCAGTGTCTGTGCTTACTTTTCATTCTTTACAAGTCTTATGTTTCCTGATATCCTTTCATAGGTGGTTAATTCATACAGTAGATTGAGGCTCTTAACTTGAAAGTTTTTACTCCTTTCCCTGGGTTGTGTGTTCCAGGTAACAGAATGGATTTATAGTTTTCTTTTTTCTGTAGTTTTTGATCTACTCCAGTCCTAGTTCAGTTTACCAGCCACCTCCTTTATTTAATCCTCTTTTGCAGTGGAAGTCAAGAACCTTAGTTACAGGCTGACTTGGGTTCATTCTTCCGTTGATTTGCAATGAAGGATATTTACTTTCACCAACTTTTCTCCACTGCTTCCACAAACTAAAACTTAAACTTAACTAAAACTTAAAACGTGACCTTCTTTGGTATAGACATCTCTAGGGATATCTGATTCTACAGAATGTTTCTCTTTCTGCAATCAAAGCCTGGGAAGTTAGTCTCCTGAAATGAAACCTATTGCTCTCCTTCCAAGAAGGAAACTCTTTCCTCCTCAAGCATTAGAGGACAGATTTTGGAATATGTTTCATGATATGCCTCCAAGTCATCCGATACAGCGAGAGGAAGAAGCACTGTACTGACTTCATATTTCCTTCTATACAGTCATGTTTGATGAAACCGTAAAACTTGCCTGCCGTTCAGTTATCCATGCAAACATCTTATTTTTGTCTGCATTGCTCTTGCTGTGTTTCAGAACAGATGAGTTCATTCAGAAGACGATCCGTGAAAAGTTTGCTCACTGCACAGTGCTGACCATTGCACACCGCCTGAACACCATTATTGACAGTGACAGGATTATGGTAAGAGCTAACTGCTTAAAATTATTATTTTTTTTCCTGAAGAATAATGTTACTGGCTGTTTCTTCTTAATTTTGACCCAAAAGTGGGCAGAGGTTGAAGTCGTACTTGAGGCTTATCCTAGTTAGCCTAGTTATCCTAGTGACTGTGATTGACAACTGTAGAAGTGATGACCTGAAAAGACTTCTTTAGGTTGTCTGGCCCTGTGGTTTCCAGCTGGCGAGGCACGAACCCGTTGCAGGTGAGGCACAGCAGCAGACCTGAGCAAATAAACTCAGCCAGCACGAGGAGCCCCATTGACACACCCAAGAGGCTCTGGACAGAGTCAGCTGGATTTGGTCGGGTTTATTAATTCAGTCTCGGTGGGCAGAGGGAGGCAGCGACAATAGTTAGTGGTGTGGGATGCATGAGGAGGAAATGGTGGAGGTTCTGGGGCAGGACACATGGAGGTAAGGAGGCAGCAGCTGCCCTGGGGCAAGGGTGGTGGTGGTGGGAGGAGTGGAACGAGACTGGTGAGGTAATGAACAGGGCCAGCTTTCTAAAGCAAGGTTCAGACGGAAAAGATGAAGCACCACCAATCTAGCAGCCTTTGCAGTCTCTGTTTCCAACAGAGCACTGATAGACTTTGCCATTGTGGAATGCCCCCTCTGCCATCTTGCCTGCCCCATGGTGCGTTGCACACTTATAGAAATTAGGAAATACTTGCTGATTATTTTCATAAAGGCAATGGTCTTCCCAGCTCTCGGGAAATCGGGCTGGTTTGTGTCCTTGAAATGATGGGCAGCCTGCAGTTATGCAATTTTCTGCACTAGGAGCAGGAGCCCTTTGCAAACATTTTCTTCACAGCCAGTTGGTGAAGTAACTGACATAGTAGGCAAACCGTGTTCATGAGTGGAACTCAAATTTAACTGGGCTTCAAGCAGAAATTGCCCTTCATGTCTCAGTGGTATCCTTAAAAAAAAATACTTTCTTCAACTTTTGTTTTGTGAAAATGAAGCATATTAATTTTTTCCATCTTTTTTCACTGGGTGCTCAAAACGTTTTAAAATCTGTGATTGAGTTACAATGCTTGCCTGAAGTACACAAAATGAAAGAATTGGATCTACTGAGGTGAGTGGTGTTCTGAGGAGTAGAATAGAGTAGATTGTAAACTGAGTGATTATAGTTTACTTACAAAGAGAGAAACCAGCAGAACTGCCATAAGTAGTCATGTAATTGCAAGCATTTAATGTATAATAAATAAATATTTTCTTCACTGGTGAATACCTCCCCACAGGTCTAATGGATATGTTGGTGTTTTCTATAACTAAAGTGAACAAAAGACTTGTGAGGAAACAACTGTGACCTAATTAATAGCTGTGTGTGTTTGTTAGCTGTCCAAAGGGATTTCTGTGGGTTTTGGTTCATTAGCTGCCATTAACTTGTTATGCACAGAATGCTCTTTCCATGAAGATGTTCTTCTTAGTTTTACCTTTAGTATTGTGCAGTCGTAAAGAAATCTACATGCTTTATTTGCTTTTTTTACCAAAAAAATCATTGGAACAAAGCATAGAAATCACCTTCACCCCAAACTGCCCAGTATTATTACCAACTATATAGCTACTCTATCATGTTTTTAGAGTCTGTACATTATTCTTAACCTTGCGCTGTTTCAGTTTAGCCACTATTAAGATTTCTAGTTTACTAGAAGTCCATTTATGTTCATACATTGTCTAATACAGTCTTATTTGAATGCCTTTGACCTCTTTAGATTATTAAGGAACAGATTTGCAAGAAGGTGTGCCTTTGAGTCCACAGTCATTAGTAACTCTTAAATATTTTTTCATCTTTTTACATTACTCTATTTTGATCTCCTTAATGATTTCTTAATGATTAATCTATTTTGATCTTCTTAAATCATTAAGGGTGCAAAGCATAGGACAGAAAATCTGACATGACCCCCTATTTTCGTGACATCCTTGTTCAGTTATTGATTCTGTTTCTGGACAAATCAGAAATATGAATGCATATTTAGAATGATCAGAGTTACAGCAGGTGTGCTTTTGTAACACTTTTAATTACTTGGTTTACTCAGGCATGTAACTGCTAGTGGGAATATAGCAAAATTTTTGAAGAATAAGAAAAATGTGTGTTAAAAATGCAAGGAAAAAGGATATCCCTCTAGGAGACTAACAGTTAATGAGTTCCATTAACAATAAAAAGAGCATTCATGGAAAATTAATCGTTTACTTGAATATCACAAAAATTGAGAAGACTCAGGTAATGAAAGCTTTCAGAGTATTTTAAAATTTGGTTAGTCGATGTGTTTTAGTAATTCACAAATTTAACTTGATGCCAATTCTTTTTGAAGAGTAAATATACACAAAGTGAAGTGCATTGTTCTTCAATTACCTGGTATTATCAAAAGCCCTGGTTTTGTTTCTCTTTCAACTGACACCTCTAGGTGCAATAATACCTTCATTTATAGGCCATCCCAAACCTCTGTAGTTTGCTATCATGGTAAGTTTGTTAGGAAATGAGGGAAGAAGAACAAAGATTGAACCTGGCAGTTGGAATATTAACAATTGTCTTTTGACAGATAAAAAGTTATTTTTCAAACACGTTTTGAGCAAACTTATTCAACTCTCTTAATTCAATCACAAAAGTCCAAG
Organism: Gallinago jamesoni; assembly: GCA_025769975.1. Lineage (NCBI taxonomy): Eukaryota > Metazoa > Chordata > Aves > Charadriiformes > Scolopacidae > Gallinago > Gallinago jamesoni. The sequence goes on from JAOQGH010000001.1 coordinate 153,124,849, forward strand.
CCCATTCCTGAACAAGTATACATGACCTGACCATAAACTAGGGTTTCCCTCCCTTCCTGTTGAATCAGACTGAAAGGAACCTCCGGAGGTCTCTAGTCTAGTCTCCTGCTCAAAGCAGGGTCAGCACTAATTTCAGATCAGGTTGCTCAGGTCTTTTTCCAATTGGGTCTTGAAAACCTTGAAAGATGGAGATTCCACAATCTCTGTGGGCAGCCTGCTCCAAAGCATAATTATCTGCCATGAAATATTTTTTTTTCCTTATATCCACTTGAAGCCCCATTTTGGTTTATGGCAATTGTTTCTTGTTTTCCCACTATGTATTTTGCTTAAGAGCCTGCTTCTATCGTCTCTGTAACTTCCTTATAGGTATAGGAAGATTGCTGTTAAGTCATCTGTTCTCCTGGTTGAACGAGCCCTCTTCCATCAGCCTCTCATAGGTCAGGTGTTCCATTCCACTGCCCACCCTGGTGACTCTATTTCAAACTTGCTTCAGTTTACCCTCATCTTGTACTGAGAGGTCAAAACTGGTCATCGTATTTCTGATCTGTTCTGATGAGTCCTGAAAAAGCAATTCCCTTGATCTTCACTCCTCTTGGTACCCATGGCACACTGCTTAACTCCTGTTTAGCCTACTGAACACCAGGACCCCACCTCCTTTTCAGCACAGATGGTGCCCAGGCTCCCCAACTGGTAATGGTGCAGGGGGCAGTCCATTCCAGATTCAGGACTTTGAATCTATCATTGTTGAGTGTCATGAACTCCATGCTGACCTATTCCTTCAGCCTATCTAAATCTAAATAGCTTTGAATGTCAACCCTGTCTTGAGCGTATTGACTGCAATCTCCGGTTTGGCATTGTCCACACGCTTTTGATTTGATTGATTAATTCAATTTAATTGCTGGTTAAAGCAGAACTTTCCGAAAAGAAAATGTTCATGTTCACGTTTTAGGGGTAATACAAACATTTTTAAAAAAAAATTAGAACAGAAAATAATTTTGAGAAAGTCATGAGAAAATGTCAAGTTGGATGAGTATGGAAATAGGAACTGAACATGAACTGTTGCATGTCTGCTCACACCCATCGTAATAACCGGTTCTATTTTAGAAGAGAAGAAAAGCCTACTGGAAGAGGAAGAAAAGGAAGAACAGAATACACTTTGTACAACTGTAGACAAATCTGGCCTCGGGAGTTGTTTTAATTCTCGTTTGTTCCATTCCCAAAACCATACCTCTGGTTTCATAATCCAGGTCACGCCTTAAGAGTATTTCCATTATATCTATCTTAGTGATAAATACATTTTATCAGAACTTCAAACACTTAAAATCATTGAGGGAAGAGCTGTATTGTGTAATGTGATACTCTCTAACCCAATCACCTCAATGAGTAATACTACATTGCACTTGCATAGGACCTTTCATCTGGAAATTGTAACGCTCTTTACAAACATTAATTAATTAAACTTCAAACACCTGGGTGAGATAGGGAAGCATCCATACAATCTTTGGAACCAAAGTTGGAAAGACTTGTTAAGTCAGGCCATCAAATAATACTACCATAAAATTATAATCCAGCGGTTTTCAATTCAAACTCTTTTTTTTTTTTTTTCCCCCAACCCTTCCCTCTGTGTGTGCTGCTCCAGAGTCCCATAGGACACTTTCTCATTCCTTTTTCTTCATTAGTTTGAGAACCCCAGTTGTAACTCCTCCCGTCGGGTGCTAGCAGTACCCAGTTTAGCACAGGCAGCTGCCCTCCTGCTGCCTTGGCAGAGGGGGAGGATGGAGACATGTGCTGCAGTTGCCTCTTCTGCAAAGGCAGATCCTGGACGAAGCTCAGCTCGGGCTTGCTCCACTGGCCCCTCATTCCACGTAGCCTCCTCACCACCACGACAGCTGCTTTCCTGTCCTGTCCTCACCTTAGAGGGCCAGGGCCTTTTACCTAAATTGCATCTGCAGCTCACCAAACCCAGCCAGGAGCAGCCTGGGGCATCCAACAGGCACCACTCCCAAGGCTTCCAGGTGGGATCTCATACAACCCTATCACCCGCTCCTCCCCCTCCTCTCTGCTTCCTTCTCCAGGTTGAGAATGCTTTTTAGAAGCTGTGTTTTTACAGAGGGGAAAACGGCATCCAGAAATTGAGGCTCACCCAGGGGACACGGTGGATCGGTAGCAAATTAAGTATATACATCTGGCAAGAGCCTGATGCGATTGCTCTATAGGCTGTGCCGTGGTCTCTATAGGAAAGCCACAGAGCAGTCAAAACTTGTGCATTTTCCAATGACAAGGATGTTCCTCTACAGAGACTTTTCATATCAGCGCAATGCTTCTTTGAAATGGAAACTCTTTATGCAGGCAGAACTTGATCTAGTAATTAAAAACTGTCATTCAAATAGGAAGTTTTTGATGAAGAGAATCATGGGAAGAGATTTGATTTATTTATGGGAAAACCTGTTGTGGTTACATTCTGAAGTGACTAATATTCAGAGTAACAATGCTGTGTACTTCACAGCCAGATTTGAGTAGGTTTTTTGGTCAATAGAAAATTACTTCCCACGTCTTTCCAGTAAGCCTCCCTTGTTCACTTGTTACCACTTTTCTGGCATTACGTTACATTTACCGTGATGGAACTTTGGAGCCTCATAAATCAGGCACGCTGTTTCATGCACTGTAGATATTTTACTTCAGCAGAGCAATCAGAGTAGGTGTAAACATTTGGAAAGCAAAGGGGGAAACTCTGGAGGGAGATCCAGGCAGTTTGCATAGTGAAAGGGGAGTCACCTACAGCTAGATGGAAAACTCTTTGCACTGCACAAGATCTGAGAACTTGTCTCTCTCTGGAGTTCTGGTATCTGACCCAGTGTGGCACATTAGCATCTTTCATCTATCCAGTTGGAGATGAGATGCCAAGATACACCTAAGCAAACATGACAATGATGGCAATGCTGCCCTTCTTTAGCACTGGGATGACAGCATGCTTCCAGGAGGTGCAGAAATCTGTGCTCTACATTGTCCTCCATCTGAGGAGGTCTGGATGCAGTGCTCTCCATTCCCAAGAAGATACTGTACCCACTAGCATACACAGGGTAGTCAAGTGAAGGCCAGTCTCCACCCTTCCTTTTGAAGCACTGTGCTGCCAGAAATGCAAGAGTCGTGGAGCTAGAAGGAGAATAAGCATGAGGGGAGTCTGAATCTGCAGCTCAAGAGCAGAGCAGGTGGGAAAAGGAGGTGGGGAGCCCCAGCTGCAGCCCACCTTCACCTGGACTTTCGCTGCAATGGCCCAGCTTCAGATGGAGAGGTGGAGAACGTAGGAAGGTAGTGGATGTACACTTCAGTTAATAATACTGAGTTAAAGCCATAAATGCCGTGGTCTATTGCCTCTTTTTTTTGGTGGCTTTTTTTGCTACTTATTTAAATATCACTGGTGGAAAACGAATGTGTTTTACAGTAAATCTTTGACATTCTGTTTAGGGAGGATTATGTAAGTCACAAGACACAGAAATGTTCAGACCTAGTTGTAGAACAGTTTTTTGTGAAAACTGTGCGAGTTGCTGTTAGTGGTGACTCTCTCATCTTTAGTAGGTACGTGTAGGACTGTTTCTTTGTTGGAGAGCTAGCTGCTGCCAGGTACAGGCCCTCAAGTGCATAACATGTCTAGAGACAGGTCAGTTGGCAAGACCATAAATTTTTCTGGAGGCTGGGATGGTAAAACACGAAACTGTGAAAAGTAGAAATAATTAGGGTTGCATTCAGAGCTGTTGTTTAGTCCTTTAAAATTCTAACATGGGAGAACTGCAAGTGTATGAAATAGATATTATATTTTTTATTCTGTAACACAGAGCTGAAAGGGGTTTTGACCTTGTATTAGCCCAGTATCTGGAGTGTGCTGAAATGTTGTTGGATATTATACTAGTGCTATTGCAGTCTATTCTGTTAAAGGAATATAAAGGGAGGGAGCTTAATGGATTATAGTAGCTTGAATGAAAGCCAAATTTTTGAAACTAGTAATCAGGTCTCCAAAGATACTTAGGCATCTAATTCTTCATAGAAACATTAAAGTACCTTGTGGATCTGAATCCAGTAATCCACACTAGAACTGCTACATTCGGATTTGTCCACCTGCTGTCATTATTCAAAAGGAACAAACACTAATAGAACTCATTTTTTGACTGAGCCTTTATCTTGAAAATATGGACTAGGGAATATTAGCACTAAATTTATTTATTTTTTATTCAACCTAAGAAAAATCCCAGCTGTGTTGTGGGACCAAAGTCTGTTGGATAAAGAAATGTGAAGATAAAAATAAGAATCATAGGAGACCTGCATGGAACAGAAGATAGAAGTTAATGGTGATAGGTGAGATGTCTTGCAGAGGGCAAGTGAGAGAATACTTGGTCTCACCATACCTGAGTATCAGTATCAGTTTGTACACAGCTAAAATATTGCTTGTTTTCTGTACGGTGACTGGTAACTTGTCTGGATATCCAGATTTTCAGGATCCAAACAATCAAATGTGAAGACTCAGGAAAGATCTCAACACTTAACTATAAGGGCTGATGAAATATTTAAGGGAGACTCTTTAGAGTATTTCAGCAGTTCTGCCAGATGTTGGTTGTGATTAACGCCAGCCTACCTACTTGGCTCTTGGCTGTGTTGAAGTCCATCTGGCCAGCTGATGGAGAGCAAAGGGCCTGGGAACCATTACGTTTCTCCTTCCATTTGGTAACTCAAGACTTCCAGAGTTTCTGGAAGAGGTGAGCATTTAGCAAGTGATTTTTTGGAAATGGTTGGTTTTGTCTTGAGTCTGAACAAAGGCAGATCTTCTGAAACTGGGTTGATGTTTAGCAAACCATGAGGGAAAAACAGATCCTTCTATGTTATTTCTTGGAATTTAGTAATTGAGTTGAACCAATATCAACAATGAACATACCTTTTTCATAGCTGAGTTGTGTATGCATCTTTACCATTAAAAGGATACATTATATTGATGTTTAGACTGAGTTTTGCATAAAATATTGAGCTATGTGACATGGTCATGTATCCAAGTGTTATCAGCTAAAATAAGGTGTCTGTGAAAGTTGTAAATACCACAGCTGGCCCAGCTGTCTCTAAAATGAGTCAAAGACCCAATGAGTTTGAAAAGATTTGAGGATTGTTGATTGCCTTTGCCTTTGCCAGTTTTAATCCACGCTTCTCCAAAACATTGGCATCTTTGAGTTCTTAAAAGCTGCTCCCAATTTCAAGAGGGCTGCCCAACAAGATTCTTCTTTTGCCTAAATAAAACAACTAGTTATTGAGGCAGTACTTCAGCTGGGAGCATTCAAATGGAAGAGCTGGATTTGAATTACTGCAGGAGGTGAAACCAATCTCTCATTCTGGCAGGCATTTGTGTGTGAGCGTGTTTCTATCAGTGTAAGAACAGGACAGTCAGATCATCTTTCATTAAAGACAACGGTATGGAATCCAGACCATGCTAGAAGTACTGACACATCCTTAGAGAATGATTTTTGCTCTCAGAAATACCGTATTACTGTTTAAAAGCAAATTAGCACAGGACATGCTGGTGGCTGATGCTTTGAACAGAGAGTTTCTGATAAGGTAAAACTGTGTGCATGGCAGCTGAGCCACAAGTTCATTGTCATCAGAAACTGATAATACCAAGAGACATGCCCAGTCATCTGCAACAATATTCCTTAACCTCTTGAAAAATATAATATCCTTGTAGCTTATCTAACTTCCTAAGGCCCTCAAAAGCCTTATTAAAGAGTGGGATTTCTTAAGCTGAAGTATATCTTCTATCACTGCAGGGCCACGTTCGAGCCATTCTGCAATCCCAATTGAGAAATGTGGCTTTGGCAGTGGTGGAAAGAGTCATTACCGATTGACCAAGGGACAGTTTTGTCAGCATGTAGAGCTCTTGGTAAGAAGTGGCATGAAATCCCTTCATACCCTCTCAGGGAAAGGCTGAACTTGCACTGGTAGATCAGATGTTTTGAGGTGAGGAAACTGAACAATACAAGAAATATCTGCAGTGATTGGTTAACAGGCTTCTTTCCTCCAACAACATACAGAAGGATTTAATATCAAATGATTATCAGTAGAGTAAGACTCATTACTACATACATAATTGGTATTTTTTCCCACAACATTCCAACTAGCTTACAGCGGAATGCCATCAGATTCCAGAGAAAAAGAGAAGGTAGATTCTTGAGCCTCTGCGAGAAAAGGAAAAGTAATTTATATGTGGATCAACTTGCCAGCCAGTGTTGCATGCTTAGTTTTCCCTAAGTTACAGCTAAAGAATAATTTCCATTTAAAGAAATCCACTATTTCTGGTTACAGAACAGAATGTCTGAAGTTGCCTTTTCTGTGAAGTGGGGAAGGCAGGCAGGAGGTATATGTCAAATCCCAGTGACCAGTGGCAGATTTGGCAGTGTTACAGCAAAGGTCTGCTGAGGTGTAATATTTGCAAAGTCTGAAGATAATAATTTAGACTATAAGAAGGTAAATGCCCAAGCGCGCTCTGCTTTGTTTGTACCCGTCATGTATGAAATGTACATTATTTGACACCAAATTTGTCTGGAGTTACTGGTAATTTGTATGGGAACCCTGAAGGAGCTCCAGAAATGCTTAGATTAAACCTGAAGACTAAAAAATAACCAAAATAATTAAAAAAAAAAAAAGACAGCCAAACAAAGCTCCACCACCAAAAATTAAAAAAAAACAACCCAAGAAACAAGAAAAAAACCACAAAGAAACACCACTTAAAAAAAAAGAAAAGAAAACAAGAAACACCTTTAAAATGGTTCCTGAGTTGTATTTGCACCCTTCTCAATGTTCTTCGATGTTCACAAACCTGTTTAGATATGTTGATAACTTATAAGTGATTCTTCGGAGAAGTATGTACATGTTTCTGATCTGTTTTAACAAACCATGATGAGACGGAAGAGGCAGAACATGCTTGCATCTGAACTTAATGCCAACTGGAGCACAGGCTGTTGACTCTTTCCCACAAAGCTATGTATTGTCTTGGGTAAATATATTTCTTATAATATGATATAACCAGAAGCATCTCCTGAATAGTCTCCTCTTCCCAGGACTTTATTGAAGATCATCTTGATGTATGCTCTCTGAGGAAAACATTGTTCAAAGTTGTACTCCTAGCAGAGTTTTGAACTTTAATAATAATTTTGTTGTTTGGTGATGCCTTCTCCAAGTCTAAATTAAATCAGATGTATTCCCTAGGAGATAATTTGCTTGAATTATTTTCCTTTTGAATAGGAAATAAAAACATTTATGATCAACCCTTAAATGTCCCATTTTCCCTCTGGCTTTATGGTGAAGATGAACGTGAATAGGAATACTAGTCATTCCTCAATAATAATTGAAATAGATTCCCATGCCCCCCTCCTCTGTTGCTGAACACTTCCAACCTTGGACTGTTTTTTTCTCAGAATGTTTTATAACTATTGTTTTCTTGGTTTGTCTGCTTTTGTTGCTGAAAGTTAGAAAATGCAGGATTTAGAACTTTCTTTTTTGTGTCTATGGATAGCCATAAGTACATGGTATTTGTTACAGCATCTTCAAGAGTCCATGTTCTTTCTCTTTCTGTGGCTAATGACACTTCTTTTACTTTTATTAGTCCACAAAGAAGATTCTAAATTCACTTAGAAAATAATGTTTGCTTTTCCAAAGTCCTGTGCAACAGAACAATATATATTAGTTGCAGGAATTGTCAGGGAGAAAAGGTGCTGTCCTGGTTCTGCTGCCTAGGTCTCTGCTGGAATCTGGACTATCTTGATGTAGTGTCTTCATCATTCATTGTCTTTTTTCTCTCTTTTCTTTTTGAAATGGGTCTTTGATTATTTTTTTTCACTATTTTATGTGTTCCTTCTTGTCTTTCCCCTGCCTTTCCATCATAGTTAATACATTAAGCTATGAGGCTATGGAGTTGGGGGGGGGACATCTAGGCAGAGTGGAGGTAAATGCCCTGGTGGGAGACATATGAGGTAAAAATGGACAACTGTTTTGTAGTTGCCAAATCTTATGCAGATTTAGTTCAGCAACATTTTTGTGGCATAAGCAAATAGTCCTTCTACACCAGCTAGAGTTAACAGAAAAAACTTACTTAAAGGCTGATACTCCATTTTCATGTTTACCTTTGCAGGTCAGTCAAATTCAACTACTTCTTTTCTTTTCTCTGCCCTTCCCTGATAATGTTTTTTATCCCGTTCTTTCTCTGTTAGTCTGTGCTTCCACATCGAAGCACTGTTCAAAACACAAAAAATTCACAACGGGGATGAGCAGTTGGTGCCCCAGACTGTTCACCCAGAGTGAAGCATTCAATGGAGTAGAATTAGGTGGCACAAGAGGATTTTACTCAAGAAGAACACAGCATTTAAGCTCTGTTTGAACATAAAATGTCTGAATGGTGCTGTTTGAGTAAGGGTGGTTTGGATATCTATAAGTAAAGAGGAGAGCAAAGGAGGTGAGCAAATTCCATTGAGTAAGAATTTTCCTGTGTGCTCTTTTGCATGATCACCAGCGGCCGATTTTGTAAATTTTGTTCTGTTGGAGTTACTCCTCCGCTTGAGAAAATCTTGTTAGAGTCAGAAGGATCTGACTACAAAGAACAGTGCAGGCGAGGTAAAAGAGACCGCCAGTACAAGGCGGTAGATATTCTGGCCCTGCTTTACATATGACTGCTTTGGGTTTATATAGCTTTTTTTGTGCTTGTTTTGTTTTACTCTGGGCTGTCTAAGTATTTTACAGGCAGTTAACTCCCACAGAATGATTATGAGGCTTTATTTGCTGTATTTTACAACCAGTCAGACCGAGGAGCTGAAAAACCGAGTGATTTGGCCAAAATCTATGTTAAGGTCTGTGGCGTCTGATTCAGAGTCTCCTGCCTGTGTCCTCCCTAATCATCCTGCCGATCTGATTTTGCCAGCTACAAGCTTCTCTGGCTTTTCTGTGTCAAGTTCCACTGGTACGACCGCCTTGGAGTGCATCTGGGTTCGATTGGGTCGTATTGCGCAGCGATAAGCCTTGCATGCAAGTTGATCAGAAAATACGTGGCTGGTAAACACCAGATTCCACCTTTCCTGAATGATTAGCTGGCTTTTTGAAGTCCTAATGATTTTAATTTGGCTTGGAGTCAGTGAGTAAGAGTATGCAAAGCCTTAGCCAAAGTACCTATTTACTTATTTAAATTTTATCAGCACGTATTTCTTCAAAGAAGAGAACCTATCTCTTTCTCTAAGGTCTTTTTTTATAACAGTATAAATATATAAATGTACCAAGTAAATCAGCTTAAATTTTCTCCATTGTCTCATAGATGCCAGCAGTTAGTAGAAACGGTGTTTTTCCTTGGTGAATAGGGTTTATAGAGTATTCCTGACTTGTAGGAATGATACTGTCTGTGTTCAGTTTCACTCTTTTTTTTTTTTTTCATTACAGGTTTTTTAAAAAGTAACGCAGCTTGTTTTCCCTACGTTTGTTCTGTCTGTTTTCATAACACAAGATTGTTTTTACTCCCCAAGAAAAGGATATGAATAGATTAATGATTTGTTTAAAATGTGAATGGAATTCTTCTAGACACACAAATCGCTCGCTCTGTCTATTCATCTTCTGGACTTGGCTGTTTAAAACTTGCCAAGATAGAATAAATTTTTCCCAGGTTCTCTGGAGGAAAAAGGTTGTCTATGGTTGTGGCTGTTTCGATATTTGCAAAATTAATGTTAAGATGGGAATACCACAGAAATATAAATTTAAAAAAAACCCTCTACTTCTCTTGTAGTTCCTTATTTGTGAGAGACACTTTGAATGAAGATGCTTTTTTTGTTTTCTTTGTTAAAGAGTGGTTTCATAATCTAGTGCTAAGCTAAAAAAAGCCCTGAACTTATTCAAGGCACCAGAGATATCCAGTGCTATGGCACACCAAGTTAATTATTTTGTTAAGCCATATACGATCAATTAATTTTTTTGCCTTTTTTTAAGGAAGCTGTCCTTAAATGTGACATACTGTAGTATATCAAAGACGGTGATGAAAATGATATTTGTAATTAATCCTTAAATATTTGCATTAAATGGGATAGGACAGAGTACACTGAAAAATCAGCATGGGTGCACGTATTCCTTTGCAGGTGCAAGACTGTGTCTGTTGTATATTTAATGACTATATATTGTCTTATGCAATATCACTGGTATTTTAAATTTTTTTCCACGAGCACTTTCTCCAGCGATACACCAAACGGCAGTGGGAATCGCTTGCAAAGGAAAACCGTAGCATAAGCTGGGTGCTCTAAGATAGGAGCTTTTGCAAACAGCAAAATACCTTCTCGCAGGTTTCTGCGCATACAATTTGTGAAATCAGATGTAATTATGCCGCTGTTGTTGTCTGAGTTCCTTTCCATTCAAATGCCACGTACTTAATTGAACCGGAAGCGCAGGAGTGGGAGCCTGTTCCCTGGTGCCGGGTCCCCCGGTGTCAAACGAGCCGATGGCCATCGCGGCGGTGGGGAATTGTCACACACAGTGCAGGCAAAGGAATCTGCTCTGCTGCCCTACTTCACGGGGGGGGGGCTTCGTCATTAACAGGGAAGGGTCCAGGGCTGCTTGGAGACCTGCCGAGCTGTCGGCCATCTGGACGTTCTGCTTTAAGGGGTAGCACAGGCAAAGCTTTGCACGGTTGCAAGTTTCCTCACAGGACTTTTTGTGTCTGGAAGGTTACTGGAGTTTCTTCTTTCAAACAGAAGTTTGCAAACTGTTTTTGCTGTTTTGGAAGTTGTCCTCATAATACCTTTTATTCATTTCTTCCCTGAAATCAACAGCTCCAGTTTTTTAGATCTTTTTTTTCTTTTTTTTTTTTCCTCACAAGTATGTATACCACAATTATGTCTTGGTTGTGAGTCCTTGAAGTCCCTCTGTTGTGGCAATATCTTTTTCAATAATATGCCATGTGTATTCAGCTTTTTATTTATATAAGAACAAATTTTTTTTTCTGAATTACTTTGTTTTCTCACATAACTTCTTTTTCTCTTTTTTTGTGGTTGTTTTTTTTAACTTCACTGCTCCTACACATTGATGAAAGTACTGAACTTTTAGACTGATACCCAGATCTCTCTCTTGAGTCAATACCATTAATTTATAAGCTAGTTAAGTATTTGAGTGTATTGCGTTTGTCAATATTGACTTTTCCCTGCTATTGTGTTTCTTATTCTTTTAGGTTAGTTAAGGTGTATCTGAACCTCCTCTGGTCTAGGCTTTCACATACATTTTTGTGTCATTTGCAGGTTTGTCACTTCTTTGGTAACTCTTTTTTCTGGTGCTAACACATACGTAGCTGCCACATATGCCAGAATAATGTGGTTCCCACCAGTTCCTTCCTGTTTGGCTTTCCACAAAAAAGAACGCACTGTTTATTTCTGATCTCTGTTTTCTGTCCAGGTTCTTGAAAAATTTTTGTCTCTTGTAACACAACTATTTCATTATACCAGATACCTTTCTGAAAATCCCTATAAAACATTTCTCTTTTAGTTTTCTCCTCGTGCATTGAGAATTGTATCAGGTTTGTGAGGTACTATTTACTTCTACTAAAACCATGGAGAACAAATTCTACCTGTGATCTGTGTGTCTTCTACTTGTGTTTTAATGATTGTTTTGACTGAATTGCTGTCTTACCTAGAATGTACATATGCTGGTCTAAAAGTTCCCTGAATGATACTGTAAGGCTTTTCAGAATCTAAGTGCAATATTTGCTACCATGCAGTCCTTAAGTAGAGTCACTAGTATGAGAGTAGCTTCTTAGAGGTTCAATCAGCTTATTCTAAAATTCTTCTCATATTTTTGATCGTATATATACACTCTGTGGCTCATTGACTTAATGCCTTTTTAATTTGTCTGTTGTTTTTTCCTTCTCCCCTCCTCTCTTTGGGTACCTATGTCCCTGGTGGCATCTCATCTTTTTTTATGTAGAAAGAATAGGTTCAGGGTAAGTATCTTTCTAATACGTAGTTGGCAAAAACTGATGCAAGAAATTGTTTATCTTTTCAGCAACACCCTCATTTTCTTTAATTACATCTTTACCTCCTCTAATCCAAAAGACTTACTTATTCTCCCTCAACCGTCTTGGTGGTTATTGCGTGGTTTTTACCCACAGCTGTTTACTTCAGAGCCCATTTTAGGCCTCTTTGTTTCTTTCTTACACAATGAGTCTTATAATCTGCTTTGTTGGCTTCACAAACATTGTATTTCCATATTCTGCATAACTTTGCATTGGATTCCTATAGGTGGAATGGCTGTAGGGCACTCTGAAATTGTACAACAGGTCTATAAACTGAAAAAGTGCTATGCTTGTTTGAAGAGAACGTATTTCATTTTCAGGATACAAAATTCATCTTAGCACTTAAAGTGCATACATTCTCCCCTTGCTTGTAGTCTCAAACATTTGCTTTTGAATTTCTTATGTTAATATGTTGGTTTCTGCTGATTTAACAGGTTTTAGATGCAGGAAGACTGAAAGAATATGGTGAACCTTATATTTTGCTGCAAGAGCAAGATGGCTTGTTTTACAAAATGGTGCAACAAGTGGGCAAGACTGAAGCAGCTTCTCTGATTGAAACAGCAAAACGGGTAATTTTAGAAGAAGTGATAATTAAGTTTTTCTCTGCAGATTGTTTATCTCAAGTTAGCATATTCAGTGTTACAGTAAGCCTTCCACTGAAGAATCTGTTGGCTTTGCGAGGCAAAGGCATCATTTTCAATGCTTTTTTTAGTGGGATGTACACAGACTTCCAAATGATAAGTGTATTTATATACCCTGAGTTGAAAGACTGTTTGGATTTCTTGCATCCTTCTGTATGTACACAAAACAGTAAGTGTAAATAATATATGATATACTCACCTGTGCTGGGTGTTGATTTTATAAAAACCTTGCTGTAAAACATGCTAAGGCTGCAGACCCCAGCATTTCTCTGTTATTTCTGTATTTTTAAAAGAGCCCATCAAATTTTAGTTAGAGGTTCAGTACCTGTGCTTTATGTTATGGTCTCTGGCGATGTGACCACATTCTTCTTTTCGTGCTTTCTCTTGCTCCATCCTTGTATCCTTGCTCTGTTCTGCACATAGGATGAGCAGGGCCCAATTAAGAAACAGATGTCAAATGTTTTGTTGCCTCCTTGTTCCCTACAAGACTCTGTGGCTGGTTTACTGCTTACTATTCAAATCCTATTCTGAGTATAGAATTATTAATGTAATTGTGAGCACTCCTCTGGCAATCAAAGTGTTTAATCAATGGATTAATTTTCATAATATGCCTCCAGGGCGAGGCCATATCATCTCCACTTTTCAGAAGGAAAGCTGAAGCAGAGATAAGAAGATAAAAAAAATGACCTCTGATTGAGGAACTCATTTTGACTAGCTTTTGGGCTTGATTTATTTTTTCTTGATAACTTACCAAGTGGGACATCCAGAGCGAGGTTTTATTTCCCTCAGTGCTGGTGAAGCTTCAGCGCTGCTTCAGTTGAGACTGGCAGCCCTCAGTTTAGCAGCAACTTGCTTCATGGTTGTGTAACTTTAATTATCAGCATGCAAGTAAGGAGGCATTGACATTAGGCATGTAGAGAACCAAAGAGAGCCTTTTCAAGACAAGAGGCAAAGGTCCTATCTCTAACCTCTTTGCTGTCCTCAAGTTGCTGGAGGTGTGGAGCAGGGCTACGGGAACACAAACTCCAGACTCTCCCCTGGGAGAGCAATAGGCAGGAAGCAACACATAAAGACAGGAAACAAAATGGCAGGCAAAAATAGTAAAACAGATGAGTTTCCACAAGTTGTTTAAAAAAATGAAAAATTATGCTGCTGTCATGGAGGATATTTTAATGAACTTTTTGAAGGTAGGGAGGAGATTTCTGTGTCTGTATTCTTAGGAAATGTTTTCGGGCTACTAAAATATTTTTTTTCCTCTTTGTTTTTTTTAAGAGTTTTTCGAGTGAGGCTTTGTGTTTAAGAGCATACACTATAAGTTCATGTGTAGCACTAATTGCAGTACTGAGGAAACAGCTTTGTCCTTAACTAGACTATGTAATGAGCCCTGCTGCCTTTCTCCATTGCTGCAATGCAGCTTCTTATATTTTATTACTAGAAAGGAATGGTTTAGCCGTGTTTGGGGTTGTTTTTTTTTTTTATGGCATGTGTGTGACAGTGTGGAGGTTATATAAATGATGTTTAAAAGGGTAGCTTCAAATTCATATGACCAGTGTTTGTCTGCAAAGTGAAGGCCAGCTTCCTAAGGCTTGATCCTTGGAGCGGCAAGAGGTGAGGCTGTCCAGCTGTCATCTGCAGAGATTTAGCCATGTCATGCCGTCTCTTCTTCTTTCCCTGCAGCCCCCCCCAGTTGCACAATTGCATTCAAAGATAATTCAAAATATATAAAAATAATTGCCTGATGTTACTTGCCCATATAGTCATCTGCAGTTACCACATCAATGTTACGTGATTTTGTACAGGAAGGGAAGAGATCCAGGAAACAGCCTCTGCTGAAATGTGGTTTGATGAAAAAGTTTGCTAACTCCCAGGCTAGAAGGCAGATACAAGCTTTAGCATCTGCCAAGAATGCAAAGCATGGTGCTTATCCACACTCGGCCCAAAAATATGGGAATCGAGAGACTCTATCTCCAGTCAGCAGCTACCCAGAAGCACAGTCCCTTCTGTTCGAAAGACTTGGTCGTTAATTCAGGGTTTTCATTTTTGCTGTCCCTTGTGCTTCCTGTGTACTTTGAGCAAAGTTGCTTAGTCAGAAGAGTTGATTCTGGTGGCTTTTCTTTTTAGGCTAGTGAGTCTGTTACATGCATTGCTGTTGGTCTCATACATTCCTACTGTGGTTACTAAGAACTGTTTTTATGAAGAACAGCTTATTTTCTGTTGTTGAAAAACAGCATGCTGCACATAAAAAAAAATGGTAATATGGCATATATACATACTTTTCAAAAGGCATTACAGTGGGTTGCTAAGTAAAATGGTTTGGAATGTGGCCACGCTTTGGCAATGATTATTTGATTTATTGCATTTTGGACCTGAATCTTGTGCAGAACAAACTTGTTGCAAGAGCTTCTTTCAGTAAGGTGAGACTTTAAATGCGTTTTCTGGAACAGTGTGGATTCTGCATATGTCCTTTAAGTGCAAATGAAGAGAGACTACACACCTTAAATGAGAAGACTAATTCGGACATCTTTCAAGAAACCTAATTTTTAAAAAGATCTCGTGGCTATAATGGCTGAGCATTGCTGGAGCCTTAGCTCAGGTTTCCAAATTGATCCAGCGGTCCTATTTGTATGTGTCTCTTAGTCATTCAGTATCCCCATTTTTTGGGGCAAATGTCAAAGAAAACAACGCAGGCAGAGCTCAAATTGGAGACGGCTGAGTATGTATTAACTAACCTGTGAGCCTGACTGCAACAGAGTTGTGCTTGGCACCGTGAGACGGTCTCCTGTGGGAGAATGAGAAGTAGTCATCAAACAGTTAAAAAGGGAAAATAGTGCTCAATTATTCAGATAAACAGAAGTTGGTGTGTGCTCTGTGCTCTTTGGCAGCGTTGAGAGGCTTTTCTGCAAGCTTTGGTGGCATCAGGATAGGGCTGGTTTTCTGTCAATCAGGTTTTGAGTACTTAGAGGGAAAAATAAGGGTGATTTTATTTTAAAGCTATGACAGTTGTGTAAATATTAAAATACTAGGTGTTATCTTACCTCAGTGATTCCTTTTTAAAATGTTGGCAGCGGAAGAAACTTGTAGAAAGACTTGGGCTTTTAATATCTTGAGGGATTGGGCTCAGGGGAGGAATTGCAATGAGACAGTTGAAAAGCAGCTGCCATTTCATTACGTCTCTAGTAATGTGCCAAGGTTTTCTATTAACTTTCAAAAAAAAAAAAAAGAAAAATTCACATTCAAAAGCTGCACTAAAAGCATGCCAAAGTTTTATGTTTTAACCCAGGCACAGGAGGGGAACACACAACTGGTGCTGCCGTCCCTGCAGCATGTATGCAGGCAGGAGCCTGATTAACTTTCCTCCGTGGCATCCGATGGTGGCTGGTTACTGAGGAATGCCTCTTAACGGGGCTTCCAATTCTTTTGTTGATTCGAATCAGACCTTAATATTCTTTGAAACTTGTAAGGATGCATATATATCCTGCGTTAGCCTGTGCGCACAAAAGACGACAGTGGTACTTACAGGAATGTTTTTATAGAATGACTATTTCTTTTTTATCCGGCGTGTCTTACACCTGTATTCATGTATATGAAAAGGACATTATTATCAAAAAAACCTGAACTTTGTTGACAAGACTCTCAAATATAAATTGGAGAAATGTTTCATAAGCTGTAGTCAAAGCAGTCTGACTATGAGACCTAACTCGTGACACATGTCAGCTTCAGAAAGATATTTTCTGTTTTTAAAGACTCAAACAAAACTTTTCACATTCTTCTTTGAAAAAAATTGCATTTGAAGTCCTTTTTCACCCAAACACATTTTTAGATAAGAGCACACAAGTCTTGACATTATTTCATTTTGTTATGCGCATCTGTCAAGGAACAGAGATATGATACAGCTACTAAAAACTGATGATTGTGGAACAGTGAAACTTGACAGCATTTCATTTCCTTTATGTTCTGATTATACATTTATCAGGAAACCTGTATCTCTTCTAGTTGAGCTAGAAATTGGTAGAATTCAGGAACTCAAAGGCTTGGCAAAGAACTGTCCTATTATTTGGTATCATCTTACATTTTAGAGAAGTTGCTTGGTTGAGTCATTGTTAAAGCTTTTGCTTCTTCTTTCATTATTGTGGTTCACTATCCAGAGATCACATTTCTATAGGCCCTATAACTGCTCTGCAGCACAAATTAAACGCTGGGATATTTCATACATATACCTCGAAGTTTCAATGGTTGTCAATCATAGTTTGTAAAATATAGGGATTACAACCTGATATTAACATCCAAATCCATTGTGCTCATTTTATGTGTGAAAATGAGAAACCCTTGTGCAGACGCAAGATTTCACAGCTGCTTTGTCATCCTGTTTTTAATTTATCTCCATGTTTTGAGCTAGTAAAATGATTTTACTTATCAGTTTAATGTGAAGTGATAAAATATATCTATTTATCTGAATTACCGGAATTTGAGTGGATCTACAGGTTGTGTGGGATTTTTCTCACGCTTTGTTATAATGCAAGATCATATAGTAATTTTACTAATTTTTCAGTTACACACAGTTGCCGAATGCCACTAACCTGAAGTTCCTGTTATGGTTCCTTAAGGACATGTATTTATCTCTACCGTATTTGTCTCCCGAAATTTCATTTGAAACCGGAAGGTGTTTGATTCATAATTACTCACAGAATCTGCTCTTTTTCCTAGATGTACTTCAGTAAGAATTACCCAGAAGTAGTTCAGAATGGTCAGCTCGCCACAGATTCCTCCTTGGATCCTTCCTCAGGATTATGCATAACCGAAACGGCACTGTGATTCCTCGTAACCGTAACTATTTTCCATAGAATGTAAACCTGAGAACGGCTAAACTCAGTGGCAAGGTCTGCAAGTGTCAATGGGAGAGGAAAGGGAGGGGGCGATTCTTTGCACTGGACATCCTTCCTATTTAATACTGAGAAGAAAATTTTTACTGTCCCTCTTTTCTTTAATTTCAGTGCAATATGTTTTATTTTTCCAACTAGTTGTGTTTGTATTGCTAAGGAAATTAGGCAGACTCGGTTTTTATTTGAAAGTTACGTGGTAGGGATCTCTTTTATTTAAACAGGTGCAGGACACCTAAAAGGTCTAGGGTGCATATTTTGGAGCTTATTAAAAAAAAAATAATTGAATGTGTCCTTTTTCTCTTTTGGAAATATTTTGAGAGCAAGCAAAACCAAAATGTTTTTTTCAGTGTCACTTTAGCACAACAGCTATGTCTAAACAGCAGATTTGCTAGTGTACACCTTAGTTGTCTAATGGAGTTGTCCTTCTACCTGTCACAAGTAGCTATGCAGGTTGATAGAAAAAAGAACAAGCCAAAAACATTTTTTCTTTTTGATAGCAAAAAGTACTATATACTTATTTTTTTGATAAAAAAATTCAAATAACACTGTTCAAGATGAATGTAAATATTAATTTTATTTTGCTAAAATCCAAATGCTGAAAAATCAATCTCAGTCTTCTATACTTTAGAAGAAAATTACCGCATTTGCACTGAAGAAATATTTAAATAATTTAACATACATTCCTCTTTTTATCCGGGTTATCAAAGAAAAAAAGGTATTAAAATAACTTGAGGAAACGTTTGAATGACATGTCATTATACCTAAATACCGTGTAGTACAAAGTTATCTTCAACCCAACACATTGAAACGTATACGTTATTTGCATTTATTGTGCCTTAATATTTGTGCCTTCAAGCCAAAGCTGTAACTGCAGGGTACACAACAAATTCATTAAGTATATGTTAAAAATGTTTAACCATAGTATATTTAAAGTTTTGCATCGGGAGTTGTGTTGAACTCGAGCTGTTTGAAGTTACCATCCTACCGCAGTAGGTAGGAAAGTACAACCTGTAGTTTTGAAGGGCTGTTCCTGGCAGCGAGAGGAATGCAGTGAGAGAGAGGGAGGTTTGATATTTCTAAATTACGTCCTGATTCAGCAGAGCACTTTAACACAAAGGCACTATTCCCATGCTTAAAAAAAAAAATTAAAAAAAAAAAAATCAAGTGCTATGCTGCTTCAGATTTTTTCATGTTTAGTGAGATATCTACTCTTTGAGGTCCGGTAGAAAATAAATCTATTCATCTTACTGTTTAAAGAGCACAGGAGAGACTAAAAGGCAGCGGATCTCTTCAGGACATGGAAAATACTGTGCTGTTAGAAAAAAACAACAGCGTACTGAAGATGCTTGCTCTTACCTTTGTAAGATGAATGTTATTTACCCAATGTTCACCCAGTGGTCTAAAAGCAAAGCAAACATGAATCTTTCTCATTTCAAGCAGTTCTACCAGCAATTAACTGATTCAAATACAAAATTACCCTCTCCTTGTCGAGAAGTAGAATGAGGCCAAAGCCCGTGCCTCAGCACACGGGCTCATCTAGAAGGACTTTGTCCTGCTCAGGAGTCAGCCCAGTGGTGAGAGGCTGGTGGGTGGCAGAATCCCTGCCATGAGGCTCAGAGGCTTGCTGTCCAATACCAGGAGAGAGGGGAGGACCTCTTACTACCAGCAGTGCCACCAGCCAGCTTCCTCTGGTGGTGGGGAAAAACCAAACATCTGGTGTCCCCTTTTTGCTGGTAGCATTCTCTTCTGTTGTTAGCAGGAGATTACAAAAATGAAATGCTCTTGTCCCTGGCTTTCTTCTGGCAGGTTCTGACACTTCTTCTGTGGTGCGTAGCACCTTACATTATATCAAATCCCACTGATATCAGTGGGACTGAGCTTCATGCAGTGATGCACAGCACGAGGCTTGTGCTACATCAGGTACAGACTGTCAGGGACAACTACCTGTCCTCAAAGCCACGTGGCACAGATTGGCTCACATAAGAAGTGCTCACGGCTAATGCTTCTTAGAGCACACCAGCCACGTCTACTTTTCTGTATCTCTGGGCCCTTGGTCTTCTCTGGGCTCATGCGGTCCCCCTGTGGACTTAGCACACAATTATCACCTAGTGCTTTTTGGTTGTTTGTTTTCCTTTTCATTTCAAATTGCCTGAAATAAGGATAGGGCTATTCTGCAGCTCAGGAGGGTGATACTTGTATTGCAGAGGTATGTGAAGATGTAGAGAAGTATTTGAATACATAAAGTCACCTGTGATAAAGCTGAGGGTCTGTGTAGCGTGAAGGAAGTTCAGCCTTGCACAGTCTTGTCTGTAACTGCCTTTTTGGATGGGGTCTATGGTCTGACCCATGTCCAAACTCTGCTCAGGCTTTGTCATGGAGAGACCTGGCTGGTGTGGTCCAAAACAGAGCTGGGGTGAGCTGACCAGTAAGGCAGTCTAGACACTTAATGGAGCCTGATGCTTGAGCGCATTTGTTTACCTTTTTTATTGAGTGGTTTGGACATATCCAGAGTCTAATTGTGTTTTACAATAGTGAATTATTTTGTTTTCTAAATAGTTAGTTCTTACAAGAGAAAAAGTATAGTGTATAATACACTGAGACTTTTAAATACTCTAAGAGAACAGTACGTTCTCCTGGCTATATACCTTGAGTGTATTTTTATTTTTATCAGAACCAAGGAGATATGCGTGCGTAAACCAAGGGTATAATTACAGTTTTAGTTCATTTCAGCTCTGAAATGAATCTATGGTAAGTTATATTTCAGAGCAGAGCTCCAAGACGCTGGCTGCTGCAGACTCACTGGTATGAGACCCAGACAGATCTAGCTATCAATCTATAAGCTAGAATTAATTTGATCCTGTAGCTTTTTGAATGCGCACAAAAATGTTAGGTATCTCTGAAAATGCTGATTCTGCTTCTTCACATGTTTTGGCAGGACACTACTAGCTGTAGGTATCAAATAGCAATATAAGAGAAAACAAATTTCTGAAAAAAATCACATAAATTGCTGACTAAAACAACTGATAGCAAATCATTCATTTTTGTCATTGGCAATATATATCCATCTTTTTAGTTTAAAGTAACAAAAATGTTTGAATGAGAAAACTGTTTTTTAGATACTTCTTTTGATTTTGTTGTTGATAGTTGTTTTGTTTAGATGACTATTGGTTAAGATTGACTGACCCATTTAGTATCCATTGAGTAAAAAAGTGCAATGTACCTGAATGGTAACACTCAGATCAGGGATGAGAAGGGCCTGCCTTTGGTGAAAAACTAGGTCTCTTAAGTGGACAAATTATCTTTCCAGCAAGGTTTTCTATGTTTCCTTTTAAAGAAAAGTTCAAATAGTTCTAAACTTCCACTTTGAAAATTTTCATGCTTTGTTTGGAAATAGCAAAGGTGGTTACTCCAAGCTACATTCCTTCCTGGGGATCGTGGAAAAAGAACTCGGTCCTCTGAGTTATTCAAGCCTTTAAAATAGTTCTTCACCACGAGGTGCCTTAAAATATTCCAGAGTCTTATTTCTAATAAATATAATTTTTATACAGTAATAATGAAAAATCATCAGTTACAGTACTGTTATTTGTTCGGTGTAAAAGACTAGGAACGGCCTGTACTTCTGATATCAAGAATTGTTCCTCAGACATTGGGTTTGGTGTATCTTTGTTCCACCCCTTCTCAAAAGACCACTGGGAGAGTCAAAACCAACACAGTTTCTCAAGGATAGGTTATCTCATGTTTTGCTTATTTTTAGGGCAAAATGCTCTTTAGTGAACTGAACCAGAGCTCATTTGCCTGACAGTTGTTGTCTTGTGCAATACCGTTTGTATTGCCCTTTGGAAGCAAGGGAGGACCTTCTTCTGACCCGCACCAGTAATGCTGGTTGCTTAAGTGATGTTAATAGTTTCTTTTAACCTTCCCAATGCATGTTTAAAATAAGATTGCAAAAAGAATCAGAAAGGGGCCGAAGGACCTAAATGCTATAGAAACTTCCCTGAAAATGCTGCTTTTTGTGTTAATCTGGCCCCTTGAAATATCTCACTTTGAAGTTTGCCTCTTGTGGGGCAAGGGAAGGGGGAGAAAAAGTTGAAATCACTTATTTTCTGTGATGATGGTGATGAGCATCTGACACTTCAGCAGAAGAATGTGGCTTTCTGTATATGTTTTACATTGTGTAATGGCGCACTGCTTTTTCATCATTTTAACTCTGGTTTGGTTTTTGGTTTGGTTTTCACATTTGTGTAATAATTTGGTTTTGGTATTGCTATGGAATGATTTCCTTTGTTGACATTCACATGACAACTCCTACAATAAAAGGCGTTTCTCAGAAGCGTGGAGAAGTCTGTCATCATTGCAAATGCTCAGCTGAAAGCAGAAATGCCAGGCTGAGATAAGTCAGGTCGTGCCTGAAAGCTCCAAAAATTTCTTGGTGGCATCGCCAGCTCACAGGGTTGAAAATCCTCTATTTGGAAGTGTAACAGGGTGATACATTCCACCTTGTTTTTAGCAGTTGTCTGTGGTCTGAGATCTCCCAGATCACATTATCAAGCTTTTTGCTTCAATGACAGGGGCTAAAAAGTGATTATGATAGTTCTTCAAAAATCTGTGATGGAAGAAACACAAGTGCAGCTCAGGCAGGGTGTCTGCCTCAAGCAGCTGTCAGACTTGGTGGACTGGACAGCCGAAAGGTGGAAGGCTAATGGACACAGAAGCAAAGTGGGTTAGCAACACAACTCCAAAATCTGGTGTCATCTCTCAGTCCTGTACTTCTGTCTGACGAATTTGTTGCTTAATTTAACAAGACACTCAGACTGCTTGTTTCTGAAAACTGCTCAAAGTTTCTCCCTTTGTCTACCAACTGTCTTGAGCACTTAAATCTACTGTTTTGATGCAAAGTTTCAGTACAAGATGAATTGTGCATTTGTCTCAGTAATCCCACAGTGCAGCAAGCTCCAGGACTTGATGCAGCATGAATTGTTATAGAATCATAGAATGGTTTGGATTGGAAGGGACCTTAAAGATCATCTAGTTCCAACCCCCCTGCCATGGGCAGGGACACCTCTCACTAGAGCAGGTTGCTCTAAGCCCCATCCAGCCTGGTCTTGAACACTTCCTGGGAAGGGGCATCCACAACTTCTCTGGACAACCTGTTCCAGTTTTTTACCACCCTCAGAGTAAAGAATTTCTTCCTGATACCTAATCTAAATCTCCCTCTTTCAGTTTAAAACCCTTATCCTATTGCTCCATTCCCTGATAAAGGGTCCCTCACCATCTCTCCTGTAGGCCCCCTTTAGGTATTGGAAGACCACTGTAAAGTCTCCCTGGAGCCTTCTCTTCTCCAGGCTGAACAACCCCAGCTCTTTAAGCCTGTCTTCACAGGAGAGGTGTTCCAGCCCTCTGATCATCTCCATTGGCCTCTTCTGGACCTGTTCCACCATCCGTCCTTTTTATAATATGATGCTGGAATAGGTATTAAAAATGTCTCATGTTTCTACCAAAAGTCTACCTCACAATCACCATGCAGCCTTCTTAATTGCCTGTGAGTGAATTTGGCTTAGGTTATTAAGGGCAATAGTCACTTGCAGTATGTGCAGTATCCTCCTGGAGTGTACACTTGCCAAGTTTCTGTTCTCCTGTGTTAATATAACAATTCTTTCTTAGAAATGGGTGAGGTAGATGTTTGCTATCCTGAAAGAGCTGCTGAATGGCTGCAAAGCCATTATGAATTTGCCCACAGAAAAAGTATGAATTTCATAAACTCAGTGTATAAACCTGGTTTGTGGGTTTGGAGCGATATTAACATATGAAAACATAGGGGCATACTCTGACTTTGGAAATCAGGTTTCCACTGTCTGCACCTTGGCACCGCTTAACTCCCAAAGTTACCTGAAATCAATAGCCTCATCCATTTTGAGATACAAAATTCCCTGTGGATCTTGGCCACGGATCCAGCACGTGTTCAAAAGTACGGTAACTTTGAGAAGGACCTGGAGGCAGTCCCTGAACTGCGATTCAGGAGACAGGCACATCCTACTCCAGATTACTGGAGGGGCTCAGCGCAGAGTACTGGGAACACGGCCACATTTGAAGCAAGCAGGTGAGTTGAAAGCTGCACCAGAGCTCTTGTCCCTCTCCTGAATGGGACACCCCAGCTTTTTAGAGGACGTGTTTGGGAAAGAGATGGAGGCTGCAGGCTTTTCTGAGCCTGAGCTGCTTGGGTCTTTCCTTCTTTTCCTCCCCAAAGTGAAATATTCAAGATGGTTTTGATGGGAATACTCACCATGAGCAAATGAAGTGGGGCTTAGTTTCCTCTGGGACAAAGGAAAGCAAACATGCTTCGCTCGCCTCCCCAAAGGACGCTGTTGCCCTCATCACTGTCACTACCACGTGGACCTCTGCTTTGGGTGGGATGCTCTCTGTGCCCACCTAGTCCTGCTGCAGCTGCTCCTCATGCAACATATGGGCAGCGAGTCTCACTGTAGACCAAGTTTTGCCTTACAATCAATAAAGCTCCTAAGAGAAGAGCTCTGAAATACTGACTGCATAATAAGGTCCCTGTTTATGCAGTTTAAATTACTGCATTTCAGACAAGGGCATGTATATCACCTGGTCACTCTAAAATCTGTATTTGATGCCTGAAGTATGGCTAGATCCTGTCCAGCATACAAAACTTACAAAGGAGCTATGGGGTTTTTTTCCCCCTTTTTTTTTTTTTTTGAGTTTTGGAGACTTGCTATGGGAAATTAAAGTGGTGGGGGGGGAGACTGAAAAATAGTTCCCTTTGTTTAATTCCAATAAGCTTTGTAGCTCACAGTTCAACCACAGATAGGGAATAAAGGAAGGACTTACTTATTCTGAATAGCCTGAAGAAAGCAAATCTTGCTGGTGTCTATGGCAGTTGCTGGTATTTTGCAGGAAAGGACCATAATTACAATTAAATTGAGTTGGGTGGGAAGTGCAGTCTCAGATTTAGTAGTCAAAGTTTCATCATCAACAAGAGCTTTCTCTTGAATATTACAGGCCCGGGTTGTCTTTTTAACTTAAATGCCAGGCATGAATAGGGCAAGAGAGCGCTGTCGAAATGTCCCTTGAAAGCATTGCCAGGATGCCAAAAAAAGAGGATTTCTCCTCCCTCCCTGCCCCAGCAGAGAGGATTTTTCTTCGTTCTGTATCGGCAAGAAGACGGCCTTGTACCAGGAATATGGACCGCTCTGTGTTTTGGTTGATTTAACATGTATGCACTTTTGCGGAGTAGTGATTTCCGCGAGTGGAGTTATGCAAGTAATTCACCGTGAGTCATTCATGCAGTGAATTAAGTGCCTCTTCCCACAACCGGGTTGTCTCCTGACAATCATTCCTTTTTTTTCTCTCTTTTTTTTTTTTTTTGGAATTACTCAACAAATCCTTTTGCAATTACTTTTAAGCATCCTGTGTCGATCACACGTTTATGTATGCGGTTAATGTTTATTGAATTTTTTGTTTTGAGTCATATTCATAATAGATCGGAGAAACCACATAGTATTGTCTCGGCATCACTCGGTGGAAACGTCCTTACCTATGAGTTTAAAGTTTTATTTTTCACCTGGTTTTGGGCACGCCACACGCATGTTCATTTTCTGCGAGTATCCGTGTCAGTAGAGCTAGATTTACTCGAATGGCGTGTCCCGTCATGCGTACACATCGACAGGGAAGGGAAGAGAATCTGCATTTTTCGAATAGTTTAACGGAAAAGTCTTTTCTGCCATTTCTAGCAGCGAATGGTAGAGACCACGGCAGCCGTGAGGGAGCGGGAAGGTGGCCCTGCGCATGGGGCAGGAGAGCACTGAGAGGAACGAGTCACCTGCAGTCTGCTCTCTGCAGGGCTGGAAGGAGTCTCCCCGCACTGGTTCGACTGGCCTGGGTTCTTGCCTCGTGCATTTCTGCGCTTGGGAGAAGTTGCAACAGATGCTGTGCAGAACCAGTTCTGGCGGCTGGAAGCAGAAAGTGAAAGGCCAAGCGCTGCTGGTGAGCAACAGCAGATGCTTATCCTGTGGCCGGAGCCCGCTCCCCGCAGGTGCCGTCCCTAGGAGCTCACAGGCTGACTCTGCCTCTGCCCCTTCTGAGTAAATCAGGCTTATTTTGGAGGAGGAGGAGCCCCCCAAAAAGGATAAATTTCTAGGGAGAGCTTCCTAGACCGTGAAGGAAACAACAGTGAGGTTTCGCCCTGGAGGTCTCCGTCCCGCAGCCCAAAAGTTGCTCTTCCCTCCTCTTTTTAGGGTGCTGGCTGGTGGGATGGCCACGAAGCTCCTGGGTGCTCTGTGAGGAAAGTGTAACAGCCCACAGTGCTTGCAAGGACCTCCTAATGGGTTGGTTAATTGGCTAATGGGGATGCCTTTGCTGCAGCCTAATGAATGTGAGTGCAACGATTACTTAACAGTGAGACACTGTAGATCTCTGGGAGATGACTTTGCTGGGCTGCCAAAAAGGAATGGGCAACAAACCAGTCAGAGCTGCTGATGCTGTTGTCACAGATTTACCAGAAAGGCTGCTTTTCTTTCCAGATCTTTTTTTCCTCTTGGGGGGGGGGGGGGGGGGGGGGGGGGGGGGGGGGGGGGGGGGGGGGGGGGGGGGGGGGGGGGGGGG
>JAOQGH010000001.1:153151149-153161315 GCA_025769975.1 Gallinago jamesoni
TATTTTTTTTCCTCTTCCCCCCCCCCCCCCCGCCCCCCCCAAGAAGTACTTATCAGTTCATCCTTTCCCTGGAATTGCTATTGAGGCAAACTTCTATCAGATACTCCTATGTGTAACGTGCCTTTTCGTGACTTCTCCTTGCTGGGTGAGAGCTGCCAAGCTCACATGGTATTTAAGCCCTGTTACTGTAACTGTGGCTACTGTTGGTAGCTGTTCAGGGCTTTGATTTGCCCATCCTGAGGGGACTGTAATAAAGACTGGCCCCTGCTGTTAAATTGTTTGCATAATTCCTTTTTTTCTTTTTCTTTTTCTTTTTTTTTTGTTTTTGACTGGGAAAGTTGATCTTACGCTGGGAGCAATACCAGCCAGGCTGGAGTTTTAACACCTAATCATATCATAAGCGAGCGAATCAAGCTGAGTGTGTCCCTTTTCTCTAATCCATTGCCTTGAAGTCGAGGAAAGAGCTTGATTTCCCACTTTGATTTATCTGGATGGCCCTTAATCCCGAATTTTAGTGAGGAGCTGATTTATTGTCTTAACATCAGGGAGGGGATGCTAATTCCCTGTCTGCCACCCAGCGTGCCCGCTTGGAAAGAAAGAAACCTCCTCTGCTGTAGGTAGGATCAAAACCAAAGGGTATAAAACCAGTCTGAGGTCCATGTGTCCGGGCAGCTTGTCTGGAAAACTCAACTCTACTCAAGGCCACTTAACCCTGTAATGGCCTGGAAACCCTAGAAACACCTTGAGCTCTTTACCTTGGTGCACACCCAGGTGCCCTGAGCCGTGCTCCGTGGTGTCTCCGGAGCTGCCAAAGCTGGGCAACCTGGTGCCTCGTGCCCACCGAAGCCTCTCTGGCATGGAGAAAAGTGGCATTTTACTTGTTGAGAGTCTCAGCGGGACCCGACAACTGCACCAAGAACCTCCCCACGCCACGCCAGGGCAGCTTTGGCTCCAGAAGATGGCACATGTGGGAGAGGGGCAAGAAGACGAGCAAGGGTGTCCGTGAGGCTCGGTTGGGGAAAGAGCCCTCTCCAACCACCGTGCCACCATGCTGGAAGCCTTTGCTAGAGTTCATGGTGCCAAGGAGAGAGGAGGAAGCTGGACGCTGTACCCCACAGTCCTCAGGGTAACCAAACGTCAGGGGGGGGCGAGGAGGCAGCCCCGGGGGCTCCCTGCTCCCTGGTGATGGGCCTCACAGCGAGGTTTGGGCATCGGGCATACCATCCCTCACCTTTCCACTCCCCTCCACACACACACACCCTGCATGCCCCAGCCTCCCTGGTCTGAAATTCCTCACTGACTGTGGAGCCAGAGCCATGCAGTTTCAAAGCAGGGGTGGAGGAAGAGGAGGAGGAGGAGGATCCTCCGCCCAAGGTAGCCTCCAGCCTGGTTGTTGGGGCTCTCTCATGGCATGTGGGAGACCATGGGTTTGGGCCCCTGGGGCTGAGGCGGGAGAGGAACCCAGGCCTCCTACTTCCTCAGCATATACTTTGAATACCGAGGCATTATATAATAAAAGCTATCACCACCTTTTCTTCTTCCTGCTTTGTTTTTAAAAGACTGATCTGTGTGGAGTCTTTTGAAAGAAAGGGCGTAGGTACCAATCTCCAGGAGAAGATTTCAGACAATGGATCCCAAGCAGACGGGATTGCCTCACTCCAGCCTCAAGGGGCTTTTAGTGCAAGAAAGAATTGCAGATGATACACCCTTGTCCTCCACTTTTCCTGTTGCTTGAATCTAAGCAGCTGCCTGCTGCCTTCAGGAGAACCCCACTGTACCCTGCCGGCTCTGTTGAGTTCAACTCCAAAGCACCCAACTTTCTCCATCAGCCGTTATGAGTGCAGCTCATAAGCTGCTGAAGGCCACATCACCTGAAAGCCAGGGATTTCAGTGCCCAAACCTCTCCCGAATCCAACCTTGATTTTTCTAGTTAAATCATGTTGCCAAATCCAGATGAAATGACTTGCCTCTTGGAAAAAAATACCAGGGATGGAGGCTACATCAAGCAGGATGTGCTCATATAATTCCATAAGCAGGTAAAACAATTTTTGTTGCTCTGAAAACTTTAGAAGGCTTTGGACTAGAATAAACCTCCACAAGTAGTCTTAATCACAGCACTGTGAAGACTCATTTGAAATTGTCTGGGCAATCAATTCTGATGTAGCTCTTTGGCTGGAAAAGCCCAGACAGTCCCAGATGTCTCTTTGATGCAGAATCACACAAAGATTCAAGTTTCCATTGCTCTGATCAAGCAAAATGTCCCCTGCCCTAACTGAGGGGGAAGAAGTCTCTGCTTCCCAAAGCATAAATGGGTTACACATGGTGCCTATTAATCAATGGAGTCAAGTCTGGATCAGCATCAACTCTTATAACTCGTACTCAGTGGTGAGATTATACAAATAAAGCTTATGCAAATGCAATTTTGCAACCTAGAAAAATTTGTGTCTAACCTGTTTTTAAAACATTCCATCTATGGAAATCTATTATTTCCCCCTCATTTTCTAGGCAGAAACCAAACTCCAGAGGGGAAGAGGCCAGCTCAGCAGTAGGGTCTTCGTGAAAGATTAATGTGGCTTATTGCAATAGAGGAGATCCAGCAACCAAAATGAAGAAAGGTTGTCACTGTCCTTACCACACTTTTGTCAAGAGGAGTCCCCAAAAGATGGAAAAGACCCCCTGGAGCCCTTTCATTATCCAAAATTGCCAGAGGAGTGATCATCAGCATCTGATTAGGTTTGTTTTCAGCCACGTTGATTCCCTTCTCTTTTTTTTTAATGTAAGGAGTTTCCAGTGTTAATCACTACTACGTGAGGGACACCAGCTCTTGTAGAGGGGAATGAGGGTTTCTCCACTTTCAGAGACAGTCAAGAAAGCTGAAAGGGGTTAAATAGAAACCTTTCCCAGGATGTCCTGAAAGGCTAGAGTACATTCGAGGAAGTCCAACCACAGTAGAAGTGGCTAGTTACCCTGGACCTGGACTGGCTGCCTGGATATGATGCTCCATGGACCCTCGGGTAGTTTTTGTCAGGTGGTGTGATGAGGTGCTGCTCTGATATCATCAGAAGGTGCTCATCGCAGTGAAATAAAAGAAAGAAGGTATTATAGAGGATCATTTCAATACCTGACACTCTTACACTTGGCTAATTGTATTTGTTCATTAAGATAAGGATCAGCATTGAGCTTCTCCTACATTTAGGTCAGCCTTCCAGTACATTTGCACTTGCAAAGAAGAGCTGCTTTAATGAGGGATAATGAAACTGGCTATGCATTGCGTCATGACTTCTGTGTTAATATCATTTACACATGATAAAATGCAAATAATATTGACCGTCAATGCACAATCATGCTTAATCCTCTAAGCCCACACACATACATGTGCTAAAACTAATCTCCCTAAGAGTAAACACAATACACATCTGTGCTCCTACGTCCTCCTGGGAACATTAATTTTGCCTGAACTACTAGGTGCAAGCGAATGGGTTACCACTGGCTCAAAAGGGCTTTGACTCCTGCAGATATCCTTGCTCTCTGCTTGCAGTTCAGAGAAACGTGGCAGTGTTGTGAGACCTTATTGTAAGACAACCTGGTGTTAAACAGACCCATGCTCTGTATTGTAGGCATTCGGAGGGCATTTCTAACGTGTGACTCCATTCTTCCAACACACTCTGGGTGTCCAAGACCTGCTTGCCCATCTTCTGTAGGCACTCTGAATTTTGAGATGGGCATCTCAGCTAGGTGGTAGCCAGTAGAGATGCTCAGACTCTTCTTCATGTGGGTTTTGTGCTGGTAGAGGGTACCAGCATACTCTTTTTTATGTCTGGGTTTTGGAGCTGGAGCAAAATACAAAAGGCAAGATACTAAGCTGAAGTGGGCTCAGTTAGTGACTAGCCATCTTCAGTAAACAGATGTTCCCTAGAGGTTAAATGGGCCCACGTGTATTTTAAGAAATGCAGATTAAGCACACTTAGGGAATGTTAAATTTATTTAATTGTAGTTCTATTGTGGGACATTCGGCTTACAGTGTCGGAATAACTGACTTTCAGGTATTCTGAGAGAAAATAATCTTCAGGTTGTGCTCCTATTTGAGAGTGCTATCTCTGAACTGTATGATTTTAGGGACTTTCTGTGTCTCTAGTTCCCTGAGAGGTGCGATAACTTTTTTCTTTCAACTTTTCCTCCTTTTTGAATGTAAACAAATTCACATCTGATGAAGAATTATCTTTGGAAATTTCTCCCTAGCCTTATGAAATGCAGGGTTGCAGCAACTATTTCCTATTTCTCAGTGCTATCGGCAAAACACCTCGTCGGGTTATAATGATGCAGAAAAATGCAACAGGCAGCAGTTGTCTGGAGAAACCATGGAGTTATGTAGGACATGATTCTTGGGGAGGCACCCCACTGGTGAGGAAACCCTGAGGAGCAGCTGAACAAGCTTTCAAAGGCGCTTTTCTCCTTTGATTACCTAGGCCCTTATTTCAGGAGGGCTGCTCCATGAAGCTAGTAAAATTTAGTTCCATGATGTCTACTGTCCGAGTCTTACCATGGACAATCAAAGACTTAGCAAACGAAGTTTGCTCTCCGGAGAAGGGAAGTGTCCCAGCCTTTGTCACTAGCTGAGCCTGATGTTCACAAAGTTGACCGGAGAGTGCTCAGCGTTGAAGGCAGGTGTGCCCTTTAGACACTTCTTTGCCCATTCAAAGCTTGTGAATATATTCCTGTGATCACATTATACTCCCACGGCGGCTGTAAAGTGAAAATATTTTTATGTAATATTAGTGAAAACAGATATTATTCAGCACTGGTTGTGGTTTGGGTACCTCAGCAGCTGGAAGGAGGAGGGTATGCCAACAGCACGTGTTAGAAAGCAGAGGCCAAGGTCCAACGGAGCACAAGCGCAGGGGAAACATCTCCTCCAAGCAGGGTGGGCAACCTCCTGCCAGGGTTTGAGTCAAGGACCTGAAAGAGACACAGCCTCCTCATAGCAGCTGAATGAGAACTCCTCCCAGCTGGACAGCATACTCAATTTGGGGAATTACGTGTGTCAGATCCTTGCTCTGATACCTTTACTCGGGCTCCATTCCTTGGCTCCATTCGCTCCGGCAAAGTCAAACTCGGGTGAATCAGCCTCCCTCAGACTGATTCACGTGGTAGGAATCCAGCCTTTCCTTGTTGCTGAATAACCAGAGAAAACTCCGGCAACGGAGTCACCCATAGTATCAGCTGTCCAAGCATTTTCGTAGGTGAACCGCAGGGGTGAAACCAGTGGCTCTTTTGAACCCTCGCCAGTGGGAGTGTGCCCTGAATTACTCTGACCAACGGGATTTGCAAGAACGAGTCTGTGGGCACAGGGAGTGACCCCGCGCTCCGACAGAAAGGGCATGGAGGTTGTGTCCGTGCCATTGAGTTAGAAGGCCTGAGCTCTGGGCTGCCACTGGACGTGTTGTAAAGCAGGTTCCCCCCACCAGCACGGCTCTGGCCCATGAGAGCAGACACCCTCCCAGGCAGGGCAGGGATCAGGCTCCGCTCTCCAGGGGCCGTAGGGATGAGACCAGGTGTTTTGGAGGGAAAGGAGCGTTCATCCCTGTGTCCGCAAGCTGTGCGTGACATAAAAAGGCTTTGCCATCCTAGTGCTGGAAACTCCTGTCACAGCTGATGGCGTGTCTGTGAACATGGACTGTGAGACACGGGCATGCGATACACGCATGCATGTATACACACGGACACATATTTATGTATACACATGTTCACACGTATGCACACATGCATGCACACACTACATTTGCACGCAATAGCCAAATTTAGTGCTATAATTACCTATATAGCAGACCAAGAACCATGGCCTGTTTTTTGGGGGGTTGTTTTTGCGGGGGTTTGTTGGGATTTGATTTTTTTTTGAGAAAATAGGCCAATCCACACTAATTTTAAACAGGTCTCACCAGTGGGCTTCAAGGCCCTCAGCACAACACTTTTGTGAGCTGCTTTTTCTCCCTCGAGGATGATGGGACTGGGGTGAACAACGGCAGTGCTACATCCCTTCTGCGTTTGGTTTCTGTCCAGAGCCAGGGCAGCTAAAGCTTAGCCCCATCTTCCTCCTCCTCATCGTACCATCCTGTCCCAGGCACACCCAATTTTGTCACCTGCCCTTTGTCTATTTCTCTGGACTCCTCTCCAGCAAAGACCCACTTACAGACAAAGAGCGCTAACATGCTGTTTGCCGAAATTCTCATGGATGAGAAAATTAACACCCCACCCCACCCCCTCCTTTTTTGTTGTTGCCATGGTCACAGGAAAGGAATTAAAGCATCAAAGCCTTCCATTTCCTGATGATGGATTAAGGAAATTATTAATTTGTCTTGTAAAAAGGCAGGTTGTGTCTCTGCAATTAATGTTAGAGGGCCCTTCATGAGGGGAATTTCAGCCTCCTGGGCGGAGAAGGCTAAAGCATCTGCTTATTCACCAGCTTAGATAGATGGGGCTGCTATGGGGGTCTGTGCAGTACCTCCTGCCTTCATTAGTCGCTGCAGATAGGATTTGGCTGCCTAGGCAGTGGTTTCTTTGGGGCACAGGATTAAAAATTCAAGCTCCCCTCTAAATTAAGTCCTCTCCTTTATCCATTTTTTTACGCTCCATCCATGATCTCTCAGGATTTTTCCATTGCAGGATGCTGAAGAGAAATCTTAGGGAAAAAATAGAGGCAAAATTGTCTTTGATATGTTCTTACTCATCCCTTCCCCTGCTTTTCTGGCTCCCTGGTGCTCAGTACCTACCTACTGATGGTGTGGGATGTTGGTATGGGTGCTTTTTACAAAGGTTGGCTTCTCAGTGGGATGCCTTCCCCTGGGGAGCTGTGGGCTTGGCCACGGCTACCACACCTGCCCCAACACTGAGCATAAAGACTCCATCCCATAAAGACCTTCTGATGGATCTGGGCCTCTTTTCCCACCTCCATCTAATCTTGTTTCTTGGTGAGCTGCCCCGGCAAGGAGCAGCTGAAATTTCTCTCACATTGGGGCTGCTTGTGTGCTTGCAGGTCACAATTCGGAGGAAAATATATAGAAAATTTTTTTCTTTTGCTTCACATTTTCTTCATTATTTCCATTATTTTCTAAACAGTTGCAGAAAACATGGTTTTGAATCCCAGCGTCTGCCTTTGAAATTAGGAGAGGAAAAAAAAAAGCAGCATCACGATATGGACATTTTGATCTTGAGACTCATCAAAACTCACTTGGAGGATCCATGGAGAGGCCCATTGTCCCCGGCTTTATTTCAGCAGAAAGGTGCTGCTCTGACCTTCCACCGCCGGCAGCGGTGCTGTCTGATGACAGAGCTCAGCACACCACTCAGAACCTTTTAAATTCACCCTTTCATATTTCTTCTCGGTGCGTACAGGTAATTTGGCCCTTTTATTTGCTTGAGCCCTTTTTCTTCTTCCTGAATGGGAATGTCTTAATGCTTCCCATTGAAATCCATGGAAATGAATTGTTGGAGTATAATACCCAGTGAGTTAGTGCCAGCCAGGGGTAAAGGGAGGCCGAGCAGAGCTTGTGAGGTGGAGCGGTGCTTCACGAGAACCTCGTGGCTCGTCCCTTTGATATGGTGACTCTCAGGCACTGTGCTTTGCCTACCTCGCCGCGGGAAATGCAGGAACTTGTTTGTCACTTTTCTCCCTACGCTGAAAAGGCACAAAGGAGGAAAGGATCTTCCCTCTGAGCGGTAAGCTCCCTTCTCCCTTTGATCTGCTTTATGGGAGTCCCCTTCCTCTCCAAATGAAAAAAGAAAAAAAATGCCAAAAAAATGCCAGGACTACTTCTTGGAAAAGCTGAATGCAATTTGGAAACTCAAGAGGAGTTTGCATACCTGCCATATTTCTATGAATAATACAGTGCTGCTCTCCCAGTGACCACATTCAGACCACACTCAGCTCTGATATCTTTTTTGAAGACACTGCCGCAGTCAGGAAGGCTCCTGTAGTTGATTGAAAGATATGAAACCCTTGTTCCTGGGCTTGAAGGCTCTGTAATTAAGAGCTTTAAAATCAATGTTGTAACTCCACAAAGGATGTTTCTTTATCATAAAACATGCCAAATGACCTACTACTCTCAGGTGCTGAGCTATAGTCCTCAAATCCTCAGTTGCTGAGGACAAACCCTATATTTACTTCTGTATTTCTGCTATGGTCATGGGTCCTGGTTGTACTGATGTTGCGATAGCACTTTTGTGTGCAAACAATCCAGAAACCTACAACATCTAAAAAAGTACAATCTTTCAGCATGTGTAGCCTGGGTATATTTACACATTAATTAAGCCCACCTGGAAGTGGGGTTTTAAATTTATTTACTTAGTTTTCCTTTG
Organism: Gallinago jamesoni; assembly: GCA_025769975.1. Classification (NCBI taxonomy): domain Eukaryota; kingdom Metazoa; phylum Chordata; class Aves; order Charadriiformes; family Scolopacidae; genus Gallinago; species Gallinago jamesoni. The sequence goes on from JAOQGH010000001.1 coordinate 153,159,502, forward strand.
GTCAGCAACAGGTACACAATGTGCAGGGTTTAAAATAGACCCCGATAGAGTTTACCTTCTCCACAGATAGCCTTTGAGAACTCAAAAACACTGATGCCATCTTTTTCACTGTGCCTTTTCTTTCCGGCTATGTTGACTAATTGAGTTGGTGGCCCAGGTGGCACTTCAACACCTCCGCAGCCCTTGATAACTAAGCTCATTTTGACCAGCCTGCAACAAGCATGAATGGTGCTATCCTGATGATCTCTATTTTCTCCATATTTGATACCAGAAGGTTATAATGCTCCCCATAATTTCTCCTTATGCTGTTGTGAGTGTCCAAATGCTGGCGGCCACGTGCAGATGTATCTTGGAGTTCAATATCAAGAGCGTGGGAGAGAGAAAGGGTTATCTGCCAAAGGAGAAGGAAAGAGAAGCAGCGTTATGCAAAAAGCCTTTGCCCAGGCCACAGTCTACCTTCTATCAAGTCAAAGGAATTAAATTTACATGAAAATCTCTTTAAATTGAAATGTCCACCTTCTAATTCAGAGAAAGCTGAAAGAAAAAAAAAATTACAAATCTCATCTGTCTTCCTGTTTTCTTCCTCACAGACTTTACAGAGATTCAACCCCTGTTCCTAGGGGAGGTCTGCAAATGTCTTCTGCTCTGGTGTTAGTCCTGCCCTGAGCACCATGTGCTTTCTAGGGAATATAGAGTGTGCTTTGCACCATATAGTCTTTTCTTTATGGCTATTTTTGCTTTCTTTCCTGGACTCCCATGTAAAGATTTCCAGGTCATGACAGCCTTCTCCACAAGATAAGGAAAGCTGGGATTGGAGACTTCAGTCGTGGAGTGACTCCACTTGTCTTTCACTCTTAAGGTGCTGCCGATAGTGCATATAGGCATGCGTGTATGCCTGCATAGACCTGGTAATCCATTTCCAGAGGTTTGTATATGATTTTTTGTAAGCCTGAGAAAAACCAGAACTAAACTTAAGCTGTGGAAAACTCATTAAGAGATTAGTTTCTTCTGCAAGTGGCATGGAAGAAAGGATTGAGATAGAAATCCTGACAAGACATTCTTTTTCCAGGTAGCCAAAAGAGGAAATCAGTCTTGGGGGCTGAAGATGTACACACTCTTTGCTTTGGAGCCTGATGACCAGCTGACTTCAAAGGGTAAAGATTTGTTCCATCTAGAGATGCAGTTGGGGTAAATTCCTCTGGAGCTTTCCAGCACCCCTTTTTTTCTGCAACATCCCAAACCTCTCCATCCAGATCGTCAGCTGCTGCCAGTGTCACAGTTTCCTCTCTTTTTCCTGTGCAAGATGTTCAACTCATTTTATATCTGCTGATACACCAGAACAAGATCCTGCCCCACCCACCCCAAGTAACTTCGGTCTCATTTGCCAAATTTTTATCTCCTGTAATGTACCTACCAGGAGAGCATCTGAAACCTGCGCTGCTATTCTCTTTACTCCACATGAGCAAAAGCCCTGCCACTAATCAACCAAACAACATCCCCTCTGCGTGCCACTAGACAAAAGACCAAAAGTTTAACCAGAGTCACTGCCATGAAGTACAAAGGACACCTCTGCCTTGGTCATTGGTTACGTGGAACCTGCTGATGGAAACAAGGTATGGCATTTGTGTTTGTTTTGTGATAGAAAATATTTTCCCTGTGCATACGGAATATATACACACACTTAAGTAGCTACCTATTACCCAATAAAAGTACCGTGGTTCTTACACTTGGGAGTACCACATGGGGCTGGCTGATAGGACACGTGGCTGCAGGGGGCTTGAGCCAACAGCTGGGGACAAGGGGCCCACCCTAGT
>JAOQGH010000001.1:153161415-153173600 GCA_025769975.1 Gallinago jamesoni
CACATGGGGCTGGCTGATAGGACACGTGGCTGCAGGGGGCTTGAGCCAACAGCTGGGGACAAGGGGCCCACCCTAGTGTGTCCAAAGTGGCAGTAGATGCATAGATTTAGGGACAAAAATTTCCCTGGAGATCTGGTGGCAAGGGATTTTTTTTTTAACTTGGCAAAGAGGATGGACTGATGGGTGCCAAGGACAAATGGCAGGAAGGAGGGAAGGAAGGAAGGAAGGAAGGAAGGAAGGAAGGAAGGAAGGAAGGAAGGAAGGAAGGAAGGAAAGTAAGTTTAGCTGCATGAGATGTCAGTGTAAATGCTAGAAACTGTTTAGGTTACATATAGAGAAAAGCAGGTTATATGGGAAAAAACAGCTGGGATATAGAGAAAGGATAATTTTTTTAATTTTGTAGAGTCAGCCAATGGGAAAAAAATTAAACCTTACAGAAAATACCAAAAAAAGGGTTGTAACCTGATTAAATGGATTAAATGTCTTGGAGGGGAAGAAATGCAATTTCCTGCCCAATTTATTACCAAGAAGTCAGCTGGCAAAGTAATGGCAAAAACGATAAAAACTCTGGCAGAAGACTTCTCATGGCACATGGGATGCCACTACAGAGGCACTGGGCTTTCAGTAGCAAAACCAACAGGAGAAAGCAGGTTCGTTTCCTGCACCCTGGCAGCATGAAGGACATTAGAATCATAGGACCATAGAATGGTTTAGGCTGAAAGGGACCTCGAAGCTTACCTAGTTCCAGCTCCCCTGCCATGGGCAGGGACACCTCCCACTAGACCAGGTTGTTCAAAGCCCCATCCAGCCTGGCCCTGAACACTTCCAGGCCAATTTTGTGATGGCTTGGGTGGGAGGTGGGGTCGCTCCTGGAGGTGCCTGAGCAAGGACCACGATGGAGGCAAAGCTCTCATTTTGCTGTGCTGCTGATGGTGCTGTGCCCTTGGAAACACACCAGGGATGGTAAGAGGGTTTGGACACGGCGCTAAGACAGAAGGTGAGTGGCATAAAATGTTTACGGTGGTACGCGGAGGAGTCCTGAGTGGGCAGAAACATGTCACCATCTGAGGGGAACTCCCCCTCACCAGCCTGCACGTAGGTTTAAAGGTGAGTGTCTGAGATGGCATAATAGGAAAGAACACCTCCGGAGAGCCTGCTGCTTAGGGAAAGGTAATGAAACCTCACTCCTGAAGGATGGGAGACTAAATAAAAATATGCATGCTGCGGAAACAGATAGTGCTGCAGACTGTGAGACTGGGATAGCCAGTTTAGAAATATTCACCTTGCGCAAGATGGATAGAAATATAATCTGGTTAACACCCTGGGTAGTGGGGAGAGACTGAAGATGAAGCTGGATATAGGATCATCACAGAGTGGTTGTCACCCTGCTTTGGCAGTATTAAAGAACATCCCTCAGTGGCATTGCACTAATGCTGACACCGGTGTCGCTGAAGATTGAAAACTCCAGAAAGATGGAAAAAGCCAGGACAGGGCCTGGCTATCAGTATTACTGGGAGGGGGATATCCAGCACTGCAGGAGCATAAAAAGCCAGTGAAATCTAGTTAGACTGAAGCTGGAGTAGCACTGCCCTGCCTCTGCCCAGCTCCTGAATGTATGGCCCAGTCCAGACCAGGTGCATCCCTATACTCGAATACCTCTTGGAGGAGTTTTGCTCTTCCAGGCACCTTTGGTGGGGCGAGGGCTTGGTCCTGCACCTCTCCACGGATCTCAGCCAGACGCCTCAAGTTAGTCAGAATGACTAGGGATCCAGCTATGTGAAATATTCAAGGAGAGGATCTCCGGATCCCAGGGAATGTGAGTCACCGTTTCATATTTGGCACTCTGGGTCCCACCACAAGAGCGTGCTTCAGCACATAGCAGAGAAGCTTTCATGTCTCGGGTTGTGGCAGAGGGTTGCAAAAGACTGTCATGGATATTATCTCAATAGCAATTTCTGGCCACACCAAAGTGGTTGGTTTTTTTTAAATGGTTATGGTAATAATTTACCAGGTTACTAATTAGTCTATTAATTTTGAAATGGTTCAGAACAAGGTTGAAAAATGATGATTCATATGTATTGTTTATCAAGAGAGATTTCAGAGAGGACAACTACTTATTACAAGCATATCACATTATGAAATCAACAGAAGAAGAAAAAATAAAAAACCACAGAAAATAATAAAGAATCTGAGGAACACTATTCATCTACCAGTATAAGTAAATACAGACCAAATTATATGTGCAGAAAATTAACATGAATGATATGAAAATAAAATATACCTGTAGCATTCACTAAGTGTTGTAAGAAGAAATGAACTTACGCCTCTCATCTTCTGCTCTTACCATCAATTATGTTTCTTTTGTTTCCTGGTGCATGATTATACACAATTGCCTTTAAAAAAGGGTCATCTCCTATGTTCGTTAGTCTCTAATCCTAGTCCTACACTCAGGTGTAATGCCATTTCTCAGTCAGATTCCTCAGTGATTAGAATTCCCCCTCCACGAGATGAACTCACCGACAAACTCCAGGAAACAGGGCAATGGGAAGATTTCCACTTTGGTTCCAATGAAGTGTAGCAGTGTTGATGCTGGAAAGCTGAACTTGAGGGTCTTTTAACACCTCATCTTGTATTTTTATGACAAGAGGTGCTCCTTTTTTTGTGATCCCTGGGAAATATACTATTATTTAGTATAAGTATAATGATTTATTACAGTATACTACTAAATGCACTGGATATAAAAGTATATAATACTAAATTATTTTGCTTATGAACATCTTCTCTAATGCATAAGAAAGCCATGAAAACATAGCTTATCAGGCCTGGTAAATGCAGCTTTTTTACAGCTTCAGAAAATTTTCAGAACCAGGGGGCAGTTTGTTCCTGGTTTCCAAAGGGCATCCATCCGGGCTGCCAGATGATCTTTTACAGGGCGTAAAGGGAAAAGTACCGGCCTGACGTTTTGTGGGTCAGCCAGTCGCTGGCTGCCACAACAGCCTCTCCAAGACAAGTTGAGCAGAACTTTTCCAGGCTGGGAAAGTGCAGTTCTCCCTCCCTGGGTAAATGTTCTCAGCAGCCACTAGCCCCATGGCGCTTACCCGGATCCTTCGTCAAGGTCCCCGTAAGGCTGCCATTTAAGTGCCACTGGGCTCTGGCTTCACTATGTTAAATATCACTGCCTGAGCCTCCCCTCCATGTTGCCCCCATGGCTGGAAAACGCCTGCTTTTCCTGCCGTGCAGAGCTGCGAGGGAGGACGCCCTCCCCAGCTGGAGAACCTGACTCCCATCCCATGTTTCCCTGCCTGGTAAGTGCACTCTAATTTACATTCCTCCCGAGTTAGTAAGCTCGAGCTTAGCCTCGAATCCTTCTTGAAAATCCTGGACTGATTCATTTTCCCCCTGAAGAAGCTCCTCATAAACTCTGGCTCACCCCACATACATACATTTCATTTTAATTAAAAAATACCTTGCTGGCATGACAAGCTATACAAGTTTTGCTAAAATATTAAATAATAATAAAAAAAAAAAGACGTCAGAACCCTCAGGTCTCTGTCACAGAGAGATACAATACATCAAACATCTGTCCAGAACAGAACTGAGGATAGTCATAGCATTTGCAGGTTTAACTTCTTTCCATTTATCATCGTGACGCGTCTTGGATTTGCAGCATGATCGTAGGCCACCTTTTTCTTTTCTCCCATAGCTGTGCTACGTGTGTTTTCCTCAACATTTTTTTTTAATGGAAAGTCTTTTACAACTTTTAAATATTTAAATATTTATATTTTTTTTAAAGAAAATCTCCTCCTCACATTTTGACCTGTTTTGGGCACAGAAATAGGATGTGTTTCTCCATTTCAATTCCTCCCCTATCACATTAGTTGCTTAGTGATTTCAGTTCTGCACTGTGCTTTGCCTCTTCCAATTTCCACTCCTAGTTTACAGTCATTGATTCTTTATATGCTGAGGATCTCCTCTGGGCTGGCACATTTCACCCTGTGAAGCTATCCATTAGTCTCAAAGCGCCATTTAGAACTCTTCTGCAAGTCCATCTTCGGGGCTTTAATATATCTCTGACAGTGACCTGTATGTAGTATGTATGTATGGAGGGTCAGGCCTGGGGATGGAGATGTGAGTTTACTCTATGAACTCCAGAGTCCTAAGCTCCCCATCCCAACACCGGGGCAGGAGATCAAATTCACAGAAACCTGTGTGAAGGACTGAGAGCTGTGTAAGCAAGCCCATAGAAATGCAGAGCAGTGAGGTGGAGCGTCATGTCCCACCTCTGGTATGCTGTCAGGCGACTCTAGCTGCTGGGGCTCTTAGCCAGCATCTTTTTGGGGTGTTAAGAGAGAGCAAGCAAGAGCAAGCCGTCAGGGAAAAGCATACTGTAATGCAAACCAGCACAGGGACACTGCTGAACAGGTGCTATGGAGATGTGTAAAGATGGCGTTCCACCTGGATGACCAGCCCTGATCTTATAACCCCTCTCTGAAGCTGTTACCAAGGCATCTTGGTGTTGTGCTGTGCAAGCACGTCAGCTGCAGCCCACAGCCCGCAGCCTTAGGGTTCAGACACCCAGCAGAGACATAAGGGACCTGGGTGGGAATTCCTAGTCAGCTATTTCTGCTGCCAAGAGAGTACTTTTATCGCCAAGTGCTGGGTGCACCTTGATGGGAAGCAGAGAACCTATCAAATTATGCAAGACTGGGGTGATGGTGAGGAAACACTAAAGGGAGCACATGTGATGTGTTCTGTGACCACTGTGCAGGTCGTTGGTTTTGTCAGATCTTGGAGTCCTACTTTTGTTATGCCTTGGGTCACCAGTTTTGGCTTTCCTCTGCTGATCCCAGGGCTTGGCTTGGCTGGCCACGTGTTGCAGCTACTGGTGTGCTGGAAATTCAGGGCTGAAATCAGGAACAGCACAGTTCGGTCAATGCAAGGCCATGCTTGGGCAATGACTGAGTTGCCCCTCTCAGCCTGAGTCAAGCTCTGTGCCTTGCTGACTGAGCTACACCACTTGCAACTCCATCCACCACCTAATCTGCTGCTCACGTAACATCTCCCCATTGTGCTTCATCTCAAAGCTTAGATATTCCTGGGGATGTCACCACCCACCACCTGGGGGTACCAGAGTGCGTGTTGATATAACTTTTTATGATCCAAACTAATGTTTTAATCTGTTCTGGAAGGTCTCTTGCAGTGACAGTCTTCTGGAGTGTATTTCTTGGCCATATAAATTCCTTTGCTGTTCATCCATGCACTTAATTTCAAGAGCCATCTGCGTGGCAGAGGCGTTCCACCTCCGAGACATTTTGCTGAGGTTTCCAGAAGTGTGGTCTAGTAGATTTAATATTTATTGTTATTTGTACAGCATTTAATACTTATTTATTGCCTGTATAGCAATAAACTTGTTTGAGGCATGCAGTAGCTCAGCAAAACAAAGTCCAGCTAGACAGCATTAACAGATTGGGGTAAAGAAGAGGAGGAGGAAAGGCAGCAAAGCTATGTCACCAAGCTGTGATATTTCTCACGTGCTTTTGTAGAGGAAAAAAAAAAAACCCCAACAAAAAACCCCCATGGCTGCAGGTAGTTTTGTGCAGTCTGAAATCATGCCCAGCACTGTATATGGTGGAGAGGGAAGTAAGAATTTGCATTGTGGAGAATTACAGTGTTAATTTTTCTTAGGTGAGTTTTGCTTCTTCCCCTCATTATTGAGTTAGAAAAATGGTATGGGCTGTATGTGACTGACTGACGGTGTGGCCGTGACCTTCTTGCCTTCCTTCCTCCGTCCCAAGACCTCGGTTCAGCATCCCACTGTCCCTTGTCCCCCCCATCCAACACCCACAGCCATGAGTGCTCATCCATAGCCTTTCGGGTGCCTAGAGAGCAGGTGGGGGAATGGTTCCACGGCAGAGCAGGTCGCTACCGAGCAGCCAGAGGCACGAGCTTGTGTGGATGTGCTTGGCCCGTGCCGCTGAGGAGAGCCTGTCCAGCCGTGGTATTCTACTGCTGTTTGAGGTGGTGGCCCCCGGCTCCTCCTCAGAGGCCTCTGCAACCACAAGGCACGGACACAATGCAAAATACATTTTTTAGGCAGTATCCCCGTGCGACAAGTCTCCTTGTGCTGAGACGTAACCTGCTTTTTATTCTAGCTGATGTACCGCAGCTCTCAACGTTCGTGCCACCCCTATAAATACTAACCCATTTTTAAATCCTCTCTTTCTAGCCTCAGTGGTATCTGTGGCTTAAGGTCCCACACGTTAATTATACGTTGTGTAATAAAGTATTTCCTTTAGCAGGTCCTTAATTTATACAGCAGAAATTGTCTACTGGGTAGCATTTCATTTACCTCGCCTGTGTTTCCTATTATTCATTTCTCCTCAAAACCGGTGTCCCAATTTTACAGTCAATCGTTCGCCCTCTCCCTTCTTGTGTGTTTTGAAGCCAAGGACCAGCCCTGAGCACAACAGCCATTCCAGGGTGTGCTCCTGAGTAATAGTTTCAACATTATTTCCCAAATAGTCTTGAAACAGCTAACCGTAACCTGCTTCTGAGTTCCCCTGGTGTTCCTCCTCTCTGCTCCTCTCTCCTCTGCCATGGACCTTCCCCTCCACCTCCCATGGGGCTTCTCCATACCCACTGCCATACAGGAAGTCTCGGAGTTTTTTGTCTTCTGAGGCTGCTCCAATTCCCTCATAAGCTACAGCGCTGTCGCGACACAAAATATTGTCTGTCTTTGGAAAAACTGCCAGTAAAACTGGGGATCTCTCGGGAAGTGGGGGTGGAGCAAGCGCACCATTTTCAAAGAAGTGGGAGGTCCCTGAGCGGTGGTTTCCCCTCTCTTTCCAATCTTTGGGGTTTAGGTAATGACGGAAATTTTCACGGTTTCTGTTCCGCTGCGTGATTAGACAGAGCTTTCCAGAAAACCAGTGAGAAACACGCGCTCATTGCTTTTTTTCAAGGGTTGGTGCAAGGAATTTGCCCCATCTCCCGCTTTGAACTCCTCTTCTGAGAAGTAAAACGTTACACGATTATCAATGAAGTGGCAAGTAATGAGAGATACTTAGGAGATTTTTCGCCCCAGAAGAGGTTTGGTGCTGTACTCATGGTAGCATCCTCCACTGCGCTGCGTGGGCTCAACCGTCAGAAAGACAATGTAGCAGACGTGGGAGTTCAGTTACCTGTGTGAACCCTTGCAAAACTACAACCTGACATTGTTGTCTTCTATGGTGTGATTTTCCTTCTTTTTCCTTTAAATGTCTGTAGGTGTTTCCAATTAAATAAATTTTTCAGAGACTTAGGATAGCCATAAAGATGTGCTAACTCTGCAGATCTTTAAGCCGTGAGGTTCCCATCCAGATGGGAGTTTTAAAAATGAAATTTTGCGCAACTGTCCATGCAGGATTTTATGATATTTTTTTTTCTGGGTTTTCTTAGTGTTGAGAAGTTTGAGCGTGTGACTCTGTGAGTGTATGTGTATACGTGTGCATCTGTGGTCTCTTCTAATTCGAAACTACTTGTTGAGAATGCCTAACCTTCTTATAGATCAAAGTTCATGGAGATTTTTTTTGGGAAAAAAAAATTAAAACTTTTTTGTCTTTCTCTCTTTTTCAGAATTTTATTTATATGCATAGTTTTAATAGCTTCATCCCCACCTCAAAATAAATAAATACATAAACAAGCAAATGCTGGGGTTTAGCATGCTGGGGAGCATGTGCTGGAGCTGGATTTGTGCGGCTGAGGCTCCACGCACCGAGCTGAACGTAATTGCCTCTAGTTCCTGTGCACAACATCCAATTTGTGGATTTAAAAGTCCATAAGTGCTCATTGCCATGATGGATCATAACAGCTTTTGAGGCCGTTTTCAGTACCAACGTGGTAAAAGATATTCATTTAAAATTACTCTGCATTACGTGCGTTTTCCTCCAACCCTGACAGACCATCAGTACTGACCACTGTAATGAAGGGGATCCATTACGGACTCTCTTGAGTTCCCAGAGGAGAAATCTCGTAGGACAAATAATGGGAAGCATGAGCAAGCAGACACACATCTTTTTCTTATTGTACTGAAATAAGGCAAGAACAAGGTAGCCCTCTTCTAGGCTAGGAGGATGCAGTGCGGGAGCTTCAACCTACACCAGCACTGTCTGTCATCTCCTACCACCCCCGTTTCATGCTGCGTGAGGCAGAGGTGCTGGGTGTTTTTGGAAGCCTGCTCCTACTCCAAGCATCTGCATCTAGGTATTGCAGATAGTAGAAACTTCCATCAGGGGTCTCTGGCTAGCAGATGATCTTTACACACCATGTGAGCGATACACGGGAAGACGGAGAAGCCCGAGGAAGAAGTTTGAGCTTTTTCACCCCTATAAGGGGCAAATCTGCCCCAGGGGGATGTGGGCCTTCGACCTGCCACACAGGGAGCCCCTGCAGCGCTGACATCCCCGCTGCACCTGCGGTGCTGAGCCCCCTGGAATGATCCCAGATGCCCAGATGGGGGGGGGGGGGAAGCATAAAAGCACCACCTAAAAACAAACAAACAAACCAACCAACCAACAAAAACAATCACAGACTGGTGGGCTAGGTCTACACTTCTGGCCAAGCTGTTGGAGAGTCACGGCTTCAGGAGGCCATAAAAATCACAGGACTGGGTCAGTGACAGGCAGCCACCTTCCCTGAGTTTCTTTTTACAGCCAGGGTGTCTGTCGGATATGGGGGGGGGGGGGGGGCTGCCTGCATTCTGGGCGGGGGGGGGACAGGGGGTTGGAGACCAAAAAAGCATGTGCAAAACTGCAGGTTGTTGCTGGTGAGTGTTCCCCATGTGCAAGGGGCTTTGCTCAGAGGATCTCAGCTGCTTCTTGCCTGGACAAGCTTTGGGAAGTCAGAGAAGGAACAGATACACCTGGAAAGCACAAATCTAATCACTTTTTTTGGGGTTTTTTTTTTTTTGTGAGACTCTGAAACACAGCAGCAGAAGTGAGGAAAAGGCTTCTAAGGAGGCACGAAATCCAAGTGACAAAAAGCTAAGCCCTGCTCCAAGAAGGATCTGCCTCCTGCTGCATGCAGGCACAAAAAATCCTGAAGAGAGGGAGAATCTCGGGGGTACGGTTCAGCAACGTGCTTTCTTCTGCCAGAAAAACAGGTCTTCTCCTCAGCTGGCTAAAGCTGCTCCCAGCCCTCTCCTTGTCTGCGTGGGGATCCTTCCTGTATAACACGAAACGCGGAGGAGGGAGAACCTCATTTTCCACTCACAGTGATTATTTCAGCATTTAATAAATACCCAGGGCATGTGTACAAAGTATATACAACGTATGTAGCATGTGTTTAATGTATAATCATGTGTTACTGTGACACACACAACAGAAAATAGGAACATACAGCATATTTTCAGTGTATGTTGCACAGCTCATAGATCCATATAGTATATTATCTATATACTTATCATGTGTGTATATATCTACGTATGCCTATGTACTTACATATCTATATTTTTCCATAGAGAAAAGGTTTTTCCATAGAGAAAAGTTTTTTAATTCTGCATCATTGTTGTATTGTATAGCACCTGCAGATCAGAGGATTGTTTCGATAGTTTTACAGTTCTTTGGATTAAATTAGGAAAATGGAAATTACCTAGACCTTGAGGAACCTAAGTCGCATTTTCAAAAGTGATTTAGGAAGAGTCTCCCTCATGCAAATGAGTTTTGTACTGGCTTTTCTGAACTGGACTCAGTTATATATGTATAATTGTAGTATTTAAGTATCTGAAAATACTTATTTATGGCCCCCTTCTGTTGGAATGTAATGTTTTGAATTTTTGATATGCACAGCTAAGAGCTCTAGTGGGACCTTAGATGCCAGTCCCATCGCTAGAAGAATGAAAAAAAGGCACGTTTGGCAACCGTGATACAAAACTATTCAGAATTCAGCTTAAATCTTAAGTGTTGGATGCCTGTGATTTTGGGAAAGTGCTTGTGATGGGGGAATAAGGCAGGCTATTTAGGGGCTGTGTATTGTCAGGCAGGTTTGCAGTGCGTGCAGGCTTCCAGTATGGCTGCGTTTCCACGAAATACTTTCTGTGTGGTATAATTTTTTTCCAGCATGCTTTGGGTCATAAGACATCGGTAAACGCATCCTTTCCCAAACAAGTGCCAGCAAAACATTTATACTCTGCCCCAACACGGGCTATTCTGTATATACTACCTTTTATTAAAGAAATATTTTGGAACAATCGCAGAGAGTTTTTAATAACGTTATTGGCACTCTATAGAACCTTCTGCCTCTAAAGCCAGATGACTTGGGGCTCTGTAAACACCGGCAACACTTTCTTCATGTCGGTAGCCTTACTGACTTCAACTCTGTACAGTACCTGTAGCAAAACTGAGAGTGCAACTCAACCACATGAATAGGTGTTGTATTTTTTTTTTTTTTCCACTTTAAAACCTTTCACCATACATCATACTGTCATAATTTTATGTTATAAGAAAGCTCAGGAATTTCCAGGATGACAAGCAAGCATCCCGCAGGAAAGTTAAAATTCCTCCCTCCCTCGGTGTAAACCTCTCCACCCTCCGTTTACCGCACGGAAAATCTTCAAGCTGGTTCTAGGCAAGCCTTGTGTTGAGTCTTGGCTATTGGAGTCCCGGAGAAGTCAGAAGGCCCTAACACAATGGTTTAGCCCAACAGCCTTGGGCAAGTTTCAGTAGCTTTCTGTACAGCATTCCCAACCTAATGCCTGCTTTGGTCAGGAGCTGGATGTCCGCTGGTGGCAGAAGATGTGGTGGTGGTGGTGGTAATGGTGGTGGTACTGGTTGCCTCTTGGGCTAGCTGAGGACATAAAGTACCGTTGACCTTTAACCACCTGCAGAATCAGGGATTTGTTAAGAGAGGAGGGAATTTTTACCCAGCGGGCCAAATTAAAAAAGAAAAAAAAAATTAAATGGCAGCTGCTGTTGGCTGTTTTGTGCTTGGGAAAAGGGAGAGCAAAGCCAACAGAGAGGAGCATGAGATGGGACAGAAAGTGCAGGTGACTATGTCTGGAAGGCATAAGAACCTAATTTAGTATGCAGCTTTGCAATTTATCACATTCCGATCACCTTGCCTGCGTTGTGGATGAGTGTGCGCAAACAGATGGGAGGATGCTGAGGGCATGCGGATACACGTGGACCCGCGTGCGTGCAGTGAGGCCATGGGGAACCCCCTGTGGTGCTTTGGAGTGCCACCACCATCCCCACCACCACCACCTCTCTGGGGCTGGAGGCAGGAGGGAGGTTTTACACCAGCATGGTGGCAGGAGTAGTGTGCTTTCCTGAGCCCTACCAGCCAGCTCTGCAGAGTAGGTGCTGGCCCTGCACTGGGGTGCAGGCGATGCAGGAGCGAGCCACCCCTGGCTCCTGCCCCACTGCCTCCGGGCTCCTTCCACGCAGTGCCGGGGAGGCAGAGCCCATCCTTCCCCTTACTCAACACGCTGCCACTGTAGAGAAGATAGATGTTGCCAGCCCCTCCGACCTGGCAGGGCTCCCTTGGCAGCTGTGTGGCTCCATCTGAAAGCAGTGGGGCCATGCAGATTTGGGGGGAGGCTGTGGAGGGAGGGCAGGGCAACCCACACCTTCTGGTGTGTGCCACACTCAAAGCCCCCAGTCCCCACATGCTTTTGCCTGATGTATTTTGTGGAGGAGGGCCGAGGGCAGGACTGGGGACGGGGGCTGCCATCAGGCTTGTTGTTGCGGCTGCCCACGAGGCTGCACGTTAGCAGGAGATGCATTTTGGGGTGGGCTGCTTCACCCCCCTGCCCACTGCACCATGAGGGAGAGAGCATCCTGCATCCCACACCCATGTCCTGCATCCCGCATCCTGCACCCCACACCCCTTGTCCTGTGCCCTGCGTCCCACATCCCACACCCATATCCCGCATCCCACATCCTGCATCCCATACCCCTTGTCCTGCACCCTGCATCCCGCATCCCACACCCATGTCCTGCACCCTGCATCCCGCATCCCGCATCCCATACTCCTTGTCCTGCACCCTGCATCCCACACCCCTTCTCCTGTGCTCTGCATTCCACATCCCACACCCATATCCTGCATCACACATCCCGCATCCCACACCCCTTGTCCCGCAGCCCACCTGGGACTTGGCAGAGGGAGAAGCAGGAGTCCTGCCTGCTGGCACAGGGGTGCCCTCCCTTGGC
>JAOQGH010000001.1:153173700-153186928 GCA_025769975.1 Gallinago jamesoni
CCTTCTCCTGTGCTCTGCATTCCACATCCCACACCCATATCCTGCATCACACATCCCGCATCCCACACCCCTTGTCCTGTGCCCTGCATCCTGCATCCCGCAGCCCACCTGGGACTTGGCAGAGGGAGAAGCAGGAGTCCTGCCTGCTGGCACAGGGGTGCCCTCCCTTGGCGCAGGCAAAATTAGAGGGGTCCTGGGCTGCTGGAATAACAGGCTGCCTTGCGTGTGGGGCTCAGTCAGGACAGAAAGCTGGGTCAGCGGTGAGAAGGGAGGGACGGTGGCGGTGGTGGGGGCGCTGGCCATAGCCCAGCTCCCAGCTTCGTGCTGGCTCTGGGAAAAACAACATCCTTGAGCGTGGGGACGGGGCAGCATCCCCAGGGCTGGCTGGCCCGGGACACGCCGGGCTGTAAACAAGCACCCGAGCGTGTGTCTGGCCTGAGTCAGTCCCCGGCTTTCCCTCCCTGCTGCCGCCGCCGAGGCCGGAGGAAATTTGGGAGGCAAAGTCCCTCCCCGGGCTGCCAGTCCCTTTGTTGGGAGCTGGGAAGAAAAGCCGTCGAAGTTGGAGGAGGAGGAGGAGGAGGAGGAGGAGGAGGAAAGGTGTGCCGAAAACTGAATTGCAAAGTAGCAAGGCAATTTCGGCTCAGCCCAAATGTCCTGAAATTCTTGCTTAGGAAAATAAAAATCGCGGTGTGAATCTGCGGCTTAAGAGCCTTCCCAAAAGTGTCAATAATTTCCATATACAAAGAATTTATTTTAGCCCGGGATTTCAATGTAAAGTGATTCGACTACGGTAAGTAGGACCACTTTATTGCTGTTCACAAATTCACATGCATTTATTCTGCTGAAAATTTGATATAGGGCATTTTTTGTATTCCCATTTATCGCTTGCCAAGAAATAATTAAGAATAGGAGCTAGAAGATTAATTTTAAATAAAAAATCTTCTCAAATGAAAATGTCAGGTCATAAAAATTCCTTTTAAATCATAACAGCATATAAATCTTTGAAATTAACCATGTAATTACAATGTCTATCAACTTTTACCTTGAGCTTTGAGCCTCTCTTTTTAATCTCCCATTCTTTTTTAATGAATAGCTATTTTGAAATTAAAAAGTACTGTTCATTACACATGCCCCACTATAATAGGGTTTTTATCATATTTGCTCTATTTAAAAATACTTGCTACTTTGTAATTATTCACACGCCGATCCCTTCCTATATTGAGTAGAAAATAAAAAATGAAATAGAAGTCAAAGGTGCTTTAGAGCTGAATGATTTACACAATTCATTAAGGACGGTGATTTTTCAGTTAGCATCAGATTAAATGGTTACTTACTCTCAAATAGCCCTTGGGGAGTTGAATTGCTGGGTAGCAAACAGATTAAAGTTTGCATTGAAAGAAAAATTGAATTCAGAGGTAATCAATAGCATAATAGGGGCAGTGAGTGGTGCCTGCTGCCTGAAATGAAATTACCATATTTTTAATCTTAATTTTCCACTCTGTTTATCTGACAGTGTGGATGTGCAATCCAAACAGATAATGAGAGAGTGGGATATTGACACTGCTGTCCTCTGGAGTGCTTGTTTTCAGTGATTAAATGCTGTGATCTGTGATTACTTTGTGCAGGGATGTCAGAGCTGCTGGCCAGGACTATGGGAGGGACACTAGCTCAGCAGCTGTAGCTCTCTGGTCTCTCAGGTCCTAATGTCTGAAATTCATTTTCTGCTGGCTATAGGGGGGGGGAAATTGCCTATTTATGTATATACTTCTGCTGCACAAATTACAATAATTAATCCCATTACTATTGTTGTCCTGATTCAAAAACGTTTAATTAGATCAATATGTAGTGCACCCTCTCTGTAAGAGCTATATTAACGAGCCACTGAACTTGCAAGGGATAGTAAGACATGAGTTATTATACAAAGCATGACTAGCAAAGTTTGGAGGTAAAGTGAATTATCTTTGTAGCAGAAGAAGACAGATAATGGAAAGCGTGATTGTATCAGAGATCCAGCAAAGCCAGTTGGTGCAGATATATGGAAATCTGAAATGTAAATAATACCCATTGTAAGTATAACATCCGCAGTCTTTTAAAATGCAAATGTAATGATAGAGATGTTTTTGTAAAAAAAAACATAGAAGAATTTGGGAACAAAACATGATTTTAAAATTGTAATACATTAACATAGCAAACACAATTGGAACGCCGAAAAATATAATGATGCAACCTCCTCTTGACAAACATCCTCGAAGATTACTTAATTCCCCGGAATACGAAATCTCAAAATATTCCTGGTGTTTGTTGCTTAACCTAAACAACGGCGTGAGCCATTTGCATTTTGATTAGAACCGGCAAGATGGGATGTTCAGTATCGGGGTCTGATCCGGCCTGATAATGGGATTACTGGCATGTAGCAGGGTTGTTTGCGTCCCTCAGTCTTGCAGGGACCAGACCCTGGAAATAGAATTTAGGGTGCTTCTAAGCGTGAGCGGTTGTGCCTGTGTGATGGGCGGGTGGGTTACGGGAGCTGGGGTACGTCAGGCCTTGGCGGTGTATTTATCGGTGACAACTCTCACGTCCTCCGGAGAATTAGCCTCTCTCTCAAACACAATTTCCACGTGTGTTTGCAGTCTGAATCGGACATCTCCCTTTCCTAACACCCTCCTTGTGCACCTTCCCAATGCCTTTGCATCAAGGATTACTTTGCTGTAATAAGAGGGGTTAGTATTTTAGCTGGTCATAAGCTATTTACCTATTTTCAGCTGGTTTTAGATTTTCATTTGGGTGATTTTTATTATTTTTTTTTTTAATCTTTCACTACAATGCGACTTTATTTTCACAAGTGCTGAGTTCTCACACCTACTGTCGCAGTAGTTAATGACTGCAAGATTTTACTCCCCCTGAGGATGAGGTGCAGTACAAAGAGCTGAAGGACTCCTGCGTGCTGCTCTGAGCTGTAAGCACGAGACCCTGGCTCTCTGTGAGCATCTGCATCTCCACGGGGGGTCGTGTTTCTTGATGTCTAGCTTGACAGCGGGTAAGGAGGGTCCACCTCCCAGCAGATACAGTTCCAAAATGCCCAAAAGTCACATCCTTCTTTCCTTGCATGTACAGGTGCGTGCCCGCACTAGATGAGTAGCAGATTGATGATTATAGGGATGAAAGCTGGGGTCCACAAGCATCCTCAAGCTTTGCCCCTCCATGGTAATTTCTCCAAGTGGGAGCAGGGATATAACGCATGAGCTGATGTACAGCTGTTGCCTGATCTTCTTCACCAGGCACAACTCTCTTTGCTCTTCCCCTTAAAACTAACTCAAACAACATGCTGATTCACTCTTAATTTTACCTTCCCCTTTCTTTGAACACAGTTTGGATGCTGAGGTGGAAACAACAACAACAAAAAAAAGGAGCTTCTTTACCTAGAAGAAACCAATTCTCGGGAGCTCTGTAAGATCAAATCTGTGAAGGCTCAGAAAAAGTCCTGCGTACAGGGAGCAAAAGTAGCAAAACAACTGCTGCTGCAAGAATTAATAAAGAAAGTGGAAAAGGCCACAGAAATACACTTTCATCTGTATCAAAATATAAAATGCATTTAAGACATCAAACTGAAAGTGGTGTTATGAGATATCTGTTATTGCTGTCCTTAAAGAAATGCTGTTTTGTAGGAATGCTTTTGGGTTCCAACCCCAGAGAAACTCACAGGAAAAAGGCCTTCAGAGGAAAATGAAAAAAAGGTGATAAGTCAAAAAAAGACTTTGGCGTGTGTGTGTGTGTTCCCCTCACCCATATGGGGACTAGATTACATACTGTGTAATCCCCAGAAGTGCAGATTGGAATAGCCCAATTTAGTTTTTATGTATGGTAAGACTTTAAAATTTGATACAAAGAAATATAATATAGCAGAATGTAACTCAGTGCATGCTAACAGAGATATCTGCGAGTATTTGTTAATTTTTTTCTTCTGAGCAAATCATGATTGATCATGTATCTTGCATCTTGTTTGTCTTCCCTTACTTGATGCTTAGGCAGATGAAGGGCTCTGATGCATCACTACTGAAATCAATGGAAGTTTTATCACTGACTTCTGTGGGAGCAAGACCAGGATCAAAATGCACATGGAGATGTCCCTAGTCTTAATTCCCTATTAGTGCCTGACCCAATAGAGAGGATGGGTGAGACCAGGACAGCACCATGAAAGCAGTTGCTTTTTAAAGAGCACTCTTAATTTTATTTTTTTTCTGATTTCAAACCTTGCTGTTGGCTCAAATGAGATGATTATACAAGCATTTCTGGCCTGAATAGTCATGCATGCTAAATTATAATGCCTTTTCCAGTGAATACTTAAATATATAACCTTGAAATTTGCTTTTTTTTTTTTTTTCCAAATGCTTATATCAATAAAAATAAAATGCACTGCAGTGCTTGGGAAGTGAATGTAAAAGAGATGTGAGTGGGGCAGAAGCGAATCCAGCTAAATGTCTGATCAAACATTAATGACATTTTTCACCCACCTTTAGTAAAAAGACAGTATCCAAAATATTCACATAATTATAACCCATGCTTTCAGCAGACATTTAAGATGCCATTATTCTCATATTAATCTTTGAACAGTGCATTGAGGTGATACTTTGTCACTTCCATATGGTCAATGACATGACTTCCCCTCAGAATTGCCAATATCTCACTGAGTCACTTGCTTTACCATATTTCTTTAAAACTGTTTTCTCCTGAAATTACTATGTCTGCCGTGTTTGTCACATCCATTAATATAAAATACAACAAATTAATATTAGCAATATTTTTTTAAATTGCTAAAAAGTGTTGACATGAGAAACTCCCTTGATTCATGACGTGGGGTTCAGATTTGCTCTCCTTATTCTGCAAGCTGTTGTAGGTAAAGATGACATAGAAAGATAGGTGCTTTCCACAGTTATGCAGAGTTTACAAAACCTGCTGAAGTTGAGGAGCTTGTTTGGGGCTGGTGAAGTAAAAAACTATCTAGAGGAGCCTTGAGTGGGAGAAGCAGCATGGTTGCAGTTGTTTCCCACATATTAACACCCCGCTAACGTTCGCGAATAATTATAAACTCCGATGTGAGCAACAGTTAGTCCTCTGGCTTTCTTTAAAACAGGGGCATCTGTAGTCGATATTGCTCTACGCATTTTGTCATCCGTACGTGCATCAAACTCCTCATCAGCACTTTAAAATGCCAATCTCTGAGACTGGGCAATATTGCTAATAAACACCCATTGACATGGAAAGCGGCTAAAAAAAACCCAAAAAACCTGTTTGAACTTCTTTCCTGTCTTCTGACTATAGGGGTAGAGTCCAAGCAAACGTTGGGGTTTATAAGAGCACAAAAGCTTTCTTCTGCCCTTGTACCTGCAGTCACCACTTTAAGTATATTGAGCTTCAGAGCACACAAAGGAGAGGCAGAAAAGCCAAACCAATCTCTTCCCTTTCACTCCTTAAATCCTGACATGCTCCATCACCTTTTCAAAATAGTGAGCTGCCCTTCCCCAAAACGCAGAAAAGAAACAAAATCAAACGCAAAACAATGAAGAAGGGATAATCTGATCTTTAAATAAGGAGACATGTTGCTTGGGGCTTAAGCAGGGTAGAGTTTCACAATGATGTCACCTTCTTCTGAGAACGTGACCCCCGTGAGAGGTGAAGGGTAAAATATAAATACCGCTAATCCATTGTGTTTGGATATCTTTTAAATGTGTGCTAAGTTTGGCATGGCTGACTCCACCAACTGTCTCGCAAACTAGAAAGTCTTCACTACAGGCTCTGAATGGGCAGTATTCATCGAAATCAAATGGCTGCTCTTTTTTTTCTGACTGAAGTAGGGTTCATTGATGTATTTTCTTTAAAAATAGACCTTATTTTCTTTTTTTTGGTCTGATCTCTGACAAAATTAAGTCTGACTTTCACAGGCAAAACCAGAGGAGCCATTGCTTTTCATGCAGATGGCAACATCCTCCACGTGTAGCCGTTTCCCCATCCTAAATTTCAAGTCATGTGTATGAAGTTCATTGTTTGTTTGTTTGTTTAAAATATCTGCTCCAACCCAAACAGGAATGCATCCAGGAAAGTCACATTGCCCATGCGACGGAGAGTCTTGGAGTGGATGACACAGCGATCTCTCCTTGCCTGGTTGTCTATGTGTTGGTAAGGTGGAAAGCCAGCTACAACAGTTCAGATTTCCGTTTTTAGGAGACGCTCATGAAATATATTGAGAATAGAAAAATTTTAAGATTTTTAAGGATATTGGTGAGTAACATTTGTTTGTTATTGGAATAGCCTTGGAGAGAGACTTGTGTTAGTGTAGCGGGAGCAGAAGTGCAAACTGATTGAGAAACCCTTGTCCAAGCTCTTTCTGTTGTCCGTGTTGTGGTACCTGTTTGCTTTTAAGACCAGCAACATATGAAGCACAAATATAGATTGCATTTTAATAATACTTTTATTTAAAACCACAAATGCTTCTATGCCTAACAGCTGGTAAGAGGACCAGAAGCTGCTGCCCCATCTCATAGAATAGGAGCAAAATCAGTGCTCTGTCACTTGAGACAGGGAATTTGTTTAATCCAGCATTCTCCTGCAGAGAACTTTACTGGGGGAGACAGAGAAAAAGAGGATGAAGGAGAAAGGAGAAATACCTGTTTATTTTTAACCTTTAGCAAAAATGTACCCCAGGAGGCACAGCTTTTCCACGCAAGGGCAGATCCTTCAAAATCCTTTTCTACGAGTTTGAGAAATGCTTTTTTGCCCTGCTCCCAGGTAGCCAGGTCTTCCACTTGGTGTCTCTTTTTTACTGCATGAAATATATTTTTTCTTTTTTGTTTTCATTGGCAAGAGCTTTCGCAACCCGTTGTCATCCAATCTTTTATCTCTATTTTAAGTAAGTCCCCACTACTTGTGATGGGGCAAAATATTCCTTTTTTCCAGAGATACTATTGTACTTTTTCCAGTGTCTGGGAAGAGTTTCCTACGATGATCTCAAGATTATCAGTCAGCACTGATTCTTTTTATTTCTCCAGATACTGCCTTTTCCTTCAACCAAAGACATTGCTAGTGTCTGTAGCCTGTGCAGTACCCACCATAACCAAGTCCTTACCCAAGGCTGAAGCTCCTGCTTGGTCTGATACTGCCAATTCAGTAATACCTAAACCAGGAAAGGCTAAATATTTGTACATCACACTGATCCAGTTGCCAGGTTCACACATGTACCAGTCTTCAGAACTGAGACTGCAGCCTCTGAAGAGCAGGAACTGCCTTTTATTATCCTCGTGTGGAGGAAGGTGGGTAAAAGTCACGTAGTGACTCACTCGGGTGCCTGAACATGTATCTAGTGTGATTTTAGATGACTTAAAGCATCAAAGACATCCGTGTGGGCTGGGAGGTATGACACAGGACTGACAGGACCTGCTGTGGAGAGGCCAAGGAGGCCAGGTAAGATACTCCAAAGCAGCTGACGTGACCCTGTGCACCTCTCCTTAGCCCGTGAACCCCACCAGTGAGCCATGCTAGGTGGCTGCATCAGGCTGGAGTGCATCAGTGCACAGGTACTCCTCCACACAGGCCGGAAAGTCTGCCAGTAAACAACAAAAGTCCTTGAGGAACATTGACGTTTCAGCCTAACTTTTATTCAGCTGTTAATTAAGCCTCTGGCTGTGTCTAGGCTACGGGACCTGGGAGTGCTGCCAAACGCCTGTGCCTGGCGTGTACCCACCCTCCTGCTCCAGCCCGGGATGCGATGCCCATGTTTGCCACCTGGGATGCCCAGCACCAGTGGGAGCCCCAGCCCCAGCTCGTTGGCACCAAATTTTGGGGACCCTGGCCACCGCTCTGGTACCTTCACAATACACAGCCAAAGGTTAGTGAGGACGCAGCCGCTGTCATCGGAGGAGAAGATGACTCTATTATTTTCCAGATTGTTTTATAACCCCCTCAAATGCCAGGTTGCAAATGTTGAAAAGCAGTTTTCTAGGCATCTTAATGAAATGCTAATAAAATAATGCAGCCAAGCCCCCCCGCCTTTGAGAAACTAGGCAGGCAGCTGAACTCAGCCTCATGGTAAAGTTAAGTGATATTTAGTGACTCTGGACAGACACCAATTATCTGCATTAATACAAGATAAATCCAAATGTTGTTACCCTGTGTGCTGACCCAAAGATATGGATCAAGCCATCAAATAGAAGAGCTTCTTGTTAGACAAAATGAAGAAGTTGGGTCACTACTCAAAAGTCAACAATTTTCATTTGTTGACTCAAGCTGCAGATCTAACCTGCTACAAAAATTGTATTTTCGGTCTTGGTTTGGGTTAATATAAGTTTAAGGATGTCTCCTGGGATGTCCTCAACATGAGGTACAATCTAAATATCTTCATGGTGTGGTCCACTCTGTACCTGGACTAATACAAGAGAACCATGAGGAGAAGAAAGGAAATCTTGCCCAGGAAGCAACAGGAAATACAAGAACTGGAAGCAGGATTCAACGGCAGCCTAAGGACAAGAGCAAGTGGCAAAAATCAAGACACTTGTGTTGCTTGAGGAAATCAACTCCTGTTTACTTCATAGCACAGCAGCCATCTAAAGGTCAGGAAAGAGAAAGCTGGTACAGATGTTCCCTGCCAAGCAGAAGGAAGCTGCCCATAAGCCTCTGCAGCTTCTCCTCATGGTCAGGTCTACCCACTGAGCAGAAGCCATGTAATATTGCTCTCTGCTTCCTGACATCCAAAGAGGAACACTCCAGCTGACACCTTTGTCTTAGCGGCACGTCCAGACCCTGTGTTTGTTTTGAGGAACAGAAACTGCCATGGGG
Organism: Gallinago jamesoni; assembly: GCA_025769975.1. NCBI lineage: Eukaryota > Metazoa > Chordata > Aves > Charadriiformes > Scolopacidae > Gallinago > Gallinago jamesoni. The sequence continues at coordinate 153,182,527 of JAOQGH010000001.1, forward strand.
TCAGAAAGCACCGAGATAGCACAGACCAATAGATGTTTGTGCTTATTGGTGTGATAACATCAGCCTGGGGCTTTGCAAGGCAGCCTCCAGAGGAGACTGAATCAGCAACATCATCTGAAGACCCTCCAAGTGCAACTCATCTGTTTTTGGGTAGGCAAGAAAGTGTCTACCTCTAAGGATTGGTACCAATTTCCATCATTGAAGAATAGTTGTATTTCAGAGATGGACCCATTTTAGAGATCAGAGGAGAAAGCAAATTCCCTCGCTGTCCGTACAGCTGTTCTACTTAAAACCTTGCATAATAAAGAGTTACTGGCAAGACAGACTTTTTTTTTTTTTCCTGGAGTAAAAGCTTGCTATCAATCTAAGAAAAACAATTTGGGACTGAGACACCTGCCATAATATTATTTTCATTTGATACTGTATTTCATTTGAGCTTGACTTTGAAAGGACACGTGTGCCTGTGCACGTTAGAAAAACGGTAGATTTAACCTTGGAAAGTGGAGTCAGCGGTCATGAAAACTTTTACCATGTGGCAAGCGTATAATCTCCTTGTAACACCAGACCATAATATATAATATGTATCAGGGAACTGCGCAGAAAGGCAAAAATCAGTCATTTACAAGTAGTCCCTTGCGTCTTACCTTTTTTTTTTTTATTACCGAATGGCTTTGCATACAGTCTGTCTTGCCAGCTTTTAGCGTGCCGCTCCACAAATGAAAGGGAGGAGGATTGCATAGGCAGAGGGCTTCCCGGACAGAGGGTGGAATTTTTCTCTCCCTGCTAATGGCGAGTCCCGTGAAAAAAAGAAAGTAACTCACACAGTGCGGGGCACATACCTACGCTGCGTATATGGGTTGGCAGTGATATACAGCCCTGAGCCTGCAGGCAGATGTGGAGTTAGAGCAAGCAGCCCGGGTGGCTGCAGGTCTTGCAGGTATCACTCAGGCAGGGATCAATAAGTAACAGCAATTCCTATGCATTTGCCCAACCAGGGTCTGTAAAATTTTACTGGCTACGGTTGTACAGCTATTTGGAGTAATTCTTCCAAGGTGCTAGCAGTGGGAGTAAATATTTATATTTATATTATGGCGGTGTCCAAAGGAACCGGTAGGGGAGCATTATGCATAGAACTGTATAAAAAAAAGGAAAAGATATAATCCCTTCCCTGCGGAGTTAACCATCTAGAGGACACAAATAAAGGGTAGAAGAATGTGAATAAAATGTACATGCAAATGAGTAGAGAGATGAATTTGGGCAGCTTTGTGAGTTGTAAGATGGTTTTTTTTATTATTCCTTTAAGGAAGAGATAAAGATGCACAATGGTTGCTATCAAGTCACTGGGAAATTCTAGGGGACTGGAATTCATTTTTGTTTCAGAAAAGCAGGTTTATTAAAACTGTCTACTATTATTTTGGGTTTGGGACTTTTTTTTCTGATTTTTGTTTAATAGAGGAAGGGGAAAAAACATAAATCATAGCAATTTTTGCTTCTTTGGATGTGTGAACAGGATTTTATTATCTATGATATGCCAAGGAATCAGCCATAATTTGCAAGTCATGTGCATATTCATTGAAACAACATAAAAGATCCAACTGCTGGTCACTGTCCCAACTGGTTTCAGTATGGGGTTCACACGGATAAGGGACCAGCTGCATCCCCTGGGAGGGACATCCATCCCTCTCCTCATGGGACTGCGCGGGAAGGAAACCTCCCACAATTGCACATACACACCTGATGAGCAATTCCTTCTCCCTTAGATAAAAAGAAATAAAAAAATCAGAGTTAAGTTATGCCTCTCCTCTTTCCCTGCCCTGGAGGAAAGGGGAGGAAGAGGAGGGTCACCCTGTCTTTGCCGGGGTTGTAGGATGGATTGCCACCGCTGTGGTGTTCCTGAGCAGCTGAGAGGGACAAGAGGGGACGGGGGCTGCCCTTGACCCAAACCCATCCCTGCTTCCCACGGGAGCAGCCCTGGTGGTGGGCGAGACCAAGCAGGAAAGAAGAGCATTCAGATTTGGTATTTAGCTCCTGAGTTTAGCTCCCTGAATTGTTGATTGTTTACCAAAGCGGAGTTCTTGGGGTGGATATTAGCAAAGAAGGAATTAATTAGGCAACTTCTGTAATCCTGTCAACACTGCTCTGGCTTGCTAGCACAAGCTGAGGCATTTTCACATTTTATTCTTTTTTATTCTCAGCATTTCCCAGGTAACAGGAAAAGCAAAGAGGACGACAGCCTTTTAAAACTACCTCCCTATATCTTACCTTCACAGTGAGATGAAACTGCCTTTTCTCATGTTTTCCTGGTATAATCCCTCCTCTCTTTTTTTCCTTCATTTCATGGCAACCTGTAATCCTGGAGCTAATCTAAAGAAGCCTTGCTTTGCACATATCTGTGTCTTATAAAATGCATTCTTCATCACTCTCCAGGAAAAAAGATGTCCTTAAACACTGGGAGCAAAGCAGGGCTTCAAGCGACACAGTAAGAATTTCATTGTTTAACTTAAATAATGAAGGCTTTGGGGTTCTGGTTTTTATTTTTAAATGTTGGAAGTGAAATATGGCAGTGATGTTTGAGTTATGAACAATGTCACTTATTCTTTTGCTGCTTAGGAGTCAATATAGCAATGTTCTGGGCTACAGTGCTCTTAACTGTGGGAAATACTGATTAGCTAGATTTTGAGCATATACAGGTAAAAAGAAATGGCAAGGAACACTAATTTTTTTTGTGCTTGCTATTTTCTGGAAAAATTGATTGTTGTTTATTGTAGTTTGTCCTTTCCCTACATCATAGGAGTAAGAATTGATTAAAGAAATAAAGAGCATGCTCAAGCATAATATAAAGCTGACAATTTAAACTTACATAACTTAAATTCTTAGTTAAAGAGATATTAATATGGGGGAAAAAAAATCCCTCTAGGACTTCAAATAAAAGTTCTTTGGATTTTGTCCTTTCAACATTATAAACAAACCCCTCATTGCCCCAAAGCAGAAGAAAACTGAAGAAACTCTGGCTGCAGCTAGGGGAAGGAAGAGGTTTAAGTTTCTGAGACATCCTAGAAATTAATTCTAAAATTAGAAGGACGGACAGACATTATTATCTGTGCTGACTCTAAATGGCTTTGTCTGATTGTTTGTTTCTTTAGGGAGGCTGTGGAGAGCTGCTCCCCTGGAGAAGAGTGTTTGGTAACTACCAGTGGCTCTTGCTAAATGACCGACGAGGACAAGTCTCCTTCTAGTTGAGTCAGGTTAGACATGGATCTCCTTGTCATTTCCACTCTGGGTGTTAATTTTGTTTCTCTTCTTTTACTGCTGTTTCTGCTTATGCCATAGATGCCCTCTCTCCCCAACGCCTTGCAATATATTTTCATTATATCTGGGTTTAGTACCATATTTTTAAAGGTGTTTTTTTTTTTATTTTTTGCAGCTTCTTCTTCAGTTTGTGCACACAAATAATAACAACTTCTCCTAAGCTGAAAGTATTACACTTAACCAAAGAGCTTTCTGTTTTGTAGCTCGGAAATAAAATACTACAGGTGTGTCTGCAAGTGTCAAGTGAAAAAACAACCCAACAAAACAACCCAACAAACCAACATGGAAATGGCAAAAACAGTAGCAGCATTAGAAAGGTTTGTTTATTCATATGATAATGGGCAGCTTTAATGTGAACTTTTTACATAGTTGAGCCAGTGAGATCAATTTAATCCGGGTGGGTTATTCTTCTCTTAGTGTAAAAGACCATTGATTCCTTCCATTGGCTCAGTGAGGGAGCTCTTCAGCATCGTGGCACGCTGAGGAAGCTGGTTGAAAGCCACTGAAATCAGCAGGAGCCTTTTAATTGACTCTGAATCAGGCCCCAACATTGTACATAACTGCTCTCCTTTCGCAAAACTTTCTGTTTCTTGAAGACAATTGGATTACCTAAATAAAACCCAGTTCTCCCATTTAAATATTCTGTGCGAATTGATTCTTTATGGAGACAATGTTTTGCTTGCGCTACATCGTCTGTGTGTTTAAATTCTGTAGGAGTTGCCATTTATAATCACTTCATCATCCTTTATTCAGGTGACTAATTATAATAAAATATATTTTATGCATAAAACAGTATGAGACGCGTTTTTATACATTTCATTTAATTACTTTTTACTGTGACAAATCACATTGTTAGAAATGTACTAACAGATGGGGTGGATTTTAAAGTCGGTATAAATTATGACTCCTTAATTTTTGCAAGTGTTGAAGAATTTAATTGTCTCCATTCAAATTTTTGGCTTAACTCCTGTGGTTTGACTTGTTAGGATTCCAGACATGCAACACAAGGAGCGGGGAATTTCTGGACTGTGCAGTGTCTTTTGGGGGGAAAAAAAAAAAAAAAAATAAAAAAAAAAAAAAGAAGAAAAAAAAC
>JAOQGH010000001.1:153187181-153219448 GCA_025769975.1 Gallinago jamesoni
TTCCCTTCCCTTCCCTTCCCTTCCCTTCCCTTCCCTTCCCTTCCCTTCCCTTCCCTTCCCTTCCCTTCCCTTCCTCTCCATGAGTCCCATCAGTCCCTGAAGTGATGCTCTGCATCAATGTTTGCTCTCCCCGTAGGTCAGCACTTGGCACCCTCATTCCCTTTTTGGACCCAAAATTCCCTTGCAATGCTCCCCAGATGTCTCCTCATGCCCTCACCTTGAAGGAAGGCTTGTACCCACGTTCTCTGGGCATGACACCAGTGGGTGGAGGACTTAGGCTTGTGCTGAAAATGAAGTAGAGACATTATTTACGTTGGCATTTGCTGCTCTCAGTGCCACTAACGTCTGCCTACGAGGCTTCGTTCGCGGTCGGAGTACACACGAGGCAGGGCAGGCATACAGGTGTGTGGAATAAATTCCACTGCTTGTGCTATTCTACTTCTGAAGATAAAAAAAAAACCACATTAAATTAATGAGGAACGTCATCAAGTCCTAGCAAGTGATTAAGCTCGTAGATCTGTGGCTATAAGGCTGCTGACTAGCAGGCTGTTGTTTTTTCCACGCCTGCAGGTTTTTGAACTGGTATTAGAGAATTTGGAAACTCTGGATTTAGAGTTTGGTTTTGAGAGTTGAGCTGATTCAGAGATTAGGAAGCACTAGTACAGCTTCTGTACCCATTATCTCATGATTTAAATGTTCTCTGTTTTACATTAGCTAATGATTTAAGTGCCATTAGATATCTTTGTATGACATCCAATATGAAATAATCAACTGGCTTAGTGTAACATTGGTCCCATCAATCAAACTCCCTATTCCTCCCACAGCATTGTTAATGAAATGTTGGTAAGAAAGCCCACAGACCCGAGTATAGCATTAGAATTAAGGGGGTGAAAGGTGACGTTTCATTATTCAGTTTGTCTTAGAGTCCCATTTCATTTCAACAAAGAGTCCAGAAGGGACATTTGCTCAGAAAATGTTTTATAACTCCTATGATATCTGGCTTATTGTTTGTGTTTAAGCTGATTTGCTGATAATATAGCAATTCAATGGACAAGAACGGCATCATCTCTTTTAAAAGTATACCTGATGCTGGAGGTTGACATGGTTCCTTTGAGGGTAGATCCTGGTAGATCTTTGTGTCCTTATGTTCTTTGATGTAAGTGTGTGCAAGCTCGAAAAGCAGTAGTTTTACGAGTAATAGAACGATGGAATGGTTAGAGTTGGAATAGACCTTAAAGATCATTGAGTTCCAACCCCCCTGCAATGGGCAGGGACACCTCCCACTAGAGCAGGTTGCTCAAAGCCCCATCCAGCCTGGCCTTGAACACTTCCAGGGATGGGGCATCCACAAATCCTCTGGGCAATCTGGTCCAGTGTCTCACCACCCCTCGTCCTATCACTACACTCCTTGTTGTTAGAATGGGGATAAATTCAGATGTTGCCCCTCACAGTTTTGCTGGACTGATGAGGTGAGTGTGAAAATGTGTGGATATGAAGATAAAATGTTGTCACGTGCAGGACCACAGAGTTGCTCCCAGGCCTTTCAGTGGAGTCCTCATTAAAAGATAAGATACCAGTAAATTACAACAGAGGAAGGAAAACAGAGTCATTGCACACTCACATAACAGGGAGAAGTGAGGAGCATGACAGGGACTGAGACCATTTAGTCACCTTCCTCTCCAGCAGTTGAAGTCTCTAGAGAGACAGTGGAGATCTGCTGAAGTGGGAGTTGATCAGGCGATAAGGGGGAGGGACAGAAGGAGGATCCAGAGTGGAGGAAGGTCCACTGCTGTCCAAGAAGTTGGTCGAGAAGGGTCCAATGTTTGTTTTGTGGAGTTATGTTTTGTGAAGTTAATAATAAAGGCAAACCCCAGGAAAGGTGCAAAGTTGGAAAGCAAGCCCATCTGCATGTCTTCTGTTCAAAGCAGAGCAGGGACTCCAGCTGGTTGGAGATCCTCCTTTCTTTGAAGCAATTTTGAGTTGAAAATTTCAGCCCTTTGTGCAATTGGTTAAAGCTTTCCTAATTCCCCTTTAATTTGGGAGTACTCAGAAAGGTCTCAGCATTTTTGCAGGTAACTGGCAAGCTCTTTGCCACTTTTTTAATGAGCTCTTTTCTTTTGCTGAGAAACCAGGACTGAATTATTGTTAATATACATGGAAGAGGGACATTAATTAATTCCAAGGAAAAGAGGTTATTTAACCTATTCTTGTAATTATCATCTAAAGTACATAAACCCTCCAATGGGACTGTATTTTTTTAAGACTGTTTCAGGTTATCATGAAGTCTTTTTCAATCAGACACAAACTCTATTCGATGCAGTGCAAAAAGCCAAAGTCTCGGCTCTACTGCATTGTCCCAGTAGGGTACAAGAAACTTCTTCTAGCCAGCTGTAGTGGAAAAGCTTGAGACTGTTGGGCTTCTCCTCTCTGTAAGATTTATGTGGTATTAAATAGGCAAAAAAATGCATCCTTCTGCTTGTGAAGAAGAGGGACACTATAATAGGTTCAGACTTTTTTGTGGAGGAGTCGAAATGTGGCACCAAATTCTGAAAAGGGTTTAATTAACAGCTTGGTTTTGCCAGACTTTTCCAGTGAAGAACTAACTTAGCTTATGGACTATAACTCCAAAAAAGAACTATTGATATGTTAATTGTATATGATTATGAATGGTTATTTATGGCATTGGATCTCTCTGCTAAACCAATTATGCTCTATTTGTGAGATTTGCATTATACTGCATCCATGGCATTTAATTAAACTTCTATTTCTCTTCTTTCTTTTTGTTTCTTTCTTTTTGTTTTTCTCTTTTCTAGCCTTAAACACACGATAAACTACACTAGTCACTCGGTGGTTAAAGCTGAAATCAGCTATTCATTCGATTGCCCTCACGCACATCCTATTCGGTTTGTGCTGCCCAGAAAATCTTAGCTGTGCCCCTTTAAATGTTAACTCATCAACTTACCACCTCAAGCTCAATGAATTTTTATAATCATATCTTACACATTTCTAGAACTAGACAGATCAGTCACTCTGGCTCTATTGGTGAGAACCGTCTTGTGGATTTTAACGTATGTTTAAATATATTTGTATAAACATAAAGGGGATGTTTAAAAACAGTGTAATGGCACAGCGTGCTATAATCTGAGTGTTTCTTTTGGTCTCCTTCTGCCAGTTAATAAACAGCGTATAAAGTCAACTGCATAACCAATGCTCTAATTCAGAACATATCAAAAGGTTTGCGTGGGCGAGGTAAATTGGGCTGATAGTGAGTCAGGAGCTGGCTGGATCCCTCATTTGTTCATTCAGAGAATTTTTAATGTAGAACTAATTTCCAAGTAGTTGAATTTTTGTAAAGAAAATGAAATCCTTAAGGGGGCAATTTAGCTGGAATCCTCTGAAACACAGTTCAACACGGATTGCCTTTTCACAGCTGTTTCATGTGGAAAAGAATCTTAGGTTTTCATTCCCTCGACACCTGCTTTCTCTTTCTCTTCTTCAAGCGCACCTATTGAAAGAGCTGATAGGGGTTAGAGGAGAAGGGGGTTAAATCATGATACAGGATATGCTTCTTTATCACTTGAAACTTGCTCTGCTTCCTACTCACAGTGTCAGTACCAAAAATGTTGGTTTGGGGCTTTCTGTGATTGAAGAGTCTAAAAATGGAAGTAAAGAGATACATATCCATCCTCTCTGGAGCCCCTCTGTGCACCAGTTGCTATATTACTGGGGCAGGGTGCTGAGAAATCAAAGAGTTTGGGAGTTGATCTTCTGGCCCATGTATATATGTATATGTATACATATATGTATGTGTACACATATGTGCGCGCACACACACACACACACATATATATATATAGATATAACTCCACTGTCCCTGCTCGGGCAGTGGCAAACAGCATCAAGCCAGTTCTTCAGTTTCAGAACATAATAATATCCTCTTCCTGGCCACAATGCTATTCATCACAGCCTTTTGCCAAATAACAGGCCTAAGTGGCCTGGAGGTCTTTCTGTGGACACTATTCCAGATTCAGTTTCCCAAAGAACATTTTGAAACATGCCAGTCCTAAAATATTTTCAATCTTCCTCAGAAAAACTCTCACTAACACAATTTTACTCTCGGACCTCTGTTCTCTAAGAACCTGAGTCCTTTCTGTCTCAGCTGAAGTCTCGACAGAAAGGAGTTATAGCATCTTGCTTGCATCCTAAGTGCACAATTTAAAAGGTTAAAAACACAAAGCAGGAACAATTTGAAGCTATTTTCTGTGTGTGATCCTGGGGATGGGAGAACATAGTCGGAATAATTGTATCAGAAGGGAATCTGTTTAATTAGGTTCCTTCTCCTGTTACACATTAGCAAATAAAGTACGACCACTGCAAGAGCATTTGTTTAGCCTGGTTGTTGGGGCAAGCACAAAAGTGTTTGTCATCGTGACATTGCTAAGGGAGCCATTGCTAGAATCTAGTTTGAGATAGCTGAGGAAAAAAAAATGTAGCTCTTATTTCAATTGGGACAATTTGCAAATACTCAAATCTTCTATTGTTCGAAGGGTTTATTTTACAACATGGAACCTATAGTTACTGCACCCCAAAAGTTCTTTTTTATGATTAGCTGAAGCTCAGACAAATCATGAAAAGACAATTGTACACTTTCTTGTGTTGCTTTATGGGCTTTAAGTGCCTACAAAAAAGGATTCCTTATGCTTTAATTTCTCTTTATTTTTTTGACTGTAAAGACCCATGGGGTAAATGCCAGTCCCACAATCCTGCAGTTATATGGTTACTGTCAGCCTGCTCAAATGATGCTTCCTGTTCATTAGGCGTCCTTTCATCTGACAACAATGTACTGGCTTTGCTGCAATTCTTAGTCAACGCCCATCTCTTCAATAGCCTGTGAATAGTATTAAATAGTGTTTATGCTAGCTATTGTTGCCTTTTGTGTGGTTTGTCTAATTCACAGAGAAAAGTCTGCTTTTGTGGTCTAAGGCTGGCTACGTCATGGCACGCCATGTGCCTTCTGATGGGATCCATTCCTGCTGAGTGATAACATTACAGGCCTGAACTCCTTTGCAATACAATCCAGCATTCTTAACACAGTCAATACACTCACAGGCAATCTAGTTTGCTCTTTATATTAAGAGGTTTAGGGAGACAAAGCTCATCTAAATACCTGCTCCTGAAAAAAATAAGATGAATTCGACCGATCTGAGAATTACTCCCCAGCTCCCACACAACTACACAACGAGCATAAGAAATCAAAAATTTTAAAAAAAAACAAACAACAAACCAACAACAAAATAACACTGAAGCTGTGCAAGAAATGCCCAAATATCCCAGGTAGAGTCTTTCTGCATATGCACACACGACACATTTTAGCAAATAAAGGTGGTGTATTACCATTCCTAGTTATTGTTCAAGATGAGGCTTAGCACCAGAGTCAAAGTGGCCGCTTTTCTTTGCTTAAACTGCTCACAAAAGAGAAAGGATATTGTACGGATGATTACATTATCCTGTAGCTCAGGAGCCTTTGCAGGGCAGGTATGTTGCTGTGCCTTGAAAGGGCTTTTGATGTAGGCAGATCATTAGAGGCTCAATGTGTAACTGATCCTTAGCTGTCTCTGGCTTTTGGCGTGTATGGGTTATTCTTGCCTACCCCCGTGCTCCCTGTTCTAGATATCTACGATCTTATTGTTCTCCCTCCCTCCCTCCCTCCCTCAATCCCTCCCCCGAGTCCCCGTCACTGCACGGCTAAAGTTGGTTTCCAGCTTTGCCTTGGGAAGTGCATAAATACATACAAATGCAAGTGGGAAGCGAGGCTCACGCTGCTACCAGTGCCATGTGTTTGTCCCAGGAGCTGCTCTCCTCCGCGCGTCAGGCTTTGAACAAGATCAAGAGTAGCTTCTGAAAAATACCGCCAATGAAAAGAATGCGCACAAATAGTAATTATTACTCTGTAGCTGCTCAAGCTATAATACCCCTCCATGGCCAGAAGCAAGCGGGGAGGCAGGGGACAGGGTGGAGCCGGGAGGAGGTGGAGGCTGAACTTTGTTCTCTGTGCATCACGGGGAAAACGTTGAAGATTGCCCTCCTGGTCAGCATAACGAGGGAAGTCCATCATACCTGCTCTCCTCTGAGGTATTATGGGCCAGATCCACACAGGCACTTAGAACTGCAAAGCTCCCAGCAAGCAAGAGGTGAACACCCATAGACAGCTCGAACGTAGACTTCTCCACCTGAACTGGCCACCTTTTAGAGTCCATTGGAAGAAACTTCTTACTTCATCCTCATGTTCAGCTCTGACAGCAGTCTGTTGAAGTAAACCTTACAAGTGCTTATTTCTTGCCACTACTAGCAGGGAGTGGGATAACCAGACATCCATCTGAAGTTTGGAAAGATGAATCCCACTCACGTGTACTTCAGTGCCTGTGTGGATCCGGAGCTCCAGGTTCTGCTGTCCTCCTTGGGCCTTGCAGCTAAAAGCTGGTTTTTCCAGATAGATAGCATAGAAAAGGCATGAAGTGCTTATTAATTCTCTTTCTTTTTTAAAGCTTCTGAGTGCCTCCGAGCTACACAGAAGGCAGTCGTTCTTTCCATCTTAAAGTGAAAAATGAATAAAAAAAATCTGTCTGTCATAACAACATGAAAGCATTTCCTGAATTACAGCCCTGACTCCTGAATGAGGCGTTTGACTGAAATGAGTCAGTACAAGTGGAAAAACGCGTTGCCAAAAACCAAGGAGGAACCTGGCAGTCTAGAGCAGTTGCTAGATAAGAGCTTTTTCTCCCTGTATTCAGATCACCTTCCTATGGAAACGAGTTGAGCAAACGCTCACCCAGAGTCAGTCAATGAAAGAGAGCCCATGCCCTGCGCAAATGCACTGCCTTATTTTGCTCCTGAGAATGAATGAGGTGGGCTTTGACTAACGCCTTCAGCAGAAGGCATTGGAAATGAACTAGGGTTGTCAGGAAAGCTCATTGATTTTGTAGGACCCATCCAAGTTGTACATTATAGTTTGGAGGAAGAGCACTCCCTTTTCAAAAGATAATTTTTCAATGTACTGCCCATGTTTGTGCTTTTGTGAAAGTGATAATGGTTTCATCAACGTTTTATGCGATCAGCATTTAGCAATACCTTGGAAGTTGGCAATTCTGACTAGATTTTACAGATACCAACTTTTTTTTTTCCATTAATACTTTTTTTTTCCTTTCTGTTTATGTTCCCAGATTGATTTCCAATAGTTAAAATCTAAACAATAAAGGCAACCTTAGTTTTCAAGTCTGCAAACAGGACAGACAATGTATGCAACCTCCTCATTGATTGACTCTTCTGTTTTTATAGATTCACTCTCTTGAAAGAATCATTAAACACCAGAGAAAATGATTTGTTGCCATTGATTACATGACATACTGCTCTGACATACACAGTTTTTATATCTAAGTTATTAATTATGTTGTTAATGTAATTTGCAGACCGCAAGATAAATCATTCAGCTTCTGACTGGATATTACTGGATGCGTTGCATATATAAATACGTCTTCGGGTGGGAAGGGAACTGTTACCAAGAATAATAGATTAGAAGGCTACTAGTTTGCCTTATAAATCATTATGAGCTAAGGAAAACTTCCTCTGCCCATTTATTTTATTATCTTGGAAATGTTGAGTTTCTCAACATCTCTGTTGTTTATATGCTACAGTGATGTACATAATCACTTCATTTCAACAGGGAGGGAAGCCTTGTATTTGTTCTGTTCATACTCTATCCTCATTCTCTCAAGAATTTCAGTTTGATGTTAATAAGCTACAGGTCGTACGAAGGCAAGCTTAATTTGGGTCTTCCCAAAGGCTTCACTAAGCATTTTTCCCCCCCTCTTCGGATGGTGCATACTTTGTGCTAGCTTAATTCTCTGTAACTTTCTTTTCCCAGCAACGATTGCCAAAAAATTAATTACGACAGCCGGTGCTGTGCCTGCGTGCTGCTGCAGTCTGCTGCCGCTACTGACAAACTCGCGCGCTTCAAAGTGGAGGTCCCTGCATTTGTACCAACAAATCGCTTTTAAAAGTTCCTCCTGTTTTGCACTTCATTTCAACAGGTCCAGCTCCTTCCTTAGTTTCAGAAGGGTTTAGCAGCAACTATTCAGCAGTTACCCTGGGAGCACACTGCAGATTATGCATGCTTGCCTGACATTTGACAGATGCCCTTAAAAGGCTCAGTTTCCTTTTCAGAGAGGCCAGGGGGTTGAGGAGGGTGGAGGGCTAGACACATTTTTGAAGTGAGTGACATATGTTTAAATGTCAAGGTGGTCTTACTGAATCGCTAAGCACAACCCTTGTGAGTTGAAACAGAGACTAGGTGGGAAATGTCCTTTTTAGTTAGAGCTAAGAATTCACATCTTTTCATATTCTTGAACCCAGAGATGACATAGTCCTTCATTTGGAGGGGGAGCTGAATGCTGAAGATTAAATTTTGTTGCCAGTATATGCTAAGGCTCCTTTGAAAGTCTCTCCACATGTGAATAGTGAATAAAACATGGTTTTTAACAGGTACTGCTGGAAGTGTGAAACTCGAGGTAAACTTTGTCCCCTCCCTGCTCGGCTCTGTCCACGCAGAGGTTGACGTTGAGTGTTGGCACAGTAATGATGAGCAAAGCCACAACTGCAGCTGGGGTATGGGCTGAATCTAAGGAGGATGGATGAGTATTCACCTTACCTCTTAAAAGAACAGAAAATTCTGCAGCCCGAGGTGAGCCCAAACCCTTTCATTGTTCACTTTAGAAGCTTGCTTGAGTTAGGAAACATCCAGCATCTCGGTAACAGGGCTTGATACAAAGGACTTCAACATCATGGTTGAATTTTTTTAGAGGGTCAGCACCGCAGTCATTCCCAAATCGAAACAGCGAGTTGGCCTTGAAGAAGGGAGGTGGTTTCTGATCTGGGTGTACATCCTGGAGGAGTTCTGACTGGGGAAAGAGTCACACACATGGTCCTCTCTTCCCCATCCTTTGTCCTGGGGCCCACCAAAAGGAAAGTCGTGTGTTCAAACCAAATGCAAGTCTGTGTTCAGATGTGTCTTCAAAACCCTGGTGCAGATGACTGGGGAACTGAGATCAGGAGCATACCTCTACACATTTCAGCAGGTAAAAGGTGGAGACCCTAAAAGCTAGTAGGTTGTTTTGGAAAATGGCTGGCTTAAATGTAACCTTTATTATGTCTCCAGATCCCTTTTAAAACAAACAGAAGAATTCCTGGTGTCAATGTGGATGCAGGTTTGAACCCCTCCAGTAGACATTATGCTTGTTTTTAATGAATCCATTATTTGGAGTTATTGTATATAAATGTCATGCTCATATGGAACTAGTCATACCAGTTGGAATAAGAAATGGTGCTGGCAGTCCCGGTTCAAGGTTCAGTGCCCAGTAGTCCCTATCAATCTCAGACCTGGTTTGTCCTGAGAAGATATTGCCAATTATGTCATGGTGGCTGGAGGTAGATAGATACCTCCTTGGGAGAAAAGAAAAAATGGCCACCATCATTTTGACTTGTCATCTAAATTGAATTTGAACTCAGCCCTCTAGAGAAACACGTCCACTGCATTAAACAACTGGAGGAATTAATGCTCTCATTGATCCTGCTCGTCATTACAGATGTGTGCGTTTGCATCTGCATCTGACTTCTCCATCTTAGGGAATCCAGCTGTGGCCCTGTAGGGACAGAGTGTGCTGGTGTCTCCAGCTGTGCAAAACGAGGCCAGCCCCACTGCTGGTCTCACAGTGCTCCTGGGCTCAGACTGACGGGAATAAGTGGAAGCAGAGGTTGGGTGATGGATGAGATGCAGGGGCAATTTCCCCTTATTATCTTCAGTGTCTCCTTTAAAATGCAAGTAGAAAGAGGAAAACGAAAACAGCAGTGTCAGCTAATGTTGATGAGCAAGTTTGAAATTTATGTTATAGAATACATATCAGCAAATGTATGGTTTGGTATACATTCGCGTGAAACAAAGTTTCCAAGAAGAGTACCTATAATATGGAAGTTGTTCCTGTCTATCAGATGATAGCTGCATGTTTTGCAGGGGCCACAGCTATAGCATATAGTGAAAACTACAGCCAAATATTCATTGATTGCATGTGGACTTCCCCACTCGGACACTCTGATATAAAGGCCCTTAATAAAAAAGGGTTTTTTATATTTTTTTTTTTTTTTCTGGAAAGTTTGGTTGAAGATCATTTGAAGACAGAGGACTAAACACAGAAAACTTATATAGAAATGTGAAAGATTTAGCTGCTAAAGACTACTTTTTTCTCTTTCATTTTGTTTCTCTTATACAGAATAGCAGATTTTTTTTTAAAGAGGATTAGTAGACATTGATTAAAATGTATGAAAAAATTTGTTCCAGAAAACTAAGAGCAACCTTTTTACTATATCAGTTTATACACACAAATTGACTTTCTGACTGATAAGGAGGGCAGGAGGCAGACGAGCAGGGAGGAAGGAACAGCATCCTAGGAGTGATGACAAAAGGTGCTGGAAGGATCCCAGATTATCAGCACAATGTAGGAAGGGGGTGGAGGACAGCATGCAAATGTCCTTTCTTGCTCACAGCTTGTGTGAGGGCCCTGATGGATGTGGGGAATGAGGCTAAGGAAACATAATACTGACAAGCTGTAAAAGGGGGAGGTAGGTCTTCAAAAAAGCCCAGGAGACCGAGGGAGAGAGACCGTATCGTTTAAGTCCATCTTAAAACTGGTTAAATTGTTTATTCCTGTTCTTTCTCCTCATTAGATTATTTCAGATCTTCACTCTGAGGCTGCAAAACTTACTTTGAATGTTCAGGGAAAATCTATTCACAGGCTATTTTCTAATCCACCTTGAATTACAGCTAAGAAATTAAATCAACCTCCAAACCTCCTATAGCCTTCTCTTCTTCCCTCACCGTGCACTTCTCACTGAGGAAGTGGCAAGGCAAACATAGTGTTGTCTGTTAATAAAATGCACATAGATAAAAGACATAAAATTAACATATCACAAGATTATAAAATCGCAAATTCTATTCAGTCTTCTGTTCCAGTAGCCTCCCTGTCAGTTATTAATTTGACCTTTGCAAATACTCTTTGCAGTACGTCACATGGTTATAAATCAGCAATGCACACAAATCTCCAAAATATAGTGCAAATTCTTATAGTCTAGAGCCAGGCATTCAACCACTGGCAATGCAATTTAAAGTGTGTTGGTCTCTGCAGGTTTACAGAGCACATGCCTAAGGTTGCATAGCAAGCCTGGAGTGCAGCTGGAGCAGGACCCCCTGTACATGACCCGTAAGTTCCCTGAATCTAGAGACACCTTCTCTCTTCTTGCCCCACGCTGCCATGTTTTCTTTCAGTCCCGGTTTATAACCTCAGGCTTGTCTGAGGTAACGTTGGTAAATTTTAGGCCTTTAAAAGTGGAGGTGAAAAAAAGAGGGAGGGCACGTTTTGAGGAATTGTGTAGCTCACAGTTTCTAGACTTTCCTATCCACAAGATGGACCGTTAATATTTTAGCTAAAGGAGTAACTGGCAGAAGTAAGATCTGCTCTTCTTTATCACCCGGCCATGCAGAAAGAGGGAAAAACCTCCAGCTCCTAGTAGTTTATGCCATCTACTACCTGCTAGGCCACAGGGAAGCCCTGCAAACATGGACCTGTGGGTGCTACTCATGGCTCTGCAGGGGAGTTCGGTCCAGGGGGATACAGGCAGAACTGATGCCTGCTTGGCACAACTGTGCTGAAAAGCAGTGATACGGGGTGGGTGGCCCCTGTGTTTGTCAAAACAGAGGCAAAGCTGTAGTTTCCATTCCTTGTGATCTAATGCCAACTAGTATGTGAACACCACCAGCTTAACCATGCGCTGCCTCTCGAGTGAGCCACCGTAAATGACACGGGATGGACTCTCAGACTGCAGCAGGGACAAGGCAGTATGTTCCCGGGCAAACCTCAGGGAAAGCGAACTGTTTAACAAGCAGCTTGTTAAGCCCCAGTAAATCGATCCCATTCCAGCACCTGCCCTTAGCGCTGCCCTCAGACAGCCCTTTTTTCGGCACAAGAAAAGGCTCCGCCGGGTCCCTGTGGTCCACACAATGGGTGCAAAAGGCTTGCAAGTCACACCCAGTCTGTGCGTCATCTGTTTTTTACTTTTTGCCTAAATCCGAGGACCAGGGGTATTTAGGCACCTGAGGCTGTAGATCGGCATCTTCGGGCACCAATGTGCCTCTCCAGATCTGCCCCGAGCCCACCTGCCTTGATGCTGTTACCCATTTTCCGAACCAGGGACCCCTTCCCCAGAGCATTAGCCCATTCATCTTCCTTTAAAAAACGTTGCAGAGCAGTCAACAGCTCCACGAGGAACTGTTGACATCGCTAATGTTTACGGATTAGAAAATGCTATTTCTGTGCAAATTAGACTTAATTACTGTTGTAGGATAATAATTATTTTTCATTAATAGAGTCCTAAATCTTTGAAAGCCTTAAATACTGTATATCTCATTATGTTACACAGTACAAAACCAGTGAAACCCTTTCATTAATTCATTAATTGGAAAAGCAATGTGACAGATTATTATACATGCTACCAAGTACTATTAGTACAGTGATATACACAGCTTAATTTAGAACTTTAATATTAGACTTTTAGTTCTTCAACCATGGAAATTGAGTAGAAAATGACTATGAAGATAAATTTTCATTTGATATTTTTTCTTTAACCGCATTTTCTACCATGTGGTCATTCTTTTTTTTTTATGATTCAAACAATAAGGTAAAAAAAAATCTTTAGCATGGAGGAATACTTTCTTTTTTTTTTAAACAGCTAGGTATCATTTAGTTATTGGACCTCTAGTCAGGCAAAATGTCAAAATCAGTGGTGTTGTACCTTTTGAAACTGGTGAAGCCTCTCTCAACCCAGTTGCGAGATCAGACAGAACTGCTTAAGCAACTAAATCAAGCCTTTACTTCTGGACTTCTACACTCTCCCAGTGCACAGGTGCCAGGAAAATCAGATTAAAGTATTCATGAAAGGAGGTTAAAAACATCACCTTATCAGAGGGAGAAAGAGAGAGTGAGAGAGAGCATCAGTCTTGGTCTCTCCGCGCCTTTGTCACTAGTGGAGGCAAGCGGTTATTTTAATGGGTGCTCATACAGCAATCTGGGATAGGTCAGACAA
This sequence comes from Gallinago jamesoni, assembly GCA_025769975.1. Lineage (NCBI taxonomy): Eukaryota > Metazoa > Chordata > Aves > Charadriiformes > Scolopacidae > Gallinago > Gallinago jamesoni. Next base: position 153,200,367 of record JAOQGH010000001.1, read on the forward strand.
ATAGCACCCTAAAAGCTTCTTTATCACCTCATTAACTTTGCCCTCCAGACCTACACCTCGGGCCCAGACAGCTGCTTGTTTGGATAGGAAAGCTGGGACCCCGTGCTGGGTGGTGAGTGCTCCCTCAGCTGGGCTCTCCTCGGTCACCCCCATGTGCATGACCAAACCCTTCAGGTCTAATTGATCCATATTATGAATTGTAGATGACTGAAGAAAAAAAATGCACCCATTTCTGCCTGAATGCACTCTCGTGGTAAACCAAACCAAGATTAAATGCACATGCATTGTTGCTTTATTTTGGTGAAGTCTGCATAAAATATAGAGGCCACCCATAAGAGGAAATGTCTTTAAATGAAGGCTCTGGAAACGTCTGTTGGCAAAAAAGATGTTTTGCAGGAGATCCTGCAGTAACTTCTGCTTGGCGGAGAGGACTCTTTTTCTACTCCTAAAATGGAAGGAGAAATGTACAGATCAACTCCTCTGCTTAAATAGAGTATTATGGGAAAAGGAATTGGGCAACCTCGGAGGATACCAGGCATTTTCTTCCTTTCCTATCCCTGCATGGTGTTAGGAGTCTTTGGTGATTGCAGCTATATCTACTGAGTTGTACCTACACTTAATAGGGAGCTTCAACTTCTCAGGAAAACTTTGTCAGATTATAGGTTTTCTGTTCCACAAGTCCAACCTTTTGAAATGTGCTTTGATGACACTGCAGTATAAAGTCATGGACTATTATTACACTTGTGGCAACTAAAAAATTAAAATACTTTTAAAACATATTGTAACAATTTATTCAAACCTTTTCAAATATCCCATTAAACATTTTAATGTTAAATTGTAATACAGGAAAGTACCGAAAAAAATGAAATCAGAACCTGGTGGCTTAAACAAGTTGAAGTCAAAGTTTTGACACTTTCACGTAGAAAACACTGTTGATGTTATGTGCCTGCAAAAATTTTGAAATTTCCTTCTGTCCAACAGAAGGGTCTTCCATCAGAAAAGTTTGGTATTCATGAAGTTATTCAGAGGAAGCAGTTTCGCATGCCCTAATGAGCTGTATGTGAAGACAGAAGACATGCACTTAACCAACAAACAATGTTTTTTTTCCCCACCCCATACTCAACAGAATGCAAAATAAATTCCATTATTTGCTTCATATGCGTCTTTTGGGGACATTAATATATGGTAAACATTATTAGCGCTGTACATTGACATCTGTCTGTGGAAGAGGGACTCAGAAGTTAGTCTTACCACAGGGTGTAAATTATCACTGACCTTCTGAAAAGAGAGTCCCAGACTGTGGCTGGGAACACCAGGAGTGGGGATGTCCCCGCAGGCCAGTCAGTCTTTGAGAATCTTTTTTAATGCTCATTGTAAATCCTGAAGATGTACAGAAAACTTCAGTTCCTGTGATGCTTTATAAACCACAGGAATATATTTAACACATTAATAAAGAGGGGAAAAAAAGCCAAACAAACCCTAGGAACAATCCAGTTCCTGTCATCTCTCTTGATTTTTCACTTAGTAGACTTCTTTATGGATTAAAAAACTTTTTTTCTTCTTCTTCTTGTAAAGAGTGTTCATTGAAGCTTGGCCAATAGATGGTATCACCCTTTCCAAAGTCTATGCTATGGGAGGCCTATGGAAGCATATCTGCTCAAGGCATTCATGCAAATTATTACTTACTGCCCTATATGCTCATAAATTAATAGCTTCTCTGTGGATGAAAAACAGAAATTAGACAACCATTAAGGTTGAACAATGTATAAAGAATATTAAATATTAATATATGAAATGAAAAAATATTGCAAGAGATATGAATAGATATGCCAGGAGCATAACAAGCCAAACCTAGGAATGTAAATAATAAAAACATGTTTTCAGCTAGATATTCTGGATGGTTTAGTATTCAAATTAAAGTTTGTTTTCCCATTCAGTAAAAACAAAACAAAAAGTATTTACCGTTGTTGCCTTATTTGCATCAGAGTTCATTTTCCTCCTGTGAACAGAAACAGATCCTTAAGCGGAGGCGAATCAGGATGGAAAGGCCACTTTCTCAGAGGTGTGTTTTTCAAGGTGCGTTTCAGTGAGGTGTGGATGGCAGCTCTGCAAGTTCAAGAGCAAGAACACCCTTTACAGTTTTAAGTGTTATTTGAATGAATAATTGCGAAGCCAGCTCGTGCATTTTAATGACTTGTGTCGGCAGCAGCTATAAAATTGAAATGGAAATTGGGTGAAGAGTTTACTTAATAGTAGGATAAGATTGCCTGTTGCTAAAGTACTGCGGCTGACTGCCTGTGTCACTTGTCTCTGGCAACGATGACTCTCGTTAGAGCCCCATCGGAGCTACAGACCCTATCATCTCACATGGTGCAGCAGCCGTAAACAATCACGTTGAAGGGACCTGATTTCTTTGTGGATCCAAGTTCATTTTTTTTTGAACCCATTACGCGCTGGCCAGCTTCAGCTTATTCCTGCTAATTCTGAATTAAACCCTAACGTTCCATGTCCCTGTGAGAGTTATTGCAAAGGCGTTCTGTGGGGGTTTTTGACCTTGACTGCAGCTTGCTCCAGCCAGACCAGCCCTTGATTCAGCCTCCTGTTAGGTCCTCAGGAGTGACAAGTGCACCCATTATAAACACACATTTAGGGAAACATTGGATGAAGCCTGCCCTTGCTCCCATAGGCTCAATTTTATAGACTTTCATTTAGCCATAATCACGTTCATTTCCAAGAGCTCAGGCTGGACTGTCTCACAGGGTACTTTCCAAGAATTCCAGATCCAGCCTTGCCTAAGAACCTCACTTTTAAATTGCGTGCATATAATTGTATGGGCTTCGCTTTAGTGAGGGTACTGGATCTGGGCTGTTCCCATGCTTTGGGCTGTTCTGTGGGATTCGTGGGAATGAGCAAACAGTAAGAAGTAATCTGGTATATTTGGAGTAGTCAGAAATCGTTTCTCAGGATAGTCCCAAAACAGTCTAATGAACAGAGATGTCTGAGGATTTCTGATTTACATACTTGGTTTAATCAGCACACACACTCACATGTGCACACACACACACACACAGAGCACACCCTGGCTCAGAAAATGATTAATTGCTAAAGCTTTTGATTAATATCTATCAAGGAAAAATCCCAACATGCATCTTAGGAAGGAAAGCTCTCCGTTCTGCCTGCAGTTTGAAAAAATCTGAATCCTGACTACTTTTCAATGCTGGTAGGAAAAAAATGTTTCAAAATTACTGCTGTGTTTTTAAAAAAACACAATTAGTACACAAGGCAAGATACCAAGCCCTCTAAAGGCACATGAGAGTGAAGTTGAGCTGCCGTAGTGCTTGGGGCTCTATCAACGTCGAGAAAATCCAAAATAACATTGCACAACTGTACTATCAGGCATAAGGTCAATCAGGTTCAGCTCCAAAGGAGGTGGCATCTGTTACCTACCTCATGTTTTAGTAAATAGTCTGGTTTTTATGTGACAAGTGCAAACACAGATACAAATTAATGGGAAAAGAAAAGCCCCAATTGTCCATTTGTGTCACATTGCAAACTGCTGGGTGAAAAACAGCCCAACATCATTTAATCATTCTGTTTTCCCTTTCCTTTTTCACTCATTACATTCATTACTGGTCACAAAAGACTGCTCACAAAACAGCTAGTGATTTTAATTTAATGCATCCTTTCTAAAACCTGCAGGGAAATTAAAGGAGGGAGCAACCTGGAGAGGGCTGGGGAGCAGGAGGGGGAAATGGGGCTTGGCACATCTGAAGCTTTAAATGCTAATAGTCAAACATTTCCCAAATAGATCTGAGCTGACCCTAAACACATTGGGAAGGCTTAACTCATTAGTTTGCAAATTGAGTCAAATTGACACAAGGAGTTTCCTTGCAGTGCCTTTAAATCTCTGATGGAGGCTGGTGAGTGACCTCTCAATCTGACAGGCCAACAGTTGCCAAACCATCTCAATATCACAAAATCCAATAAAACAAACTACAGATCACCAGGGGCTGATGCAGGGATTTTATTTCGCCACATTATGCAAAAGGTTGTTGTCCCCACCTCCACCTAAATTTACAGGCATCCAAAGGGATAAAGAAAAGCAGTAACCAGCAAATCTAATCAGGACAGGGTGAAATCTTTGGTAAGCATGACAATATTTGGTTGGGGCTGTAGAAAGCCCATGGAGCACAGCTGACCTGGGTGGCACTGCAAATGGCCATTATGGGGGGCTTTGCTGGTAGGTTTACTCTTCCAATCCTGATCTGCTGAAGTCAATGGAAAAGCTCCCACTGACACCAGCAGGGTGAGAAGAGGGGAATATGCACCATGACCAAGGGCCAAAAGGGACACTGCTAACATGAGCATGACTTGGGACAGGGGGCAGCTCACCGTAGCTGGAGGAATGGGATTTATCTCTCGAACAAGGTGTTCACACCGGGGTGTCTGCCCAGGAACAGGGTATATACGCTGTTGGAGCCTGAAGAGCTATTGCTCTGCTCAGATAGAGGTGCCTGCCTCCCCCTGAGCTCCCTCGAGCCCCTCTGACCAGATGTCCAGCAGCAGCCTTGGTACCCAGTTCACTCCAGGCTTTCTGCTTTGCCAACCCCCTCTGTGAGCTGTTTGCCTCCTCTTGTAGAAAAAGATGCTGCAATCACTGCCCTCCTGCTTCTGGCTAGAAATTATGTGGGAAGAAAAGCCCTGCTCCCACAGAGAAGCTCCACAAGACCTTGATGTCTCCACTATCTACCACTAGGAAAAGCTCTCGGTGGCTGAATTTGATGGCAGGTTGTCAAGGATGCATCATAACAAAAGTGCAAGACTTCTTAGTTTTCAGAAACAATATCACAGTGATGTGGGGAAGGGGAGGGGGGGTGGGTGGGGTGCAAAACAGATCACAAAAGTCTGGAAGGGATGTTTAAATATGAGTTTAAAGCAGATTTGTGCAAAGCATACACAGTAAAAGTCCTCCAACCCACTACTGCATGCCTCTTCCTTAGGATACAGTCCAAAGTCTATTGGTCTTGACTCAACCTCCAAGTTACTTACATTGGAAATTGGTCTCAGTGCTTATTTTTCTCCTTTTCATACTCAAAGTGTGGTTCTGCTGATTTACTCCAGAATTTCCCAAAGATTTCATCTGTATTCTCACACCTTCTACTCCCTTCTGCCAGGAATGTGTCTGCTGTGATGCCCTTGTCAAGTAACTCATGAGTTACCAGTGAAATGCTCCCTTGTAACCGTAATCATGGAGTGAAGACAAACAGCCTCAGGACACCAATTAAGTGATGTAGTTCTTTTGATCGACCATGTCCCAAAGTGCAGCCCGTTGGAGACAATAGGTGAAAATACGTCCTTCAGAAATATCCCTCTGCATCCTAGCACTAAGGGTATGGATTCAAGGAACTCATTACTGCTGGCTAGCTAAAGTGTGAATGTGCCTCAGAGCTGGCTGGCTTTAATTGCTCCTCTCCCCGCAGCAAATTTGCCCTCTCTAGGCTGGCTGCTCACCCCTCATTTGCTTGTTGAGGAGGAAACTCTCCTGCACGCATCCCACAGTGAGAACTGGTGCGCTGGCAGCCATTGCAGGGCAGGTGACTTACATGAGGTTTACACCTTCTCCTCCCTCACAGTAACTTGTTTGTGTGACCGTCCCATAAACCTGGACAACTACTTTAGCAGCAAAAACAGGGGCAGTGAGTTAGGTCTAATAGAGGGCTTCAGCACTGCCATGCCTAATACCTGCCCAGCATGGAGACCAGGAGTCAAAAATCTCACCTCAGTGTCACCACCATATCCCATAGCAGGTGCCAAGGTTGGTGTCCTGTTGGTAGCCCAGCATTGCCTTGTGAGTAACTGTGAATCATTCCTTCGGTGCTGTAGCATGAACTATATCCTCTTAAGCTTGACTGTTTACCCAACTGAATTATTCTGCAACACAACCTGTTTTGTTATCCCAGCTGGAGTTCCCGTTCCCTCACAAAAAAAAATAATAATAGTTGTGATAAATAACTGCACACAACTTGCCTTTTTGAGGGGGGGTGGGAGGAAGGGTGGGAAAGCCATAGGAAATGAGATGTTGAGTCTGCTCTGCCTCGTCGTTTATTTGCTCTCCTTTGCCTTTTACTAGTGGGTGTTATATTTCCCTTTATTCTCCTTTTATTTTTGTTGTGTTGGAGAACCTCTTTTGGTCGCCTCTTATGTCCCTTGCTAATTGAAATGCATTTTGTGTCTTAGATTTTTGATTTTATCTCTGTCATGTAACCCTCAGTTTGGTGGGAGATTTTTAACAAGGGGGTTTCCAAGAGTCTTTGCAGCTTCTCCTACCAGCCAGCAAACCATTGTGTTGTAAACACATCCAGGGCTGCCTGACGATTGGGGGTTATTGTGTTCCTCACACTAATTACCCTCTATAGGGAGAGAGTGTGCAGAAACATTGTGAAAAACCTTGTCTTCTCTTCCTCCAGCTTTTCTGTTCCATTCTCACATCCTCAGTGTCCAGCTTTTCACAAGCAGCTCCTCAGCATCTCAGGCCTTGCACGGTCTTTTTGGTCTGCCTCCTCTTTTTGCAATGAATGCAGAGCCTGTTTTCTTAACCCCCCCCCCTTCCCTGCTGGAACACCCGAGGCCCCCTCTCATGCTTGTTGCTCTTTTCTGCTCTGTTTCTGCAGCTCCGATGCCCGTCTCGTAAAACAGCACCTGGTATAAACACACCATTTCAGGTGTGGTCTTACGCTTTCCCAGCTGCTGCCAGGCAAGAAGTTCACTTCCAAGTTCCAAACCGCTCAGCTCTCCTCTTGGATCGGGTTCAATGGAGCAGCAGCTCCGTCAGGATCCTCATCCTGAAAAATCCTCATCCATCATCCAAGAAAAATCCTCTTGTCTGGGCAAACGGTCTCAGTCACCACCATCGGCCGCAGCAAGGTGCCTTCCATGCACGCTTAGTTCTGTTTGCCTTTTTAGGCTCTTTTCAGCATTTTCGGGGAAGAACTATTCACCTGGTCTTTCTGCAGTAGCATCCCTCACATCGGGGCTGCTGCTGTAAAATAGAATAATGGCTGTTAATCTGCTGGGTGCCTGAACTAGAAGAGTTGCCTTGCTTGTGTGGCTGAGAGCAGCTCTCTCGCTCTTTGAAAAGCCACTTCTCCACACGGATAAAACGAAACCTTCGGGAAGAAGCTTTTCTGCGAGCTTTTAAAATTTTCGACCTCTGAGATAAATCAAGGGCCCAGCCCTGAACTCTCTTTTTGAGAGTTACCCCACATGAATTTGACAAAAGAATAACCCCCACCAAGGACTCTGAATGAAACCCCATCTAGTTTTTAGTGTCTACTTCAGCGCACACACACACACCCCCCACCGCTGGGAGCATCTCCCAGTCTCCTGGTACAGAAATATGTGCCCAAATGCCATCCCAGTGGCCAAACCCAGTCATTTCTCCCCATCCTACTCTCCTCCTTTCCCCCTCCCCAGTCCAGGGAAGGGTCTTCACAGCACCCACTGCCACAAAGACCCACGTGCAGCAAGGGTGAGTGGATGCCTGGAGCCTTTATCTAAAGCAGGATGAACACGAACACCCCCACTGCAGAGGATGCTTTTGGCTCCCTAGCCCAGATTGCAGGGTTTGGGAGCCTGCAGGTTTGCCTTCTGCCTCGCTGGAGAGAGATGAACTTCATCGAGAGTCTGAGTGGTGGACTTTGGTTCACAGCCATTGTTATCTTCACCAGACGATGTGTCCTGCTGAGGTAAAATACCCTGCTGTACGGTGTCAGGGATACCTGATTTTTAGTTGGTTTTACATGCAGGAGAATGGAAAGTGTGAATATAACATGCAAGAGCAGCTCCTGTATTTCATTATTCGCGGCAGGTATTTTAAAATCAACAAAACTTTAAAAAAAAACACTGTACACATTTAACATCTGTTATCTCTTTTCTAATCCTTTAAATCCCTTAATTTACTCCAAAGTTGTTTAAATTGTTATCAACCTCTTTTGAGGGCTCTACATCTTAATCACAACTATATGACAAATATTTGATGATATAGTATGTGTTTGGCAAATACTTAGGACTCAAATGATAATACCAAAATAGAGGTTTCATATGATTACAGAGACTAAGGGATTAGAAATTAGATTTAAATGGGTCCAAGGGGCAAATTCAAAGACTTCAAACATCTTTTTAAAAACAAGATGCCATGGTTTGAAAAAAAAGATTTCTAAAATGAATTCGCCGATGATCTCTCCTCCAGAAAAATTCTATCACTTCATCAAGCTTATTTATTTATTTAAACTGCCTTTGAAGCTCTTTTATTTCAAGGAAGAAAAAAAAAAAATTAGTTCAACTGCATACATTACACAAGGGGAAAAAATAACACCCATGTAAAACCTCGGTCGGAACTTTCTCTTTTTCTGTTTCATGAGGAGCAGACATTTCCCCAGAGCTGCTTTTGAGTTTTGTGGTAAATCGACCCTCCAGGTACGTCCTTCTGAGAGGGAATGAAGCACTGAGAAATGACACATAATGACAAGGGGGGGGGTTTGACCTCCAGACTGAGGCAAGTGAGCTTGAGGAGCATCTGGTGGAGCATCCGCCTGGCGGCTGGCTCTTGGCAGCACCTAATCCCCACAGAAGTCCAGAGCTCACTGTGGTTGCCCCCACACAGACAGGCAGCGCCATCCAAAGTGTTTGGCATGTCCAATGTGTCCCCCGCAGGGTTGGCAGGTATGTGGAACCTCAGGAAGAGCTGTGACCTGGTGTAGCCTTGGTTGGCCAGCTGGTGCCAGGTTAGAGTCATGGATTGGACCTCCCCTTGGCAGGGCTCACCAGCCTAAAGCTGATGTGACCATATCGCTGCCATTTCCAGAGCTGCTCTTCCCGGAGCTGGCTTGAGCACCCCTGCACCATGCTGAAGGATGCACTACGCACTCCCCGAATCAGGGAATCACTGTCCCAGGCTAGCATATTTCCTCCTCATCTGTCTTTTTTCCAGGATAAGATGAGGTTGGTTCTGAATTTGTGGGATGCTCATGATCTCCAAGAGCTGCTGAGCGCCTTTAGGATCAGGTTTTGCAACAGTTTTGAGCTTCCATTCACTTTTTTTTTTCTTTTTTTTTTTTTAATCCCAAAGTTAGATTTCAGCTAGTTTTGTGCCTGGAGCTAGCTTGCTGGGGGTTCAGATGAGCACTGGTGCCAGAAGAAGGGAGGGGAAAGGAATGTACAGCCCAGGGTGGGGAGGGAGGGTGGATCACCTTGTCCTGAGCTACCCTGCAGCAGCACCCTCTGAGGATGAGGGGTGCAAAACATCCTCCAGAAAATCTTCAGCATTATGGGTACTGGAGAGGAAAGGCACAAGTTTTTCTTCTTATTATAGGTTTTATTTTGTCTATGACACTGAGCCTCAAAGCAGGTCCATAACCAAACATAGCAAGCTGTGATGCAGGTTCCACTGTTCCTCTCCTCCAAAGGGTCCCAGTTAGGGAGAACATGCCAGGGAAACCTGCAGAGACATGGAGGCAGAGAACCACGCTGCTTTATTCCTTCAGGAGGAGTGTTGGCGGCTGAACGGGAGGCAAACCCCATGTCTTCAGGACCCTGTGGGCGGGATGCAATGGGAGGTGGGAGGCTGAGACAGGAGCACTAGTGCTGGAAATGCTCACCATGCAGGTGATGTGCTGGATCTCATTACTCTTCCTCCTATCTGCGTGTTTCACTCTGTCACCGTTGGCTCCCAAATAGTATCAGCGAGCGACCCCCATGGATCCCATGGAAATCCTTCAGAGGGGATGGGGGGAATTCCAAGGAGAGGGATGCCTAACCCCTCTATTAGAGCATGTCTAATTAGGGGGCAGTACAGTACATTTTCAGGTGGATTTCTGCTTGGACTGGGACTTGGACAAGGGATGGCCCTTGACCCATCTCTTCCTACCATGCCTTTTTCCACCCCAAAAACCTGGTAATATAGTCCTCACTGAGGAGATTTACATACTGGGTGACTACTACCAGCTAGGACTTTTAGTGGGGTTTTTTTCTATCCTTTTCTGCTTTGATCTCCTTGCACAAAACCTGGAAATGGAGAGTCATCATATAATACCAAGAACACAAGAAGTAGCACTGCCTGTAGATGAAATAGCACTTAGTACAACAGTCATCTGAAGGAATATATTTAAATTACATTTTATCAGCATTGAAACTTCTGTTTTACGAAGGGGGAAAACCAGTCTTTGCTGGGTGTGTGCTCTGAATGGGAAAGTTAGGAGTCTATGGATTCAAGAGGCTCTTTTGTTAACGCTTTGACTGATGCTTAGAATAATTTAAAAAAAGAGAAATCTCGCGAGCGGAAGACGCTTTGCCTTTCATGCCTGCTCACACATCTTCCATCATCACCAAACAAATTCAGCTCAGGTGTCTTGGGCTACTTTAAACTTCAGAGGCAAAGTTTAAGAAACAACCTGAATTCAAAAGAGTTTGTGTTGTCAGCTACAAGAGTAAAAAAAAATGTTATCGGCTGTTTAAGCGCTGCTGACTAATGTATATTCAAAAGCAAATCAACGCAGTCGCACCCACTCTTCAAGCATCAAGGAAACCAGATGAGACCAGTGTCTCTGAGATATGGTGTCAAAAGATATTTTTTTTTCCTAGACAGTGGATGGAAGGGGAGAATCGCATTAAAATGTAATGTTTGTCAATGGCAGTGATAAAAAAAGAAAACTTCCCCGGCCATTGCTGGCTGCCGCATGCAGCAATCTGAATACATTGGTAATGTGAGGGACTGATTAGTCCTGTAAGGCTGCCTACAGGTTAGCAGGCCTCATTTCAAATCTCTGACAGCAATATGTGTCGTTTCATGCTTCATCCTCATTCCCCATGTTCAACACAAACCGGGGTCACTCTATATATGGAAATCACTGTCTTCAGGGCAAAAAAATTAAAAAAGGTGAGATTGCCGCTTTAACCTCACTGGCCTCAGAAAATATGTTTTAGTCTGATACATTATACTAGTAGGAATTATTTATCAAGAAGATACAAGCTCGATATTTCAGAAATAATGAGATGTTCTGGTTTTGCAGCTGAAATTTTATGGTCCAGAGAGCATCAGCTATGAATCCAGAGAATGAAGTAAACTCGCAATGAATGATACACAGCATGCAGCCGAAGTAAAATGGCTGTGCAAAGGGTAATATGAAAGTTATAACACGGTGCAAAGCTCACTATGTCTAAAGTGCCTTTGTTGCCAGAGACAGATGTTCCAAAGACAGAGCAGGCACGAGATGATCGCAGCGCTTACTGAGGGAAGTTTTGCCCGGGAAAGGAATTGCCCCATGAGAAACTTCAGCCGGTAACCCTCAAATCCCGCAGCTTATAAGAACCTACTGAAGAATTCATGGCAAGATAATTTGACAGCAGAAAGGCAATGTTCGAGTACTGGTGTGGAGAGATTAGCCAGGCTGCAGCAAAGGCTACAGGCTCTTTCCCAGTGTGGGGTGGATATTCACTCATTCCTTCATTTTGCTAGAACAAAAGCAGGTGTATGAATTTGTAAGTGTCATTTCACACCACTGTTTCCTGGCAAATGTCTGTCATCTGAACAGTGAGGGAGCTATGTCTGAGCTCAATATACTTTTGTCTGACTTTGTTTAGTTTGCTTTCCTGTCTGATCAAACAAGCTGAGCAAGGAACTTCCATTTGGTCTTTTATTAGTCTTGGGTTAGGGTTCAGCAGAAGTATTTAAATGTCAGACAGAATCGGTTACTGCATTAATACTGCAGTCCAAAGCAATTAATTTCTTTGACATGGCTTGCGAGGATTATGAACTCCAGGTGTTCTAATGTGGACAGGAGCACAGCCATGAAGAGCCACGGTCAGTCCTTGCAGCTGCTCACAGCCCGACAAGGCCAATGTGCAGGCTCTTCGTAGCTACCACAGGTAGCTCAGACCAGTCCTTGGGCTCAGACCAGGGACTCAGCCCTGGGAGCACCATAGATTCCTCTCCTGGCATCACCCAGCCCTCTCCCACGCTCCCTTCCTTTTCTACGGGCAATGGGTTGGGTGGCAGTTTATGTGCTAAACTTTTTAGCATTTTGCCACCTATAAATTTTTTTTAAGAAAAGAACCATAAAGTTTCATAGGATGAGACCTGCCACTCCTCAAGTCAGTTTTTAATCTACAGTCCTGGGGAGCTAGTCTGAAAAATGAGAAGGGATATACGGAAACCTAGGATCATTGCAATCTGCAGCCCAGTGACCTTAGAAAGAAACGCAGTGAGTGGCTCCTCTCTTTCTTTTCCCATTTCAGGCTGTGCAAGATAGTTTCCAAGCAGCTCTTGGCTGCAGGAAAAGGCTGTTACTTCCCCTGGAGATGGGGGAATAACTCTGTCTCTCAGTACCTGGGACGTTCTGAGCCCCCAGCAGTTTTGGGCTAATGAGTCTGCACTGGAGCTGCTGATGGACACCTGGGAGCAGAGCTTCCCATGCAGCACATCCCCCTCCCAGTGGTAGGGTTTACCCCATGGACCTCAGGGTAAGATTCATCAGAGGTATCTGGGGAGAGAATGGTGAAGACAGGGTGGAGGATGGAGAGGATGGTGAGCATCAAGGCTGCCTAAACTCCATACTTCATCTAGATTACTATCACCAGCCACCAAAAAGAGAAAGTTCAGTAAGAGCGAACTAACTAAGAAAGGAAAAATAAATCAAATATTCTGTGTTGTTTGAGCTGCAAAAGGTGTTCAGTCTGACAATTTTAACTGGTCTAACCCTTCAGGAAGACTCCCCCAGTCTTCAGGAAGACAGGCCCATGATACCATGTTGACAAGGAGCAGGTACTCAGTCATGTAGAAGCAATGGTGTCACTTTGGGCACCATGAAGTGTCCCAGCTGGCCTCCAGCTGTGTCTCCAGAAGAGTGTGGGTCTCTAGTCTTGTGCTATCTCCTCCAGTCCATGCAGAAAGGTGGGATACCCAGTGTATTTCACAGCCACCAAATCCTTCACCGGAGAAAATGTGTCTGCTATGGCTAACCTTCTTATATTTTCAGGCCTTTTTCTTCAGCATAAATATCTAGCAGCTCTGAAGTCCGTGCAAGGATGTTAAGACTGCCCACAACAGGCCCAGGCCAATGTAAATGTGATGTGATATTTTCAGCTGTCTAGTTACGGTCCACATCCTGCACTGATCTGCATTAGTGCTACAGTTGCCTGTATCCCGGCCATTCCCACATGCGTTCCCAGCCTCTGGCATCCATTTCTCTACTCCTGTCTTTGAACCCACTCGAAATCTACAGTGCCTCCAACCCAGGTTCCTCCTCGCAGAACCCTGGAAATCAGAGCAGTCAGGTCTGGAGGCACAGAGGCAGCTTGTCTAAAAAGCTTCAGGGTGCCGTGGCTGGGACCTTTCAAAAACAGTGCCCTTTTTTAAGTTTAGTTGCACCACGTGTCACCAGAGGAACACAACTCCTCGGAGCTGTTCTGGAAGATCTTCTCATCTTGGACTGAGAGATACTGATGAATAATGAGAAATAGCATAGCTCAGTCTAAAGTCAAATTATTCTAAAGTATAATTCAAAGTGGCTTCATCTAACTTAATCCAGGGTAAAACAGATCAAGAAAGTCATCTCCGCTTTGTCTCCACTGTCAAATACTCCCATAGCAAGCAGCAATGTAAATCTTGGGTGACTACTGAAACTCTAAGTCTCTAAGGTGGGTTCAGGACATACTTTTGAATACCAATTAAGAAGAGTCTGCATCTCTTCTCAGTCAATGGCTACAAAGAGCTCTGCTTATTTCATTTAAATTAATGGGTTGAGTAGCAAGCCAATATCATTCAACACGGCGTAGTTTTTCAGAGAGGGCAAGCCACTGTAGGCCTCTGAATCATGGCAATGCACAGAGTCACCCACCAGCTCTGGAAGGAAGTTTTGTTACTGCTCTGGCTTTCACACCAATGACTCCTTTGAAGAATGGACATTCTTCTCAAAGAAGGGTTTCAGGTCTGTGGATGACTTAGGCCTGAAAGACCTGGCAAAAAGTAGACCAACGCAATGATAATAAAGCATCTGTTGTCCTGAACCTGCTTCTGGATGTCTTATTTCTAAACATGTATCCTCAGTGCAGAGGTGGGACTGCTTCCTGAGTAAACTGCTGCAAATTTGGCACTCAGTCTCACCATCACCTGTGATTGTATATACATCCCAGCATCCCCCATCCAGCTGGGATGCTGGGAGTGCAAGGAAGGACTGAGATTAAGTATTCCAAATGGGTATCCCCGTTTCAGATTTATCTGAGCTCATTTTAAGCACCCAACAGCTCACCCAAGTCAGGAATCCAAACGCTGGTGGCTTTTTTAGGCAGTCAAAGGAGAGGAGGAGAGACTTCTGGAGAGGAGATTCAACGTGTTCAGCATTGCTTAGTATTACGGTCACATGCTTGTCCAGCTACAGTCGATGGTGACGTTGTTGCTGCTGGCAAGTACGTTGAGATTTGGCCCTAATAGTTGGCACAAACAAGCAAAAAGTTGATTTTGACGCTGAAAGAAGAAAAAGCAAAAGTAAAGACACGTACAAGATCCCGGCGAGAGAAGGAAAAAAGAAGAGTTCATCTAAAGGTGACTGAAGGCTGCTTCAGAGCTCTTGATTGTTCTTTGGGTCAGACTTGTGTGTTAGTTAATATATGACTGATTTTCCTCCTTCTTTACATTTCCTTCTTATTTTGAGTCCGGATGCTGTGAAACATTTCTGCAGAAAAAAATGCACTTGTGAAATGCTGATTTTCTGCAATTAGTTTCTGATTTTTCAAATTTGTCCTTCACTCCAAGGCTTTTGAGCCTCCATCAAGCAGCATTTTTGAGAGACTATGGGAAAAAAAAAATCCTTACAAAACAAAAACAGTATTTTCAGAATTCCACTCTACTGCTTTCAGACTATTTCCATCAACCCTCTTATTCATTTTGATTTATTTCCATCCATAAGCAGACTAACGCTTTTCTATGCTTTTATTGTTCTTCAAGAATAGGCCTTCTATTGGAGAAAAATAATGTCTCTACGACCACCACTTTGCTCAATGCAGATCTTCATTAATCTGCAGCCACAGTACAGGCTTTTAGCAGCAAGCACTTTTGATGGGAATTGAATTTGATACTGCATTATGGTTGTAGGGCTTCTCACAATAGACTGTGTTCTTTTCTGTGTCTGTGCACAATCAGAGAGACCCAATTAAATAATTTGGTGCAATAATGGAGAACAAAAGAGTATGAGGGCTTAAAGTGAGGGCTTCAGCATTTGTATTCTCCCTTTTCTGTATCATGTTAATTAATTTGCCTGAAAACCAAAAGAAAGAACATAATGTGAAAAGCATAGCTCATCTACAACATGGAGGCACTTTAAATGCAGATACCATACCAAATCAACATGTAACAAAAGAACATTCTTTGAATTTCCATAAGAAAAAAATAAAATAAAGTTGCCAGCTAATGTTGAGTGGTCCTGGCTGTGGCCACTAGAAATAACACTAGCTATTTGGGGGGGAAAAAAACAAGTATTAAGGACGGGGTAATACTTTGTGCTCCTGTAATAACATCTACAAATAAATACAGTTTTGAAGCCTAATTGGTGGGTGGAAAATTATTGGACGGAACAGAGATCTCAATCTTTCTGGGCCTTTAACATTTTATTTTATTTTTTTTTTTAATTTTCTGGGCTCAATTCTAGTCTATTCTTCCCATAAAATAGCTTAAAGCAGACACTTCCAAAGAAGCCCAGCCCCTGCTCCTCTGTTCGGTTTAGAAACTCCAGCAGTACTGCAGTGGGCACCAGGGCAGCCTCTGCTCCACCGTCGCTGCAGTCTGTGGCTGAGTTTATCCAGCAGAAAAGATCCGTTTACCCCCTACTGAAATAAATACCGTGGCCCAGCAGTCGTGCAGTCCTTACTCGCTCCTCGGAGCCTGGAAGTTGAGTTTAGCGAGCCGAGATTATTTGCAGCTCAGATGAGAGGAGCTGCGCTACGGTCTGCAGTGCTATCATCTCCTCCCTAGCCCCCCTGCAAAGGTGAGCTCAACTAAAGGGGACCCCTGAGATCTGTAAAACTGGCAGTTACCCATTTTTCCTGTAATAAATTATTTAAGCTATTAATTGTTTGAAGTCCTAAAAGATGTAAACCCCAGGATTGTTCTATTGTCTCTTGTTCGTTAACAAGTTGAAAAAGAGTATTTGCAGAGCCGTGATCCGATTGCTTTCATTATTCTTACCTGTTAAATACTACTTTAGGGATATTAGGGTGAACAATTTACCTAAAGGTTATGAATCTTATTTCACAGTATGCCAATAAAAAGCACCACATCTGGGTACAAATATGATTGCAAATTGGGACTTCAATCCGGTTTACAAATTTACACAACTATGTCTTTTTAAAAAAGAAAGATAAACGTTTTAGCTATCAATAACTAGCTTCTTTCCAGCTGGAAAAGGTAGAAAGCTTCTCAGCATCAGCCCTGTTCTATCCCCCCCACCTCCACAGAAAGACATTTAGTTTTGGGTTCGAGCTATACAGCAGCTTCATGACTGCAGCTGTCAGGCTACCTGCGTATCACACATCCTATTAAAAGTACTGAAAATGATCATCACATCACCTCTCATCAAGGTGTATTACATACCTTGGCTGCTACAGTGCCGTGCTTCCCAGCAGAGATGTCTTTTTATATCAACATTCCTCCTGAATATTACTTGTGTTGACAAGTTACTAGAATGAAATCTGGGTGGGAGGATCTGGAGGTATCACAAATGGCTAAGATATTTGTGGCTTGTAATCATTGCAATTATCTGTGCATTTCCAAACAACTTTTTCTTTTTTTTTTTTTTAAGAAGCTAGGGGTCTTATCTTCCTCCCTCCTCCTTAAACTTATTAAATCTATGACAACAACGGTGTGCTGTTTCTTTGTTCATCGCCGTTCGTTCTTGAGATCAACTTTTCCGGGAAACACCACCACCAGCAGTCCTGGATCAACTACAGCATAGGAGGATGCAGCCCTGCTTATCAGCCTGTTTGGTGATACGTGTGAGCTATCGTGACAAGTGCTGTTCATTTCGGTAGGTCTTCAGACCGTAATTAAAATATAGGAGGCTTACAGTTGTTATGTTTCTACTTCCAGCGCGGGGAGACATGAAAACAGAATGCCCTCCTTGGATCCTAGTAAGTTACTTCTGATCCAACATTGGGGGGGAAAAAAAAAAAAAGGCAGGCATTTCTTCATATTCTCAGTTAATTCAGTCTAAAAGTGTCACACTTATTCAGCAGCAGTTAAAATAGGCTGTGATGAGAGCATGACAATTTCCAGCTAAACTAGAGGATAATTAGAAATGCCCCGTAGCAGGCAAGTCAGTGCTTCAATTTATTTGCTGTTTATTACCAAGTCCCTGCCCCTTGGGTGTAATGACTGTAAAGCAGCACCTGCAGCTTCCCAGTGTTTGATTTAGTGCTGTAAATGGTGCTCAGAGAGTAGATTAAGCTGGAATGTGATCAAACCTTATTTGCAATCCGATTATACAAACTGCTCCTTGCACTGACCAGATTGAAGTAATTTCCCTATAGAAACGTTACACTCACTTTGGTGTAAAAATGATTAACATTTGCTGACTGTAGGTCAGCCTTTCACTTCCAGTGTAATTCTTTATCAGGCAGGATGCCCATCTTTTTTCTTGTGTTTGCCACGTTTGTGTACCGGCGCCGTATTTAACCAATGGATATAATCAACCCCCTTTTTTTTCAGGTCTTGTTGATGAATGATTGTAATAAATAAGCACTCCAGCATAAGCAGATTAAACCATTTTTTTCCCCCCCGTTTGATTGTTCAGCGGTATTGACATGCTTAATGATCTAACAGAGAACGGCTACGGAATGAAGGAATTTCCATATTTTACTGAAAACGGCTATTGAGGTATTTATAAACAAACAGCCAGTACACACGTGGTGCTTTAACTTCAGCGCTGGGTAGGATGGCTGGGCACCCACACTAACCTACATTTCTTTCAAAAAAGTGCCTAAATACTCGCTGCCACTACTAATCCTTTCACTCTTAAATAATCAGTGACATAAGGCTTCTTGGTTCCCAGTAGCCTTTTTTTTTTCTTTTTTTTTTCTTTTTTTTTTCTTTTTTAGCACCGTATCAGGAATTCTGGATGTGAAAACTGTTTCTCAGACAATTAGCCTCTGGTAATGAAATGCAACCAAATACATTCTGTGCACTGAAAGCAAACACTTGGCTCTCCACATATTTCTGTGACAATCAAAGAAATATTTTAGCCTGAAATGCATTATCAAGCCTGACTCAAATACCAGCAATAACATGTTTTGTTGTATAACATTTTAAAGCTGATTTTCTACAGCCGTTTTAGCTGTAACCCTTTAGACACCACAGTCCTGAAGGCTCGCGGATCGCCCGGCCTCTGTGGCTGATCTCTTGGAGAACGCGGCTCCTGTCCTGGTCAACGGCCTTCGGAAGGAGATCCCTAAAGTCCTCTGACATATATATTTTCTGGCTGGTTTTTATGATACCTGAAAGATTAGAATTAAGTCATGCCAAAAATGCCTATTTCACTTCAGCATTTTTAAACTTCCTGTACAAGGGGTATTGAGGAAATTAACACGTGGAAGACAGTGGGCTGAATTAGAGGGGTTTTTTTTGTGTGTCTTTAGTTTTACTCCCTGATTGGAAAGAGAGAAAATTGGGTCCTGATATATCTCTTTGTCAAAGCCAATTTTACCCCAATCCCACTGGAAAGAAGCGAGATCCTTCCACCCGTTGCAGAGGGCATCGGATCAGCCCTTTACCCTGCAGACAGGAGGCTCTTTTTCCACCTTGTTTTTCTGAAGATTGGGGGGTTGGTCTCTTCTCCCAGGCCACAGATGATAGGACAAGGGGTAATGGCTTCAAGTTGCACCAGGGGAGGTTCCGGTTAGATATTAGGAAATATTTCTTTACTGAAAGGGTTGTCAGGCATTGGAATGGGCTACCCAGGGAGATGGTTGAGGCACCATCCCTGGAGGTATTCAAGAGACGAGTTGACATGGTGCTCAGGGATATGGATTAGTAGTGGATT
>JAOQGH010000001.1:153220742-153232992 GCA_025769975.1 Gallinago jamesoni
CCTGGATGCAGTCCTGAGCAACATGCTCTAACATGCTCTAGGCAATCCTGCTTCAGCAGGGCAGTTGGACTAGATGATCTCTCCAGTCCATTCCAACTCTAAAGATGCAGTGAAATTCAGTGAAATTCTTTCCCTGAAGTTTTATTTCTGTTAATAAAACAATATTGCTCATGTTTTTGCTTTTTTTTTATGGTGATGCAAATGCCGTTTTGAGATAATCTTGATGGGAAGGTTAGGGTGGCTTTGAAAATGATTGTGCTGGGAGCTGTTCTATGTCAATAGGAATTTGGATGTCTGTGCGGGAATGGGAGGTAAGAGTCCAAGCGTCTGGACCCCACAGTCTTTGCTCAGGGAAAATGGGACTTGTGTTTAGGAGGGAGTAGCTCTGAAAAAGTATCTCAGAAATTGTCCCTGACTCTGACAGGCAAAGTGCTCGTTCTTTTTTTTTTTTTTTTTTAAGTGAGAAAAGGAAAAGGTAGGCCATCTTTGGGAATGCTAGGTCTTTTTAAGTTTATTTATTATGGAAAAAAATCTTGCTCTCAAATAGCCTGGCAACCCAGACTCCCAGGCTAGATTTTCCTGTGGCGTTTTTCCCCTGTTGTGCCGGCTGTCTCCCGACATCCCGCTCTTGCGGGTCGTTTTCTGCCCATTCTGTCTTTATTTATTTAGGCCAGCAGAAGAGATTTTTGCAGTGCTCACAGCAATCCCCATGGCCTGGCTACGGCCGAGAAAAAGCCTGTCTTTAATTTGTACCTGCCCTTCTGAGGGGGGATGTGGGGGGTGTCGATGGGAGGGAGCTGCTTTTCCCAGGGGAGGACTGCCTCTTCCATTACCCTCTCCCGCAGCCGGCGAGGGTGGAAAGGGATGCGACAGCCTAACAGCCCAGCCCCGGCAATGATTTTACACAAGGTGATGGTCTGTTGTTTCTTGGTCAGGGAGTGGAATACGCTGAGCTATGTGCTTAACAGGATAGATGGTTGGTTGTACGCCGGCTGTCGTTAGGTCTGTGGCCGTTATCTCCCCGCTGCCTCTGGTTTTTCCCCAAGCTAATCGGAGGTTGCCCGGTGTTGACAGTGGAGCACAGCCTGAGCGCTGAGGTATTTAAATACTTCAGATAAATGAAGACAAATGAAGGTTTTCAGGTGTGGCTTGGGGCTGAGGAGACATGGGATCTGGGGACTGGGGATGTGCTAGTCTTCTATCTTGCAAAAATTGGTCCTACCTGAAACTATTCACATCAGGCACCTTGAAACTAATTTGGCAGGCCAAACTAAATCTTACTTTGAAAAATTAAAATTAAATTTGAGAAATTAAAATTTAAAGTTCGTACTAGTTAGATTACCACGAGCACTGCTAAGCTTTACTGTCCCTGATGGGACTCCCGTTCCCCCTGCCCGTTGTGATGGCATGGCCAGTCATGGGGTCTCTGAAGCACCCCACTCCTCGTCCCCCCTTGTGGGGCAGCTCCCCTCCTCCTGTGCCCTGGCAGTGAGCTCAGGGTGCCCCGGGCTGAGCCAAAATAGGGTGATGCCTGAGGGTCCCAGAAGACCCTGTCATATGGGTTCTTTCAGGGCCTTGACACCGGCAACACCTCACACAGCATTTCTGCTTTCACATCCTCTGCAGTCGGGTTTTGGTGTCTGAATCTGCTGCTTGAGGACAATTAGGGAGTGCAGGTAAGGACAAGGCCATATGGGCTCACATGTACAGACCTGCCTACAAAACCTCTGCTGTTTCAGACCGTCGGTGCTTCCCCAGGGTGGTCCCCAGCAGCTCCCAAGCCGTGCTGTACATTTCAGGATGCACAAAATGCAGAGTGGTTCTCATGATGTGAAAGCGGGCGGCAGGCAGTGCCAATCTCATTTTTGATTCTTGTTTAAGCCAAGACCTGTACCCAGATGGCTAGAGTTTCAGAATGATAATTAAAATGAATATCATATACACTGGAAATAAACTCTGTGTGTTTTACATGCATTGAGAGCGACGTTATTTGACTAAGAAGGTCACTGGCTGTGTTTTAACATTTGTCCTCTCTCTTACAGCCAACATTTTGGATGTTCATAGCTATAAATGGCCATGGCTGATGAGTAGTCACCTGATCCCATGACAAAAATTAAAGCACTTTAGTCCAGTGTAGTGGCAGTGTCACAGCTGCTGAGAACTCAAATGCTGTCGGTCAAACTCCAGGTCTTGCTGCAATCCCTCTGTGTCACTCCTGACTCATATAAATCAGCCGTTTTGTATCAGTCCCCTTCATTACTGCTACTCTTCGTTGAGTCCAAGTGCTGGTTGAGAGGTGGTTATCAATTGCTAATAAAGTATTTGGAGTTGCAGCCTGATACAAATTAATTGCAGAGGAATCTGTAGAGGCTTGGTCTCCCAGCAAAGTCCAAGGGGAGCATCAAAAGAATGAAAAGCCACCTCACAGTTCAACACTAAGCCAGAAAATCTGTCTCTCTGCATCTCCTCATAGCTCTATACACTAGAACCTCTCTTACCCTCCTATGGAAAAAGCAGCAATGCATCAGCAGTCCTGGGAAGTTGTTTGCACTTGCTATGCTTTCCTCTGAATCCAGGACTGAACTTTCCAGGTCTGTGAGCCCCAGGACCTCTAGGTCCTGGGGAAGGACCTCTAGAGGAAGAGGAAACACCTGCCCTGGGGTGCAGACCCTTCAAGGAAAGTTGATGTACTTCTTCCTCACCTTCCTCCCTTCTTCCTAAGGTGGGCCTAGGCTGTCACACATAGCCAGCAATGCAAAAGGCAGAAAAAAAAAATTAATCTTAACAGAAATCAATTATTGTAGAAGTGACATTAGCTCAGCACCAACAGGAGCTAATTGTTGGCCTCATTAGGCAACATCATTAATACTCAGGACGACTGGGATATCCTGCAAAACAAAATAGGTGGCTCGGAGCAGAAGTCTGTTGAAAAATGCAATAGGAAATGCAACAGCAGGAGCTGTGGGGATTACTCACAAGAATTTCTGTTGCCAGCATAGATATTCCTGCTTGGAAGCAAGTGAGGAGGGGAAAGACTTGGGTATGTCAGATGGTCAGAGCTTCACAACTGAGCTGCCAGCTGTGAAGCAGCCAAGAAAAAAGCAGGGATAAAAAAAAAAAAAAGCTCAAAAAGCCAAGAAAAAAGCTCAAAGGCACCAGCCAAGGTATTGCCAGTAAATGCAGGGTAATACTAAAGCCAGAACAGTAAAAAAGCGAAGAAAGAGGTGCCAAATGGGGACAAAAAAGCCCATGGTGCTGCAGCTGCGGCCATCGCTGCCATGCAGACAGAGGCTGCTGGTCACCTGGACTGGCGGGCAGAGGGGCTGGCGAGAGGGGGCCACCACCGGGCAGGAAAGAATAAAGAGCAGGGCTCCTTGGATGACTGGGAAAACAGAGATCGTCTTTTAAAAGAAGGTATTACAAGTGCTTGCCGTGCTTGGCCCAACAGAACAAAGCCGAGGCAGGATGTAGCTGCCCTCTCTATGTGCATCAGGGGAGCAAAGCACAGGGTGGGAGAAACGCGGTTTAAAGGACAATGTTGGCACAAGAACATATGGGGTTGAGCTTGTCCTTGCTAAGTTTCAGGTAAAAGTCAAAGGATTCTGACAGTTGTGAAGTTCTGGAATGGCAATTGGATGTGGAAAAATGACCCACTTCTTAAGAGGGAGCTGAATATTTCAACGAAATGTGAGGTGATGCTTGTGGCAGGTGAAGTTCTTGTCCCCCTGTTTTCCAGGACAAACACAAGGATAAACTGCTGCCTAACTAAGGGACCCTCACACACAGAGTGGGAGGCTTTGCAGCTCCTTCTTGCCCTCCTTGAAACGTGCTAGTCCAAACACGTGCTGGGAAGCGCCTGGTGCGGGTGACAGTAGGTGCCCAGCAGAGGACAGGTGGGACACGATACTCCCCAAGTGTTATCCTCCAGCTAGAGGCAAAGCCTGGAAGGGAGAGTGGAGTTTCTTAGGTTGCTTGGCTTTTTCATGGTTGGTGGTGTTTTTTTTTCAGCAAGGTGGTCTCTGGGCAGTAACTGCAACAGGGAGGCTTAAGTAAAGCTGTGTGCTACGTGGACCTCTGTAACCTCAAGAGAAGCAACCATTACTTATGCTTCCGAGTACTAGAAAGCCTCCATAACCAAGGCGGACACAAACTGCAGCCTTACAGATGCTTCCACTACCTAACTATTCTCCTGGGCTGCCAAAGTCCTGTCCCAGCACGCGCGGCGCATAACTGGGGAAGCACGGACTGGGAACAGCCTGTTCTTCCGATGTTCCCAAGTGGTAGTCAGCAATCTCGAGGCGCTTCCCAGGATGACACACTGTTAACGAGCTCAGAGTGAAAGACAGGTGGTACTGTCGTAAATAAAGAAAATAAGAAAAGGTGGAGCACAAGGTTAATTTCTAGTAGCTACAATGCTAAATTACTACTTGCCCAGCCCATTTGAGCTTTTAAACGTGAGTTAAAATCGTTTTGCTCTAACACTTCAAAAAAAAAATGCATCTTTTGGCCTCATCTAGGCAAGTTTATAGAGGCTAATGCAATCCCTGTCCTGATGAGTTTACAGGATAAGAAACTGTTGTTAAAACCAGCTAATTATTATGAATATGACCAGCAAATTTCTCAATAGCATTAATGCATGTTGTCTGATGTCTAACCTAGTGCACTCAGAGATGTCACTCAAGCCTGTAAAGACCCCACCACAAGTCCAGCCTTAAATGGATTTTAATGTGATCTCAATACGGTTTCAGTAATTGTCAGGTATGTTTTCCCCACTGCAGAACACTGCAATGGCTTCATGGTGGACAAGACATAGAGTATCATACCCATCCCCAGAAAGGGGTGACCCCTGAGCAGCAAGTTGGGTGGTAGCAAGCCAGTGCCAGCCTTTGTACTACCCAGTAGAAGACTATCTTGCTGCAGATTTTGGAATGTGAAACATTTCTTGGGTTTCAGCAAAAATTTATAGAGTTGTCCATGCTATTGCTCTCCTTTCTCAATTTGATCTTGCTTCCTATTGGAATTCTCATTCTCAATGGCCACCCCAGTACTGGGCAGGGCAAGTCGCTACTCTTCTCCATCAACATCCAGGATGCATCACAAGGACACTGAAGATTTTCAGTGTGACGTAGTGTTTGTGGGTGCTCCATAAGAATGGATTTTCGTGACACTCTTGAGGGAGGGGAGGGGTAGAAGGGCACTACAAGCACTGTCTGGTAATACACACAGGGATGTGTGCGGAAGAATACAATAAAGGGACTTGCAAGGCTGGTACCGCTGGGATGAAGCACACGAAGAGGAACATGGAAGGGGGATAAAAAGCATGAGATACAAAAAGGCATCAAAAGTTTCCCCTTGGTTTTGTTAAAAACTGGGTCAAAGGAACAGACTTAGTGAAGGGCATGAAATTATTGGAAATAACTGGAGGGATCTAACGTAGGTGTCAAAGAAATTAGCAAAGATTTTAAGACTGTGGATAAATACCTTGGCTATAGGAAGGAATCTTAAGTGCATTGTTGAGAAGAGAAACAACTGAACATGAAGACAGTGCAGGTACGGCAGGAGGCAGGGAGGGAAAAGGGGAGGATGTCTCCCTGGCTCTGTGTCTGAATAAAGAAACAGAGGGGGATATTTTCAACCAAAAGGGAGCAAGTGGTGTAGTGGAAAAAAGATCAGAAGCAGGAGTTGATCGTGTTAACTATGAGCTGCTGTGCAATGCAGGGTAGTGTTTCAATCGAGTAGGGAAGTGTAGGAAAGAGAAAAGCTCCTCGTGTCCTTACTGGTGGCTGAATCCATGGAAATAGAAAGCATCTCTCAGCATGAGATCCTCAGGGTTTAGTGAAGAATGTTGTAGAAACCAGTGTCTGCACTGACTAAAGGTGGGATTCAGCTGCCTAAATTTAGGCAATTGGACTGGCTTCCATTCAGCTGCCTCTCCCAGTATCTGGTAATCCTAGTTCTATCTGCCAACACTGTGAAGATATCTCAGATACTCAACATCAGGCTCAAAGGACATTAGACGTTTATGTCTATGCGGTGACATCTCAGTCATGATCTCCCTTAACCACAATGGAGATCTCAAACACCCGGCTTTCATTAGACATCAACACTGTAGACTTCTAAATTTGGACATCTGTCATCTGGAGCTGAATTTCACTTTAGATAGTTGCAGTTAATTGAGATGAAGGGAGCTATCAGGGCTACCTTCTATATCTAGAACTGTAAAGATGACTGCCTTCAAATCTTCTTTGAAAATGTGAAATTGGATGAAAAAGGATAAATGGGTTCAATTTATTTTTTTTTTGAGAAAAACAGAGACCAGTTTGGGATTGGATTGATGTTTGGCCAACCTGTTCTCTTTCATCTCTAACTCATAATATTGTTATCTGAAACCAACTATAATGTATGCCTTTTCAAATCCTGATTTATAAATTTCATGGTTTGAAGCAAGTATGACAACTCTGGCATGTACACGTAAGTGAGATACTGTAAGATGCACAGTCTTTGGGGCTATTTGTTAGAGGCTGTTGATTTCAGTGCAATTCCTATTTGATAGGTGTCTAGAGTATAAATATTAAGTGGCAATTTGATTGTTTTATCTCTTCCGGTGAACCTGGTTCAGGTCATCCGACCTTTCACTGCCTATGATGAAGACAGCTGACTAAATCTAGATAGGGACACATCTTCTTGCCCTCTCACGTCACAGACATGCTCTGTCCCGTTACAAGTGACAGAAAAAGGCAGCACCCAAAGTACCTTCCAGTGATCAGATACTACAGTCTCTAGATATTCGCGATGCCGTGGTTTACTGCAGAACATTGCTGTCTGCTTACTCAGATACGTGAGCACTGTCAACACTATGCATCATCCATTGGCATTTCCTTGTTTCTCCTATAAATTGCCTAAATTCTTGCAAGCAAGAGCAAGAAAAAGCAAGAAGGAAATAAAACATGGACAACAAGAACAAGGAAGGTGATAAAAAATACAGGAATATAGGGCAGGTAGGGACCTGTCATTCAGTTCAGTCATCAGCTATTGCAAGTACAGAGGCCACAAAATCTATTAAATAAGCTCACAGAGGTCCATCTCAAGTGCTATTAGCATTTTGCTCATTCTCTTCCAAATAAAAAGCTAATCCAAACCCTCTGCCTTCTGACAGCACAGAAACCCTTTTCCCAAGGAAAGTTCGCCCGTGGTCAGTTTATTTGTTCTTTTGCCAGCATTCTCCCTAAGTGAAGCAACTCTGCTCTGTAAATATGTCAGAGGGGTAAACATCAACAGTGGAGATCAATCATAACTTACTATAAACAGTTAATGAAGGCAGTCTCTTCTGGATCCTCCCAGGAGAACAGATTCACTTTTCCTACTGAGGATTCTCTGACGGTGTGAGATTGATTTTTTATGATCACTATGCTTAAAACTGTACATCCCAAATGAGGTGTTACTAAAGTCCTGTACAGTGGTACAAATACTTCCCCCGCCTCCTCCACTGCTGGAAATACCTTACCTTATTCAACATTGGAAGTGGGTGACTTGGAATAAGCATCCGCATCCAACCTAAAGATCTAGAAAAACTGTAGCTTGAATCATCTGCACCCCTTTCTTTACAAGGTTTTCTTACAGAAGTGGGATTTGCAAGCATGGCTGCTGTAGAAGCTCTTTTTTTGCCATATTTTGACTGTCTTCTTCCTGGATGTGCCTCCATTAGCAGGTCCCATGAAGAACCCATAATTTAGCTGAAGGGAATTTGCATAAAATCTAGTGAAGTGCCAACTACGAAGGCAGACAAGGCTTGTTATGAAACGTGTCACACCTGCTGTATCATCAACAAATGTTTCTGAAACTGGAGAGTCATCTGCTTTACACCATGTGAAAGTCAGGATAACTTACAAGAAAAGTTGGTGTCTTATTAAAGACCTATAAATGTTATAGATAAATTTGCTGTCCTTGCTGTGATTTTCTTACCCACACTTTTGACTCAGCTTATTAATTACTAAAAAATGGAGGCAGCCCTTCTTATAAGTAGAAATTTGAATAGCATCTCTTTTCTTAAGTGCAGTCCTGTCATTTCACACCTCCTCAGTTGAGTGACCCTTAAAACTCTAACAAAAATCCTGAATATATATAGAGACAAGCCATGGATTTGAGGTACAGCCAATGCATAGTTACAGAAATCCATTATGCAAAGAGGCAATTTCTGTCCTTAACTGCCTCTCATTAGCAGCATCTTGAACTAAAAGTGAAAAATAATCCAGCTAAAAATATAGATAGCTCAGCAATAAAAGAGGGTAGTGCCTATTGTAATAAAACACGTCTTGCGGACATTGGTCGTTCAAAATTAAAGACTGGGTGAAATATGCTCATATCTTTTTTTTGTATCAAGATGTACACTTTTTTTCATTTACAAGTGTATGGAGTGGCAACACAACAAACCTCTCACCTTTCACCTTTCTCCTTGGTGGGGCTGTCCTGGGTAACACTGCATTCTCCTGGGCTCTGTAGCTGAAATTAGATTGCTAAAGGACTACAGAAATACATTTGGAAAAACAGCTAGATTTTGTCAAGATGGACATGCAGTAAAGACTTTAATGTCCTTAAGGATCACTATCCTCAGTAAAATAGAAACTTGGGAAAATTCTGACTAAAAGACATAACTTGGGCTAACAAAAACTATAACGCTGCTCTTCACAAAGCTAAAATAGGTGTCTCACTCTCTTGCGACCTGTCCTCCATAGTACCAGGATTGGTTTCTCCTCATCTCAGATGATATCTTGTCAAAGAGAAGTGGAGTGAATGGGCAACCTATTTTGTTATTAAGATGGTGTGTATCAAATGAAATGGAATTTCCTCGCTGAATAATGAGCATAAGGGAATGTGTTAGAACATACTTACAAATAGCTGCAGGTCACCTTTAATTTGGGCATATACAGACTTTTCACGCTCCTTTTTATAACTGTAAAATTTTCCTGACATAACTTATTTGCACTGAAAACACGAGAGAAATACAATGGCATATAGCTGGCCCGACTCTTAGTGAAATATATATAAAAAAAACAAAGTAAAATTCCCATCACCGATCATATAACTGGCTGCACACCTTGATCAGAAAAGAAACTTGACAAAAATCCATCACAGCAGTGCAAATATTCTACGTGCATTATCACACACAGGTCATTTGGCTTCATGGGCTTCCATGGACATTAAAAACACATTCCCCCAGGGGTATGAACTTTACGTTCCAGATTGTCGACATGTTTGCCCTGTGACACTTTATTAGTAAATATCTGAGCACCTCCATATACCTTACGAAATTCCAGCTCCTTTGTGGTTTGCCTCCACAGCTAACCTCTAAAAAGGTACAATAGATTATATTTCTTGTAGGTATTCATTACTCATATTTCTCCCTTTCCAAAACCCTTAGCACGGTAACAGACAAACCAAAATCATCAAACTGGACCTGCCCCAAGCTTCACCCTGTCCAGCAGCACGTCCCCAATAGGCAGGCACTCAGACCCCCAAAGGTGTGTACAAATCCCCAGTGGGAAAACACAGAATAAAATCCTTTGCATTTAAGTCTCGTTCCCTCCTTTAACAGTTAGACGTTGGCTTAAGCCCCAAAGCACGACATTTAAGTTAACCAAGTACTAAAAAAAAAAGTGGAAGTGCAAGCTCTGGATGCTCTTTGTATTTCTTGGAGAAGACCCAGCACACAGACACATGGAGTCGGCCGATCCCAGGGCCACTCATACAAGAGAAGGTCCGCGGGCTCAGGATCAGCTTCGACATCAATGTTTTGGGTTTATAGAGCAGGACCCAGGCAAGTGTTCAAGCAAGGGGGACAGACTGTCAGCTCTGTTCTGCCTCTGTGCGTGTTCGAGAGAGCCCCTGTTTAGGGGGTGTAAGTGTTAATTAATGCAGCTGACCAAGCATTTAAGGAGGCATAAGTGATGGAAGAGAGAAATTTATTAGTATGTACGTATTCAAATCCCTTTGTTGGAGATTTACAATCAGAAGTGCCTGGACAGCTACTGTGGTTTCATTCATCTATGCGAGGTATTTACAGTATATTTACAGCAGCCATTTATAGTTCATGAGCTTTTTTTCTTTGCAAACTTTAATTTAATAACTCCTAATATCCTCAGTTGCTTTCACACACAGTGTGCTTACTGAACTAAAGCCTTCTATTTCCTTCTGAATAGAAACCACTCCTGCCCAGACCTTGTGCAGCTAGGGATTTGAGTGCAGTAGACAATTTCAAAGACTGCTCTTTCTATTTAACAATCAGTGCATTAGGCTAAAATATTCACACAGATGCACTAGCAATTGAAAGGGTGTGCGGTGTAGTGACAAGGTCCTTCTGTTACCTGGAACTGTAGAATGATGAATGAGCATTAGTGGAATATTCTTTTGGCCTTTAGGTTTACCTTGATCTTCTCACAGAATGCAAATTGACATTATACCCACATTTCTATAGTATTTATTACTGTGGTCATGATGTGAGGGCTTTTTTCAATATGAATAGTGTAAAAGGGGAAACATATTACTGCAAAGAGGCATTATTGTGCTGGGAATGTATAAACAGCTGAGAAGAATGGAGCGACATGCTCATAATGGAAACTGAAAGCTCTTCATTTTGTCCTGATTGTCTACCCTTCCTTTTTAAACAACCTTCCTTTTTCCTAGCTATCAATACAAAGTTCTTTTTGGTAAAATGAAGTGCATTCATGCTGCCTGAAAGAAGCTTTTAAAGTTGATCTGTGCCCACACAAAAGGGAGGCAGTGTTTGAGCACATCAAGTTGAGGAAGCAAACTTGGTCAATGTTCATTACTCATGGCTTGACACTCTGAGCCTCCATATCATTTTGTAAAGAATCAGATAAACTTTCCTCATGATAAACAACTGAAATAATTTTTCTTAGCTGTCAAGTCCTTTTCTCCTATTTCCAGCCTGTTCTCACACTCTTCCCAGCTCGTAAAAGCAACCGAGCACAGCTCTTTGGACTGATAAATGGGCTCCTTTCAATCGGTGGCAGGCTTCAGGAAAAAGAGATAATCCTGGATAATGTGGACACAGTTTTCATTTCATGTCACCCAATTAAACTGCAATTATCCGGAGTGCAACAGCAGAAAAACTGGAAAGAATGGTCAGAGAATGAGGAGCCCTGGCTCCCTGGGACTCTTTATACTACACACATTAGCCTAGATTTGTTCTATTCTGATAATAAAGTGCCAGTCTAAGCACTTAGCGGCACACAGTGAGAGACAGACCAGCTGCAACCTGTAGCTCAGAATGAAATACTATTGCAAGCGCGCTGGGAAATATCAGTTCGATCCAGAGTAACTTTCCGGGAGATTATTGGCACTGGGGCTCCGAAGCCCTGTGCCACGGTTAATTACATCCCGAGCAATATGGTCAGGAGGGGTTCGGAACAAGGCGGCGAGGCTCAGATTACAGGTAAAACAAGGACAAAAAAAAAAGCGCCTTTTCTCAACATGACTCACGGTAGCACTGCAAGCCAAAATAAAGCAGATATCAGCCGTTTTGTTATGAAGGCGAACTGCACCAACATATCTTATCTCTTCAGCGTTTTGGCTGAGATCTAGGGCAGGATGAATTTAATATGTTAATATGTCTTATTAAGTTACCGCTCTTGCAGTAAAATAAACTGGATAATCTAACAGATCTGTTTTATCTCTAATTACCATGATCCTGGTAAACTGCAATTAAATAAACAGATGGAGTTTTTAAGCTTGTGGCTTGGTGCATGGGAACATTTTAGTAATTGAAATGCATGTATTTCTTATTCTTATTATTGCTTTATTTCATTTACCTAGTACTGTGAGTGCACGGTGGCTGTGCTGTAGGCATGAGCTGTAAGTACGACGATGGCACCTAAAGTGTCTCCTACAACTAAAAAGCTTTGTTCCTGGAAGGGCCTGCTCTTTGCCCTCAACTTTTTTTATCCAATTTACTTCTACATGAAGGATCGGGCAGGGCTACCCCAGGCCGTGAGACAAGTTAGGCAATTTGGACTACGTCCCCTTTCCGGAGAGGTAAGATGGGCTTTTGGGTGTTACATCACAAGGTATTATGAATGTGGAGAGAGTCACTTTTGCCCAGTGTCCCTTCACACACTGGGAAGGGGCAGCAAAACAAAGAACTGCCGTCCTCAGTGGCAACATCTGAGGGTGCATCCAAGTTCCCCTGCCAGGCGCTGTGTGTTAGCCAAGTCCCATACCTGGTCCCATACCA
>JAOQGH010000001.1:153233092-153248878 GCA_025769975.1 Gallinago jamesoni
GCAACATCTGAGGGTGCATCCAAGTTCCCCTGCCAGGCGCTGTGTGTTAGCCAAGTCCCATACCTGGTCCCATACCAGGCTTAGAGCAGTTCATCAGGTGCATCTGCCCTATACATCAGTGCAAAGGGGACAGTCAAGCAACAGGAACTCCTAGACCCAGGGCTTTCCACCACGACTGTGGGAGACTCTTAGGTGTCGTTTAAGCCTTCATCAGACACCAGCCTTCGTGGTTTTGTGTAACTTAATATCAAACGATGAACTATTTTTGCAATATTTTTTTGCTAGCAAGTCATGTGACAGAAAAGCGTGTGACACTTTTGCGGGATAGACAAAGGAAAATCTAAAACTGCGCAGTGATGGAGCCCATGAGTCCCGAATGAAGCACAGCTAGTTTGTAAGCAGGTAGGTAGTTTTCAAACTGGAAACATTCTGTTTCACTCAAAATTTTCAGTTTGGCCCTATATCCAGGTATTTATCAAATGGAAAAATGCATTTCCCCATCCCACCTGGGAAAACCCCAGGTGGAGAAAGATTTGGATTCTTCAGAGATGTTAATAAAATTGGGATTTCCCTGTTTCCAAAATAATACCATGCCTCCCACGCTCTTTATTCCATCCCTTCGCATTCCTACCTGAAGCGGGTTCTGGGCTGCTTTGAAGATTGCTTTTCTGTTTAAAACTTGAAAGCTACCTTGTTCCTCGTGGAGCCTATTTAAATAGCAAAAAGCTGCACCTTCGTGTGATCAGGAGCCGCGGAGTGGAAAGAGGGGCTGTGGCAGGGGGCAGGGGGACTTACACCCGCAGCTGGTGTTAACTGGGCTCAATTCTTCTGCAAAAAAGGGAGGGATTTATACCAAGAAAGGTACACATTTTAAAGTGTGGTAACTTTCTTTTAACCATTTTCTGGTCTCAAGGAGCCTGTAAAACAGCTGTCCTACAAAGAAGGTCAGTCAAAAGAGTCCCAACTGATAGTTTACCGGCAGCAACGGAGGTAGCATGATTTTACAGAGCAAATGTGTTTTCCTTTTGGAAGATTCCTCTCGGGGCTGAGGTCGGTTCACCAGTGATTTGCTACTCTGAGAAGCTGAATTAGAAGCTGACACCCTTTTCCAAAGCCAATCCTAATATTTCAAAGATGAGCAGGACCGAAGAGGTGAGGGGAACCTACAGGAGGTGCCAAAGACTGATATGCATGCCTAGGTAAAGAACGGTAATCGTATTTGATTTAGGGAACAAAGGTTGGGCAACAAAGCAAAATAAATCAATTTCTGATGGTTTCAGGAAGAAGAAGGTCAAGTGCTTGAGCAATATTAATCACTTGTCATGCCTGAGATCTGTCCTGATGAGAATGTGAAGACATTGATCTTACTAAGTGGCATTTATCTATGTGAAAACAGGAATTAGGTCCTGTGTATAACATGGGATAGTGCATTAGTGTGTTAGTAGAGTCCACGGAGTATATTAACACCAGGCACTAATGGCATATAGTGCAGTGTAATGGAGAATGATGCTGCATAGTCTCGTTACACTGATTATGTCAGGCAGCACGCACACATTAAGAGAAGGTCCCTTCCCCAGCAGATCCGCAGTCCCAATAGGGGAGAGAGACAAAATCCTGCACAACACCTTGACCTGCTGGGCACAGAACCTGGGCTTTCCAGCTCTTAACTCAGTTACCTCCCAGGAACTAGACAGTGCTGGGTAGGAGATCTGCATATCAGTCACATAACCGTTTTATCATCTATTTTCTTATCTTAGAAATGCAACAAGAATGTAAGAATATCCAAGCCAGATGCTGACTTCATTTACAGCTAGGAAGAAAAGGAGAGTCACACCTTCATAAATGTCTCTATTTCCTCATTTCTTTCTCCAAAGAGAAATGCTATCGTGTGCTAATCTTCAGGAGAGGCTATTAGATGGGGTTTGTAAATCCCTTTAAAAATATATCTATACTATACAAATGTATATATGAAAGTATATCTATGATGCTGTAAAACATCATTGCAAATGATTTCTCATTCCAGTGTGGAAAAGGTAGTGTCACGCATCGGGTTTTAGAGGACTGTAATCTCCATGCGATCCTTCTCTCCATTTCTACCAGTTTGCAACTTGTTAGGAAGAAACAGAAGCTCTGGGATGGCTGCAATTTACCTCGTGGTCTGCCGTGCCTTATAAAATTGTTCTGGGAGGAGAAATGCTAACTCCTGAGGATGCCGCTTTACCGAAATATCGACGTGTACTTTTTGTAAGAGCTTCGATAGCTGATGGCATTTTCCTTGGCTACCAGCAGTCATTGTTCCCCTCAGAAAGAATCAGTGTCAGATAATTTCACCCACTGCTTTCTCTTTGGTTGCACGGTGGCCAGAAACAGGAATTAGAGACCCCCAAACCAAGCGGAGGCCAGGGCTCTGAATGGAGTAGCTCTGTCTGAATCTCATGCTAATGAGATCAGGAAGGGAGGAAATGTTGAACTCCAACCCTGGGCTGCCAAGCAGCTCGCCCCAGCCTCTGCCGAGGGCAGAGCCAGCTGGGGGCAGGGAGGCTCCCGAGGTACCGGGAAGGGGGGATAAGGATGCTACTCAGCTGGCAGGAAAGGGAGCAAGAGTTTCGCCTTATCTTAATAGCTCCTTTTGTTCAGGAATCACAGTAGTGGCCCTTATTTGCAAACTTGAATAAGTATAATGCACTCTGAGCTCTTGCACAGGTGCTAGGCGCTACTGGGTTTTCTCCGTGCCTGTACAATGGCTGCTGCTTCCCGCCCCCCCCCCCCTTTTTTTTTTCTTTTTCCAGGGCTGCAGGAAGGAACTGCAAAGGCTCATCGAGACAAAAATGCTGGCTGCATGCACATTTGGGCAAAGTGCTGACTGGCTTTTGTTGCTGTGTACGTGGTGCCATCCCTGAGCCCGGCAATGATGACCTAGAAGGTGATCTGACAATGAATGTTTCTTTTGGAGAATGTGTCAACTATTGTAGAAGCTCGCACATTTGTAATGAGACTAACTGGTTCCAGGGGATAATTGCCTGGCAGTCTCTCTTGATAGCTGGGTAGATAAACAGTATATTTTCTCCCCTTCCTTCCAAAAGGGAGGAAAACAGGGCCTTGAGCATCTGCAGGAATGAAGTAAAACAAGAGTAAATCATAGGGAACTTAAGAAAAGTAGACACACTGTTGTTGAGCCATTTTTCTGAGAAGTTACACCCAGTGAGGAGCTGTCTTACTGAGTTTTAATGGGTTTATACCACCTCAGTGCAACTTTGCTGACTTGCTTTCTTCAAGAATCTGGCATTAGACTGTTTCAGTCTTCAGTA
The DNA here is from genome assembly GCA_025769975.1 of Gallinago jamesoni. Classification (NCBI taxonomy): domain Eukaryota; kingdom Metazoa; phylum Chordata; class Aves; order Charadriiformes; family Scolopacidae; genus Gallinago; species Gallinago jamesoni. The sequence continues at coordinate 153,236,401 of JAOQGH010000001.1, forward strand.
AAGGTCGCCTGCCAAATGTGATGTTTTCTTTCTCTTTTTTTTTTCATTTTTTTTTCCCCCTCCAATCGTGGTTTACAGCTTGCCCAAGTCCACAAGACGAGGTGATTGATGTTGCCATATGGTGGCTATTGGACGTAATACTGTCCAGTTTGTGGATAACATCCTTTTCTTCTTAAATCTCTGCCTCTGCTGCCCTCCAAGTTCAGTAGATGCTGAGGGACTGTAAAAACTGAATAGGCTGAATATCTGAGAATGAAGAGAGACTTATGAAATGCCTGTAAAGTACTTACCTCTTCAAATGGGCTAAGATCATATTACGTGCTTGTGGATTAGCAGTTTGAGGAACCTTAGAGCATATGGCTTTGTAATGTACAGCTGCTTCTACATAGGCTTTTTTTTTCTGTCTATGTGTTAACCTCTGCTGTAACTTAAGAGATGGAGCAGGACAAAGTTAATTAGCCCACCATTAGAATACTTGAAACTAAGTCTACCATCATACATAGATATATTCCCTCTTGTTAAGATTTCTAGAAAGCTTGAAAGATGTCTGGGGCAAAAGAAATCCTCAGTGTTAATGAGCGCATCTTTTTCCCATAAACAAGGGAGAAGGATCCAGTATACCCTTATGCCTATTGCTGTCTTCTTTGCTGTGACTAGTAACCTTCTTCTGGTGTTAGGTGTTTCTCTCCTTGTGTGTCAGGCTGTCATCATCACAATTTTCACACATTTCCACTGTGGTAAATTCAGTGGAATTTAGTATTGAGCACCTGTTGGTATTTGCTGCTGTTACCCACTATGGATTATACATATTTTACTTAACTATTTTAAGTTATACTATTACTCTGTGCTCGTAATATAGATTATTGACAGACCCTTTTTTTGTTGGGTTCCCCCCCCCGCCCCGGAACCATTAACAAAAACCTCATTTCCATTAAATTTTGTTCCATCAGATTTTTCTTCTTGAAAAAATGTCAACAAGCTAACAATTTTCTTATTATAGAAACCAGAAAGCCAAATCTATTTCACCATTCTTAATGTAATTGTGGGAGGTAATACAGCGATTCACAACTTTTCCAAACCAAGTTACAGTATTTAGTTACAAGAAAAGTAACCAAAAAGCAACTCCGTTAAAGAAAAGCATTTGGGGAGCGTGGGAGATATTTTTCCCATTTTCTTTGCAAGAAAGATGGGAATGTAAGGTACACAGCCAAATGACCCGTGGTGGTTTTAGTCCATAGCTTATCATTTTAAACTCTCTCAGGAGCTGGATGACCAAATTCAATTTTCTTTCCTGCTTAAAGATTTGAGCCAACGCTTTTCACAAGGATGACTCAGTACTTCTGTTTATGAACTATGGAGTGGGTTTCTTACTCTCTCCCATAGATCCTGTCCTCAAAATTATTTAAATAATTATTCGGACCAGATATGGATCCCCAGTGACCTCTCTTCATCGGGGCTAAGAGGCAACGTGTGCGGGATCTCCCTTCCAGCTCCTACCACAGTTACTCAACTGGAAAAAAGCTTAACCCATCATCGAGCATGCACGTAAGGAGGACTCTGTGATGAATGAATTAGTGGGGATCTGGGAATCAAAAAATCAATTACTTTTACAACCTTAATTAGGATCCTGTTATGATGCTGGAGCCTGGAGGACTGGCTACCGGTGGATTTTATGTGTATCTGACCATGCAGACCCAGAGACCATGATGGAGCAAGGACCATGGAGACTTCATGGTGGCCTAGCAAAGCATCCATCCTGCCCGTTACCTGACGTCTATCTGCACCAGTGCCGTGGGCAGCAGCAGCTGCAGGATGCTCTGCACATAGCTGTGGTATATACGGGAATGAATGGTAACTAGGGTTGCTGCTGCTGTTTTTATTTTGGCTAGTTGGCAGGCGTCTTGCTATTCTTTAGCTTTTGAATTAGGATGATGTAAGAGGCCCAGGCGCTATGCTAAACACTTCGCTACAAGGTTTATCGGAAAAGGCTGTCGGTCTTGAGGGAGTCACCCAGAATGGCAGAGAATTAGGAACAAATTTCGCGGGTAGTCCACGAGTTCATGGGCTGAACTTAAGGGTTGGTTCCTAACCCTCCGTGAATCCAAAGGACTGGCTTTCTTTAGGCAGAAAGGATCTGCCTATAGCTGTGGGAAGGCAACTGGCCATCTGCTTTGTGCACACACGTTCACACCCCTGCAGGCCATGTAACGCACACTCACAGCCACGCACCGCCTGCCTCTCCGGGATGCTTCTCCCAGGAGTCTCTAGCACCCGTTGTTAAATCCATATGCTTGAGCTGTCAGGCAGATGCACCACCCTCCTGTGACCCTGGCTATTTGTAAAGCTGTTTGGGTGAGTGTATCGGAAACAGAAGAGCCCAAGTGCTGGTTGTTATCAACATACTGTGCTGAAAACACACAATGCCTCAGCCTAAAGCCCTCCAAGAGACCAGGTCTGTCACGGCGGTTGATAGCTCCCTTTCTCTGAGGTCATTCCTCAGGTCTCACGCTGGCTTCCTGCATGACTTCAGTCGTTAAGCGTCTGCATCATTTCCTAAAACAGTTTTCGGGAGCTTTTGAAAATATAGAACTTGATGATTCATGCAGGGCCAAATTCAAAGCACCTGAAGGCCAACGAAAGTCTTCCTACCACCACCCGTCGCTGAGACTGGCGCGGTCCCTTCCCCAGTTCAGGGGTCTCACCTCCTCCTCCTGAGGGTGGCTCTAATCAGCTTGTGCCACATCACCTAGCCTTGACGACCTGCATCCTCCTTCGGCCCAGCCTTGCCAGAGCACTGCTTAATTTTGTTTGTCCTGGACTTCCAGTTGTCTCATGTGCCAGCCGTCAGCTCCTCTCCCCTGTCGCTCGCCTGCCGGTGTGCGGGGCTGTGCGCCGCAGAGGGAGCTCCTCGGGAGGTTAATGATGTGCTGAACAATGGGTTGCAGTTGATACCCTCTTGAACCCTGACACCTGACGCTGGGCACCTTCAGCTGTAAGAGTCAAGGGTTGAGCGAGTAGGCAAATTCTGGATAGATACTGATTGCCCGTGAAATACCTGTGGATAATGAACACTTCTTTTGGCATATTTGCCACAGGTAGCTTTGCTTTTACTGTTTTTCACATCAGTGCTGGAAAAAATGGTGCTTTTATGGTTATAAAACTCTTAGAAAAAGCATTTTGAGCACCGTCAGTCTATGCCTCCGGCCTCTCTCTCTCTTAGAGGCGGGAGAAGAACCAGGTAATTAAAATATTCGTATAACAGTTTGTCGCAACTTTAGCTGAAAAAACAGATGAAGGCACTGCTTGAAGTTTATCTGTTCTCAAGGGCCCCCCTCACCAACGTGTCGGGACGTGCGTCAAAGTAGTCATCGACGCCCCGAGACAGAGGGGCTCAAGACGTTCATCCCGCTCAAGTGGCGTCGTCGTGTGTTTTCCCTCCTTCTCCCTTTCCCCCCTCTCCCTCCCCCGGCTGGCCCTCCCCGTTCAGCAGCCCGTTGCCCTTTCGTGCCATGAACCCCGGCGGCGGGGAAGGCGCTGGGTATTGTTAGCCCTGCTCCCTACAGTAGATTGGCAGCCAGGAGTGCCGGGGGAATGACAGGTCCCATAATGCACCCTCATCGCCAAGATGGAGAGCGTCACCTCTGTAACATTCCCAAGCTTTCATTAGCCTGAATGCAATTGTGCTAGGTTTAATTTTTGGAGTGTTTGCAGTTTTTCCAGCAAATAGCTGTTTGAACACAGTGTCCCCATTATATCACCACAGTCAAAGAGAGGAAAGATAAAGGCATTGTGCAAAGTTTCTGTGGCTTTGCAGACAAGGATTTATGTACTGGAGAACTCTCATCTGGCAGTCAATTTGCCTTTGTCTTTCAAAGTAGTGGAAGTATCAAGGGAGTATGCCCGAGAGTTTTATTTGCTATTTACCAGATTACTGAAGTATTGGGCATCTTTAGATCTGTTGTGAAGAAAAATGCTTTCAAAACGCTTTGGCAAACTTCTGCTGAGGCTGAGGGGAGAGGCGAGTGAAACCCTTGAAATGTTGCCCTTTGAACTGCTAGAGGGGTGCATGATTGAGGAAAGGACTTGAGACTGTACAGTCTCATGAGTTTGAAATGCGACTTGTCATAAGGGTCTGTCCAGCAGAGAGAAAAAGGAAAAATGCCTCCGCCACTATCTGCTTTAGAGGAGTAACCATGTTAGTGAAAACAGTCCTCTGGAAAATTATAGACTCTGCTTAGCATATAAAAGGAGTTTTTAAAAAATCAACATTTTTTGAACAGGCAAGGGTGAGATTCATTTATAGCTCCTCTTAGTTTACAGCTCAGCTTACAACAAGCAAGAAGTGCTGTGGTTAATGGGGTCGGTCCTGGCTAGCATTTTCCTCCTCAATCTTTCCCTAAGATTTGCTTCTGACTGACACAGCTAAAATTGTAGTGAAGGCAGAGCCTGTAAGACCAGGTCTTATTGTCCAAAAGCAGAACTGAATGGTATTCATCCAACACTCCTGAAGGTGGGTGAGAGCCGAGGAGAAAGCTGCTTACAAAAATGTGTAATTTAGCATTAAAATCAATTACTGTACTGGAGAGTCTGCATTATAAATACCTTGGCCACTATAGATGATCCTGGGATTTGTGGAATGGTTAGCTTTGCTAACATGATAATTAGCTGAAATAAGTCATAAAACGAACTGATCCACACGATGTTGCAGAAACAAATCAGAACAGAATCTGTTGAGGAAAAAAAGGCCTTTATACCAGAATAGAATATGACCCACTGATTTAGGGTTATCAATAGGGACCAGTAAATACACTGGAATGTCTAACTAGCTTGAAACCCTACCAGTGCCTGAAGCCAACATTTACAAAGTTCCAAAAAAAATACCTACCTGAATGCCTGGCATCCATAAAGTTCTTGTAATTTCTGATTCCAGGTAAAATATTATGTGAAAGGCCACCTCTGTGGCTAGCCTTAATAAATCCAAGAGCTGTGAGGTTTCTTCTTAAAACAATGCTTATCTCCCATGGAAGATGTGAGACTACCCTTCTGCTGTGTTTTCATTATCTCCTGCCAGGGAGAGTTCCCTGCCCTATTCTTACACAGGTGTAGGTGGTGTTTGTGTTCGTTTCTGGAGAGCTTGTTTCTGGCCAGACTGCTTAGCTAGCTTCAGGCCCCAGTCCACAAGGCAGAACACGACCCCTTTTAATATATAGTTTAAAAGATTTTCCTTTGCCCAAATGGGCCCTCCTTAGTGTAATGTGAACCTTTCGCTTCCTAGTGCCAACAAGGAAAAGCTCAATGTCCTGCTCTAGAAAAGGGCAATGGTCCTGTGTGGAAGAGAACCTTTTTGATCCACCCCAGGCTCCCTTTCAGCAAGACATGAAACAGATGCCATGAAGACATGCCAAAGGCCAGTGCTGTGCCAGTGCCACCATTATTCCGGTCATACACAAGGTGCGGATGGTTGTTTCTATTGGCCTGAGACATCCTTTCTTCTGGGAAAGGAATAGATGGGAGGACATGGATCCCATCATCTTTTCCTGATGTGGCTGGGGGAGTTCTGTTATGGCACATAGAGTCTTTTCGACTGGATCAGCACAGCAGTCACTGATACAAGCTACAAGCATCTGCAAAACATGAGCAGAAGGTCTAAAAGGGACAAAGGAATGAACCAAGCCCTTTGTTTAAGGTACTGGTCTGAGGCTCAGGAGACGTGAGAGATCTGTTCCTGCCTGGGTGACAGATCCTCATAGTTGAGTTAGCTTCAGCATTACACCATCTCTCCGTAGGTCTTTCCCTGTCTTCTGCTCATGTTGCCCTTTTGTTTTCTCTGTTTAGGATATATGTGGCATGGGGCACTGATTACATCTCTCTTGGTGATTGTACAGGGCTTGGTGCTGTGGTAGATCACTCTGGACACTCTCAGTAACAGCATATAATAAAAACAACTGCGCTAGGTTATTTGGCATGTGATTTTGAGGAGAGAGACATGTAATAGAGATTCTAAAAATGCCTCCTCTCCTTTACAAACTCTGCAGTATCACTGGTAACAACTGTCTTCTTCCAGAGAGCACCCTCGCTTTTCCTCAGCACTGCACTCTCAGGACGTTCTCACAATAATGGCAATGATTTTTCACTGCTATGAAAGAAAATGCAATTGTCCTATTTTTGTGTATTTTGGACCAAAAATTTTAACAATCCATCATCAGGGCTGAGCTGCATCTTTGGTGTAAGGTAATTAATATTATAGAATTCTCCTCTCACCTGGGCCTTGGTTGCCCACATTTCTGCCTGAAAAATGTGGTGCTTTGGCAAAATTAAACTGAAGATTTATAGTATAGACACGTTTACAAAAACCTAGATCTGTATCTGACGCTAAACCTGTATTTCTCATTCCAAAACTTCATAATAAAAATCATTAAATTAATCTGTTATAAATAACTGGGTTGAAAACTACTTGACTTTGGCTACAATACAAGGAAAGGTATTTCAGGGAACTTTTATATATATATGTAGCCATGCATATATGCATGTGTCATGAATATATAAAAAGTGCTTTCTGTGATGGATTCATAAATGCAAGGAATATTACACAGATGGAGAGGCTGAATTATTTTTTCTGGAGCAACTTTAAGGCAGTCTGGATTTCCTCTCCTCTTCTGTTTAGAAACAATGCCAACTAAAGAGGTTCAAGAAGATCTATCATAAACTTCAGCTATTGATCTGTCTCCTCTCTGGACTTGACCCAGGTTGAACATGTCTTACACAATTCAGTCATTTTAAGACCTTGCACCCTGGTGCATCCAAATGGATGTTCCCTATGTCAGCTCCATAAGTGAACAGAGTACAAGGCTTACGCTTAACTTTCAGCATGTGTGTAAGTGCTTTGCTGAATAAGGCTTTGCCCAAGCACGTGCATTTCTGAACCAAGGGCTCAGTCTCATCTAATCAGTGGACCTTTAGATAAAAGCAATGGAAACCACAGAGGCCTCCCTTGCCTCTTCCCCAAGACCTCAAAAAAACCCTGATTAAGTAGGAAAAAATAAGATTTATTTAATCTTAATCACAGAGTCAAAAACTGTGTTTGTGAGAGAATGTGTAATGTGTGCCCATGGCACTGGGGTCTGGGCTTGGACCCTTGTAAGATCAAACCTCGCATATGGGGAGATGACTAACTATGGAACTAGTGTATTTGTGACTTGCTCTTGATTTATGGTGATTCGTGGTGCACAGTTGTGAATCTTCACAGTTTCTACAGTCTTTTCCCCAAACCCTTATTTGTTTTTTTTATTATTTTTGGTTTGGTGTTAGCTTTAGCTATTTGTTTTATGTCTCAGGTATAGCTTTTTGGGACATACATACGCTGTCCTCTTAATTATTTATCATAGAATCATAGAATCATCTAGGTTGGAAGGGACCTTCAAGATCATCTTGTCCAACCATCAACCTAACGCTGACAAAAAAAACATCACTAAACCATGTCCCCAAGCACAGTGTCAACCATTTTGAACACCTCCAGGGATGGTGCCTCAACCACTTCCCTGAGCAGCCTGTTCCAATGCTTGATAACCCTTTCAGTGTAAAAATTTTTCTTAATATCCAACCTGAGCCTCCCCTGGCACAACTTGAGGCCGATTCCTCTAGTCCTGATGCCTGTGACTTGGGAGAAAAGACTGACCCCCACCTCTCTACAGCCTCCTTTCAGGTAGTTGTAGAGAGTGATAAGGTCTCCCTTCAGCCTCCTTTTGTCCAGGCTGAACAACCCCAGCTCCCTCAGACTGTCCTCATAAGACTTGTGCTCCAGACCCCTCACTAGCTTCGTTGCCCTTCTCTGGACCAAATGGTACACTTGGTGTACCACAACCCATGTCTGGGCCAGTTTCCCCAACTGGGAGGTCTGGTGCTGCTGCAAATAGCAGGTACCAGCATTGTGCTGTGAATTACTTGATACTGCTAATCACTCTCCCAGTCAACAACAATGAAGGGTCTGATGTCCAAGGCCTGATGCTTATGTGAGCCCTTGGTATGTCTGCAGAGGGCCGATGGAGCCAGGAGTGCAGCTGCAAGCGGAGCCCTTTTGGGGTTAAGGCCAGGTGGGATGGGGCTTTGAGAAACCTGGTCTACTGGAGGGTGTTCCTGCACATGGTAGGGGCGTTGGAACTAGATAGTCTTTAAGGTCCCTTCCAACTCTAGCCATTCCATGATTCCAATTTTGCAGGGGTTAGGCCACAGAAATACAAGTCCAGCTGCAGAGCACGTCTGTGGGAGTCAGAAAGTTACACTTCCTTCCCTGCTTTTCCATGAATCTGGAGAGGGAGCACAAACTGGCTCCTCTGTTTCCACTTTTCTGATCTCACATAGCCAAAGCCATGCTTACCAAGGGGGAATGAGCCAGACCTCTTTCCATCTGGAAAAATCACTGTCCTGCTCTCCATGCAGAGGAGGAAGCGAGGGGAACTATCCATCTTCTCCTCACAATTAGCTCACCCTAATAAACATGCAATATGGAGGCCTGACCTACAAACTTCTCAGGGTCCTTTGCAACAGTCAGCAAGCATGAAAAGACACATGTCCTGCTGCTGAGATCCTGAGCAGATTTGCCTTGGGAGAGAAGGAGGATGAACATGCTACCTCTTGGGCTTGCCTTCCTCGAAAGGAAAAATATGTGGTGCTAGTTGGGGGAGCAGCCAGATCTGGAAGGCCATATGCTGGTTTTGGCTCACTGAAGAAAGCCAGCATCTGGTTCGTCTCCGTTTCAAAGTTAAAATTTCTTAAATGGAGCCAAATATTTAAATAATATTAATAATTTTATTTCCTGAATATTAACTACGGTATATAGTGAAATGACTGCTGTACCTGCAATAAAGGGCTTTTAGGGCTGGTGAGCTGCTCAGTCTCTCTGTCAGCGTTTACACAGTCATGCAAGCCAACTATTCACTGCATGGCATACGATTTCAACTACGCTTAATTAAAAGTACTGCTTTTAAAAGAGCAATGGGTTTGGGGATATTTTTTAGTAACTGCCATAATAATCTCTGTACTAAAACGCAGAGTGCTAAAAAGTAATAAAAATGTATGAAACGCACACAAGCTCAATAAAAAGTTAGTTAAAAGTTCACAACAGAGTATGTCATTGTGTCAGGATGCACACAAACACTGTGCAGAACTATTTTGGAGGGGAGGGGGGAAGAAAAAAACTCTAACATACTTTGTGGAGCCAATACTCAATGCCAATTTCCACTCATTATCTGGCATTCTCTCTTTTTTTTAAGTGGGTGGGAGCTTTTGTGCAACCTTTTCGGGCTTCTCTCACGTTGGTGAACACCCTAAGTTTCAAGCTACCTGAATTTCTCCGAAGGGTGTGGTATGTGTGTAATATTTGGAAGGTGAATAGAAGGCCCAGTGGGATGCTGGTGTTTATCTCACAGAGGGCATCTCAGGCAATCATCTTCTCCAGAACGTTTTCAAGAGCCCCTTTCACTCTGCGGTGCCAGAGTGGTGTGGTTAGCCTAAGTGATCCTGATAATGAGAGCAGATCTCAAAGCAGTTTACCTCAGAACAAGGAAGTTTTGTGATTTTCCCATTTACAAATGAGAAACTAAGACGAACACAGGTCAGGGCATAAATGTTTAAATATGGATTTCTTAAATAAAGATTCAGTGATTAGGTTGATTACTTTCAGACTTGTCCACATCACGTGTAGGGACAGTCTGATGCAGGCCTTTCACCCCCGCAGAGACCATCCTAAGCATGGGGCCATTGATGGCAGTGACAGGAGATGGAGGAGGGAAGTTTCTACCAGGTTTTCTTCCAAAGAGGATTGTCCTGCATGAAGGCCCCAGCTTCAGAAATAATGTCCTATGGCAGAAGCATGTAGGGAGGCAGGTGTCTTCTTGAGTCTCCTTCTCTGGAGACATTAAAAATCCCCCTGGATATGTTCCTGTGCAACTGCTCTAGTTGGACCTGCTTTGGCAGGAGGGTTGGACTAGATGATCTCCAGACGTCCCTTCCAACCCCATATCATTCTGTGATTCTGTGTCTTCTCTGGCTGGGAAGAAGTGGCCTTGCAGAGAGGCAGCTGTTCCATACCTTTCTCCCCAAAATTTGCCACTGACTAGCTCTGGCAAATGTTCTTCTCAATTTTCTGGCTTCTCTGACTCCCATTCATGGGTTCCTTGTTCTCCCTATGTATTATTACACAGTCAACTCCCAATTACCCGTGGGTGGTTTATCCAGGTGGCTGATAAACCACGGGAATTGGGATGCAGAGCCAGTTCAGATCTAGCCAACCTTATTAACCCTTATGTGGCGTGGCTGGGATTCAGGAAAGGAGCAGTCACCTCTATACCAGGAAGAGTCCAACCTGTGGTACTTGGCCTCACTTTAGGCACCTACGTTTGCAAATCCCATGCGAGTTGCCCAAGGTTGCAGAGCAAATCAGTGTCACTGCTCCTGCCCCAGAGCCCAGGTAATATGAGTGAGAATCTCCCACACTACCTGGAAACTCCATGGGGCTCCCCATAGCGTGCACTGGCATGGGACTCAGCTGGATTCAGTTGCTGTTATTGTCGCTACATTATGAATGTGATTTGATAAAATTTTGGGGGGAAAAAAAGAAAGTATTTTTAACTCCCATTTGTTCTCTGTTTTCCCATTTCCTATATTTTATTTCTCTTTAAAGGACAGGAAACCTGCATCGATCCTAAAGCAAAATACCAATTTAAAATATCAGACTCAGACATGCAGGCCAGAGCAGATGCTGTCTACTCATAGAGCAATTGCATCTGGATACATTTAATATTATGTCTTCACATTTTTACGCTCAGTTTTTACGCTTGTCAGCAGATTACTTATTTCCCAAATGTGGTATTTCTGGATTGGACCTGACAGTTGTGGCACAGTGCATGAAATCTACTTTGGGAGCACAGGATGCGCAAGCCATGGGACCCATGAGTTAGCCTCATGGGGTGATATAAGGAGAAAAAAATAAGCACAAAATGCAGATCTTTCACATTACATAGCCGGGGAAAGCATAGGCCTGTTTTTATCAATGAGTCTCTGGGCTGCTTTCTGCCTGGATGGCTTAGAAATTTCCTATTTCATGTCGGTGCCCAACGGTGACCTCAGTGTTTTCAAGAAGAACAGAACAAATAGCTGATAGAAAAAGGAGTTAAAGTAGCCTTACTGAACAAATAAATTGGCAAGTGTATCTAATAATTGCATGGGTTCAGCATTTTTCTGCGATAAATGAGTAAACTTTAAATGTATCTCTGAGATGTACTATCACAGGCATTGCCATGGGCAAGTTTTATCCAATGATGAAACAGCAAGGCCTTGTGAGATAAAGATGATAGAAGGGGTACTATCAGGTGGCAGCTGGGTAATTACAACTCTCTATTTGGGCTCTGTAGTGATGCTGCATGTGATAAGTGGAGAATAATGAAGAAAAAGGAGTAGTGATAATACAGGAGCTAAATGGTAGAAAATAGCCTATCATAGCCCACAGCCCTCTGAGTGCCTATGGGGACTTTGAACTATCTTCTTCAGTTTTCAACCACAGAAAAAATACCCTCTCTTTCTTCTTCCTTTGCTAAATTTATGTCTGGTGGGACAAAAGGGAAAACTGAAAGGAAATCAAGGGTATGTGAAGAGAATATGACCTTTGCAAATAACGCTGAAGGTCACTGTGTAATTATTCTAAAATAAAAGTATCCTGTAATCTTGTCTGTACCCACAAAAGATGTAAGACCATTTTTTAATGTGATTCTGAACATTTTTGTTGGGGATCATGGTTTATGAAAGGTCAGCTAAAGTATTTCTAATTATATCTTGTCTAGCTCTTTACTCAGAAGAACACAAATGCCATTTGTTATGATAGAGTCAAACTGATTAAAGCAAGAGATTGTCAAAAGACAAACTCATCACACATAAACAAAAATACTATGTCCTGAGTGAAGACTAGCTTTTGTAGCTTTTAAACAAAACTCAGGAGGGAAAAATACCCTGCAGCGAGTCACTGAAACTTTAACCCAAATTTGTTTCTTTTTATTTTTTCCCTACAGATAGGAATACCTACTGTAGCTCCAGGTGAGCCTGGTGCAGTTTGCCAGCTAACTGTGTGACTGCCTCAGGTTGTTTTTTTTATTCCCCTGGGTAAGATAATAGTTCCACGACACTTGTCTCCCTTGGGAGTCTGGTATCTAAATGCCAGTTATACTGGATGTGATACAGCGTGGGTGCGCACATGTATGCATTCATGTATGGAGGAACTGCACAATTTTTACTACTTAGCTAAACAGCTAGAGCGAGAAGTGCGCTGTGCATCATATTTTCTTCTTAGGACACCTTCTTCTTTATTCTTCTTAGGACACCATAGAATCATAGAATGATTTGGGTTGGAAGGGACCTGAAAGATCATTGAGTTCCAACCCCCCTGCCATGGGCAGGGACACCTCCCACTAGAGCAGGTTGCTCAAAGCCC
>JAOQGH010000001.1:153248978-153296478 GCA_025769975.1 Gallinago jamesoni
GATCATCTTCGTGGCCCTCCGCTGGACCTGTTCCAACAGGTCCATGTCCTTCCTGTGTTGAGGACTCCAAAGCTGGACGCAGTACTCCACCAACTTTGCATTACCACAGGCTTGATGCAATGGGGCACCTCACCTCGCAGAAGGTGAGGTTGCGGCAGCTGGGATGCAGAGCAAGTCTTTTAGGAACGGAAAGATCCAAAAGGAGACATTTCTTGGTAAAGCAAACGGTGATGTTTATTCATCTAGACATTAGTGAACCCACTAGTAAAACCAAGGAAATTTTATATAGTGCCTGGATCTGGCAGGCTTGTAGCTTGTTTGTAAAACCCAAAAAATCCTACTTAGTTTTAAGGGAAAAAAGTGAACTGAACTCTCGTTCTCATGACGACAGAACCTGACTGGAAGTATGACAAAAGCATTTATGTTTTACAGAAATGAATGACATGTAATAAAATATTTACAACTGAACAGAATGGTTGTTTATAGGCTGAAATGCAACAACTGAATAAACAAGGAAATTCACATCCACATAAAAAAACTTTATAAAGTATCTACGTGATTGTAATGCTTTCCTCCAATATATGATTAAATTATAATGTCTGTTCCAAACTTTTAAAAATCATTACTATGTTTGGTGAGGCACTGAGATGACTCACACCAAGTCCAATCCTTCCTCTGATTTAAGATAAAGGTCCTGGTAAAAAATAGATATCTATCACAAATTAGAAGTTCACGGTGGAAAGAATTATTAGGCCATCTCAGTCAGCAAGTGTAGTTTCTCATTATTGACTGACTTCTACTCCCCTGGAGGAATGCAGTTTTGTAATTGACCCACGAGGCCTTATTTATGTACAGGCCAGTTAGTGCTTTGGCCATGTAGGTGAAATACAACTTTGATCATATGGCTCTGCAGTGGTAGCCAAATGGTGAGATTCCCTAGGACAGGATTCTTCTCACCTACCTTTACTCATCTAAAAATTAGACATCTAGGTCTGAGTTAACCACCCTGCTGCTTTTTTTTTCAGTCAACGGGAAGAAACTGGCACCTTCAGAAAGCAAATTATGCGACCTGTGTCAGACATCCACCTTAAGGAGGGATCAATCACCTTCTGGAAGTACCTATTTCTCCTGACTGAATACAGAGACAGCCTGGAGTGACTGGCTTAAACATTTAACTTTTGGATGACCAAAGACAGGTAAAACAGATTGGATCCTGACTTTAAGGGAGATTTGTGTTCAGTGTGATCAAGACAGGTCTCTATATTTGGACATTTCTCCCATTTTAAATCATGCTAAGTGCTTCCCAAACCACAGTGATGAATAACCTTATTGTCGTTCATCCCCATCAGTTGGGCTTGCATTTCACTCATCTTTGGTTACACAAAGCTTACACAGAGCTTTTCAGGTAGCTGTGATGACTTAGGCAGCCCCCTGCTCCTTCTCCTAAACCCTATCCTCTGTTGGTCATTTCACAGAATGATAGAATATTTTGAGTTGGAAGGGATCTTAAAGATCATCTAGGTCCAGCCCCCTCCTGCAATAAGCAGAGACATCTTCAACCAGATCAGGTTGCTCAGAGCCTCATCCAACCTGACCTTGAATGTTTCCAAGGATGGAGCATCTACCACCTCTCTGGGCAACATGTGCCAGTGTTTTACCACCCTTATTGTAAAAAAATTGTTACTTATATATAGTCTAAATCTACCCTCTTTCAATTTAAAACCATTACCCCTTGTTCTATTGTAACAGGCCCTGCTAGAAAGTTTGTCCCTCTCTTATAAGACCCCTTTAAGTACTGAAAGGCCGCAATAAGGTCTCCCCAGAGCCTTCTCTTCTCCAGGCTGAACAAGTCAACTCTCAGCCTGTCCTCATAGGAGAGGTGTTCCAGCCCTCTTTCTTTTGGCCCTCATCCAACAGGCCCATGTATTTCCTTTGTCCATGTTTTTCCTTTCCTTTTGTGTGATTGGATAGAGAAGCAGACCAGGACACTGACCTGGCTGAAAAGTGAGCAGGGGAAAAAAAAGTTGTGGCTCAAATGACCACACAAACAACTAGATTGGAAAAATGGAAGAAATATCAGAAAAACAGCATCAAAGCTAGAGACTGCTTCCAGGCAGCCTTCACTATATGTCCTTCCTTTCTGTCATCCACTTTTTTGGACTCAACACTAAAATCCTTATGAAGGATTAACTGTCTTGCATGTATCCCTGTAGTTTTCTCCTCGTCACCCCCACCCACACCACTCTTCCTCTACTGTCTACCCAACAAACACGGTCCCTTGGGATGGTCTCCCTCACCCTACTCCCTCTTTAAGCACCCTACTTTATTTGGGGGGAGCAGCAGAAAATGCCTAAGAAAGAATCAAGGGCTGTTTGCCAGTCCTATAGCTCAAACAGATGTTTGTTGTCAGAGTCCATCATTACCCCAGAGACTGAAGATCCGCAACTTTTTCCTCATTTGTGGTGGCAGCTTAACAACTGTCCCTGCACTCTCTCTGGGCATTTTGGTCTGCTCTCCTATTTCCCTTCAGTGGGAAGACCAAGTCCTCAGTTCATAAACAAGTGTGCCAGCAAAGCTGAGGGAGCAAGCAGTGTCTGGGAGAAGAGAGAGGAATTGGAAGTCCTTAAATGGACATACTGACTGAAGAAATTACACTGCCCACTTCTGAAAATCCAGGGGTTTAAAGGAAAAACTGCCCCACAGATTGAAGCTTGCGTTGGTTAGGAAAATTATTTGATTTTGGATAACCAGTTTCAAGGCTTAACATCAAATCGGCCCCTAACATTGCCTGCTGAAATGGTATGCAGAGCAAAACTTGGCACTTTCTTGACCTAGCAAGAAATTAGCCTTTTAGCTTAAATCAAGACTGCATTTTCAAAGTGGATTTCCTGTTTGTCCTCACTTACTGGGCTTTGGTACCACTTGGTTCACATCACACCTTGGCAAGCATCAGCTGGATTCCTGTTTGGTGAACCTAACCCAGAAGACCTGCTCCAGAAGTGCACATACAGTTCTCCTACTGCTTATAGGCATCCAGTTCCTTGGCCTGGGCTGCAGCTAGTCCGGATTCACCCTCTGAAATGCACAGCATCAACCGGTTTATCCTATCAATCTGCTCCTACTGGTCCAAATGACTTTGCCAATTGAGATGAATCCTGTTAATTAACTAATGTGAGAAAAATAATTTCTCTCTATTTTGTATTTGCCCTCCTCCCCAGACCTTGAAACAAAGTCAGAAACCAACTGCTGCTTTTGCAAAATGAAACTGAAACCAGCCTTTGGGACAGATGACCAAGACCAAGTAACAAGTTTTAGCTTTGCCGCCCTGGCATAGTCCCCATCAAAAATCAGGACTTTTCCCCTGGCTGTTTGCAGTCTTAGATTACACTCTCACTCACTGCTTTCTAGCACCTGAGCCCATAAAATGTACATCCATTATACAACACTTTTACACCTGCATATAGCTGTTTATAGATATGAAATTCTACACTTATAGCCTTGCTCCATACTGCTTCCCGATTTCTTATTTTCTTACCAGTCTCCTTTTACCTCCTGAAATTACAAGGCCTATACCAGGGAAACGAAGTCAGACATTTTCATAATTTTAAAGTGTATTCATAAAGGCAGGGAATAATCTGTTCTCCGTGTCCCTGGCAGATAGGACAAGAATTGATGAGCTTAAATTTCTTGCAAAAGGGATTTAGGATAGTCATTAGGAAAAACTTTCTAGTTAAACCTTGGAATAGATTGCCTAGGGAGGCTATAGGATCGCTATCACTGGTGTTTTTTTCAAGAACAGGTTAGACAAGCGTCTGTCAGGAATGTCATAGGTATAGTTTATCTTGCCTTGAGGGGGCGTAGGGAGTCAATGACCTCTCAAAGTCCCTTCCAGCCTTTCTTTCCTGTGATCTTCCAAGGTATTCTTAATGCCTTATTTATCTCTATCAGTACATCTCAGTATTTCTAACACAATGTTTATCCATGACTGAGATTTGAAAATTCATAATCCTCTGAGACCACAGATCACTGAGATGTGTCTTGTTTATCCATTGATGCTTGACACTACTGCAAACACTGGTGATCAACTATGGGCTCTGGCCAGAATGCTGCCAATCATATTTTGCCCTATTCCAAATTCTCCCGATAAAGTGTCATCTGTATTTGTAAATCTGTCATACCATTGAACCTGGATTTCAAGCATTCGTCAAGATGAAAAACCTGCTGATAACACCATTAAGACCAACTAACTTACTTATACCACCAGGTTTTGAAACCTTCCTTTTGATCAACAGAAAATACTATATCGGCCAGTGGCTCTCTAACACAGACTCATGTAAAATATTAAAATGTATTTTCCTCATAAAAGCTTAAGTGTACTGGGTGACATATTGCATCCACGAGGATCACACTAACGTAGCACTGCAGACAGAACAGTGATTGCTAACAACATAAACCCCTGAAATGTGGGAAAAAATCCTGGAAGGGATTGGGTTTGTACACTGGCGTTGTGTTGTGCTATGGTGGTCTTCTCTTATGTATTTCTAGGTGTTGATGTACCAGGCTATTTCCTTCCTATTTCTCTCTCCTTCCTATCTCCTTCCTGGCTACCGTTCCTTACCAGACTGTCTGGTCTTACCTTCTGTAACGCCCAAGTTCATGGCCGTGAACTTCACAGCAGTCTTATTTGGGAGACAGGGAAAGCTGCCCAAAGGCACCTGTTGAGAATGCAGCCCTCCGCTGGAAATACAGAGATACGTGGCACTTAGGAGCTTCTGTCCCGCACAGCCCTAACTGAGCAATTAACCAAAAACTACCATCCTCGCCTTTTGTCCAGCTCTGACACCTGACTGAACTGGAGGGTTTCCCAAGTCAAAATTTCTAGTTATGCTGTGCTATGTGATAGGGGAGGACTCGATGAGGAGGGCTGCTCTCCACATCTCTGAGAGATATCTCCTATCTTGTTTGAAAGCTGATATACCCTCCAACTCTGCTGAAGCTATTTTAGTTAAGCTACAACAACTCAATTGGCTAAATCCTTACTAGTGATATGTGGTTAGAGATCACCCAGAGCTGATACTGGCACTGTGGATCTTGTCCTTAAAAAACTTTAAGATCTTTATTATTTTCTCAGAAATGTCAGTGGAAAACATAATAATAGCGAAGGATGGGCAGGGACTGATTTGTCAGCAATGACATCAATTCAAATGCGCATCAAAACACAGTGGCCTGACAAAGATAAATGACAAAAAACCAGCTCGCCCACAAAAATTCTCATTCTTGCTGTACAACAGGCGATCATTTCACTTAATCAAATTTTCAATTAAGCTGCCTTACAGTGTCAGGAAGCCACAAAGTCATTTAACAGACAGTAGTTAGAACGAGCTGGAGAGGAAATATTTAAGCTGAACTGATCCTGACAGGATTTCCCAAACTCAGGAAATTCTCACATAAAGGACATTATGAGAAAGAAATCAGTTGGCTTTAAAAGGACCCAATCTAGAAAATCTGAATTTTTTCTAGATTTGAAATCAGCACGTTAATGGCTGCTTTTGCAATGCACACATTTTACACACTTACAAATGTGTAAGCAAATGTGTCTACAAATAGGTAGAGCTTCAGTAATCACTATCTAGAAATGGATTGCCTTTATTATGTTAGGATATAAATCTGAGGAACCAAGGGGTTTTCTCAGAAATGTTGCTCTGTGTTGGACAGAATAGAATAAGGGTGTCCATGCCATTATACAGTAAAGGCTACTTGAATTATACATATTTTTGACGAGTAGACGTGAAAGCAAATGGACTGCCTCTCAAAACACTTGCTTTCCAATTCCTGCCCTGCAGGAGATATTCAGTCCATGAACAATTACTCAGAGAGCAATTCAGGTTTCTAAACACAGAGTCATTTTAGGTGGCCTGTTTGGTACACTGCCCAGCCTCCAGCTCCATCCTGGCAGACTGTGTGCCTCCTCTAGTTCCTGCCTGCATTTGCCAGCCCCGTGAGGATGTTTTGGATACCTTCAGATGTTTTCGATGGTAGTAGGTGCTTACGTTTAGGCTCTTGAACTGCACCCTCGATTTGTATGTGCTCCAGTTTCCTGTCTGTAAAATGATAAAATAAGCCTTGCTTTCTCCCAGCCTCAGCCTGTGCCAGCGTTTGTGGAGCTGACACCAACGTTCGGAGGTCCAAGAAAGCCAAAGACATTTCCAGTGCAAAAACTTCATGAATTGAGTTGAAGTCTGTGCACAGAACTTGTCACGAGATCCTTCCAGGAAGCAACTGTCTGCCTGTTTGCTCCTTGTGGACAGCTGATTCCCTTCCCTGAAGTGTCTTTCATAGCTTGATCATGGGGTACAAGGTCTGGCCCTGCACCCTGCCAATCCCTGCTGACATCTCGACTAGGGAAGTGGCGAACTCTCCAGAAGGAGGGCTTTCCCCTACTGCATGTACACACAGGGGTGCTTGCAGCAGGCTATGACCTTGGCTAGAGCCTCTCCTCATTCATAGAATCATAGAATTGTCTAGGTTGGAAGGGACCTTTAAGGTCATTTAGTCCAACCATTAACCTAACTCTGATAAAAAAACATCACTAAACTATGTCTCTAAGCTCTATGCCAACCCTTTTAAATACCTCTAGGGAGGGTGTCTCTATCACTTCCCTGGGCAGACCATTCCAATGTTTAATAACCCTTTCAGTGTAAAAATTTTTCCTAATACTGTACCAGCTTCCACTCATTAATTACACATTTAAGATAGCTGTGTAAAATAGCACTATTTGCCAATAATACAAAGCTATTCTCTGCTTGAGATCCAAACAAATAGACAATTCTTCTAAGAGTCTATTTTCTCATTCTGTAAAGAATTTCAATAAGGTATCTTTCATTTTAAAAAGTCAATCTTCTCCTTATTTAAAGGCATTAAGTAGTCCTTCATTCTGGTGGCTGGTTTTCAGATGCTTCAGGCTCTCTGATCATCAGACATCAAGAATATCACCGACTGTCCTTTGGAGCTGGGATTTGTAACAGCCCATGGTAAATGCCCTGGAAGAGAAAATATTCTACAGATAATTTAACTGCACCAAATTATTTTGGAAAGTGTTTATTTAAGAGGACTCTGCAGTGCAGTGATACACTTATTGATTTGATATAAAGAGAAAGTATTAATTTTCTGGTTGTATTATTTTATCATGTTAGCTTTCTATTGAAATTTACTTTTTGTTGCATGGGGAATTTGTTCTCAAAACAAATGTATTAGGTACTCAATTTGAATTGGTTTTATTTGATTTCTGATTGTGCTTTTCCCTCCAGCTGAATTCCATTTGATACATCTATTCTTTTGATTTAAATATTTTTCTGTGTAGGAACTGACCACTAGGAATGCCTAGAGCATCAGGATACCATTTTTAAACATTTCCCCTGAGTAATCATTTTAATCCCTGTAGGACTCCGGCAAGAAAGTGCATATGCCTCCAGACCTGATTTGTCACCGTTTACCATATTTGCCATTTCTTGGGCAAGCTGGGATTGAGGGGGGCCAAAAGCCAATTTAACTATCGTGAAATCAAGGAGCCACCCCCAAGCCCCACCACTCCGTCCTGCTCAGTGGTCTCAGATTAGTGACATCCCATCAATGGGAGTTCAGAAAGAGTTTCAAACCCTCTGCCTCCCACTTACCAGTAAAATGGGTAAAACACAGCCAACAAAGCATCCAACCCTGGCTGGTGGTGGTGGAGGCTGCTGAGAGGAGTCCCAGTTCCAGCCAGTGCTGTTGGGATCTTAGGAATGAACCTGAAAATCACAGGCTTCTGGATGACTTTGAACTAAGAAGCAGCAAAGCTACGAATAACTGTGGGAAAAGGAAGACAGATTAGACATACTGGTGGAAAGATATGTATTGTACAAAGTTACTGCTTGGTTGTAATGCCACAGCCCTTTTCCTCCTGAAATTGGGATCTCAAGCACTGAAATATCAAGGAATTTCTAAATGGTTTTGTTTCTTTTAGTACTTTGGAGAGATCCTCGAGCTCAAAGTGTGAGAAATTTGAGGTACTATGGCAAATGGCACCAGCCACTCATCTCCTGACAGTAGGCACTGGATAATTTAGGCCTTATCTGAAGTTACTGAAGTCAAGAATATGACTCACTATACCTACATGTGTTTCAATCACTTCTCTAATTACAAAGTAGATAATCTCTGACTGTTAGTATTCTCAGGGGAAAAGATAATATACCTGCCAATCAGTTTGTAGATTGACTTTCCAGCTTTGTCATGAATTTATCCTGAGGAATACCTCTACTACACCATGACCTAAAAATGCTTAATATGTTCACAACACCATTGTCAAGTGAACCTCTCCACTCCGCAGTGAATGTATTGCATTAGGCTCATATGGTAGCTTTAATAATATATTGCCTATATGTATTCTCTGGTTCCCATCACCACAGTGCTGGTACACGTACTGTATGTACAGAGCAGCCCAGGTTGCATCTTTTCCTCCTGCATGTGTAGTCATTATAACTGAGCTGTGAATAGGCTCCAGTTGAGGTCATTAGGGGTGAGATAATCTCCAGGGCTTTCTCTCTTGCAGGCCTGGATAGAGAAAAGGAGTCTTGAACCATGGGTTATGTATGGTCAGGTTGAACATGGCTTGAGTATTCATCCTGATTTTTACTGAAGACAGAGACTTCTGCAGTTCTGCAATACATTGCCTGATCTTGTAAATATGTATGTAGATGTTCCCCGAGCAAAACTTCCTTATTAATAAGTCTTAACTAGGAATGAAACATGGAATTTAGGAATACTCTATGAGAGGTCTCCAGACACTAGGCATCTAAATGTATTTATTTAGCTAACTGCTAAGAATTTTTAAAATATCATTAGTGTCACCACTGCTTTCAGCTGAGCTGTGCTGAGTGCATGATGGGGCAGGCTAGATAAGCAGCCGAAATATGAAATTAATACATACAGAAGAATCCATGCTCACAAACAGAAGCAAAATTTCTCCTTCAACGTCAGCACTGGCTCTTGTGAGCAAACAGTCCTGAATGTGGAGTTTGTTCAAAATCAGAACCTCTTAGTGCTTTAGTGTCCTTCCCACTTTAGTCAATGGGAATAAGAACTTCCTTAAGGGGACCAGGGATATTCTGAGGGATGATTGGCCAAAGTTTACAGATCTAATGACATTAACAGTATGGTACGTGTATGGAGTTTGAAGTGTGCTTGTGCAGCTACTTGGGAGGATAGCAAGGGGAGAAACCTACAGCCAAACACATCAAATTCTGGTCCAGAGAAATACACACTCACAGGAACTGTCTGAAAATGACAAACCTGGGTCCCTAGGTTTAGACATTTAAATCTACTCGTGTGCATTTAGATTCCACTGCCAAAACGGACTATTAGATCATAAAATTTGATCTGCAGTGTATTAAAGCTATTACTTCATCACCCAATTAATTCTGTATGGAGCCCAATAACTTCTGTTTGATGAAAGGATAATTTGTGTTTGACTAATGCATAACTTCTAGCAGAATATCTGGTCTTGATCTGACAATAGCTGGAGACAGAAAATCTATTGCATGGTTGTTAGTTTGAATGGCTAATCCCACTCACTGTTAGGAGAAAAAAAAAAGGGGTATCTGACTTCTGTCCTGGACTGACTTAGCTTCAGTTTGCAACCACAGTTTCGTTCTCTCCTAAATTCCAGATCAATCCAGTGCTCAGTGTTTTCTACCAGGAAAGGGATTGATGTACTCTAATCGAATCCCTTCTCAATTTTCTTCCTGATAAACTAAATAAGAAAGATCTTTTTTTTTTCCAGTTCTTAAATCACTTACTGCATTTTTTTCACCACATTCTCAATTTTTTCAATGTCTTTTGAAAAAATACCAAAACTGAACCCCATATCCTAGCTGTTGTCTTGACAAAATGACACATGCAAGTGCTATCACCCCTCTACTTCTATGTTTGTGCAGCCAGGATGTGTCCCTTGTGGCAGGGCATTGCATTGGGAGGGGTTGTTGAATTCTTAGTCTGCTAAGACCACACTTTGTAGGATACTATTGGCTACTAATTTTTCTGTTTGGTTTATATTTAACAAATCAAAAGAAGCAGAGACTTTTCCTGAGGTGTTTGCTTTCTTGTTCTGGGCCTGACCATTGTGCTTCCTTGGTCTTCCAAAAGCCTACAGTATGCCAAGGCACTTCCTATACCTGCTCTGTCCTCTATTGCCACTCAAGAATCCAAACATTTGGATTTTCCTTGTTAATGCCATTCCTAGGTACCATAGAGCTCTCCTTGGCTAAAGCTTTTCTACTTTACCTAGGAGGACTTCCTGCTTCCCAGGCTTGGGAATTTCTCCTGGATGCATCGTGGCTGGGCATCATGTGAGTCTACACACTGGCCAATACTCTCCTACTGCCATCCCTCTGGTTTCTACCCCAAGAGGTGGGCTGTCCAGGCTGGAGCCACTCTGTGCTGAGTTTGTGCAAGCCCATGATCTTAAAGAGCACATCAGAAGGCAACGATAGCTGTCGTCTGTCCAGGTTGCCCCAACATGTGTAACTTAGAAAGCAGTAAGTCTTCAAAGAAGATGTCTGCTACATAATTAACCTTTTTTTAAAAAACAATAAAAACAATATCTAGTCTTGGAAGTCACAGTGAGGAGTGAGAGGAGGCAAGAGTAAAACAGAGGATGGAATATGGCATTGAATTATGTGAGGTTTACAAGTCAGCCAAGACAAAATGTCTGAACTAAAAGGTGGTAGCTGAAATCCATACCAGGAGTAACAATCTATTGATAAGCCAGAGACAGGAATTATACGAGGAACAGAGACCACTGTTAGCCAAGGAGAGATGTGAAAGATGCCAAAGGGAAGAATTATAGTTGTTCTGAGGAGAGAGAACATAAACAATCAAACACACGAAGACAGCCGGCAGT
Source organism: Gallinago jamesoni (assembly GCA_025769975.1). NCBI lineage: Eukaryota > Metazoa > Chordata > Aves > Charadriiformes > Scolopacidae > Gallinago > Gallinago jamesoni. The sequence goes on from JAOQGH010000001.1 coordinate 153,259,915, forward strand.
AGAGGCTGGGAACAGAGACAACAGTCAGGCCATACGGACTGTTCTTCTCATCTTACACCAGCGGATCCTTAGCTGGAGAGAGCCCTTATACCTCCTGCAGTTTTAGAAAACTCTGCATCATCCACCTCTAAACCCTGTGGCTCAGGTAGTAGCTTTGCTCTAATAGATCCACAAAACAAAAAGTAGTGGCCATCTCAAGAGCATTTTTTATTGGGAAGTTGAATTGGCAGCTGTGGCCAGTCAGAGCTGTACTGGTCCCTCATACTCTCCTAAACTCAGTGTTAAGGAGAACTTAAGGTGACTCCAAGGAAATATCATATTTGACAACTAAATTTATTTTTCTTAACTGATCACTGGTGTTACAGAAAAATGGGTGCTGTATTGTGTGTGTAGGTTATGTAGCCAGTGAAGCAGGTCCATGTTTGACAATCACACTGGTCAGTGTAGACAAGCAATTTAGGTACACCACTGAGAGAGAAAGATGGTGAAAGCCCAAAATCACTGTCGAAGAGAGTAGGTCCCTGGGACAGTCGTGGAATCATAGAATGATAGAATGGTTAGAGTTGGAAGGGACCTTAAAGATCAAGTTCCAAAGCCCCCGTCATGGGCAGGGACACCTCCTGCTAGACCGCTCATTCAGCAAAATAGTAACATTTTAGAAGCTCACAAAAGCTTGAGATACTGGTCAAATGCCAGGAATAACATGTTAAGCAGGTTAAAGAATGGACTGGCTCATGAGCTGCAAGGTGAATGAATGCAGAAGGTTTTGTTTTGGATCGATGAGCTCCAAGGTGGGCTAGAGCTTGCTGGTGAGGGACCACCAATACACCAGCTTGCCTTCTTAGTGCCAGGAGGGTACCACCAGCAGCTGATGCTCAGCCTCAGCAGAGGGAAAGCAAGGGATCCTTGCCTGCATCAGTAAGAGAACTTTTTGTTGCTTTGATTTGTTTTGTTTTCTAAAAACCCACATTGTAATAGTACCCCCAAACTACCCGATGATTGTCAAAAGTTTAAGATATATACAATTTTTCTCCTTGGAGTACTTCACAATATTAGCTTTAGGTTTCAGAGTGTTGAGAGTTAAATTACTCATCACAAACAAAAGAACTACTGCAGGATAGGTGTTGATAATAATGCCTGATAGCTGTGCATAATGTTTTGATTGGCAGAAAGTAGTCTGACTACTACAGGAAGCAATTGGCCAGAGGATCTTGTTGAGGCATAAATAGTCAAAAAGCAAAAATTGTACATGAGAGAAAAATTTGCAAAGACAGATGTGGAGTTCTGGTTACTAATTCCCTACCAAATAAAAGAGAGCTTTTTCCTTCCCGGTCAATTTGTCACCTATGCAATGTGAAGAGAAATGAGAGTCTGAAGGCAAAGATGGATATTTGTATGCAAAACAGTGGTGCTTTAAGAAGGTTTTGCCCTACGGTCATCAGAAGGTAAATGGAAATTTATGCTGGTGACCAACTTCTCATTAAGGAAAAATGGGAAATAAGCCATGGATACAGGACAGAGTGGAAGAGATAGAAATTGTAATAACACTCAAGGAACTGTACTCAATGCCAAACCAAAAAAAAAATAAAATCCAAACCATTATGTCTTTAGTCAAAGGCACTGACATGGCATGATTAGTGAGACAAGGAACAAAGACAACCAGCGTTTCATGGAAAGTATTGTCTAGCAGACAAGGAAGTTCCCATCAGAAGAAAAAGTGAAAAAGGCCCTTCTCCTGTCTTCATTCAGATCCTGGTCTGAAGTTCCCTCTCCCTTGAAGTCTGGACCAAAAGGAGAGCTGGATATTCTGTTCTGTTTGGGGATCAGTGGTTATAGAAGAAAACATATGAGACACTTTGCTATGTAGGGAGCCAAGAGAATTAAAGAAATATGCATAACATGGCTGTTTCCTACTGTCAACAAGGGGAGAAATTCTGTGGGAGAGGGCTGATGCCAAACATTTTTCAACGCTTGATATGTCAGCAAGGTTCTGGCAGGTGTCCTTAGGAAAACAGAGCACTCGTCTGAGCATGTTCAATACCCCCTTGGGAAACACTGTTTTCTCAGACTGTGTGAAGCACCCAGCATATTTTCACTAGAAAATACAACTTTTTTTTTCATAGTAGATAGACCCCTAAGATTCACCCACTGGAGGTCCTGATGTGAAAAAAACCAACCAAAAAACCAACCAAACAACAACAACAACAACAAAACACTAACAATGAGAGAACACAGCTTTAATGGGCTGAGAAACTTTAGAGAAAATCAGTGCTTCTGTGCTAAACATAAATGAAACATAGACCCTGTGGAAGGGAAATTACCTACTGCAGCTAGTCAGAGTACAGCATAGTGTGGCACAGGCTGTCACATCTCCTCTGGCAGGAGAGAAAGGGACACAAGGACTGGATTGTGAAGGGACCATCTGTGTGACTGGCACCTAGGAGCAATAGTGGGCAAAGACAGGCAAGGTATACAGCATACAAATCATTGTAAAGAGAAATTGAAAGAGTTAAATGAGTCCATGTTCTGGAGTAAAGACCTCTGAGGGTGAGCTCAAACTAAGTGGTCTCCAGACACTTTCAAGAAGGTCTGGGCGTAGGTCTCCTGGATGGACCATCATAGCCAAAATAGGGGTTTACCCACCCCACTTGTTAACAACTGGAGTGTTACTATACTCAAGAAGAGCAGGATGAGCATCAGACTTCAAGTGTGGGTGTTAAAAAGTGTCAGGGTTTTATTTATGGGAGGCCAAAGTTAGTCGAAATTACCGTAAACCAAGTTTTGCCACTGCCAAAAGGACCTGTCAACTTTCCCACCTCCGCCCATAAGAACAGACAGATTATTTTTCCAGCTACAAGTAGAAATCACTATTGAATTGTATCATTTGCAAATTAAATATAAATGAAGAGATATTTGATGGTTCAGTCACAGTCTTGATGGCATCTGAGAAAAAGGCAGGAGAGGAACGTCCACATTAGATTATGTGCTTGACAACTTGAATTTTTACATAGAAAACCCCAGAATGTTTTGGGTTCAGTTGGCAGCTTATTAATGAATCTTAATTACTTACATGAATTAATTAAGACAAACAACACGGTCCCAGCCCTTATTATCTGTATAAGAAAGACTTCTAAGAACTGCCAAAACTTAGTGGTCATGAATACAAGGAATTTGCAGGGAAGTTCAAGTTTAGACATGCAACTGCTAGTCCCACCTATCCCAAACCTAACAGACATCTAATAATAGTACATCTCATTAAAGAAATAAAATCATGGGATCATACTCTGGTTTGTATTTTGGACTGTTAGGCACCAAGATAGCACCAAGAGAAGCTGAGGCTGCCTTCTGGGAACACCTGAAGTCAGTAGAAAATTTTAAATGAAAGTGTGGGCATGGTTAGAAAACAACAGCAGGGTACACATCCGATTGTGGTTATAGAAGGAGAAAAATGAAACAAAAAGCGTCAGTCAAGTTCACAGTCCTGAGAGCTTTGTGAGAATGACAGTGCAATTATTTATGCTCAGACTCATTGTGTTGAGCCCTGAACTCAAAACAGGTATCTTAGTGTTGATGGAAGGCAGAGACATTGCAGGGTGCCGAATTGCCCATTTTCCCAGAGAAGTCAAAAACTGGAAACAGCTGCATCATCTTGAGATTTCTGATTCCTAAAAGTAAAAAGTTTGGGACAAATGAACTTACCATTGTCCACAGTAACACAAGACTGCAAGGATGTTACAGAGACTCACATTGTGAGCTGATTAAGACATTTGTCATACATATTTGGATTCTGATGTTTATTGCTAATTTCTGATGGCTTTATGCTTAATTGGGAAAGGAAAATGAGCGCATTGTATTTCCAGGAAGCTACAGTAGGAGCTGGTTGAAGCTGGTTGTTACATTCTTCAGCGATTCACATTGGGTGAGGTTGCTCAAGATACTGAGTGGAGGAGATCTCCGTCAGATTCTTTGGCTTAGCCATTGCTCAGAAGAGGTAGATGCTTCTCCAATAGCAAATCAAAGCAAGATTACGGTTGTCTCTTCTTTAACATTGTCTGGATCAGCTGCCCAAACTTAGCATCTTTGGCCCTTTGGAGAACTTGTTGCAGAGCACTCGAATGGTTTTCCAGCAGAGACAGCACCTTCTCTCTGTTACATTTCTTTTAAGGGGAGACTCAGCTCTCCCAAGTCTTCCTATTGCAGCTCTCTCAACAGAAAACTTCTCATGGACTCCTTAGGGATCTTCCTTTCATTTTCTTTAACACTTACATCCGTTTAGATGGAATTAATTCTGGTTGTACCATTTCTTCTCTCATTCTACTTCTAGATTAGTTTTGAATGCTCACAGGTTATTAATTATCACAAGTTTGAGCTTTGCCACAGTTACCTCTCTGGCTGCTTTACTTTAGTATTTGATTAATTTTTAAAAACCATTCTTCAAAATTTTTAATGGCCCTTTTTTGTGTCTTGAATAATACCAGTTCAAGCCTTACCCTTTTCTGCCTTCTCCTTTTGCATCTTAGCTAAGGTTACTTTCTTCACAGTCCCTCATTCAGCGACTGTCAACCTGCATCCTAAGCGAAGTCCCAAAAGTTAGGGCCAATCTAGTCTGCACATGATGTCCTTGACAGTAATGACAGTGCTGCTGCCCTGGATGTTTTGGTGTGACGTCGAAAGTGCTGGCTCCAAAGCAAGTCTGGGTACAGCAGATCTGCAACCCAGCTCTCCCAAGTTACAGGCAAGTGCTCCAACCCCTGGGCTGCAAAGCAAAGCAAAAGTGGCACCACACACCCCCTCCTACAAGGATCAGCCCGGCTGGGCACCTGCTTTCAGGTGGTGTGAGTCACAGGATCACAGAATCACCTAGGTTGGAAGGGACATCTAGTCCAACCAATGGGAAAAAAACACACAAAAAAAAACCCAAAACCTCAAAACAAACAAACAAAACAAATCAAAAAACCAAACCAAACAAAACAAAAAACAACCAAAAAAACCCCACAGCAGTTCTCAGCAGTTCTCCCCTCTGCCTCCACCAGCTCCAGGAGGAATCCATGGCTGGTTACAGTTTGGAGCCTCCCTTTGACCACAGCCTTTTTTTTTCTTTTCTTTTTTTTTTTTTCCCCCCAAAAGAAAAACCTATTCTATAGTGAGAAACTGTTTTTCAGGAAAAATAATGGAAGATATAGCTTTAGTTAACATCTAAATATTTTTCATAAAGTCATTTGTTATCAGCATTGCTGTGGGAAGATTCATGCCCCTGAAGACTTCACTGCCCTCAATTTCAAGCATTTGTACTGGGGACAAATCTGGTATACTGCACACTGTTACTGCTTCCACAAATAATCTAATAATGAGATATACTATCCATGTATTCTCTGGTTCAAATCAGAGAATGAAATCTGAAACACAATGGTAGAATTATGAAATTAAATATTGCTGAAATTCGGTCTTTTTCAAAACTGGTGTTTGTGTGGCATATCAGAAACATTTGATATCACCCTGAACTGAAACAATAACAGATTCTCAGATGTCAGCATTTCTTGCAAAAATGATATTCCATATCTCAGCAGGTCTTGTCTAACAGGATTTTCTCAGCACTGTTCCCAAGGCTTTTCCTTCTTAAAAGATACCATTAATACCTTCACAAAAACATTCACTTATTTTTCTCTCTTCGTTACATTTCTTTTAACATGTTGTTGTAAACCTGTTGACTTAAAAAGTTATTGTGTTTCATATAATGAAATAACCGATGGCGTCTTATTGGAGAATCTGATTCAACCTCTATTCCTTTTCTTTTGTATTAAAACATCATTAAAAAAATTACAAAGTCATCTAGTCCATCTAGTCCTGCTTAAAGCATGACTAACTTCAAAGCTAGATCGAGTTCCTCAGGGCATTACGCAATGGAGTTTTGAACATCTCTAGATGACCTAAGTTTGTATGATGTGAAAACTTGTAAGAGGCTTGGAGTCAGGACCTGCATCTTCTATTTACAGCACCAGTCCATCCATAGGGCTGCAAAACATGTTGATGTGTAAAGTACACAAGAATGAATAGCCTTTCCGTAAGAAAAAAGTGCTTGCTCTATCTACTTGCACACGCTTGATATACAAAAATGGCTGACATCGACATACAAAAAGCACAAAAATGCACAAATCCACAGCCACAGGGCTGGTTAATACACACACACACAAAGGGGAGAAACACGAAATAACTGTCCTCACCAAACCAGCTTGATTTTTTCTTGTTCACTCTGTTTATCCCCTACCTTTGAATTCTTTAGCACATCCACTTTTCCTGCGCCTGCCTTTCAGACCACGAGGAGTTTAGATCAGGGGTCACCTGTAGCTTTCTGCATTCTGCAGCACTGATTTAAAAAAAAAGAAAAAAAAAAGTAGTAATAAATATAACTAAAGAATGAGCATCACTATCTGAATAGACACTGTAATTAGCAATAAGCCATTTGTGAGTTAAGTTTTTACATTAAGTGAAATGAGAAGAATGAAATTATTATCTCTGTTATTACATTTTCCTTCCATTTCCAGATGTATTCTCTAATGAAATCCTAAACAAGGTGCAGGCATGCACTAGACTGTCGTGCTACTGTTATGTTGCCAAACAGGTAGCATGAATTTCCCTCAGCAAGCTATAAAAAGTGCAGAAGTCAATGAAGCAGGATTTATGGTTAGAGAAAAAGATTACAGAATGAGACTTAAGCACATGCTTAACTGCTTTGCTGAGCTAAGGCCTATATGGGGGCACTGATAACTTTAACATTTGCAAAATCCTTCATGATAGCAAACCACCATTAACCCTAAAATGGTTATATCAAATGACATCATGATGCCAGCAGCTTATTAACAGAGCTTTTATTTTTAATGGAAGTAGAACTGCTTTCATAGTGTATCCTATTTCATATCTCATAAAGGTGCTGGTTTCTATCACTTTATTGCATAGATAATTTAGACTGATACCAACTTTTTTTTTCATGACAACTTAGTTCTGCAAGATAGTACTGCACTTTTATTCCTAAGGAATATGTAATGAATTTCAAATAATGTGGAAAAAAATATATGTAAGATTTGAAATTACTGTTTTTTTGAGGACAGTAGATGAAATATTAAAAATAATATGTTTAATTGGTAATTGTTCTCTGGAGAAGCAACATGTCATTTTTTTTTATATCTGATTTTAGAACAGACTGTAGATGCAGTATAGAAGCAGTTTTTCATACCACAGCTGGGTACAGTTATCATAATAAAGCAAGTTAAAGTGGGGAAAGTGGTATAATTACATGCTTGGCTTTGCAGCTCTAGGTTACTGATTCATATCCAGGTCAGATAACTAATAGCAGGAACCCATTCTCAGGAATTATAACTGATTTTGATCCTGTTCAATACACTTAAATAAGGGGACAGTATAGTGTTTATTCGATTATTTACCATTGTAAATTATTGTATATGTTGTAGCTTCAGAATAAATCAGTCCTTTCATAAATTTGATCTGAAATCAAAATCTCATGTGATGAGAAAGTCTCCGATAGTCTTTATATTTTTACTCTTTAGTATGATTATTTTTAATATATATGGCCAGACTGTGTCTTGCATCAAGATTCTCTCACACGCAAACTCCCTAATCCTCCCTAATCCTTAAGATGGTCTTCAAACTGGCCTAGTCCTTATGGTGCTGCCTATGGATTGGCAAGACTTCAGATCCCAGCAGTGGTTGGCAGGCAGACTCCAGCCTGCCATGCCCATAGTCCTTCCCTTCCCAAAGCTCACAGATATTAGGCTGGAAGCCCTTCACCTCCCCACTCAGAGACTCCCAGTTACCTGTGACCAGAGTCCTGGGAAATGGGCCCATTGATCCTCCATGTAATGAAGATCTAGTCATAAAATACTGTCTTTTAAAATAATAATAATAATAAAAAGTAAATTAGTTCATGAATGGGGAACTGCTATTGATTTGCCAGCGCAGTCTATGTTGGCTGGATATTTAACAACTCACTCAAGGCTACTGACATCCCTTGCTTGAGACATGTGAGACAGATTGCTTCCCCAGGGTACCTCCTCCATTTATTTCAAATTTCCTGTGGATTCCTCCAGTTAATGTGCATAAAATCTAATATGTGTATATATGCATATATATACACACACTCCTTTTCTGGAAGGGCACAAACTTGATCAAAGCACCATTTCACCTTTCTGTCTTTCTGCTGGTCATCATTTCTTCCAATGCTAAGGACTAAGAAGTGCAAGCAGATGTATGAGATAATCACAGCATGGCTGTGGTGGGAAGGCACCTCTGGAGACTATCTAATCCAACTCCCCTGGCTAAGCAGGACCACTTACAACAGGTTGCTCAGGACCCTATTCAGTCAGGCTTTTAATATGTCTGGAGTTGGAGAGTCAATCTCTCTGAGAAACCTGTTTCAGTGTCTGACCATGCTCACAGTGCAAAAGTCATATTCTTATGTTTAAATGGCATTTCCTGTGTTTGTTTGTGCCCATTGCCTCTCACTGGCTCCATCTTCTTTGAACCTTTTAGGTATATTATATTATATCTTTTAGGTATATAAACCTTGTATATAATACCTTAGTTATATATGCCTTATACAAAGATACCTTTAGGTACTTTCATAAGATCCTGCTGAGCCTTCTCTTCTCCAAGCTAAACAGACTGAGCTCTCTGTCTTTCCTCATAGGAGAGGCGCTCCAGTCCTTTAATCATTCTTGTGTCCCTTTGCTGGATTCTGTCTAGTGTGTCCATGTCTCTCTTTTACTGGGAAGCACAAAACTGGACAGAGGACTCCAGACGTGCCCCACCAGTTCTCAGTACAGAAAGGATCACCTCCCTCAGCCTGCTGGTGATGTTTGCCTACTAGGATGCTGCATAAGATGCTGGTGACCTTCTTTGCCACAAGGGCACATTGCTGGTTGATGATCCACTTAGGGTCCACCAGGACCCACAGGTCCTTTTCTGCAAAGCTGCTTTCTAGACGGTCAACATTTCAGCCTGCCCCTGGTGCATGGGGCTGTTCCTTCCCAGGTGCAGGACTTTGCACCTCCACATGTTGAACATCATGAGGTTGTCACTAGCCCAATTCTCCAGCCTGTCAAGTTTCCTCTCAATGGCAGGCATTGGGGTGCTTAAAGGACAAGGCCCTACAAAGGCAATCAGCTCTAGGTGGCCCAATTTGAGCGGGGAGGTTGGACCAGATGTCCTCTAAAGGTCTGTTCCAGCCTCAACCATCTGGTCATTCTATGAAATGGGAGTCTAATTCTAGTTATCTGAAGAAGGCATGTCATATACTTCTTCCTATTCAGGTGGTCTGTAGCAGACACCCACCACAATGAAATTCATCTTGGCCTGCCGTGTAATCCTGATCGATAAGCTCCCACATGGCTCACCATCCTTCCGTAGGCAAAGCTCTGTGCACTTCTGCTGTTCTCTCAAATAATGGGCAACTCCTTCTCCTTGCCTTTTTGGACTGTCCTTCCCACTGAGCCCACATCTGTTCATTGCAGCACTCCAGTTCGTATGAGCTACGCCACTGTGTCTCTCTGTGAACCCGATGAGACTGTAGCCCTGCAACTGCAGGGCAACTGCACACAGACCTCCAATTCCTCCTGTTTGTTCCCCATGGTGCACAAGCACTTGAGAGAGGCAACCCGTCACTCTGAGTTCCCAGAAAGAATATGAGGGCTTCTCACTTTCATCATGTCTGATGCTGCTCAGGCTGCTGATCTCCTGCAGCTCCTTTCCTTGGCAACATGGACCCTCCACCAGCGCCTACCTGCCAGGTGCAGGGAGGGAGCTTCATCTCCTGCTGCCCCAGCTTCAGCAAGGGGCTCCAGGCACCCCAGCAGCCTTGTCTTCCTTTGGGAGTTCGGTCTTTCTGGTGTGCCGAGGTAGCTGCTCCAGCAGGAGCTGGGGACCATGGCTTGGGAGACACAGCTCGGGGGACCACTACTGCAGAGCACCATTTCTGGTCCCATTTCCCACACCTTCTGCACAACTGGCTGCCCAAACTGCTGTGCCTGCTGGCTGACTCTGTCAACTGTGCTCTCAGGTAGGGAAGATGAAGGTTTCTTGAAGCTGAAGAAGATGTCTGGAGCTTTCCATAGGACCCATGTGGATTGCACAGCAGGAACAATCCTCATGCCCTAGGGTTTAAAGTGAAGTAGCTGCACTAAGCCACACTATGAGACCTGTGAACTTGCAGCTGGCTTGGAGGAAGTTCATCAAAGCAGAAAAATGAAGAAACACAGAGAAAGGAAATAACAAGCAGTAGGCCAAGGAGCAACAATCTGGAGCTGAGGTTTGGAAAGCGATGACTACTATGCTTCAAAGAGACAGCAAGGCAGTTTCAAGCCACACTGTTGGTAGAGAACAAAGCTCCTGCACAAATAAACAAGTGCTGACATTAGTGAATGAAGAGAGCGATTGTAAAAAAGAACCCCAAACAAACCCTGAAACAAATTCCTGACAGCGTCATTCTCACGAGGAAGGTGGCAAGAAATTCCCTTTCTCTCTCAAGCCAGTTCTGCACAACATCTGGACAAGCGATCATACATACCCCTAATGACAATTTGAAGACTGGGACAAAAACAGCAAGGAAAGGGGAGTCACAAATGGCAGATCTGAAAGATGCTTTCAAGCATCCAATGGAGTAGTTTTTCCCACAAACCACTTGCCAACATCCTGACACACAAACACCTCTATATTTATACAGTATGTGATTTATATCTTGCCAATTGCAATATTCATCTCTTTAGGGATGGCTTCTATCCATACTGGCACCAGCAAAGAGCTCACAATATTTCTGCTCTTCAGAGATTAAAAAGAAAATAACTATGTGATGTGTCAAAGAGAGGTAACAGAAGCTGGATATATGTCAACAGAAGCCTTTTAGCATTAAATACAGACAAGGTACCTGATATGCAGATCGTTCTGAAATTCATCACTTTTGAAGATAAAGCACGCAATTAGAAGGTTTTTCTTCTCTTTATGGGATGATTTATAACGCTATTTTCCTTAATAAGACATTGTGTAAATGTTTTTTTCTTCTTGTGGGATTTTACGGCTGAAACACTGTGCAGCTAGTACACACCTGTCATTTTCCTGCTTCCTTCATCAGGTTAGTGACCCAACTGCTGTGTGGTATATTCTGGGTGACAATGCAGAGACAGGGACAGCCTGTGCCTACCACAATGTCATCCGGCTGGATGGAGCCTCACATGCGTGTACAGAAAGGAAATATTCTCCCCATTTCACAGGGAATTAGAGATGGCCAGCATTTTTCCTTGCTTTTGTTGGAAAACGCCAACTCATCAAAACCAAACCTATTTTTAGGAAGCGTCTTCAAGAGTCTCCTGATTTGGGGCAGATGTTTGGAAATGCTGGAAGAAATTATTTTAATTTATTAAATTAAATCTCACCATCCCTTTGTGGACTGTATTCAAAAGGAAAACACATACAGAAAGTTAGGTTACCCAGTAACGCACACCCTGTGTTTGACTCCGGTGCTATTTAGGGTAACCTGCCCCACATTATTTAAATGCAGTCCGTCCTTTTGAAGCTGGGCCACTTTCCAGCAGGAATGCAGGAGTCATGGGAGTGGGTGGGAATACTAGCGAGGAGACTAACAGCTCTCGCTCTGAGTGCTCTGGATATGTATTCTGCTTTCTAAAGATACTTGCTACAGATACCATCTATTCCGCTAGTTTGCAAAAAACTGGGGGCTAGTTTCACACCTTCCTTCTCCTGTGTAGAAAACAACCAGAACTGAGAAAATTACAAGATTCATGTAGAGAAACCCCAAATACAGCATCGCTCTGTGGCTTCATGGTTATGAGCCTCATGAGGGATGGACTGATAGGGGAGATCCTCGGCTTTTGTTCCTCTCAGTGGCCATTTATGTATTGCACTTTAGACATATGCTGGATAAAATGGAAAGGTGCAAAGACCAAAATTGCTGTTTTCCCTCTACTAGAGCCGAGTTCAGGTCCTGACCACTAACTTGCACAGCAATATGTGCAGCTCTTTGTCCTTTCCAGCCCAGTAAATCCCGGATTCTTCCCTCCCATAGGGGCTGAAAAGCTGAAAGCTCCCTGCCAACAAGGTGCTGCCACCTTATTGCTCACCCTTTTGGCTAACCCTCCTAGATCCCGCTTCAGGGGGAGTCCAAGGAAAGTCAGCAAGGATTTCCAGTGCTCCAAGCAACAGATCAAACAAGCAGGAGTTACATATTTATAAGCAAGGGAGTCTGGTCACGGCAGCAGCCACCCCTGCATTTTGCAACGAGCCTGTGTGACCTCTTTCTTGTGTGTTTTGGGCACTTGGAAAGTCAGCGGGGTACCCAGGCTGGCCTAAGCTGGTTATGAACATTGGTTTAGCAGAGCTTTTCACAATAGCAATTTTGGACTTAAAGATTAAATTTTACCCGAGTCATATTTTCTGTTCTGGAGTCTCTTTGGGGATATGACTCACGAGCACCAAGGCAGCCAGTGCTGCGCTCTGGGATCTTTGGCTTTCCTGTAGAGGACACAGCTCGCTCTTTCTGCGCTGTCACGCAAGGTCACCGTCCAGCCTGGTGGAGCTCCGTACAGCTGTCATCATCCAGAAGAGCAATACCCAGCACTTTGTGTTTTCCAAGTGCCCTAGAAATGCTTTAGAGTAACTAAGCGTGTGTATAAGCTGTGGATTACCTGTAAAACACTCTGTGACTTCTGCAACAGTGAGGGTATTACTCTCACACAAGGAAAGGTTTACTTCATGGTCCCCTTTCCTCCCATCACCCCCTGTCTCTGCTCTCCCTACAGCCAACTTCTTCTGCCTCTCCTGTCTTTCCTATCTGAGGTTAGGTGAGGATAAAGCTTTTCTGAGATTTCTTTTAAAGCACCAGTATTTTTTTTAGGGTTTTGGACTCCACAGACGAGTACACAAATTGAAATATGAACTGTGAGAATTACTATTATAATAGAACTTGGTGAATAATTTTTCATTAGACTGGCAGTTCTGAAAATCCTGGAGAAAAGTTTGTTTGACTCACAGTAAAAGGGTTGTTGCCATTTTCAGGTTTTATTTACATTAAGAATATAATTAAAATACAGATTGAAAATATCTTTTTGGAAAATGCTAAGTGAAACAGTGATTTTAACAGACGTGTTTATTTTTTTTTAATTGGAAAAGATTTGCTGAAAACTGTAATATTGCAAAAAATTTCAGCTGACTTAAATCAGCATTTTTGGTGAAATGAAGTTGCAATTGGATTTTTGCCCGTGTTTATGAATTTCCCTACAGAACTAAATGAACACTCTTTATCATCACAGTTTATCGCGAGGAAACTAAACAGAAAGATCTAAGCAGTGTTTCTTGCTGAAGAGAGGACAGTCTTAGAGTGAGGGCTGCATTTCAAGGAACCTTTGAGCTCTGATGGATGGTATTTAGCAACGGGGCCACCGGTTTGCCCATACCTCTGCTTGTGGTTTCCATCTACCGAGTGGACACTGAAACCAACTCAACTTCAGCTTGACACAGCAGGATGAGCATCCATCAGTCAGAGTTTACATTAAAACATCAGTCTTGAAACTGCCAAAAGAGAGAAGCCAACACATGTTCACTTCAGCCATCCCTGCTCCATATGTGATAACTTATAGCAGAGTAAAATGGCAGGGTTGGAAGGGATGTTACTGGTTTCAATGCCTCAGTAAGAATTCTTCTGCCAGTGTCCTTGTCTTACAAACCACACTTCTTTATCTCTACATGATCAAGGATTACGTTGACTTTTCCAGGACTGCTGAGCCAAAAATAAAAAAAAAAAAAGCAAACATAATTTCACCACTTGGGAAAGTTAATGATGTAAATCAAAACCAAGAAATGCCCCTTCAAAACTCAGTTTCCTGAAGCTTGTAAAGAAAAAAAAATGGAGCCAGATATCCTGAATAGAGCAAAAGAAACCAGAGATAGCCAAAAACTTCCCCAAGCAGAGAAGAAATTTTTCATTGGGGTAAAGCTTGGTGAGCTGGTCTCTGATCCACAACTTCTTTGTGACACAAGTAGACATAACACAGAATCTCAGCTTTCCACTTTTGTAGGTCATCAGGAAACAAAATGATTTCAACAAATGTTGCATGTACATGTGTGTGTGTGCACCCTATTGGGCACTATTAGTATATCATTACTTAGTATAACTGATAAGGTACGTTTCCCAAGACCTCTCTAAAGTTCTTCTCGTTAACATGCATAATGAAGGTCTGTATTACTTCTGTAGAACTTCTAGATTAATCTAACGTACTGATTGTCATTAACAGAAAATATATTCTGCAGTGACTTACGTGTATGTCAAAATCAACACAAAAGATTCTCCCCCCACGTATTAGCAAATATTTTTCTGTCAGTTAACAAAACCCCATATATAACACAAATTTTTTCTGCACCTGTGTTCCATGAGGTTTGTATTTGATGGATTTGGTTTTGAATGAAAAAAAGATGCTTATATAGTCTAGTAAAATATATATTCATGGGTACAAACTTCTGTGTAGTACAAATTTGAAATCTGTTATGTACCCTCATCCAATGAATATTGTTGCTAGAACCTGGACATGTAAAGAACTTATGTGTAAAAAGAACTGCAGATGAGAAAAATAAAAATCATGTGCATTATAAAAAATGTTAATAGATAAATAGCAGATGATTATGCATAGACTGAAGACTTACACTCCCAATTTTGTGAGTAATGTATGTTAAAATAAAAATTGTACCTGGTAGCCCTTTTTATATAGAATTTACATTTCATATGTACCTTTATGTGTGTAAATGCAGCCTGCTTGTTTGTGTGCGCATGTGCATTCGCGCCCATCGCATATTCTGTTAAAATGTTGCTCTCTAGCACGGACCCACTTCAGTCCATTCTTGAAGTGTCAGAATGAAGAAAGGACCCCATGACACACACAAAGCCAACGTGTTCTGTTCTTATTCCTCTATCCTGCTGGACTCCTTCAGGTGCTCACCCGGCGGTGCCGATCTGCACCGTGCCCACCTACAAAGCAACAGCCGATGCTGCACACAGACAGCAGGGTTCTTCTAGACCTCAGCTCCGTAAATATTCAGGTTTGGGACTGCAGCACCACCTGCTTTTGCACAGCCTAGAAGTAATAGAAATCGAGCACTTTATCAAAGGTCACAAGCAACATGGTGAGGGCGACTGGTCCTACCCTGTCCCCGAGGTACCAACGCTCTGCGGCGTGAGAGACAAAAATGGGGAAATGTTCCTATTTCCCATGGACTTCTCTGGAGGAGGTGGGTTGGTAGGATGCTCCAGGAATTGGTTTTATTCGGGACTGTGGTTCGGAGCACCACACACCCGCGTCTCCTGCCATTCTGTGTACTGCCAAATTGGGATCTTCTCTAAGTTTTAGAACAAGAACATCTTCTTCCTATTTCTGTATTTCTGGCCCAGTTGAAGTAGAAGGATTTCACCTTCGTGTCGCGCTGCGTTCACACCCCGACCTGTAATCAGAAGTCTGAATGTTGAAGAAAAGGCGCAGGACAGAAATACTCCACAGCTGCCAAGTGCATAAACACAAGAGCGGTTCCAACAACGTATTTTTTAAATGTTTCATAAAAATGAAATTAAAAAAAAAAAAAACAACACGTTATTCATTAACACCTGGAGTAATATTTCACGGCATGTTATTATATTCTGAAGTAGTTACCACTTTGTTACTGATCCGGGTTGGTGAAACAGCACTCCAGCCTTGATTCCCTGGGCTTAGGTAACCGAGCGGTGAGTGGAAACCTGCGAGTCCTCTATTCAGTTTGGTAAACACGGGCTTGTCTGTCACTTCTCATTGTTCCTCTTCAAAGTACAGTCGCCACCTTATCTGGCAACGGCTTTCTTGAAGAGCGCTGCTCATGTGAAATAATCTTTCACCGCCGAGGCCAGCGTTTCCCTAACACAAGAAGAAACATTTATCTTGCTGTTAATGGTTAATTAATTTTGAAAATGTATATTACAACACAGTATTAAAAAAAAAAAAAAAAAAAAAGCCAGGCTGGACAATGGAACAAAATGTCCCTTCCTCAAATTGACTCCTATTTAGTTCCTCCAATGTCATCCAAAACACAGATAACTTTTCTTTCATGAATTGTTCTCCTGAATGATTTATACATGTTGTGTTATCTGAGGCCCTTTCCAGATCCCCTTGTGGTTTCAGCCAGCCATCAGCTGCATAATTGTTAATTTTAACACTATAAAAGATTCTGATGCCGAGGAGATAAAGCGTCGGAGGAAGAATTAATTGAAATGTATCTTCCAATCACACTGGTTCCCTACTTCCAGTTCCACAAAAATTATACATTGGATTTGAGGTTAAAATAAATTTACATTTGTGCTACCCATAAAGCTTTCGGACTAGTAGAAAATAGATAAGTTAATTGTTTCTAAAACCCATAAAGGGTTTACCCTGAGAATAATTCAGGGCAGTCTCCTGTTCATAGCCCACAGCTCCGTGAGCAGCCGGATAGAGGATTCTTCCCAAGCTACTGCAGACATAATTGGTCAGGAGATATGTGACAGGAGTCTTTTACAACAGCAGGTGATAGACTGACAGAAAAGGAGCTCAAGCTCCACCAATATTTAATCTGGATATTAAACACTCTATGTTTCCTAGAGCTACTAATACTTTTTTTTTTTTCCCCCAGTGTTTACTCTCTGCCTGTATGCTTCAAGTGAAGTATTATGAGGTAAAGCTACCAGGTTTTGATTCTTTCATTTACATTTTTATTATAATTATATAGATACATAGAAAAACGTGCAAAATTAGTTTTAAGGGCTATTTGGAGGGAACACAGTTGGGGCAAATTGATTCAGAGATCATGGGATTCGTATCTCCTTTTTGGTTAGATAACTGTAAAAGGCCAACCTCATTTAACTGAGGTCCCCAAAATAGGCTAAGAATACTGGCTAGATCCCTGTTCAGCCTTTGTTTGAACGCTAGAGCTGTTAATAAATGTCTTTTGCCAGATTCTTTAGAAACGGTTTTCGCTGTGTACTACGTATGTTTTCTGAGTGCAGAGGAGAGTAAAAAGAAGCAACAGAGTCTGATGCTTTATTTTTTCACCTTCTGTTCACAAGGGGAGTGGGAAACTGTATCAGAGCACCAGCTTCTCATCTGTACAAACCCCAGATCAGACCCTGCACGTGGAAAAAATCGTGGAGGTTTCATCTCAGAACTAAGCAAATGTTTGTCCACACAATAAAGACACCACATTTCTGCCGTAAGGAGACACAGTGTGAAAACAGCAACAAACTGAGATGAAGGAGGACTGGGAGAAGCTGGGAGGGAAAGCTTGCACAGCACCTGCCCACACTGTACTTGGATTTAGTCCATTTTGTGAGTCCTACTTTCACGAATACCAAATTCAACAAACACAGTGTAAGAGAAGACGGGTGTTAGAATCTGCTTTACGCTAAGATGCATTATCACTTGAAGAACATTTTATTGCTTAGTAAAATGCTCGATATTTCCCCTCACTATTATGCCTCTCTCAGAAAATAGCAGCATGTTAGTTGTTTCAAGTCACAGAGAAAATGCAAGGATTATACATCTGTAATTTTAGGACACAAAGGCACACAGTCCCAAAGCAAACAAAGGTGCCAACTGAGCTGAGAACATACTTAGATATTACACAGCATATTGTATTAAGAACATAAAAGCATCATCAAAAGCTCTCCTCAGCAAAGCCCAAGTATATGGGGCATACAGGGCCAGAAATGGGCAAAGTTTAGTCATTACGATTCATGGAAAATAATTCCCATTTCTCAGCAATCCGTGTCCTTAATTGCATTTTCTGTATAAGCTGAATGTAGGTAGGTAGAACTGTAGGCAGAATTACAATGCAGCAACAGAGCACCAATGACTTTCTAAGCCTGGGATATTGGGTATTTAATTTTGCTTTTAAATCCATACTGTGGCGGGCACTTATGCAGACAATAGAAAAGGAGATATGTCCCAATCAGTTTATAAGATAGTACGAAGAAAACGCATAATAGAGCAACCAGATATATATAAATAGAATAATACAAAGAAATCTAATCTACTGCAAAGCCATAATTCAATCCTTCTGCAACACAAGTGCAAAGCTAAACTGGCTTATGAATAGCACAAGAATCCACATAGCCAGAACTATATAACCTATGTCAAATCAAAACCCTTGAATTATTGTTTATCATTGTTATTTCTTTTTAATAATATTTTTTTTTTAAAAAAAGGAAAAATATCTAATGACTGTCAGGAAATAAGCATTATTAAGTTCTAATTTTGTACTGAGCACATACAAGAAATGATAAGGTTTCTGTGCTCTCTTTCCACCCTCCCTTTCCCCCTCCTCCTTATCCTTTTCTTTTTTTCTCTGTATGTTTATGTGTTCGTGTTAGAGGCGGGGAAAAATGAATATTGAACATGGGAGACAAATTCCAGCCTGGCTTACATCTTGTGCAATTCTCCTGTTTTCGGGTCAGTAGGGATTTGTCTCATACCTTGTGACCCGAACACTTAATTGGAGTTCAGGGTCTTGTGAGGTGGTTTGTTTTTTGTTTTTTTTTCTTTAGAAATTTCTAATGGAATCAGATCTCTCTGATAAAACCTATTTATTTACAAGGACTTCATGAAGTTCCTGTTCCCCGAGAAGGGGAAGATTCAAGTACTCAGCTCGAAGACTTCCTTTCTAGATTTTTTTTTTTTTCTGGTGGCCACAGTCTTATTATTTTGTTCAGGCTCTGTCTCATTTCTCTGTATTAATTCCCGTGGCGCTTTTCTTTCCCTCCTCCACAGGCACACACAGACTCGCATACACATCCTGCTCCATTAAAAACAACAGTCAGCCAAACCCCTCTCCTACACCCAGCCTTATGCCGTGTGCTGTGGTTTTGAAAGGTAACAGTATGCTTTTGTTTGGGGTGGAGGTCGCTATTATTTCGTAAAGCAGCTTAACTGTTTCTTACAGCTGCGTTAAAAGAAGGCGGTGGTTGCGCCTGGAGCTTCAATGACATTTCACCCAACCCACAACACAGGGGAGGTAACTCGGGATAGGGTAGAGCCTAAGACGGGAGAGACAAATGAGCTCCCTCAGAGAGGTGGAACGAGTCTTTTTTTTACATAATTGACATAGTAGATGACAATTAGTCCGAAGAGCTAAGCATTACTCAACGTAAATAAAGCCCACCGTCTGCAAACTGCTTCGGAGACCAGTGATAGAAATGTTACTTGATGGTGCACCGCTCCATCTCTCTGGAGCAGTTGGTGGAGGGCTCTCCCTCAGCCACCGGTCATTGCTCCATGGCTGGTGCAAGAAGCGGGCGCTGGGATGATTAACGGGTTGAGCCACAGCTGAAAGAGCCAGGAAGGACAGCTGTAACTTCAGTCTAGAATAAATGCATGTACTTTGTACCTGGGAACAGTTATGAAAAGTGTCTCCGAGTGATGGGAGGCTGTAAGATTAATGCACATAAATTACAGTGCTTTAAATCCTCATGCGGACGCCTTCACTCAATTTCTAGAAGAAACTCCTGTAGAGTTGCACATTGAAGTTGAAGGATTAAGTGGAAGTGAAATCAAGCCATTTTCCTCCTAAATAAGAGCACCTGTGTGCAAGTTCTAGAAACCTCAACTTTGTGTCCTTGCCTACACTACCTTAATGTCCTAGATGAACACTTACCATTATTTTTTTCTTTTTCCCTAATTTGTTGAAAGGTTGCATTCAAGATCAAAGTGATTTCTTCATGGACACAAATACGTATTATGGACAGGTTTATCTTGTTGAGGTGGAGAACCTGTTTCAATAGCCTGTCCTTGAAAGCTAATGCTTCCAGTTCGGTTTTGAGTGCCACTGATAAAGATTGTAATACAGCTTACGTATCTGTGCTTCTTAAATTTGTTGTCATAACTATCGAGGCAAATGATCTTAGAGCACTGTTTGTGGTTTCATCAATGTTAGAGACAATGAGACAAATTGTCAACTAAGATAAACAAATGCGGTGCCAGGGATTTCTCCACAGAAATTTGCCAGCTCAGTGGGGAACTGGTCCAATCTTTGGACACGTAGACTATTAGTGAAACCCTCAATCATTAAGATATATGAAGCTATACCAATTTTCCTGCAACAGCTTTCAGTGCTGTGGATAAGTGTGTTCCTCTCTGCTGGGCTTATTTAATTCTGGAAAGGTGTCTAGGAGAGTCAGGAGGAGCCGGAAACTCAGAATTGCTCATGGATCAGAGGGCTTTGAAGAGCCTGAGGAACTCATGGGGCGAGGGGTGTGGGAAGCCAAGTATCATGAGGTTGGGTGTGACTACAATGCAACCAGGAGCCTGGAGCTTTGGAGAGCTGTTTGTGAGGAAGGTGAGGAATGACATTAGGAGATCCTCACCCCCCTCATTCCCATCTGTTCCTGCATATCTAGTCTAAAAACCAGCTGGTCCCCAGAGTCTTGTGAGTTAGCAGAGTGAGAGTGCAAGGAGCAAGGCAGAGGAACCTCTTTGGACCTCTTACCTGTGCCACCACTGCCCCTGCTGGCTAGTGATACTACTGCAGTGGGAGCTTTTCTGCCAGTCTGCTGGGGGAGAGGAACTCTGGTTAGGGATGGGATGGACATAGAAGTTATACATGGATTTTCCTCCTTCATTTCCAGAGGTAAAAGGCAAGCTTCAGGCTCCATTCATGCCTTGTTGATGCTCCAGGCCAGATCCCATTGACTGAGGAGGCCTGTTACAGGCTGCTCTCTAATGGCCTTACACATTGATAATCACTGATAAACCAGCTTCAAACACCTTTCTCCAATACTTCGTTTTCATAAGTAAACATAGCATACAAACAAACTGCCAGTGAAGACGGGCCTATGCCAAATCCATCTGATTTTGAAATACTATGTGTTGGCTGCCGAGCAAAGAAAAAAAAAAAAAAAGGAAGGCTTAATTCCTCCCACCACAGCAGCTGTGAAATTGTGATCAGCAGGACTGCTGAGGATGGTGAACAGCTTTGTGAGCTTGTGGTAGTGTTTCTGTCCCAAAGGAGAATTTAACTTCTTGACACCTTTAACTCTGGTCCAGCATTACCCTTCCCTAAGAGGGCTCATTGTTTGAATTTCAGTAACTAGCACATAGGATGAGGTTCCACGAGTGGGTTGTGCTGACCTCAGACTGTGCTGCTGCTGATACAGAAGGTCCCATCTTTCTCTTTGCCTTCATCTTTCCAATGCCTCCTGTTCACTGGCGTTAGCCATCAAATGGGCATTTGTGTGTTGGTGCAAGCTACTGTTTTCTTTCTTTTTGGGATGGTTGGTTTTTAGCTGGATCAGCCCTCTTAGCTGACCACAGCTTTCAGTGCCTGTGCAGAGCAGGAATAGTTCTAGGAAGGCTCTTGGAATGTGTCCTCACATATATGTGAGGCTTTTGGAATGTGTCCTCAAGCTGTAGTATGGGCATCCTTCGGGGATATATTAGATCCTTCTCTGCCAGTGATGTAAGGGGTAAAAAACAGGCTTTTGGTTTCTATCTCGGTGCTGCTATATCTGGACACTGAGGTTAGAAACACTTGCAGTGACATCAGGTGGCATTGTGGTGTGTCTCGTATGTGCTATCCTTACCTTCTGTCAGAAACCTCACCGGTGCAGAGGGTGGCTGTCCAGTTGAATGAGGGTCTTGGGTGGAGTGCTTGTATGTCCAGACCAGTATTGGGCTCAGTTCCAGGCTTCAGTGGGAAATACTCATTGTAGTGGGGGCACTGGAGACAATTGTTCCTCGTTAACTCAGGGACAGCTGCTCTCTTTGTACCGAAGAGCCTGGAGAAGATTCTGTCTAAAAATCCTATGGGTAGGTTGGAAGCAGGACTGTTCAGTTAGGCGTCCTCACCAATATCGCTTTGAAATTTACTTCGTTATTTACCTCCCCTCCTACCTGCCAGCCGTCAGATTTGTTGGTCCTTGCATAACTCGGCAAGGCTTGTTTTTGCAGGCTTTTTCTGGATGAAAAGAAGGAACGATAGCAGAGCGCCCTGGAAAAGTCCTCACCGAGGGGTGCGGGTTGAGACGGGGAAAGAGGACGAATTCCTGCCCCGATGTTTTGTCCAACCCGTGAAGCCACAGCCTGGGACCGGCTCTGTATTTGAATCAGACCAATTTAAATAAATAATCATTAAAGAACAACAATCACCTGAGCCCTGATCCCCAATGCAGAAATGAGTTTGCTATCTACACAGAGCTATCTGGTTGGGTTGTTTGTGTCAGCTGAATATAATACCTGGTGAGTTCACACCCAGCTATTTACATCTCTATGCTAAGATCCAGGAGCATGTAAACTACAGAGAAATCATGCTTAAATTAAATATGCTTAGCTTCCTCAACAGAGAAAAGGTTGGGGGAGGGGGGGAAGAAATGCAAAGTTTTCTTTAATAATTTTATCTCTAAATATTCCTACAGATCAAGTACCCACTGAATTATTTCTGATTTCTTGTTAGAATAATCACATGCACACAAATGCACAGCGAGTAAAGTTTCGGTGCATTTTGCATTGTTAGACTTCCCATATCCCGGATTCCCCATCGTGTTCAGTCCTGTGTAGATAGTTATAGTAATGATCTTTTATTAACTTGGCTGGAATAACTGCCATGACTCTCAATAATGACATTAGTGTTTAGGTATTTGTATGTCTAAGCACTTACATAAGTAATCATATCACAATGTCAACTTATTGTACTTATTATTTTGCAAATGTTACAACCGCCACCTCCTGTTAAACACAAAAAGAAAAAGAAAAAAAAAAAGAAGAAAAACGTCAGAGTGCCTGAAGGAATCCTGACGGTTTTAATTTATTGTTTTGTCTTAAACTCTCTGTGCTGTGAGCCAAAATAAACTAATTGCCTCTACACTTTGAGGTAAAACTCTCCTGTTAAACTCTTCTCTGCCTCTAAGAAAATCAAAACATCCATAAGCATTGAAGGGATGGCACTCACACATCCAGCAGGCAAAGAGAAAGAGATCCTTTCTTCAGAAGGAAAAGGTTTGTGTCCTTTCAGTTTTTCCAGCAATGGTAGGAACTGAAAGTTCAGCAGACTCCATATCTTTAAGATAACCAGTCATGCCATTAAACAGGGAGAGAGATAAGCAGCAGATAGGTGACTGGCAACAAAGTGGTTTCATGAACTGGCCTTTTACCTAGGAGGACCTGAGCTCAACGGTGAAGTCACGAAAGAGTTGGTTTGGCCAATTTTAATTTACCATCTGCCTCCAATGAACCTGGGAAGCAGCTTGGGAGAGCTCATGTATTTCAGCAGGCTTTGAGCGAGGTCTTTAGAGAATATACCATGCTTTCTGTATTATATCCAAGATCATTGGGTTTTTACAGCAAACAAGTAACTTATTTTTTATTTTCCGTCTATCTATCACACACATAAAACTGGGGGTGGGGGGTGGGGTGAGGACAGAGACGGGGATGGGACAGACACACAAACCAACTCATAATAATCCTATTCCAGAAAATCCCAACATTAATGCTGGTGTGGATTGTACGAAGGTGCTTCACGCTTTACCTGTCCATGTAATGACCAGGAGAAGAAAAGGACACCAGTTTCACATTTTCCATGAGGCAACGGGAACATTTCCATGTATTTTAGTAGGCTGGGGTCATGCCTTCTGTTTGTGCTTCCGTGAACTGTGTTTTAAAGTGTGGCTCCACTGAAAGATAACAGCTTTATTGCTGTTTTTAACAGGGTCACTATGTCAAATGAAGCCAGTGAAAGTCTGTGGCGTTTCACTGGTCAGACACAGGTACTGCTATTGCTTTTGTTGTACAGCAGTATTAGCACATCTAATAGGTATACTTGCAGCATTATTATGGGATTATAGCAATAGAGAAGATTATTCATTAATTCCAATTTTTTTTCTGGCATTTAGCAATTTAATTAAGCTACTTTTCAAGCAGAAGGGCACTTAACACATGCTTTAAAAAGAAGGCTTTTGGGTAAAAAACATACGTAGTATATCTTGTGGTCTGCTTCTTGTTTTTCTGTGTATTGTTAAAAAAAAAAAAAAAAAAGATATGGCACTCCTGACAATTCTTCATTTTAGCATCATCTCCAGCTGCTTTCTGTCACACAAAGGCTATATGCACAAGAGCAAGTCTCTTTATTTAAACCATAAATTCATCATCTACATCATCTACGTCATTGTAACTGCCGACCATCCCACATTCTTAACTTACAGTGCATGTGAGATGGTTTGTACTTTTTTTCCTCTGAAGGAAGGATGGAAATGAAGGATCATTTCCAGTTATTTCCCTTTCTTTATCCCGAGTTTACCATGCACGTAGACACTCACAGTTGAGGAGCTATATGGGCATGTTCACATACTAGCTTACCTCTAGGAAACTTGTTCAGGTAACTCCTGGCTCAGCAGAACCAGGCTCCGGTTGCAAAATGGAGTAAAGACCCAAATAAATCCAAGAAAATTGAACTTTATATAGTCTTTGTTAAAACCATTGTTTAACCATCCTACTTGGAAAAGAGTTGAAGCATTAAAAAACTGGAGGGGGTGAACAAGAAACAATGCAACAATCTGTTTCTATCATAAAGCATAAATGTGCTTTGGGCCGATTCCATTCAGAGTATACAGATATTTTCAAGGCATTTAGGGCATAAAATCCCATTGAATCTCCTTGAGGGAATTAAAATCAATGGAAATTAGGCACCCTTGTACTTTAAAAAATCTGTGCTGAATTCTTTTTAGGTCTTTTAGAATATCCAAGTCTGAATTACTTACTTTCTGGGTAAATGAGTATTTTTGGCATGACTCTATAAACAACATCTGATAAAATGTAAGAAAAAGACTATGAGAGAACTGAAAACCAAAAGACCTCCTTCTGGAAATTTTTATTTTATTTTTACCACTGAACTAAAAAGATGCCTCCAAGAACACTGCAAAACTCCTTGCTCTTTCAAAGATCTACCATTTAATGTATGTTCTGCTCTCTTATTCTTTCTATAGAATCAGTAATAAAAGTCAGATTTTCAATATGAAACACTAATGAAAAACGCCTTTATCTTTTACACCACTGGTAATAAGCATCCTCACATGGGAAAATATTATGGAAGAAAATAAAGGTTATAGTAAAGTAAAAGGTTACAAATGTCCTTGCATACTACATGCAAAGATACCCTAAACAAATTTTATATGCCAAGGGACAAATTTGTCACTGATTTGGTACACCATTTTGCCAGTACTATTGAACAATGATAACCCTTCTTTTTTTCACGCTGTGTAACATAACGCAATTCCAATAATGGTCATCAAAAATTTAATATAAATTATAATACAATAATTTATAGAATTAAATACTGTCATCCTAGATCTAGGGAACACGGGCTGTGAACCAGCAGAACATCTGGACTCTCAGGAGCAAAAACGATGCATGAAGAACTGAGTTAAAGTTGATTCTTCCCAGGTCACAGATCCATACAATGCCAGGCAGAAGAAAACTCCAGTCTTAGGCCTTTGTCACTCTTGCCAAATTAATCTTACCTGTTCTTAACATCCCTCAGTGTTCCCACAGCCTTCCCAGGCAAGGGGGGTCTCTGCGTATCTATCCTCACTATTTGCAGCTTGTTTTTTCCAGCATTTAACTTGAATTCACATCTTAAGCTCATTACCTCTTATCTATCCTCACAAACACAATTTAATCCCCTCGTATTAGCATTTACCTTTTATACCCTTAAAGACCATTTTGTCTCCTAAAGTCTTCTCCTCTCCAGATTAAGTAACAACATTGATTTCAATCTTTTCTTGTAAATCACATTTTTCAGACCTCTGGTCAGTCTTGCTGTATTCTGTCCAGTGACTCTGCATCTTTCTTAAAGTCCAGTGCTGGACAAAATGCTCCATCAGAAGCCTTTATGAGGCTGAAGAAGTAGAAGAGCTCAGTGTTTCGTAGCTCTAATTATTATTATTAATCTGTTTGCTTATTATGAGATGATTATACACCTGTCAAGTGTTCATAAGGACAGGCTATTCAAAATAAGATCGCTTTTTCAAAAAGAGAAAAAAAATCTAATTTGGGACATGAAAAAAGTTGTTTAACAGTTATTATTAGTGAAACTATACATTTAAGTGAAAAAAAAAAAAATCTAGCCAATGTAATAATGTGATAATCTCAGTAAGATTTAACTGTTCGACTGACTTCAGAAAATGATAATTTCTCTTCAATGCCCATGCCAAGGAAAGCCATTATATATCCTACTGTGGAAAATGAAAAGTCTGCTGTGAGGATAGTGCAAAACTTAGCAGAATCCCAAGAGCTGTGGTAAGGATGGGAGCCAAACAACCATGAACTCCTCAGTCCTTGGGCTTTTGTATGACTATACTCACAGAGCACCCACAAAGTGGAGGGACTCCTTTCCAGCAGAACACTCATGCAGAGGCAGAAGTGCCTTTTCTACCCTCGGGCAGAAAAGCTCATCCTGAAGCACCTAAAATAAGTGGTTGCAAAAAGTGAAATTGTCAGCTGTCCGAATCAAGAACACTAAATATCATCCTTTTTATGCTATCGGGGTCTAGTTGATCTAAGTTGAGCTAGACTCTTCTCAGACCACATTTCCATGGGCAATTGAAGACCATCTTCCAGTTTAGTCTTGTCTGAAACTGCTCCTCAGTGGAAACCAAAGCATGGTGAGTGAGGACAGTGAAGAGCTTTGCTTGGAAAGCTGTGGCGCTCTGCTAAAATGCAAGTGCAAGGACTAATGTAGGTGTGGGGTGTAGGTGTAGGCACCCTCTGTGTTTAACTTGTCTGGTCACTAGAACTGGCTCGTGACCATTAGCTTTGAACTTTCCTGAGTGACGTGGTATTAAAGAACAGATATTTTGATTCCCCCTAACCAAATAGAACACAGAAACTGGCCATTCTTACAGATGAACTGTCCATAAAGAAGTAAAGGCCATGAATTTATGTCCATACATTCTTTCCATTATGGGCCTCCATTTCCTATTTGTCTGCAGTCAATTAAAAAGTCATTATAATCAGGAGGCAAACAGCAAAGACTTATGCTTAGCTTTTCTTCAGAGGTGAATAGCCCAAACGTTTAACTTTGATCTTCCTGTTAACCTCCTTGTGTGCACTTACAAATCCTGAAGTGCCTGCCAAAGGTTTCCAAACTACAATCTCATCCACTGAAATCGAAGACCTTGTCTTCGAAATTGCATAGAATTTTTGGGACCTGTCTAGCACCCAGGACTAGCAAAACAACCTTGTGTGGTTTATGGTTATGAATCATCCTTGAACAAAACTGGACTAGTCATCAAAATGTATTTATTCCAGAAAAAAATCCTCTATGCCTGCTGGACAGCCCTAAGAAGGGAAACAAGCTGATCATTGTCAGTGTAAAATTTCAATTTAATTTAAACATAAAAATGTTCAGAGATCTTTCTCCCTCTGAAATGACCTCCTGGTTAAATAGTTTTGTGATCTTCTCCAAGAACATCTAATCTAATTTACCATTCCACAGTGACGGTCCGTTTGCAGAACAGTCTCCTACCCTCTACTAGTTCAGAAGGCACTCAGCCCTCACTCTTTGGCTGTTCTCTGGACAACAAAAAAGGTGAAGGAATGAGGCAGAAGGTAGGCAAGCAAGAGAAGATAGAATGTGGGGACATCAGTTATGGATTCCTGACCTTTGCTGAGGGACTGGTGACATTTTAAGAAGCTTATGAATATAAAGAAGCCTCCAGTAGAAGATACCAAAAAGTAAAGCTCACCTTTCCTAACCGTGAACTATAAAACCACGTCATACAGTCCATACAAGACAGCAACACGGCAATGTTGAGGTCCATTTCTTTGGAAAAGGGAACCACGAGCCCTGCTCAGCTCCTTTGAAGAAAAGCTACAGGCGATTGGTCAAACAGGAAAACTTGGACCCAAGACAGCCAGCAGTCTCCATCCATATCAGCTCTGATTGCACCACGCAAGGGAGAGGAAGTTTAACACATCTGCATTACATGATGAACTTTAGGCGGTAACTCCTTGTGCTTGAGAAGTATTTAGCTGCCCTTTCTGGAACATCCAAGCCTGCCCAGGAACTCCGCAGTGAGACTAATTCTCTTCTTCCCATCCCCAGACAGGGACTAGTCATCCAGCAGTCAGGGACTAGCATGTAACCATCCAACTCTTCTTTTTTTTTATTTTTGTTTGTTTGTTTGTTTTTTGTTCTAAGACTTCCTTGTCTGCTGTTCTGATTCCTCATCCCAGGGCTGCAAGGCTAACAGGATTAAAAAGTGGCGAAAAATCCAGTCATTAAAGTACATGAAAATAGCTTGGATTACAAGCAGAGTGCATGCTGATCAGCTAAGTTTTATCTAGTCTCTTCGCAAATCAGAACAGGCTGCATTTTAAACTTTTCTTTTAAACTTTTCTTTATGACTACAAGCAGTAAGGAGCCCATCACCACCCTCTGCTCGGAACCGCCACTGATGCTTGTGGCAGGTGTTCCTGCAAGAGCAACCCGGGTGTCCTAAAGCACAGAGATCTGGGGTTGCTTTTAAAAGCTAAATCACACTAAGCCACCAAAAAAAAAAAAAAAAGCAGAACATATTCTACCCTTACCGAAATCATAACATTTAATTTTCAAAAAAAGTACAGGACTTCTCTACGCTTCCCAA
Source organism: Gallinago jamesoni (assembly GCA_025769975.1). Lineage (NCBI taxonomy): Eukaryota > Metazoa > Chordata > Aves > Charadriiformes > Scolopacidae > Gallinago > Gallinago jamesoni. Next base: position 153,288,611 of record JAOQGH010000001.1, read on the forward strand.
ACTGGTAAAAACTTTGTTAATTCTCTTTTAACTTAAAATAGCAAACCCCATAAAGCAATGCTTTTATTATAAAAAGTTTACTCTCCAGCTGAGCGTTTGAGTGCCAAGTTCCGTCCAGAATCACACTTTCACAGCCAAATTAGAAACTATAAACTTAGAAACCAGTGTTTTATGATAGAATCCTTTGCCAGGCACTTCACTAGAGCTTGGGCTACCAGCTGCTCTAATAATAAGTGAATGTTATTGAAAAATAATAATACCGAGTATTTGGAAGCACTCTATAAAAGCAAATGAATGACTTTAGCGGTTTATCCACAATAAAGAACTCACGGGGTAAAACTCCTTCTCCCGCTACAGGTGTCCCCGACTTCGCAAGAGGGAAAAGGCTTAAGAGCGTTCCCAAAACCTGCCAAATTCCAGCCAAGCAGCGAAGTTAACCTGCTAACCAGTCGGTGTGTTTAAGGCACCAGCGTGCCCGGCAACTTTGGGCAGCTGAAAGGGGCGCGGGGTCCGGTGGCTTGACGGTACCCGACGGAAAGAAAAAAGGTCGGCTTCCCGAGTTAGCGTGTGGCCGGGATGCAGTGCGGGAAGCGAAGCCGGGAAAAGGCGGAGTGGGAGGGAGGCTCGGGAAATACCGGGGAGCGGTGGATCTGCCGAGCATATGAGCCAGCTTTTCAGGCGGGAGGCAGGGGGAGGCGGAGATGGCTATCGGGGTAACCACTACTCTTCGCCTCCTTTTTATCTCTTTGACTCGCCACCCGGTTATTAGGCACAAATAAAAATCAGGTGGAAAGGCGCCGGCTTCTTCGAAACTCACTTTCAACTAATACGGGCTTTAAATTTTAAAATAATAGGAGCAGCATCCTAAAGCCCCGGGGCACCAGCGCTGAGGTGCTGTTTGGTCAGAAACCGGACAGTGTTTGGAGTGGGACTTAATTCTTCCAGTAGCAACCTGGCAGAATTAACGTATGGGTATGGAGAAGATAGTCTAAACCCCCCCCTTTAATATATATATATATATTTTTAAAGCGCTTTGATCTTGCTTGGTGTAACACAGCCCTGCATTCTGGAAATTCTTGTTTAGCCTCCGTGTGATAATGCATCTGCTCGGGTGGGTCGTTCCCCCCCCCCTCCTCCTACCCCCCCTTCCCGACAGCAGAAGGAAAGATTGCGCCCTTGAATTTCCATGCGTCAGGAACTGACAGGTCAAAGGCAAGTAAATCACATTATACACGATTGTATTGTTATTGTATCGATAACAGCGCATTATCAGAACAATTAACACACTCGCACAGCTACCCGGAGATCACAGTAGTGGTTTAACAAAAATCCAGATAAGTAACTAAACTCCGATAAAGCTTTCACTTTTTTTTTTTTTTTTTGTGTTTGGGGATTTGAAGGCTCTCCGAGAGAGAGAGAGACACTCTGGGTGTGAGCGTGTGTGTGCGCTGTGCGGGAAGCGGCTGCGGGGAGAGGAGCCTCCCCCACCATCCTCCCACTGCCTCAAACCAGGGGGAGACCTGGGACCCTCCGGTCGCTCCCAACCCGTGTCCAACCTTGCTCCAAGCGGAACTGCTAAAGAGTTCCCATCACTTTGCGCAAAGCCTCTCTCGGCGGCAGCTGAGGAGGGAGAGGCAGAGCTCCTCTCACCGCAAGCCGTGTGTGCGTGTTTTAGTAGCCAGGGGTTACCGCCAGCGTGAGGTGAGGCGGGGGAAGCCGGGGGGAGAGGGGAGGGAAGCACTTTGGAAACGAGACCTTCGAATACAGTATTTCATTTGCAACTAGAAAAAAAAAAATCTTCTTGAGCCAGTATTGAGCCGTTTATAGATTTCAGCCTGCGAAAGGTTCGGGTACAGTAATTTATGAACCAATAAAATCTATTACCGTTTTCACTCTTTGGAGGACTGAACGTAATCAGAAACATGCGCAGATGAAGTCACGGGTTTGCAAACGGAGACATTTTTGGAAGAGAGCAGCCCATGAGTTGAGGCATCTTCTCCGCTGGAAGTTGCGCAAGCGCTTCCTCTTAGGCCGGTTCACCTGCGGGGACGTGCCAGCCGGTGGCCGTGCCGTCCTCGGAGAACCGTGGGGCAGATGGTGACCACTCACCCTAGGAACCCCCCCGGAGCCTGAGCAGACACCCGTGGCCGTGGCTTAGAGCCCTTCTCCTCTTGTGGAAGAGCCGGCCGCTCGGTCTGCCCGCACCTTCCTTTGCCACCGGCGGGTTCAGGCGGCGGTACCCACGGACGGGCCCACGGGCAAAGAAAGTTCGCGGTGGGGGGTATTCACCTGTGCGGGACCTGCCAACAGCAGGGGGGCTTACCCAGGTGCCCGCCTTGCGTGCTTTAGGCGACTCGGTCGCCACACCGCACCGTCGCCGCCCCGACGATGCGGGCACAAGGTGGTGGGGGGAGGGGGGGGGGGGTGGTGTCGGAGAGAGGGTCGGGATGGAAGGAGCGTGGCTGGAGCGAAGAGCTGGGAAAGAGCCCCGCTGGAGCCGAGCCCATTCGGGGGCTCAGCCCCCCAGTCCCCGCGCTCCGGGGGATGCGGGGCCGGGAGCCTCCGGGACCGCCTTGGTGGTGGCAAGGGAGAGTCGCAGCTGCTGCTTCTTCACCCTCCGCATCCTCGCATCCCCCGAGTAGATGTTTTTTTGGCTCTCACCCTGCTCATGGCTGCGACTGGGGACGTACCAACCCCGCTCGCGCCTTCCCCTGAACCGAGTTAGTCCGGGCGCTCTCCCGCCGGCACCCACGCTGCGGGGGGAGCGGGGGTGGGGAGGGAGGGGGAGAGTCGATCACGATCTGCGCGGAGAGAAGCCGGGGAATTAGTCCTCGCCTTTTAGGAGGCAAACACAAGAACAACGTTAGATGTGAGTGAGGGAAATAGGAAATCGCTTCCCCCATCAAACGAGAGGATTTTACCCGGTTGAAAAATTCCGGCTGCTCGTCTCAAGGGAGGGGAATTGCTGCCCCATAACCTGACCCCCGGGGGCAGACGTACCCCCACCGGGCTGAGCTCCTTTCGGCAGGGCTCCCCCCTTGCAGAAACACTACTTCCCCGCTAAGCCCCGGAGGGTCAGCCAACAGCCAGCTTCATCTCCCCGCTTTCCACAACCGACGGGATTTTTAGGTTTTGCTTGGTTTGGTTTGGTTTTGGTTTTACTTATTTTTTTCACTGCTGCACGGAGTGTAGGAGCTCAAACGGTCGGCAAAGCGGCTTTGGAGACCGAATTAGGGTTAAGTAGTAATAAAAGGGAGAAGGTGCCGCGGCTCCGGCTTTTCCTTAAAATTAGGAAGGGCACTGATTTCCCGCGCTGGCAGCGGGCTGGGCTGTGTGTGAGCGGGACAGCCCCGTGGCAAAAGGCCGGTCAGAGCCCAGCCCGCTGCCCGCCCGGGGAAAGAGTTAATGATTTATTGGAGTCGGCACTTCCACATACCATCGGGGTAAGTCAAAACCCGGCCCGCCGAAGTCCAAACAAGGCGAGCGAGTTCACCCTGACTGACAGGCGGCCGGGGAGGGACACGGAGGGGGCAGCTCGGGATGGTGGGGGACGCGGGGGGGGGGGCTTGAAACGGCGCGGGAAACACGCGTGGGGTTTCCTCAGGGCGCCGCCGCCCGAGGATGCTCTGCGGGGCGGCGGGCTCTGCCCCTTGCCCGCTCGCTGCCAAAACACCCCAAAATACGTAAAAACGCCCCAAAACCCACGACGCTGGCACGGGGGGGTCGAGCACACCCTCCTACCCCCCACCCCCCCCACACCCACCCCCACGGTCCCGGGCAGCGCCGGTCACCGGCGGGGCCACAACGCGCATGCGCAGCCCCCGCCCCACCCCTCCCCGACCTGCCTGCACGCGGAGGGGAGGGCGTGGCAAAAGCCGGCCCCGCCCTCCCCCCCTTTCCCGGCGCGGAGGCCCCGCCCCCTTTCCTCCTGCCCCGCCCGCGGCGCGCGGCGCGGCCGGGCCGCGCGCAAAAAAAGATCTAGAGCGGCGCGCGGCGCCGAGGCGGGAGGGGGGGGGGGAGCGGCATGCAGAGCGCGCGCGCCCCTTACCTGCCGCCGCGCCGACGGGGCGAGAGGAAGGGGCGACCCGGCGAGAGGAGGGGGCTACCGGGCCGGCTGCCGACCCCCCCGCGGCCCCCCCCGCCCCCATCCCACCACCGCCGCCGCCGGCTTTATAACCAGGTCCGGTCGGTTGCCCGCCGGCCGCGGACCGCTGAGCATTTTTAATTAGGAAGCCACCACCCCCCCACCCCACCTCCCCACCCCACCCCCCCGCCATCACTACCCTCCGCCTCCTCCTCCTCCTCCTCCCTCCGCCCCCCCGCCGCTCCCGCCCGCCCCGCCGCCCCTCCGAGCCGGCGGCCAAGAAAACCCAGAGAGACCTGGCGGCTGCTGGAGAAGGGGGAGCGGCGCGGCAGGCGGAGCGCCCCGCAGCCCGCCCGAAACTTGGGCCAAGTTTGCCCGGGAAGCAGGAGGCCCGCGGAGCCCGCTCGCTGACCCGCCGGCCGGCGACTATGTGCGAGGAGCCGGTGGCTGGACGCGCCCCCGCCGGCGGAGCGGGGCGGCTGTGAGCGGGGCGGCCCGCGGCCCCCTCCCCTCCCTTCCCTCGGGGGCCTCCCCGCAGCGCCTGAGCCTCCCCGGACCCCCGTCCCGCCCGGCAACGCACCGCACCGCGCCGCGGCGGGCTGTCCCCCGAGCTCCGCGGGCGGCGATGGCTCCGGGCGGGCTCTGACCGCCGCCCCGTCCGGGGCTCGCCGCCGCACCGGAGACCGACCAGGAGCATCGCGACCGCAGCGAAGCGAGGACAACCTCCCCTCCCGCCCGGCGCCGCTCGCCTGCCGCCGGCTCCCGCCTTGGCCGTCGAGACTTCTCCGCGGTCCCGCCCGGACTCAGGCCGCCGCCGCTCGCCCCGCGGAAAAGCCCTGGCCCGGAGATCGGCGGTGCGGCGAGAGGCTCCGCGGCCCGGGCAGGGAGCACCGACCGTCCCAGCGCCCTGACGGGGAGTCGCCGCCGCAGCGCCCGGAGCGGGGCCGCCGGGGGCCGCCGCCCCGCACCCGCCGGAGTCGGGACCGGGACCGCCGCGCCGGGGCACCCGCCGAGATTGCTTTTGGAGGAGCGGAGCGCGGCGGGGGCGCGAAGGAGGAGGAGGAGGAGGCGGCGGCGGGAGAGGCGCCCGGAGGAGGCGGCGGCCGCCAGCGCGGGGCGGGAGGCGGCTCGCCGGGGCGGCGGGGGGACACCATGTCCAAGCCGGTGGATCACGTCAAGAGGCCGATGAACGCCTTCATGGTGTGGTCGCGGGCGCAGCGGCGGAAGATGGCCCAGGAGAACCCCAAGATGCACAACTCGGAGATCAGCAAGCGCCTGGGCGCCGAGTGGAAGCTGCTGACCGAGTCGGAGAAGCGGCCCTTCATCGACGAGGCCAAGCGGCTGCGAGCCATGCACATGAAGGAGCACCCCGACTACAAGTACCGGCCCCGGCGGAAGCCCAAGACGCTGCTCAAGAAGGACAAGTTCGCCTTCCCCGTCCCCTACGGGCTGGGCGGCGTGGGAGACCACGAGCACCCGCACGGGCTGAAAGCGGGCGGGCTGCACGGCGGGGCGGCGGGCGGACTAGTGCCCGAATCGCTGCTGGCCAACCCGGAGAAGGCGGCGGCCGCCGCGGCCGCCGCCGCCGCCCGCGTCTTCTTCCCCCAGTCGGCCGCCGCCGCCGCCGCCGCCGCCGCCGCCGCCGCCGCCAGCAGCCCCTACTCCCTGCTGGACCTGGGCTCCAAAATGGCCGAGATCTCCTCTTCCTCCTCTTCCTCGGGCTCGGGGCTGCCCTACGCCTCCTCGCTGGGCTACCCCGGCGCCGGCGGGGCGGGCGCCTTCCACGGGGCCGCCGCCGCTGCCGCCGCCGCCGCGGCCGCCGCCGGGGGGCACACGCACTCGCACCCGTCGCCCGGTAACCCGGGCTACATGATCCCCTGCAACTGCAGCGCCTGGCCCGGCCCGGGGCTGCAGCCGCCGCTGGCCTACATCCTCCTGCCGGGCATGGGCAAGCCCCAGCTGGACCCTTACCCCGCAGCCTACGCCGCCGCCCTATGACCCGCGGCCGGAGGATGCCCGCGCAGAGCCCCGCCGCCCCGCCGGGATGGGTGCCGGTGCCGTACGTGCGGCCGAGGAGGAGGGGAGGGCTGAGAGCCGCCGCCGCCGCCGCCGGGACGGACCGGGGCAAGGGGGCGGCAGGGAGTGGCGGGGCCGCCGCCGACCTGTTGCGGGTGGCCCCGCCGAGGGTCGCGTCCCCGCCCGCCGCCCCTCCTAGAGCTTGTGTGTGTTGCATGCGGTCTTTGCAGATAGCCCAGCTGAAAAAGAAGAGATAAAAAAAAAAGAGAAAAAAAAAGAAAAGAAAAAAAAAAAGTAACCGGTCCGCCCTGCCCTGCCCCAAAAAGTGCTTATTCGGGACAGATACGGGGAGTTGTCGTCTCTCCGCGCCGCGCTGCTCTTCCCTCGGCTGCGGGCTTTCCGCTCCCCACGCCCCGCGCGGTGCTGGGCTCGAAAGAGTCCCCGCCGCGGCACCGGAACGAGCCAGGGCGGGGTTGGGAGGAGGGGGGGAGAAGTGTCCCGGGCCGGGCAGGGGGAGGTGCGGCCCCCAGTAACGGAGAGAGCCGCCGCGTACGCGGTTCAAAGCTCCCCGTGGGCCAGCGGGAACAGGATCCACGCCAAAGAGCCAGCCGGCGGTGCGGGATGCTGCCCGTCTCCCTCCCGTGGTCCTGCGTGGCTTCCTGCCGTCCGCTGCTACGGGACGCTGACAGGCGCGGGTGATGATTTCCACGAGAGGAAAGGCGCGTGGCTCTCGGTCCCCGTGTGTCGTCCCCTCCCTCCCTCCCTCCTTCCCCCTCCACTCATTAAGTCTCACCCTCAGACTGTAAATTTGTATATCTCTGTGAAAACGTTAGGTCTCGGATTGAAAACTCTGTTACTTACTTCGCCCACGGTCGATTCAGTTTTAACCTGAAAGGAAAAAAAAAAAAGAAAAAAAAAAAGGAATGCCTTTCAAAGGGAATAAAAATATTGCGGTACCGCTCGGGGATCGCAATATTATCTAAGGTTAAATCAGACTTTTTTGTCTGAGTGATAATTATCTATTTATTATTTAGCTGAACTGGAACAGAGCTTTGCTTTGACAGAAGAGTATTCTCATTTAAAAGAAAATCCGTCTCCCCCGCCAACATGAAGTGTTTCACATGTGTTTTGGAGTACCCTACCTGTTTAGCTTATTTTAGAGCGACTGCAATTCAATTGCAAATGGAGATTTAAAAACAACAACAAACAACATCAAATTTTAGAGAGGAAAAAAAATCCTTCATCAGTTTAGAGTTCTTTTTTTGTTTACTTTTGTAATGTGTATATTTTGACTAATGTTTGTGAATGAAGCTGGCTAACATGTATTTAGTTTCATTTTGGCTTTATGTAATATAAAGTAAAAAAAAAAAAGATTAAGTATTGGTTTTAACATTTACGTGTAAATGGTTTTCTTGTGTGATCTTCTAATTTAAAGTTAGACGTCTAAACTATATCTGTAAATTAGATTCCGACTACCACTCTGTTCATTTTTGAACAAAGAGTTTAAATAAAGCCTGAAGCAGGGAAAAGAGAAAATCCTCTATTTCTTGTTGAATTACTAACAAGATTTTTATCTGAATTGCCCTTACGTGCCTGGTCCAGGTGAGGTGTAAGGTATCCTCTAAAGGCTGTCTTTGTTTCACTTTTGAATAGATTTACTAGGAAATCTAAATCAAGCCATTGTTATTCAGAGCCAAAAACCTGATTTATCACATTTTTAATCGTGAATAGGAAAGGAGATAAAAAAAAACCCGAGTTGTCGTATTAT
>JAOQGH010000001.1:153301478-153313632 GCA_025769975.1 Gallinago jamesoni
TTCTACACGTTCTTTTTATTAAGATTTCTTTGGCTGCCAGAAATGAAATATGAAACGTAGCAGATAGAAAGTAAAGGAAGGCCAGACTAAATTCTTATAAGCCTTTTTTTCAATTTTTTTTTTTTTTGAGGGAAAGGAGGCGGGAGCAGAGGCTGGAGCCAGGGAAATGACAAGTTATCTAACCCAGCTCTCATTCAGGTTCCTTACAATATGAATTCATCCTCCTGGCCTTAACAGCGAGGCGGCTTTCTAGCACATCCCAGACTTTGACTCGAGGAATTTGACTCGCCCTCTTTCGCTCAGGGGCTGAAGCCGGGCTCGGTACTCTTCTTGGGAGCTATTTTCTCACCGCCGGAGTCAGAGAGCAAATTAGTCACCGCTCCTTTGTTTAAATGCTGCAGTCCGTCTTAACTCCCGTGAGACGCTGGAGAAGGACTTCCCTGGGTTCTACGGGAGAAGCCACCTCCAGTTCTCTAGGTTGCAGGGTATTTTTGACACGCGTGGGCAGTAAAGGCTGATCCCGAGTGCGGGGAGAGCTTCGGCAGAGGCTGCTCATTTATTTCGGACTGAAGAAGGGCTTACCTCCGCGGAAAAATAAATAAATAAGAAGGGTGTCTATTAACTGTTTATTAATGCGTCTTAATAACCCAAATTATCTCTATAGCATAGAGCTCGGGAGTAAGAACCATTAAATCTGTTCATGTTTTAAGAGGGATCAGCCTGAACAGAAATCAATTAGCACCGCAGACAAAACCAAGCCCTTCTTAAGACAAGTGACACCGCATTTTCAACATACTTGGGGCGTTAATGGGCCCCAGCCCGTTTCTTTCGACCTTCCGACATCCCAGCACGACGGGGGGGGGCAGGCACCCGCCGGCCGGCTGGCGGGGGGCGAAGCCCCCGTCCCCGTCCTCCCGTTCCCACCTGCTGGGGAAACCCCGCGTCATCCGCAGGGCTTGGGGCGAGCAGCAAAGTTGGGCTGGGCTACGTACCCCTCCGCATCCCACCCGTGCCCCGGGGGAGGGGAGGGGGGGGGAAAAGGCGGGCCCACCCGCGGCTGCCCTCCCCCCGCCGGGACTAGGGGCACCGGCCCGCCGCTCCTCGTCCCGGTTCCCGGCACCGTTCGCTCGGGAGCCGGTGAAATATCCCCGCGGCAGGGCCGGGAGCATCCCCTCCTCCCCTTCCCCGGGAAGCCCGGGATGGGGGGCTGCGGGACGGTCTCCCGCCCCGACGCGGCTGGCACCGACCCCCTCGCCTCCCCCCGAGCTTTCCCGGGCCCGATGATGTGCCAGCCGCCGCCGCCTCCCCCTGTCTCTCTCATGTCGTCCCCTCCCCGTGTCTCCCCGGTGTCTCCCCGCCCGGCACCCCCGGGGACAGACCGTGAGGACCCGGCAATACGCGAGGCATGGGGTGAAACCGAGAACAGAGCTCCGTGGGGCTTTGCCTCGCTCCACCCGCGGTGGGGACCTCTGTGGGTCTCCGGGGGCGGGGGGGTGACACACACGACATTCGGCATCGCGGGGTCCCTCCTTCCCTGCGCCGTGTCTTGCCGGGATGCTGAGCCCCCCACGGGTTCCACACTGTCCCAAGATGGAACCGACGAACCCCTTCTTCGGGGGCTGTAGACAGGATGGGATTGATTTATTTTTTTCAGAAAAAAAACAAACAAACAAAAAACAAACCATACAGGCCCCCACTCCCCTAACGTCCCTTACATGTTAAAAAAAAAAAACAACCAACAAAACAAAACCCAACCCAAATCCCCCTAACCCTGGGAGGACACACACCTGTGCACTCGTCGTCGTCCCCGTCTTCCCCCACCCCGCGGACCCGTCGATGATTTTAGTAGCTAAAGTCAACGTGGCAACCTAAAACCGGGAGAGTGGGGCAGGGAAACCCCTGCTTGGGCTCCCCCCAGACCCAGCCTCGCACGGCCAGACTGTCGCCTGCCTTACGCGCACCCGGGACCCCGAATCAGGCAACCCCGAGGTTTACCCCGTGGCCCGTGTGCTCCCTGCCTTTGCTTCTGCCTGGCAGAGTACCCCTCGCCCAGGAGGTGGGTCTACAGCTCCTGTCCGTGCTTCTCCTCGGAAGGATTTCCACCTCCTGCTCCCCATCTGACTTACCTGGCCATGGGGCAGAGGAGGTGAGGCTCTGCTCTCGCTGGGGCACTTTGTGGGTCGGAGGGTGAGATCCCTAGAGATAGGAGATGGAAAAGCTTAGAAGGGTTAGAGGGATACCCTAGGAATTTGTTCCGTGGGTGCTTTATTTAAATATCTCAGATACTTGTACGTTAAAAGACAGATATTCAGCATGCAGAGCTCCGGTGGAAACCTCAGATCTGTGTGAAGCAGGTGATTTCAGGCTCTGATGCTCAGCTTCAGAAGATGCCTAGCTACAGCCCAGGGACAACTACAGGAGACGGGCATCAGACACATCTTCTTCTTGGGAGACTCCTTTGCAGGTCCCAGTGCGGGCAACCAGCGTGGTTTGTGGAGGTGCATGGTCAGCCCCACGGGACTCCATCGCCAGCTTTGGCCCCTGACTTTCCTCTGCTGCTGAGACAATTTCTTGACTGCGTGTTCTCAGGTGTCACTGGGCAATGACATTTCATTAAAACTTACTGTAATTGCCCCCAAGTCCGGATGGTGGTTGGGCTGTGGTCCTTTCTTGACCAGCCTTTCTTGACCTTGTTACTGTCATTAGCGAAGAATAAAGGTATGTTTGAAATTTGTTTTTATGGCCTGAATATTCTGCGTGCAGGATAAATAATACTTGCTCTTGCATCTCATCAGCTAAATTTAACAATTAGCAAACCAGCATTCAAATAGTCCAGGAACCAGTATTGCTGGCCAATATTTACCAAAACATTTTGTATAAACAACATCCATTCATACACATCTGCACAAACCAAAGCATATTGTCACGTCCAGATTGTTTTATTATCAAACAGCAATATTAATGTTGATATTTTATTTTGAACATAATCTCAGCATTTTTCATAGAAAAAGTCCCAAATGTAAAAGTAATCTGAAAGCAACTGCATCAGGTTTATATTGGTCACAGATGAAAGACACTGGGGAAAATCCAGACCACACTAAGAAGAATGACATCTCTACCGCGGATTTCACTACAACTAGGCTTTTACCCAACTTTTTTTTTTTTTTTTGCGTTGATGTTTTGCAATAAATTAATTAGTTTCTGGGCTCCAAACTCTTTAGAGGGTCATAAATCCTGATGAAAACATGCTCACTCTTGAAGTTGCACCTGGATCGCTTATACAAACATTTTTTAAAATTCACATAAAAGTTCTTTTCTGCTTAATGAAGTGAAAAGTTGAAGAGGATAACGGATTACACGAAAATTTAGTCTTACATTACATCTCATAAGTATTCTTGAGAATATTCTTTTTCTGATATGAGCTAACGACAAACTTAGCTCCTGGATGACCGAGGAGGACACATTATTTAAAGATTACTAATTGAAACAATTGCTGAAGACATATTTAGCATTCTTTCCCCTGATTTATTTGCTCTGAAATCCTCAATAGCAGTTTTTATTACATCATATAAGGTATACTCAAGGCAAGTTCCCTCTAAATGAGCAGAATATTTTATTTCTAGCTTATTATGAAGAAAAAGATCTCTCACTCTTGAAGGATTCAGGCATAAGATTGTGAGGTTTTAGGGAAAGGATACTCTTTGTGAAGCACGGGTTTTGTAGGTATTGCTGCCACATGACGAAGTTCTTGTCAGTCTTCAAAACCCACACTAAAAAGAAAACATTAATTCTCTCTTATGCTACCTTTCCGTAAATTGAAAGGAGGGCAGTTAAGTCACCTGCTAAAATATTTATTTATGATCAGCTGTGGAGAAGTAATGATAACCTCAGAGCAAGTCCGCCTTAGCCAGGTATTTTAATACTTCTGACAAATACACCTGTCACGTGGGAGGACACCACAAAGCTCCAACAGAGCTGAGCATCTAGTAGCAAACTAATGCTACTTGCAGCTACAAGACGAACCCATATCCCACCTCACTAAACACCTCCTGTTGATGGCAGAAGATATCCCAACCAACCTCCTCCCTTGGACATGCCACCTGTGCTTGCTCTCTCAAGGTTTTCCATCCAGCTCTTTTAAGTTCTGGGCCATGGTTTGTTCCCATCCTCTTTAAAGTCTCAGCTGCCTCTGACACCTGCAGTCATGCTCTTCAGCATTTATTTCTTTTAGGTTTAATTTTTGTTTGTTTGTTGGTTGCTGGGTTTTTTTCTGCCCATCTTTTCCAGATCTGTTACTTCCAGCTCAGGGATGTGACAACTCTCATGCTCTCTTTTAGCCAAGTCCCAAAGACTTGCTTCTTTCACCTTCTCTTTCCCTTACCTCTCCCTTCCTTGGTGACTCTAGAGAAGAAGATGACTTCATCTATCACCTTCACAGTTATAGCACAGAATATCCCTCTTTGCTCAGGTTCTGTCTTTGTAGTTGTTTTCAAAATGTCTATCTTTATGGCTTTTAATATAGCAGCTTTAATTCAGCTCAGAGGGAGACCCTCGTTTCTCAGGCTTTGAGTATTTTTTTTCATTCTCTTCCATTGCTGAATACTCCTACCAACACCTCTGAGCTTTGACCATTCCTTACTGTCCTTCAAACCAAACCCCGGTCAAGTCTTACATAATTTAGATGAATATAAATTCATTTGACAAATATCATTTGCCTGTCTTCCCTCTACCCTTTTATAACAGTGCATGGCTATCCTTCACCCATGTGGCCACATCCTGCTGTGCTTTCCTCCTCTGTGCCCCTTTTCTCCATGCAGCTTTCAGAAGTTTCAATACAACTGCTGTGCTGGCATTGGCAACTGCATGTCTTACCCCACCTTATTCTTTAAGTACAGCGCTCCTGCTTGTGGTTTTGCCTTTCTTGTGCTTTTAATACCTTCTTCGTGGTTCATTGATTCAGCTTCTTTCTTAAGCCCCTCCAGCTTTGCCCAGTTCTGTATATAAGGAGTTTTCTATGAGGTTAGTTGCGTAGTGTACTTCTCCAATCTCTCTTTAAAGTTGACCTCTCCAATTGCACCAGCAAAACACTCAACAAAATCAAGGTGATTGGTAAGCTGAATAGCTACTCATTGTGATACGAGTGATGATTCTACCCTTTCTTCATCCCGTTTGCACGCTGGATCATCTCTTGCTTTGTACACTTCAACACTGGGCTTCTTCAAGCTCTGGTCCCGGGTACGTGTCTCAGGCTGCAGGCACAGCAGAGCTGGCTCCACCAGAGAGATCTTCCACGATTCCACACTGGCTACAAGTCTTCTCCAGGACACCACATAAGCTGTGTGGGGCAAACATTCATCTTCTGTATGAAGATATGGTATGAAACCAGCAGGGGAGTTGGACTAGATGATCTCTACGGTCCCTTCCAACTCTAATAATTCAGTGAAATTCAGTGAAACATGCCTATAGCATGTCTGGACAAGTGCACCTGAAATGAAGTTCTGAGATGCAGTGTTTGTCACAAAACACGAAAAGTTCATTCCCATTTCCAAGGGTAACAGCTGCTTCCCAACTCAAGTCAAGATTATTTTGAGTGGTTTCAAGGAATTCTGATCGTGCACCTAAGCACCAGCTCAAGTCCAAGGTTAGTTTGCATCTGGCTGTTTGGATATAAATGTTGTGATCAAGCATGGGCTTTAAGCAAACTGAAGAAAGTGGTGAGACAGAAAGCTGAGGATGCATGAGATTCTTCTGATGGACCAACACACAGGAGAAATAGGTCCACCTCTGAGCTGAAAAGGAGGCCATATAGTCACAGAGCTGGGATCCTATCACATAGTTTGGGCTTATGTACAGCATTGACGGACACTGGAGGGAAAGAGGAGATAAAGCTCCCTTGAGCCCTTTAAGAAATCTGCACTGCATAAGCAAATATCCCATCACTTTGACATTGACATTGTACTTGGTCCCTCTAGTTTATCACAACTTACACCTTGGTGGTTCTGCAGGGCATATCTGCATATATTTTTTATCTGTAGATTTTAGCAAATCCACATGAATGCTCTCTCAACAGTAAAGGTCACAGTAGTGAGCTCTTGTCATGCTGTTACTCCAAGGAGCAACATTCCCATGGAAGGCAGCGACCTTCAAGGAAACGCACACACCGTATACGGTAGCGGGACTTATATATGTGAATAGTTACATATGTAAATGATTTTCATTAATATATGGGTGTAAATAGCAATGCCAGACTAGGATATTAATCTCACAGATATTTCCAGGACGTGTTTGAATATAATAGCAATACAAGACAAAATGCAAAACGTTGACGTTACCTAAATGTCATAGCTGAAGACTGGGCAAACTGTGTTACTTTTACTCCATATATTTTACTCCTATCCATTTATTTGTCGTTGTTACTTATCACTGTATTATTTGCACTGCTATTATTTTTTAGCAATCAAAATCACCACTGACATCAACAGGAGTGAGAAAAGTATAAGCAGTTTAAATGCTCAGTGGTCCTCTTGAGACCCCATGTAGGTGACTATGTCCATGTCCTGTAGCTCCTCAAGCAGTTCCAGGCTAAGTAAGCCTGCATTTGCACAGAGTTGTGGATTATGGCTAGAAATAGTCCTAATTTGGGGAATTCTGTTCAAGATCTGTCTCAAACTTTTCCTTGGGTTGGGACGCACATCATCTCTATGTCTGGTTCGCAAGCTCGTGTTGGAGTCTTTCCCTCTGGACTCACCAGATTGGTTTTTTCTTCCTATACCCAGCTGCCCATTTCCATAATAAAAGTCTGTGAGACCATCTTCCCTCAGCCAGATTTGCCTGAATTTGGCCAAAGAGATAAGCAGTTTTCAGAAGGGGACCACCAGGGAGCCCTACGTAAACACACTGCCTGGTAGTGCAACCTTTTCTCCGTTGGGAAACAGGTCGGAAAATCACTGTGCGTGTCCCTGGGCTGAAAGATCTGCCAGGGATGGAAAAAAAGAAACACTCAGAAGTGATTTGGTTGAGCTTGAAGAATTTTTTTATTTTTTATTTTTTTTTCGAATGGGTTTTGACAGAACTAGGCTGGAGATGAGCTTTTCACCAGTTACACCAGGAAATGCGTGGGACTGTTGCCCCCGTGGGATGGCTGGCAGCGTCAGGGCAGCGTGAGGACTAGGACCTCCATCTCACATGACCAGACTCAGAATCACAGAATGACCTAGGTTGGAAGGGACCTTTAAGATCATCTAGTCCAACCATCAATCTAACTCTGACAAAAAAAGAAATAATAAAAGAGAGAGAGAGAAACCCCCCCCAATACTAAACCATAATTCCCCAATACCATGTCAACTCCTCTTTTGAATACCTCCAGGGATGGTGCCTCAACCACTTCCCTGGGTAGCCCATTCCAACGCTTGATAACCCCTCCAGTGAATAAATTTTTCTTAATATCCAACCTGAGCCTCCCCTGGCACAACTTGAGGCCATTTCCTCTGGTCCTGTTGCCTGTGACCTGGGAGAAGAGACTGACCCCTGCCTCTCTACAGCCTCCTTTCAGGTAGTTGCAGAGAGCAATAAGGTCTCCCCTCAGCCTTTTTTTCTCCAGGTTGAACAACCCCAGCTTCCTCAGACTGTCCTCATAAGACTTGTGCTCCAGACCCCTCACCAGCTGCATTGCCCTCTATCTGCTCTTGCTTCAAACACAAGATGTCCACACAGTTTCACAGAAGCGGTCCCAGTGGCATGATGGCTTCCTGGCAGAGATAGCTCCGTGGCTCGGGGACTTAGCCCCACAGGTGGAGGACTCAGTCCCATGGCTCAGGGATTCAGGGAAGTTGCCAGGGGTGCTGGGATGGAGGAGCCACCAGCCACCCCTGGGGCCCAGGAGCCTGGTAGGGCACAAGCCTGGCCAGGAGCTGGCCCAATGGCCACTGCCAGTGTGCCCGTGGGTCCACCTGGCTCTGACCACAGACCCTGCGTGTCCCATGGCACTCAGGGAGAGGGCAGCAGGGTGAAGGGGAACCTGGGGCTGCCCTGTCTCGGCGGTGGGTCAAGATACGGGAAGGTGCATTTTGGTGCGGCTGGAGACCCGATTTGAAAAGATGACCTCCCTCCCCGCGTCAGGTGTGTCTGCGACCAGATTGTCCTTTTGTTTCCCCCCCTCCGGTGAAGAAGTAGAGGAGATCCTCCATAGGGCTCGCTGATACAGTGTCCCCCCCAACCCCCCCATCCCTCCATCCACCCTCCCCGTCGGAAGCGCTGCAGCGCAGCTGGTGATGGACCCCACAAGGGCGGTGGGCTGATGGATAGGGGTGATGGGCTGATGGATAGGGGTGATAGGCTGATAGATAGGGGTGATGGGCTAAGGGCGATGGGTTGATAAGGCATCGCAGCGTGTGCCCGCCGCTGCCTTGGTGCGGTGCTGCTGCTCCTGCTTCTGCTGCCACGTCTGCGGCGGGGCCGGGGCTGGTGGCAGCCACCCTGCCAGGGAGGGACTTCCACGGGCAGGGAGGTTCGCAGCTGTAATGAACAGCCTTATCGGCGCCGGTATCTTTACAACTGCTTAGATGGCTTTTTAATTGTGGTTTAATGCGTTTAATTATGACAACTCTTCCCCGTTTTCAAGTGTGATGTATTAATATTACAGATCATTAACGTTGCTAAATTACTGTAATGACACAGAGTCCTCAGTGTCCCAGTTAGACGGGGAAAAAAAAAAAGAAAAAAGA
Source organism: Gallinago jamesoni (assembly GCA_025769975.1). Taxonomy (NCBI): domain Eukaryota; kingdom Metazoa; phylum Chordata; class Aves; order Charadriiformes; family Scolopacidae; genus Gallinago; species Gallinago jamesoni. Next base: position 153,310,202 of record JAOQGH010000001.1, read on the forward strand.
AAAAAAAAGAGAGACCCGCTCTTCTCATTTGGCTCTTTTGCTATTTGCCTTATAGGAAATTCATGCACGATTCTTGAGTGTAGCATGTAGGAGAGGCTGCTGCTGCACCCTCCTTATTAAATTGTTGATAGAGAAAATCCCCCATGTAAAACTTCCTCAGCCCGAGACGGCGCAGGAGCTAATATCGTCTTTCTAATATCCACTTCATCAATGTAAAAGTTAGAAAGCCTCGTCTCTTGAGCGGGTTCCCCCCCACCTTCCCCCCCCCTTCCCCTTGTTCATAATTAGAGCAGACCGTATTTAACATCTGCAAAATAGTCATGCTTATAAGGAATGAGAAATGCGAGATGTTCCATTCTGTTTGCAATGGTTAGACCGTTTTAATCTCTTAACTTCAATATATGTCCTCTAGCAGGCTATACTTCTTGGATTTCATTTTTAGATCCTTAAGGCTGCATATATCTGTCAAACAGACATAATGAATTTAAAGTGCTAATGCCTAGAAGACCAGAAAAAACATTGAAATATATCCTCGGTTGATTAAATTACCACCTCTAGCTACTTTACCTCCTTATGTCCAAACAGATTTCCCTTTTTACTTACCAAGTACCGGATCTGGGAGATGTGGAAGATGTAATTTTATGGTAAAAAGAAAAAAAAAACAAACAAACAAAAAAAACACCCCCCCAAACCCAACCGAAAACCAACAAACAGCAACAACACACGCTCGGGTCTTCAGACAAGTACGTGGGGTTGTTTTTTTTTTAGTTCTTTTTTTTTTTTTTTCTTTAAACATCTTTTCAGATATGTGCCTGTACGACGGGACTTGCCACTGAATGGAGGTGTTTTTCAATTACACCCGACCACCGGGGGAACCCTTGGGTGGGAGCCCCCGACTTTGCTGCGCTCTCCTCGACACCTAATGAGCGGGGAAATGAGGGGGGGAGCACGGGGGACGGGACGGACTAGGTGAAGGCGCCTCCGACGGCAGGAGCGGAGGGTGGCCCTGTCGGGCACCCCCGGGGATGGGCTGGGGGTGTCCCCCTGCTCGGAATCGGAGCGGTGAGGCCCGGAGGGGGGAGGTTGACCCCCGATCTGGCCATCCGGGGGGTGTCGCGCCTGGGCGAGGGACTGGCCAGGCTGGGGAGAGAGCGGGGACGGAGGGGAGGCGAGGAGATTTGTCGCGCTTTGAAATGAAACGTTATAATCCCTCCAACAATCCTGTTGACTGTGAGCTCTAGCGCCGGGAGTACAACACGGGGGGAAAGAAAAAAAAAAAAAAGAAAAAAAAAAGATTAAAAAAAAGATACATTGTTGGATAAACAGCTCCTTATAGGTAAAAAACTGAATGGGCCAAATAGATGAATAAGGTGACACAATGGGAGCGGGGGGGGGGCATGGTGAAAGGAAACGAGTCGGTGGCAGTGGAAGAAAAAGGTAAAAGTGAACAGAGGAGAGAAAAGGAGAGAAAAGAAAAAAATGTAAATGAGTGAGACAAAAAAGCAAAGAGAAAAAGAAAAGAGAACAAGAGGGGGAAAGAAGTAATATTTTCCTTGATAAAAATGCACAAAAGGGAAGATGAACTTTGTTCTTTTTCTCTTTCTACTCTCCTCTCTCTTTCTGCTTTTCGCCTCGCAGCACGCCAGCCTAAGCTGAGAGCTGTAATGTCATTAAATTGCAAATGCTTTTTCATTTCCGACACACACTGTTTACTTATCTGGCAAAAACATATGTTGGAAGGAATCCGTTAAATTCTGCCCATTGCCTTGGGTAAAAGTGCAATGGAAACGGACCCACTGAGCTTCTTCTTTCTTCTTCTTTTAGCACTTCCCTTATCTACAAGACTGCTTCGCAGAAAACTGGCTAGTTCAATGAAAAATGAAGATACAGCAGGAGATTAGAGAAGAACACTGAGCAAAAAATTCCTGGAGAGAGGGTCACTCCATTGCAAATGATTTCACTCCTCTAGATCTGCATAAATTACTATTTTTAAGGCATCTCCAAAGTCTGTATATTTTTCTCACTCTGTCAAACATTTAATTTCACGCCCCGTGTTCTGAATATGCTAAAATGCATATCTCTGATGCACCTTTAAGCCAGAAAAACGAATGCAAAATTGAAGATAAAATGATGTGATTTGCACTACAAGCCTATTACTTGAGGTATTTACATATAGTTTACCTCTGCAGTTCTGAGAATGATTTATTAAAAAAAAATCTGGATTAAGCTCATATAAATATGTATAAATCTTTGTTTAGAAAATAGATTTTGCAGCTGTTGTGTCAAAAAGTTCTTTAAGATTCTGTGAAGAATTTTCCTTTTAGCCTGCTTTAAAAAAAAAAAAAAAGAGGGGAAAAGGACAGTATTTGACATCCTGCTTTGGTAGGAAGGAGAAAAACACATACACACGCACGTTCAGGCATTCAGGATTTTTCTAAAGATTCGTGGGTTGGGGTTTTTTTTTGTGGTGGGTGTTTTTTCTTTTTTCTTTTTTTTTTTTTTCTGGTGTTTCACACTTTTCTTCCTAAACTTCTCCGGTTCCCTTCCTCTCCCTCCTCTCATTCGCCGGGACTCGCTCTCAGCCGCGCTCTGGGTTTTCCCGAGCGTGTGAAATAGCGGGGCAGGTGGAGTAAAACAATGGGAGGCTGGGGAAAAAAACAAACACAAAATAACACAAAACCAACCAAAAAAACCCAAACCCAACCAAAACCCACAGCACAACTCCCCAAACCCAATAAATCACCCAAACCCCACGTCAAAGGGCAAGATATACCCCGGATGGGGCGGGAGGGATGGAGGGATGGGAGCCGCGGCGGGGCCGCCGCCGTTCGGTCCTTCGGGGGCTCGTCCCCAGCCGGTTGCCGCCGCCGGAGGAGCCGCGCCGGGGCTTTGGCTTCTTCCCACCCTCGCTAAGCGACGCGAAGGAAAATGTGTCCCCCCCCTCCAGCTCCAGTGGGTAGGGAGGCCGGGTGGTCGCACTCGCTCCCCGCCTGCTCCGGCGGGTACCGGGGAAGGTTGCTTTTTCTGAGGCGGCGAACCGGGGGAGAGCGGTCCGGGCCTTGACGGCTCCTCGCTGGCCGGGGGACCTGCCTCCCCCCTTCCCCCCCCTGTCCCCCCCGCCCGGGACAACCCGCGGCCGGTCCCCCGGGGCGGCGCGGAGCGGCCCAAGGGCTCCCCCCGGCGGCGGCGGCGGCGGCCGGCCACGGAGCACCGGAGCAGCCCCGGCCCCCGAGGTATCACGGAGAGGATTTCCCCCTCTTCCTTTCCCTTCCCCTTCCCCTTCTTCTTCTTCCCCTTCACCTTCTCCTTCCCCTTGCCCTTGTCCTTCTTCTCCTCCTCCTTCCCATTCTCCTTCTCTTCCTTCTCCTTCTCCTTCTCCTTCTCCTTCTCCTTCTCCTTCTCCTTCTCCTTCTCCTTCTCCTTCTCCTTCT
>JAOQGH010000001.1:153313732-153346730 GCA_025769975.1 Gallinago jamesoni
CCTTCTCCTTCTCCTCCTCCTCCTCCTCCTTCCCCTTCCCTTTCCCCTTCCCCTTCCCCTTCCCCTTCCCCTTCTGCTTCCCCAGCCCCAGGAAAGGAAGCGTAGGCTGGCAGTCCCCAGCGAGGAACCTGCCCCAGACGTCGAGGAAGGGTGTAAGGTCCTCACCACTGCTGTCCAACTTCATGGAGTTGACCCGAATCAACTCCTAAAACTGCCTCTGAAGATGCTGCATGGCGTTTCCTTCCTCTGGCACATGCAACAGCCACGACTTGGGGGGGGGGGGGGGGGGGGGGGGGGGCGGAGTGAGGGGTATAAAATAGTGAGGGCAGTTGCTTGGGATAACCACACGCTCGATAGGGAAGAAGAGACTTTTCAGATAACTTCAAGGTTAACGTAAGACTTAGCTGCAAAATCTAGACTCTGAATAATACATGAGTTGTGACGATTCCAGCAGGATATGGTGCCCGGAAAGCGATGTTTTCCCCCCTCACTCCAGCCCTATCATCCTATTTTCATCTCCAGAAGAGAAGCCAGAGATTTGCTGCTCCCCCCCAACAAAGAAACGTGCCATCGCACGATGTGACAAAGTCACTGGCAACAGCGTGATCCATATATACACGCCACTGTGCGTTTTGGTCTCTGGTAACAGACCTCAGAGATAAGAAATCGAAACTCACAGCCTACACATTGAAAACTCAGTGGTGGAAAACTCTCCTTATTTTTATTTTTTTTTTCTTTTTCTTTGAAGGTGGTCAGCTCTTCGGGGAAACGCAAAGCTGTTCCCCCCTTGCAGAAATACATCGGGCTGGTGGCAGCTCCCAACTCCTCTCCTGTCATTGAATAAAGGCTTCGTGCTTTCTCCATTTGTCAGTCCCAGGGTGACTTGGGCCATCGACAGAGTGCCAGCACAGCTTACTGCCTTGGACGGATGGAGACCAGGGTCTGAGCTCGTCCATTGTCCCCACAAAGATAGGAAGGAAGGAAAAATCAAACGTATTCAAATTTTTCTTGAGGAGAAGCAGCAACAATCCTTATGGGCCGATGACGCTTCCCATTGCATTTAAATAGGAGAGAAGTGAAGGGATGAGAGAAATTAAGACAGTCTTGAGAAGAGCTTTATTTTGGGCAGCAAAGGTTCATCTCACAGACTTCTCTGAAACAGGTCTGTCAACTAGTAGGCATGTAGTAACCAAAACCAGAGGCAGCAGGATGAAAACAAGATGTGCATAGGACAACCAAGCCTCATGTGCCATGTTAACTCTTAAAACAGTGGGGTAGAAATAGGGTCTCCCTGCTGTGACAGCAGAACTCTTGCCCCTCTGTGACAAGAGATGTGTGAGGGACATCTAGGCAGTGACCCCTCTTCAGACAGGGCCAGTTTGCAGGAGCTCCATACTCCTGTGAAACCCTGCAGTCCATCACCTCCATGTCAGGGAGTTGTTAGAAATAAATTTTCTGCTCTTCATGCTTCGTGACTCTGGGTCTGCACCTTCATTACTACACCAAGACAAGTGTTCTGAGAGTCTTAATCCCTACTGAAACCAACTGGAAGAGCTACAGTTGGCCAGGGCAGGGGGTCACAGAATCACAGAATGATATGGGGTCAGAAAGGACCTCTGGAGATCATCTAGTCCAACCCCCCTGCCAAAGCAGCTCCACCTAGAGAAGGTTGCACAAGAATGTGTCCTGGTGGGTTTTGAATGTCTCCAGAGACAAAGACTCCACCACCTCTCTGGGCAGCCTGTTCCAGTGCTCTGCCACCCTCAAAGTGAAGCAGTTCCTTCCCTCATGTTTAGATGGAACTTCTTATGTTCAAGTTTATGCCCATTTCCTCTTGTCCTGTCAAATGGACGGCACTAAGTAAGATTTCTGTCATTTGAAGTTGCTGTTATTTCAATCGAATTCACCACCACGCGACCTGGCTTTGTGCTGGAGGATCAGACGCAGATTGAGGTGCTCTGCACTGAAGAGACAGCTGCACCCATATGCGTGGAGGAACTTTCAAGAACCATAGTGTCTCTACAGAGGAGTGACCAGGTCATGGTACCAAACACACATTTGCAAAGCTATTGCACTTATCAGAGACCTGGAGGTCACAAACACAGCCCCACGCACTCCAAGGGGACACATCAGTGATGGAGGGACAGGTGCTCCCTCTCCTCCTGCCACTTTCCTAATGGAAATAACAGATGGCTGTGATGATTCTCAGTTTAAGGCGTAGTACTACCCTGTTCCTCACCACATGGAGGGTCAACGCTAGGTTACTCTAGGGAGTTTGTCACCACTCGCTTGGTCTTCCAGGAGTCAGCGGAAGCTTCCTCCCCTTGGCGTGAAGGCTGGAGATGGGCAGCTACCAGGGAAGCGCTGGATGTGACTGCGTGGCCTCCGAGGGTAACGAGGAAGGCACAGAGAAAATCAAATATCCACAGCTCCAGACGGTTAAATAGTTTAAAACTGTTGATACCGCTCACCTTTATATCTTGCACAACATAGACAGTATATAAATTGTATCCTTTCCCCAAACTCCTCCTAATTTAGAATCATAGAATCATAGAATGGTTTGGGTTGGAAGGGACATTAAAGATCATGGAGTTCCAACCCCCCTGCCATGGGCAGGGACGCCTCCCACTAGAGCAGGTTGCTCAAAGCCCCATCCTGGCCTGGCCTGCTATTACCTCCCAGCAATTTTAGTTCCTTCATTCGGAAAAGAGGCAACGCAACCCCCTCGCTGTGAACGGCTCGTGTTTTACACACCGAACTCATTACCCTGCCTTGCTTCCCTGCAGCATTATCTGCATGTACACATTAAAACCCCTGACCCGGCTGGGTCCCGCGTAGTCTGTCGCAGGAGTAGGTGTCCGAGCCCTGGGTAGCGTTGCCATATGCAGCCTCGGGAACCTTCCATATGGTTTCTGAGAAGTGGTTACAGCACACGTGCACTGGGCACTTTTCAAAGTAAAACAGATCTGTTCGTTTTTATTTTCAAAATACCAAAGCAGTAAAATCATGTAATTGAGTAATCACTTGCCAAATTTCCTTTTTTAATCTAATCTATTTTGAGTTACATCAGAGCCAAAATGCAAATTAAACTGGTAAGGTTCCAAGAGTTTCTTTTTTTTTTTTTTTTTTCCCTTTTAGAAAACACAATTTAAGGTACTCATAAGTAAGGAAATTTTAAAAACCATTTGTTTTGTATGCTGTAAACTTTGGAAAACAAGTTTCAGCCTGAAGTAAATTTTCATAGGTAATAGGTTAAATAGAAGTCTTATGTAAATTTTGATCTCTTCTTAACAACCCCAGTGTTCATTTGATAAAATTTGATTTGAAAATAATGCCATTGTTCTAGCAGGGTCTCAAAGGGTCAGAAACTAGGCCAAAAAAAAAAAAAAAAAGTATCCACTCTTAACAAGGCACAGATAGAGTCTTTCAGCTCCAAGTACTGTATCAAAAATGGAGAGATTCCTGAGATTGCTCATTTTGCAGTTTCCATGAACTGATTTTTTCTTTTTTGGGGGGGGGGGGGGGGAAGGTACGGGGGTGTTGTTGCAGCAGTGCTAAAAGCCAAACTCACTCGCCAGCTTGGGCAAACTCCTCGGTGCTTGACCATGAGGCGAGATAGATCCTTGCCATCCCACCCACAGCCTCACCGAGTCACACATCTCAGCAGACCACGGAGCCGATAGATACGAGTAGCCCTCCCAGAGCACCCGCTGCGGGAAACCTTGGCTTTTTGGGTTGCATTTGTTCGGATGAAGTCTCTCCCTGCCCACGGGCAGACCTCGTGCAAAGCCGTGTGTGACCTCGCCGGTTGCCTTCTCCCACAGCGCTGCCCTCTCTTGCAAAAAAACGGCACCAGCTCAAGTCAGGGCTGATTTCGTGGTGCTCGTCTTTTACCCCCCCTTCAAAAGTCAAACTTCCTCAAAGCAGGGTCTGCTTGTGATGGGATGCATCCCATCCCCTTCTGTCAGGCTGCAACGGCACAATTGACTTCTGTTTTAAAAGACTTTAAAGCAGTCCAAGAGTTCTCCTTTTGTTGGAAAAAGCCCACCCTGATGCTACTGTTGAGAGATGTTACGGGAAGGGTCGGGCCAGGAGGACATAGAGGAGGGAGAGATGGAGCAGTTACAAGGCTGACGGTTGGCAAAAGACTGACTGCCCTTGCAGCTGCCCTTCTAAAGGGGACTTTGCCCCATCTTTCAACGTGCTTTTTCCACCCCATCCCCAGCAGTGCCACTGGTACTCATCACATCCCCACGGCCTGGCTCAGTGAGCTCAAACCACTGAGAACTAATTTTTTTTTTTTCTTCTTCTGCTGCTAAAGGCTGAGTGAGTTTCCTACCGGTTTAACTCTTCAACTCCACCTCACTTAAACTGCCAGGTGATGGCCACTGTCAAGAGCAGCGCGGGGCCAGGGGCACTCTGGTTTTTTGGGGCAACTAGCAGTTAGCTGCAATGTCAACCCACACCCTCGGGTCTCTGATGGCCCGGGAGACTAAAGAAACGGTAGAGAGGGCAAAGGAGAGACAGGAAAAGCGTGAAATCAAACCAGACCAAGGATAAAGAGAATACGCATACTAGATGCAAAGTAGGGGCTGGACTGTGAGTGTTGATCGTGGGAACAGATGGAGAGATAGCGAGAGAAATGACACCCATTACACTCGAAATCATACGTGTGAGAGAGGGGAGGGCAGAGAGGGAGTGCAGGGGGAGAGAGGGAATTAGCAAAACAAGAAGAAGATTTGCAGAAAATAATGCCTTAAAAAAAAACTGGAATCAGAACTTACTGTTGACTGGAAAAAAAATACTGTTTAGTTATATCAATGTAGTTAGAAAGGAACGATCCTTTGAAAAACAGCTTAATGCTTTGTCTTTTATATCTGGCATTTGGAAGGATCACCTGCTCTCTGTACACTGCATAGGCACACAAAAAGAGTTAAAAGACACAGGGTAACATCAGCTTTGGGCAGCCAAATAAAAATTTATTGTATCAACTAGGGGCATAACATTACGCAGATTGAACTAGAGCCAAATCAAATAAAATATTCTTCCAGTTCTGTAGAGGACGGAGATGCAAACAAAAAGATTTTGATACTTCCATGGCTCTCCATTGGCGCAGGAACCAGAAAGGAATATTCATTAGATCTGACTATAAATGTTTGTCTTGTGTGGGAGGTCTTCATATAGTAATATGTATCAGACACTTGATATTTTTCCAATCAAGCCTTTCCACTTGCATTTACATATATTTAATTGTAAATATTCATTTTCCTACCTGAAGCGCTTTAAATAAACATTCAATAAACACCTTCTACACAGAAGGGGAGCAAAGAGCTTAGGGGTCTTGTGACCAGTCCTAGAACTGCTCCAGCCTTCACATGGCTGGTCGGGGGCAACGCAAGACCATCCCTCCTCAGAGCGTGTGGGGGGGTCTCATAGACCCAGTGGGTGATCTCACCCTCGTTTCTCTTGAACTGGGATCCTCCCCTCCAACCAATAAATCATAATTGACGCAAACTGGCATCTCTGCCAGTAGAAAAGGTGACAGCTGGCAAGGAGATGCCCTCTCACACATAGAAGTGGATTTCTTCAGAGACAACCAATGTCAGTGCAGTCGAGTCGATATACACTTTTCTGTGCAGTGAAACGCAGGGGCGGTAGAATCAGTATACTCTGTAACTGCCATTGTACCTGAAACAGAACCACGTAACACGCATAGACTCTCAAGGGAGATGTGGTCAGTTGACCTCAACTAAAGAGTGTTGGTCACCACGATCAGCAGCGCTGTCTTTGGGGGGACACACTTCAGCCCCTCGTAGCGGCCAGGGGGCTGGGAGCCTGGAGCTGCCCTAGCTCTCCCTGAGAATTCCCCAGGGATTCAGCAAGCACAAACCCACACCACTCACATACCAGGGCTGGGGAGGCTCCTACTGAAAGCGTGCTTTTGTCCACTGCTGTCGCCTCATGCAGAGCTGACATAGGGTGTCTCGTGAGCTCCTCAGACTGATGCAAGAGCCCCAGCTTGTCACAGAAAATGTCCTTTTTTTTAATTTTTTTTTTTGTGACAGAAAGTACATTTTAGAAAAAGTTTTCCAGTGAGGAGGCACTGATTGAAAACAACTGAAAGAAGGCTGGAAACTATTCTTTCAAGATGAGGTTATGAAACCAAATTGATAAAACGGGTTACTGTGTGAATAAGGATGAAAAAAGCAAGGTCTTATCAGCTGGTGTCACAGAAGATCTAAGTCAGGAGGAAGAGATAGGCTTTCCCATATTCAAACCACTCTTTGGGCATGACCCAGAGGCAGTAAGCTTCAAGCCAGAGTACAGGTAAGTATGAAGCTTTGTAAATCAGACGTACTTGAAGACTCCCCCCAAAGATATCCTGTACCAAATTTACTGACTTCTTGAATACTACGACAGTCATAGTGACCTACTGCTACAGTACACATCAATGATTTAATAACATAAAATTGGTAAGTGTTGCTTATGAAAGATGGGCAGAAAGGCACGTCCTTTGTACAACTTACCATGAGAAAGTGATATTTAATTGCTACAGTTATATTAATGGCAAAATTAAAATTTTATTTTCAAATCGTTGGATTGAATACCAAACTAAGAGAGGACAGTGTTACCTCTTGATCTATGGGGCAATCCGGAAAAGATTAAGAGACGACATCTTATGCTTCATATTTACACTCAGATTAACTACGAATTAATTTTATGAATTGTTGTAGGTTATAAATATAAGGTGAAATTAAGATATCATTTACCTTAATACTGACTGAGAAGCTACAGGAAGCGAGAAAATACTTCTGGAGAATAAAACCAATAGAGTGCCTCTTCTAAAAGTCACATACAGGTTTTGCTGCACAGATTAAAGCTTTTATCATGACTGATCATAAATTGTAAAGTAGTTCTTGTGTCTATCAGAAAATTCTATTTTGCGTCTGAATTCCATGTCTTATACATGAGGACAGATAGAACTCTTTTACTGTATTACTGGAGACTTATCAAAAACAGGATGCTTTTTTCTTGAGAAGATGAAAAGTAGAGAGATAAGCAGGGAACTAAAGACTGAAGTTTTAACCAATAATATTTTTGTGTGGTTATCAGAGGAATGTAATAATTAATCTTTTAATCATTCTGAAGATTGTGTGAAATCATAATATCTCATCTTTTCCAGCCTCAACCTGCCATTCTTGATCTGAATTACAAACAATAAGAAAGGAGATGATTTAATGAGCAACTTTGTCATGTTGCCATTTTGCCTTAGTCAAAGGCAAATGTCTAGTTTTGCCTCTAAACTCAAATATAATAGACTTATGTTTCAACCATGCTCCCAACTGAGGCAAACATGAATAGAAAAGTTAGGGCCAGTTTAAAGCTAAAACCCCGGTGTCTTCGCATTTTCATAGAGACATAATTAAATACACACTGTTAAGAAGAAACAAACATTCATTTACTAGAAAATAAAATCCACGTTGTGGAGAAACATGTGTGAAAGCAAGTCTAAAATTTGACAAATACTAAACTAAATTCAAAAAGAACTATTTCAGTCACAATGGCAATAGGTATGTTCTTATTATGAATGAAAAAAAAAAGTCAGCATGATTTAATCACACTCAATAAATAGGCACTTCAATAAAATATATATTTACACTGGCTTTCTCAATGCTAGGGCATCGCAAAGTAGTATGGCTTTATTACAATGGATGGAAGATGGCAACTACTTAGAACCCAGTGCCAACATGGATTATAACAAATCCAGTGAGTATTTTGTTTTTCAATTATTCATAGAAAATTTAATCCTGATTAAGTATCCTTGGGCAGGAATTCATGGGTAGTTGATGACTGAAACCAACATTTATTTGAAATGCTTCTGTTAATTTAATCTGTGTATATGGCTTAATTATGATTGAATCCTCTATGTAACAGAAATGAATTATATCAGGATTAAAATTCTAGTACCACATCACCCATTCCATTTTCTTTGCCTTCTTTTTTTTTTCTTTGAAAGATGCAAGCCTGCTGTTTTAATTACCTTTATGTTGCTATGTCTTCTAAGCCTCAAAATACTGTTTAGACCTTCATTACTGGATGAAATTTTTAGTTATGTTTATTTAAAAAAAAAAAGGCAGATATAAACCATATTTTCATTCCCATTAAAATTTTAACCAGTATGAACATTAGTTGCAAAAAAAGGCTTTTCTTTTATTACACCAGTAACAAAGGAAAGTTTCTTGCAATCAGTTGTGAACATTTTACATGTGTTTCCTAGAGGACTCTCCCTCTTTTATTTCCCCTTCTTTTATACTTATACATAAAATGCATTTTCTCTAAAGCATGAAAATAAAAGAACTTGTACTCATCATTACGCATCATGCCGATTTCACAACTGGCCCATTTCAGACTTGTTTAAGCTTGTAGATGTTTGAAGAACTGCACTTTGTAAGACTTTCAAACCTAGTATTGATATAAAGTAAGGACATTTTTGTGTGTCTTTGAATGGGAGAGAAAAGATTCCTTGTACTTTTCTGTGATACAGCTCAGCATCACATGCTACATATAAACAATGTTTACAAGATTACTCAAATTATACATATTTCTACTCCCTGATGCTTTTAACAGCTTAATCCAGGGACCTTGTCAGACTGAAGGTCTGCAAAGTGCTCTGATGCTATCACTCAGTTTTCCAGTGAAACCAACGTATCACATACCTGTGACAAAAATACCTGTATATTTAAGTCATTATTGCACATTCATTACATAAAGTATTCTTCCTAAACATCTCAGAAGTGATGTCGATTTTTATGTCCAGAGGATACTGTTAGTGGCAATGTCACTGATGACAGTGAAGATACTTCCCAATATAGACTATGAGACAGAAAGAGTCTGTAGAGGATAACCATGGAGATGCATTGACAGAGGATAACACCCATGGTAATAATCTAGAGAGAAGAAAAAAAAAGAAGAAAAAGTGAAAAAAAACAAACACCACAAAACAACAAACCAAACCCAAACCACCAACCCACAATAAATTTCTAACAGCATACTGTGTAAGTGCTTGAGGTTTAACTTTAAACCTTTTAATACTGCTGCAGTTACAAAAGATTTGAACATGAATCTCTAGTCCAGGATTCAGACTCTCACACCTGGGTGTTTTTAAATCAGCAGATAGCCCTGGGCAAGTCACAGAACCCTTCTGGCAGTCTCTGTTCTGGGGAATTTTAGACTTGCAATTCACCACCCATGCAGTTTCACAAGCAGAGGTGATGTTTAGATATTCTATTCTTAAAACAAACAGGGGGGCTGTGTGGTGGTGGGGAAGCTTGGAAACGCTTTGCACCATAGCATAATCATGGAGCTGCGAGGATAGTGATTTATCAGTCTCACTTAGCCAGACCTCTTTTCAGTACAAATCTCTTCATCTGTAAAAGGTATGTAAGGCAGTACTTATCGAATGCATAAAGTTAACTACTGTTTCTGAGAAAGCAAAAGTCTAAGTTTATGAACAGAGAGTCTTTTGAAATCCATGCTTTTCTTAAGTAACTATGGTATTTATTGATCATACATTTCTTTATTGAAGTGCATTTAAAGAAGGAAACACAGCTAAATTATCATAACATAGGAACTGCAGCTGCACACATTGGTTAAACTTGCTCAAATGCAAGAGCAGAGCTACTGTTGTCTTCCTTCAGTAAGCTTGAAATCTCAAAATACTGCAAAAATTTCCTTATTTCCTTTACTGTTCTTATCTCTAGAGAATGTCCTCTTGCCCTGATATTTTCACCAAGTAAAACCTAAAAAGTCTCTTCCATTATTAGCACTACAGGAGTCTTCCTTTTAAAATAAAAAAAATAATAAAATCAAACATAGTATTTATTCACTACATATTTTTAATTGAACCTTTTTCTTTCCCTTACATAGCCTCTACAGAAATAAAAGCTCAATTTTTGAGAATATCTGCATACAAAGAAAATCAGCAAACTCAACCCTGGAATGAGGTAGTCAATCACCTGAGTAGTGCACTTAAACTGAACATGGCAGGCTCCACATCTAGTTCTCTAGTTCCCAATATGTTTAAGCAACAGAGAAACCCAGTGAATCCATCCTTGTTTTTAACTTTTTGGAGCTTACAAACCAAACAATGTATTTGGAAAGATTTCTTAATCTAAAGAATATAGTTCAGCTACAGGTTCCCTGACCTATTTAGCCACATAAAGCTTTTAATGGACGAAGACTAAAAAAGCAAACAACAACAAAAAAACTCCACTGATTTATCTTTCTACTAGCTTTGTTAAAAGAATCCCCAAGGTGTTTTTAATTAAAAAACAAACAAGCAAACAATAAAACAAAACACCCCCTCCACATTTTCCTTTGACTTAACAATCTCCCCCTCTCCCTCCCTTAACCTAGAAATGATTACCCTTAGATGATTCAAACCCTGTATGCCTTTGTAAAATATGACTCACATTAGCATCAATGAGAGCTGTGTGACTAAGACTTCTCAAGTTGCTTTGGGGTCATAAGATTAACAGCCTAAGAGCATGAGTTTGCTAACAAACACTGAACATGAAGAACAACTACTATTCAAATTCCATCTCTTTTATCTTGCCTGTACATACCTTTTCTCTTTGATATTCTCTGAATATTATAGCAATGGTTGCAAGACATGGGTGGCACAAAAACCAGAGAATGCAGGCCTAAAAGAGAAGATGAGTATAAGTTATAAAATGACTACATGCCAGCTTAGAAGAAAGAGATGACAGTTAGAGGAACTGCATTTACATTTCTGTCTATTTTATGAACCCATTGTTTAATTTTCAATCAACAGAATGAAAACCACACAATGAAAGGTGGGATTTCTGTTTAAAAAGAGCTCTATACTTCTTGTCAAATTAAAATGACTACTCAGAGTATGATGACAGGGTGCAATTTAATCAAATCAGACAGTTAAATATCAACTTTCTTATGGAGGAAAAGAGAGTAGTGCTTCAGTCAGCTGCATGCCACAATTATATTTGCAGCAGAAGGAAGCAGTTTCCCTGATGTAACCCATACTTTGGCAAAGGTGATATAGAACTCCCTTTTCAGCGTGCTTCTCTCCACTGTGATGATCTGGTAAAGACCAGCAGCCAGCGACAAAGCCAGGCAAACTCTGAGGCCAATAAGCAGTCCACTTGCTAAACCATGGTGTGAATGGTAGCTGTGGTGATTTGTATCTTCAAACTGCTCCCAAATTAACAAAACACTCTGGAACAAAGAACACAAACAGCAAAGTACATTTTGAGTAAACAAGGTTAACACTAAACCTCAATTAATCTTCCCATCACAGATTACATTATCCGCACAATGGTCAAGCTCTGCTTGTTGGAGACCACCTTGATATACAAAAAAAACCCCTAACCTGATCTGCTTTTCGGCATTGCCTATTACTCCATGTGCAACTGGGAGGAATGGAGTCTTGCTTCTTGCATTCCGTAACTTTTAGAAAGTTTTACAAGTTAAAGTTTCCTCTAATTTGGATAGAAGGAATGTGGCAACTTGGCATAAGATCCAAAATAATCACCTAGTTAAACAGTCTACTAAGGCCTACTAAGCAGGAAGCCCACTAAAATGATTCCACAGAGCTACAGGAAGGCGTCTCCTTCCACTTGGGATCCACAACCTGTAAAGCTTGTTTCAAAGGCAGGCGACTACGCCTTTTCTTTCAAAATCCTAACAGGATTCACTTTTCTTTTCAAAGATGGGGAAGTAAGAGGGTGGTGCTGCTGCCCCTTTTATACAATAGCCTAAAGGCTCAAGCATTCACCCAAGTTGAACTTGGATCTCCCACAATTCCCTTCTTTGCCTAAAGGATATCCAACTTGCATCTCCCACCTCCTTGGAGAGTGCCCCAACTGCCAGGCTATAGGCTGTTCTTGGGTGGGCCACTCTCCACCCCTTCTATTGAAGCTGTGCCATTGTGGAGAAAAGAATTCAACATCAGCTAGGTCAGAAGCTGCGAGTGAGCCTGACTCTGCAAGCAACTGGCTTGGAAATCTCCTAGGGTCTCAGAAAGGGCGTATCAGAGGTTCCAAATGCTGTTCCAACATCTGGACAAACGCTCTAGCCAACAGGTAACTACACAGATGATAGCAATCTTTCTTAGCTCTCAGCACTGTACCCATTTGCTGCAGAATTCAATTTTGTAGGAGCACTGTGAGAAAGAATATTGATAGATTCTCAAAGGAAAAACAGGTTAAGAAGTGCCTAGTTTCCGAATCTTCACTGGGTATAAGGCAGACGCCTACCTGTTGCATAAAAAAATAGGTCTCGCTGAAAAATACTTTTTTAAGACTTTGGGAATGTTAACATTATAAATTAGAATTCACATAAAGTTGAGTCTCTCCCAGCATCTTGTAGCAGCTGAATGGCATTTTAAGAACTTAATATGCACTGGAATCCAGTCGACCTACTGCACAGATTTAACTTGCACTTTGGTTTCAGGCGCCTAATGAAGCAGGCTTTCTGAAGAAAGGTAGGCAAATTTGATTTATATGAGTGAGGTAGCTCTAAAGGCCTTCAGAAGCAGACACTGTATGACTCAATTTAGAAATCTAAATTAGTCAGATTCCTTTCTGAACACATTCAAAGGTTTTCTCACTACATTAACTACGTAAAGACAAAAAGGTTACTGATAATTAACTTAGGAAAAAAAGTGCAATCCACCTGTGCCTTCCAAAGGTGGGTGTCCTTGAGTCTCATCAGTCGAGACAGGATCATTTTCACTTAGAATATCCTCAGATATATTTCACTTAGAATATATTTCACTTAGAATATCCTCAGAGAGTACTCTTGTGCTTTTTGGCTCCCTTATCTAGGCCATGACACAGCAAGCACGACTGCTACCATTTCAGTCAGTCCTCAACTACCCGGATGGAAAATGGAAAGATGGGAGAGGGACAGATGTGAAGCATGCACATCTTGAACATCACTGATTACTCATAAATAATCTGACCAACAGGCTTCAATGTTCACATCATAACACTATTTCTGAGTAACACCAAGGAAACAGCTTCAAATGATCAAATTACGTGACTGAGAATTCTGTCAAGGAGTAAGACTGAAATAAGGCTGAATGGTTCCTAAAACCCTAAGATACAGCACAGTGTTTGCTGTTGTGTCTACAGCATTAGTTTTGGCACGAAACTGATGAATTCCTATCACAGAAGTTATTTCAGTCCAGGTAGAACATGATAAGGCGTTCTACCAGTTATAGAATAACTGCAGTCTTGTACAAAGCATTTTGCCTTGTGATATTTACACTTGGGAGCAGCCAAAGTATTAATGTCGGAGAAAATAAAAAAACTCAACCACCGCCTATGTATAGAATCTTCCTGACTAAAGCGGGCATCTGGGTGGAAGAAATATAGGCTGATGGAGATAGAACTGTGACACCATTCTACAAAGAAACTTCAGGTAGACCCAAGGACAGCTTGAAGAACAGAGCTCACGAGGGTTTGGATTTTCCTTAACTTACACCAACAGTAAGAGCAGTGAAGGAAGCCGCTTTCATAAGATGACAAAGAGCTAGAGTAAAGGAATCATTAGAACAAAGTCCAAATCCTTATGGGAAAACAGCGTCTGACAGCACGGTATGCTCTGGACTAGTCCTTTAAAGAGTGTAAGCAACAGAGGAATCAGTTGATCAAAGACACTGTGTAGTGACAGCAATGTGAGATCACAGAAGTCCAGCTTCCTTCAGTTTCACTAGATTATTACAAAATAAGCAGAAGGCAGAGGCATCAGAGGCAGAGATGGAACTGTCAGTGCAAGACTGGAAGCTTGGAGAAGGTGAACATGTGTCATTGCTCTTATTAGGAGCTGGGACTGTTCTCACTCACCAGAGAAAAGCAGGATCCTGTAAAAAAAGAAGTCTGTTCTATGGAGTGTTTCTAGGTTACAACAGATTAGGCAATCTGTTCTCAATGAGGGAAGAGCTTTCACAGACAAGAATGATCTTGAAGTCAAGACCTCTTTGGCTGGCTATGCCTGGGCAATTAAGGTCAATAAGCCCCTAAGTTCCTTACCTTGACCACAGAAATGCACGTATCAGCTCGCTTAGCTGCAGTATCAGGAACAAGCTGAAAAAACACCCAGACACCAACCTGCTGAAATGGGCATCAGAGCTGTTTTTTTGTTGTTGTTGTTGTCAGTGAGCAGAACTATGAGCTCTGAAAAGAAATTGAGGGAAAACCTAAGTGTTATCCAGAAGAGCAACTCTGCTTAGGCTTTAGGCAAAAGAACGGGATGAGCTAGGTAGCTTAGAGCTGACTCACACTAGCTATGTTCGACATTAAAGTCACAACTGTTTCCTCCTAAAGTAAAGGAGAACAACCATCTCCTTGGTTTACATCATGCACTGCTCAAAATGCCTGACTTAACCTGCACATATTTTCAACATATCTTAGTTCACAGTGGAATCACGAAATGGTAACGGTTGGAAGGGACCTTTGGAGATCATCTAGTCCAACCTTCCTCCCAAAGCAGGTTCCCCTAGAGCAGGCTGGACGCATCCAGGCAGGTTTTGAATATCTCCAGAGAAGGAGACTCCAGCAGTACTGGACATCAACCACTGTCCAGTACTGGTCTTCCTCTTAAAATGCTAGAAGAATGTTTGCCATGGATATCATCCTGATGTTCCAGATATATAAGTTGAACCTTGACATCCATACAATGAAGAACCAGCTGCTCTTCTTTTTTCACACGAGGAAACAATTATGGTAGAATCCCTCCTCCCCTTCGCTATGCCAACACTGACTTTATGGTAAGCCAAGATAACATATCAATCTCCAGTAAAGACACGTTCTCATGGGACAGATCATCTCTGAGAGGCAAGACGAAGGGGGAAGCAAAAGGGAAATTAAAAGTAGCAGCAAGGCAAAGTGGATTAACTAGCTGCTTCTAACCATAACCAGTATTTGGATATCTGATGGCATACCAGTAAAGTAAAAAATGGTTTTTATCGAAGGTCGGAGGTAGAGCTGATTCTGAGCACACCTTTGGGAACCCCTGTGAAGCATGACTTCTAATGCAGTAAGATTCTATGTCATTTTGTTCAGGTTCCAAGTGCTTAGCTATCTTTCTAGATTCATTGCTTCCACTCTGATCAGCCCTGAAAGCTGAAACTGCTCGGGTCTATGTGATGGGAAAGGCCTGCCATCAAGAAAGTTTCGAACATGGTTTGTGTGTCAGCAGTGGAGGGTGGAATCTTTAATGAATACAGAGTGGCCTGGGAATATTTTGTTCTGAGGCTGAAATAAAAAAACAAGTTAAGGCAAAGGAAGATGCCAAATAGCAGACATGTCCCTCCTTTGAGATGCTACATCTTTGCAGCCGCAAAGACCACAAGAGATTTGCTGACTAGGAGGCTGTGTCCACCCTACACTGATGGTAACCTGTAAACTCAGCCTGGGAAATTGCTGGTGTTTCTGAAAGAACAAAAAGAAAGAATCCATAGCATCAGTACAAAGACGAGAAAAAACCCTGAAAATTTGCTGAGTAATTTGAACTAGTAGCAGGCAAACAGGTAGTTTTGCCAGTCAAAACTGCAGTTAAGTTGAAGAACAACATGTTTTCCCAGACTGTCCACTCACTTGACTTCCCTAAAGACAAGATGAAGACGGAAAAACGTAGAACATCAATAAAACTAACATGGTTCTATCTCTATCTGCTGTGTTAGGGTAATGCATGTGGTCTCCAGCACCCTTCACAGCAAGTCATCAGAACATCTCCAATTATCCACATAAGTCTGTCCAACCTCTGGTTTTCTGGGAGGAAAATGGCTCTCCTATAAGAATCTCTGGGAAAGAACACAAGAGGAAAGAGGTTATTCTAGGCTTTTAACAATTGAAAGTGCTCAACGACTGCCCCATTACTGCAGGTCTAACACCCAATCAGTCTAGACAGACCAGCAAACAACAGACTAATCCAAAGAACGAAGAACCATTGATAGAGATGATGTGGTCTGGATCTTGCTCCTCTGAGCTCAACATCCATGTTTTGTATTAAGGAGAAGAAATCTGGAAGAAGGTGCATTTTGCATGTATTGAGCAATGAGATGGAAACCATCCCTCCAGAAGTAAACTTTTGCTGAAGACAGTAGGTCCTGAGATGGGGATGCAAAACCACTCAGGCAATGATATACTCTGATGTGCATATTCTGTTCCTACAAGACGCCTGCCAAACCTTGACATTCCCAACACTACCAGGAGTAGAGATGTAGCAGATTTGTGCCTTCATGGTGAAAAATAAGACAGCCAACTTTGTGCCAATGCTCCAGTGGTGCTCAAAGAGCCAACACAAATGTGTAATGGACCAGTACTGGGGGAAGCGGCATATATATATAATACCTGCCCCAATTTTTACCACAACAACAACAAAAAAACCCCAATGATACTGTGTCCTTTCTATGTATAGTAAAAAGGAAACAAACAAACAACTTTCCAGTCTTAAGTGACAGAGTACTAACACACCCATACATATGTACAAGTGGAAAAGTATGAATAAAATTAAATACTTTCAGAAGTCTTCTTTACTACTAGCATGTAAAATTTCTGCTCCTAGACGGGTGTCAAAGTAAGGTGGAATTAACCTGTCTTTAAATTTCAACAGTTCCATTGACCTTAATAGCCTTTGGTTTATATTCTTAATTAGCAAGAAATGTCAGCTCCGAGCTACTCCTAATGTTTCAGGAGTCCACTTACTTAGTTTGGAAGCAGCACTAATTACAGATACTACTCAAATGGCACAAAATTTTCACTGTAATCTCTTCCTCATTACTGTCTCCAGTTTCTCCCTGCTCTTCTCTTTCTCAATGGCTTTCAGGTTTTCTTGTCTTTATGTTGTGATTTAAAAAAATTTGTTTACAAAAGGCACCACCAGGGTTGGATGATCTCCATTACAATTTACTTTTAACTTACAGGTTTACTTGACTTTCTAATTTATACTAATGGAAAATATTTGAATGAAATTATGTCAGACCATTTGTATAGTCGCAAGACCAATCCTGCATATAAATCTTTCAAGAATTCCCTTATATTGATTGAAAAGACCATTAGACATCCTATTTGAGTGGTTCTAAGAGAAGGGCACTGAGGATTTCAAATTGTTTTGGTGACAGAAAGAATTTCTCACAGCGTTTTTCCTTCTCATGCTGCTTGTTGTCACCCCCACAATGTAGTTCACAACCCCTCAGTTGTACTTATTACAAGTATTTATAGGACCACATTATAAATCGGATCAGTAAAATGACTGTGCTGAAATATCTTCCCCCCCCTCCAATCTAGATCATGTCATTGATCTGGTTTACAGTATAGTGCTATGAAAAATAGGCACAACCAGGAATTTGGAAAACTGTGGGAACTTCTTAAGTGGTTTTACTGCTGAACAAAAACACACTGTGGAGCTACACCTTAAATTGTTAAAGTAAAGAGAAGGTGTTGTTACCTATTAGACATACTGGGTGCACATTATGCTGTG
The DNA here is from genome assembly GCA_025769975.1 of Gallinago jamesoni. Taxonomy (NCBI): domain Eukaryota; kingdom Metazoa; phylum Chordata; class Aves; order Charadriiformes; family Scolopacidae; genus Gallinago; species Gallinago jamesoni. The sequence goes on from JAOQGH010000001.1 coordinate 153,331,256, forward strand.
GGTTTTTTTTTTTTCCAGTCTTGATACTCCCTCCCCCATAAAATATTGAAATTAGTTGGTTCACGGTTCTGTCATACTTAATAGCAGCTGTATATTTCAGTATAAGAATGAATATAAAATACAAACCTGTGTAACAACAACTACCACAGCAATGCCAGTAGATGTTGGAGTGGAATCCCACTGAAGAGGTCTGCCCTGAGATTTCTTCATTCTGCCTATCGTCCAACCCATACACAGACTCAACAATAAATACAGCATTTGTATCTGTGAGATTATGTCACACACTATTGAAAACAAAAGAAAAAGAAATACAGTCACAATAAAAATATTTTTCTAAAGCAAAAAATCTATATATATATATTTCTATTTCTATATATACCTACAGATGAAAGACATTTACCACCTTTAGTCCTAATTTTGATGATAGTTTGACTAGCTGAGGTTGCTTTGCCACAAAATCTGGGTATTTTGGGTAGCTTCCAGTGACCAAACAGATTACTATCAGATTTCCTTTAGTTATGCTGCAGTTCTGCAACAACATGGGCACAGGGCCACATCCTTCCAAATCCCACTCTTGTGTCAAAGAAGTCTGGGCTCAGGAATCTGTCTGCATAAATAGATTTACAAATGCTAAAGAACTAAAATCATATGTATGGTAATCACACTGCAAATATGAAACACAGTGAAATGAACTCCTTTCTTTGCCCTGAAAAACTTCTGTTCAGAAATCAGATAGTTGCATTGTACTTTAAATTAACTGCACTTTGTCTTAAAGATGCAGTAGCTTGCAACAGAAAGCACAAGTATTTAGAACAAATTCCACTCTCAGATACTTAAAGGGGAAAACATAATTAATAACCTTAGCACAAACTTCATTTGGAGCAACAACTTGTCTGTATTTCACTTTATTAAATGCAAACTACTTTTGCTTCATTTTGTTATGTCCATTCCCTCCTCTAACCCCTCCCTCCCCCCTGTTTGGGAACAATTAACACACACTCCATAAAGTTACATTCTTAATCAGCGTCTCAAACCTGTGTTTGAAGCCGTATCTGAATAAAGAAAACTTCAAGCTAGAATATATTAAAGCCTTTACTTGTTAGCTTGGCTGAAGTACTACTGACAGTAGAAAGAACTGAGGATTTCTTTTTGGGTGCTTCTTAGCTTTAGACTATAGCAATTTTTCAGTTGGTGTTTGGATTTGAGAGTAAACTGGGTCATTGTGCTGGGATTGCAGGGACATACAAGAAAGATTGATTCTTACATTACGTAAACTGCAAATTCAGTTCAGAAACTACAGATTGGGCACTACACACAACAATGCTTTCTTGTTCACTTGATTAATATTTTAGTTCAATTACGTTTGCTCCTTATTTGCAATTTTCATTTACAGTATAAGGTACACGAAAAATATGTCTTTGTCACAAAAGCAAACTTCTATTTTTATACAACTGGACTGTATTATAAAAGATAACTGTACTTCCACATTTACTAAAAATATTGGTACAGAAAACGTTGCCACTGTACAGAGATTAATATCACACAAGTGTGTCAAATGAAGATCGGTTACAGTATTTCCCTGACACACTGTAATATTAACAAAATATGGATATAAACCAGACTTCAACATCTTATTCCTGGGATATATGTGGTATTCTCACAGTTTATACTTTAAAATGTTTCTAAATGTATTCAGATACCTTTGCTGTTTAAAAACCTGTCAAGAGCTTTTAGTAAATATAAACTTGCTCATTCTTCAATAAAACGAATTGCCACTGATTTTGGGCAAAATGATCTTGTAATTATTTTACAATGCTAGCTATGGAGACATAGTACTCACTAGGAAAAATTGTTATGTGAACCCAAGGCACACCAAACCAGTGTCACAAATCCAACCTAGAAAAATGACTGAACAAATCTGGAAGTTCTAGAGAGCATTTTATTTTCTGTCACTCCTTAAGATAACTTGTCCTGTAAGTTATAGCCAGACATCATCTCTCAATCACATCTTGCATATAGGTATTGCTCTGCTTCAGCATGGCAAAAATTCAAGTAGGTTCCCAGACAAAATGTCATAAGACAAAAATTCAGTACTGGCTTTAATCTTTGACATCTCATACACCTTCCCAGAAAATAAGAAGGTTGAGAGAAATTTCTAAAATTACAATAATCCCACAATATCCAGGGTCAGTATAAAGCTACATGCTACTGAGCTGATACTATATTTATCTGATTTCATCTCAACTCACTTTTTTTTGGCTGTTCAACAAGCATAGTAATATTGTTTGACATTTAAATTTCTCTTATCAAAATTTAAGAGACTATTATTTGTGATGCTTTTGATTGCAGCATTATTTCCGTAATTTATGTGATTAACTTAGGAGATAAATTATACTAAGGGTCAGGTCTTTATACATGGTTAAGATTAAATGACGGTAGGAAAAGAATAATTTCTTGGTATATTATCTGAACAAGTTTCTAGAGAGAAATTCTGGCCCCACAGCAGTCAACAGAAATTTCACCATCTACTTTTAACTCAGATTTCTGTTATGATATAGATAAAATGGTAGCACCTTCCATCTTCAAACTATACTACTTGCCATCAGCCATTCTTCAGAATTGTAACAGACACTGAAGCTTTCCACATTTCTGTTACTTGTGCTCTTTTACTGTTTTGGGAACCACAAACCTTAAAAACAGCAGGAAAAGAAAACTCTCCAAGCTGAATTTCTTTAATTCAGTTACTGAATAAAAAAAAATTTATTCTTAAGAACCTTTGCTTTAAGCAAATAAAAGTGGGCTCTTCACTGCAATACATACACAGAAAATCTATTATGTAGCTACTCTCTGAAGTTCTGGCTGGGCAGTTAACACTGGGTTTTTCACTCAGAAGGATTTATGACTACCTCCATATTCTCTATTTAATTTCACTTCAGGAGACAAGAAGGAAAGTTTAATAATACAGTTGCTGGAGAGGCTGCAAGGAGCTGCTAACTCAAACTTAAAACAAGAACGAGACAATTACTGTGGTGCCAGGTGCCATCAAGAGGCTGTTAATTCCAACTGCAAGCTTCTAAATGAACTCTAGGAAAGGAAATCTTTTTCTACATAGGCTGTTACTCTCCAATGCTATCTCAATACCATAGTACTACCTTCTTGGGGTGCTTCAAGTCAATGAAAAGGCAATATATCTGCTTAGAATGAACTACATAACGCTTCAAACATGACCTACAGAAAAAAAAAAAACTGCAACAAAAATGTTTAGCCCTGAAGAATCCAGCAAGAGTAAGCTACTGCATTTTGGGAAGGGATTTTACAGGAATTCAGTTGCAGTGAGAACTCAGAATGCCTATTTAGAGTGGACAAAAATCCTTTGTTAACATCAATTCTTTACATCAGCATTTTTTTGCATCACTCTAATCATATCACTTGTGCTGTAAAACTTTCAACTTTTTAATTATAATCAATGTTAAATTTGCTAGTGAAATGACATACACCATAAAATGCAATTAAGTTTCCTAAAAAGCTTCTCTACTCTAAATCATGCAAACTCTGCAAAACTCTTCAATGTATTGAAACATTTACTCATGTGGCAGACATGTACTTAAGTGTTTATAGGAAGGAACCTTCAGACAAGAAAATCCTTTGAAAAAATCCTAAACAGTATCACAGTTGTATAACTTAAAATACAGTTATTGTAAACATCTAGAATAAAACTTGTTTTTCAGGAGAGCAATTTCTAGCATTTTATATTAAAAAAATACAATTATATGGTTCAAGATCATAATACAGTCTAACAACCACAGTCGCTAACGTATTACACAGATTAACACATAGGAGTATGTAAGAAACAGTAGACAAGTATACTCACATTCTGCCAGACTTCCCATAAAAGGTGCTCCTATTCCATCTTTAGAATAACTGATAAAAGAATAAAAAACCAATACTTTTAAGTGAGTTAGTCTTAAATGTGTGTTTTCTATTAAATGTACATTTCAGTAATGATGTAGTCCTAAAATGTCAGTCCTATGTTTTGTCACAATCAACACAGGAAAGAGGACATACTGATCTTTATAACACAATGTTCTTCAGGTCTTAAGACTGAAAGAGAAATAAGCAAAGATACCTTGAGAAATGCAGGTAATTGGCAAAAGCTGAACCAGCCTGCAACAGTAATGCAATCGTCAACACCTTTAATACAGTATGCATAGGTCCACGCTTCTTAATTGTTTGCCATAGGGACTGTGCATATATGCAAGCAGTTACAAAGTACGCTAGGACAAGCAGGAAAAAGAATTCATGTAATCCTGTGGGGAAAAAAAAAAAGCTTAGTTTTTATAAAGAAACATTGCTATTCAGTAAATAACTCAAAGTATGTTCTTTTATATAAACACTGGGAAATACTTAGTAACTGTCACCCAAAAGTGGTAGTACACACAGAATGAGCAAATCCTAACTTATTTTATCCAAGAAAGCCAGTGAGTTTTTTTCAGAGAGCTGATCATTTGATCTGACAAAGTATTCTTTATTCAACAATACCTTTTCTGAGTGTAGCAGAAATTCTGTTCAAAGACAAAAAGCTTTGTAGCAATTACTGAAATAGTATAAAGTGGCATACAGTTTCTTGATAAACAGAAAATAACTGTAGCCCATTTTATCAGTCAGAAACATGTTCAAAGGACTAATTTTTAGCTCTTTTTTTTTTTTTGATTCAATTTTTAAAGGTGCAATCTGATGGGAGAAACCCAGAACGGACTTCTGTTGAACCTATTCACCACTGGGTGTCACTGTTCCTCCACATAAAGTAGTTGCTCCCAAGAAGCACAGTTGTCCAAGACAGAAAACTTTTAGATAAATCAAAATGGAAGGAAAAATAGCACACAGAAGAATAATAAGTTCTTAAAGTGGATTTTTTTGCACCTATCTGAAAAAATGCCCGAAGTTTTTGACATTATTTACAAAACAGAAGTCCTCTAATTTTCAGTCATGCAGTAGTCTGGTAAAAGGCTTCCCCACCTGCATCCTGGAAATATTTTCTATTTTCCAGAAGCTTTGGCACCCATATGAGCACCCAAAGGGTCAAAGGCAGCAAGCTATAAGCAAAAACGGGTAAAAAAACGTTTCTCACAGAAAACTTATGTTTTCCTTCTCCAGCCTTCCTTGAAAGCAAGTGGTGGCCACAGAATCAGATTCTGACCAGTGATCTTCCTCCAGCAGCAAGACAACTCTGCTAAAAACTTCCAGTCAGCTCCGCCCAGAGATTAAAACCAGAGCAGTTACACACATTTCAGTATCTAAGTTGAAAAATGTTAGAACTGGATGAGTTCTGAGCAGTTGCTAGTACTATAACTTCTCTGGCTAAAATGAATCATTTTGGACTTACACCAGTGAAATGAAAGAAAAATAGCATAAGGTAATAAAGACTCATGAAAATAATTTCAAGGCCACTCTGCTTCTCTTGTATACTTATACAAAAGCATGATTTATGAATGACAAAAACAGACATTTCAGATCAAATCTCTTATTCTTTCTTGCACTCTTTCTGCTTTAAAAGACACGCACTGAAGTTGGCAAGGATTCTGTAGATAAGTTATTTCTCACCATGATGAATGGGTCCCAAACTCTTTAGGAAAATGAACTAGCTTTTAATAAGCACTGAACGTTTAGGATAGGAAGTTCCTTCCAACAAAAGACAGATTGCAGATGACTGGCTTGAGACCAAAAGGACTGAAAAGAAAGTTGCACAGAAATACAGCTATAACAGAAAAGGGTAACTTTCAACCTTTTCTAAGGTATTTTTTAAGCCTCCTGACTTTCAAGTAACCTAGAGTTGACAGAGAAAAATAAACCATATGTACCTTAATTTGAAATACCTAACTTCAAAGATCTTCAAAATGCTGTCTAACTGGTCAGCTGCCCTTAGAAATCATAGATTCCACTGGTACCATGCCTTACATAAAAAAAAAGTCCCTACCATATAAGAGATTACTTGTCAGTGATCAGAAACCAGTCCTCCTCCTCCCTCAAGGCAAACGTCTTAATGACAAGGTTACCATTTCAAGTTCTTTCCTATACTTTCCTTACAGTCCATTTAATTTTGAGATCTTCTGTGTCAGGCCACAACTTTAGTTACTAAAGTGAATGATGACCTAACCAGAACCATCTGTAACTATGTAGTTTTTAGTCGCCTCAATGAAAGGATCTATTCCTCAAGAAATGAAGCTGGATCTTCTCTCTGAAACCCTTATGTTCTAAGCTGCATGTCTCTAAGGAAAAACGACAAACATTAGTCCCCAAAGATACATTCGAAAAAAGGCAAAAAAGAAAAAAAGAGAGATATGAAGTCATCCTCTGTTCTTTGACCAGGCATATAACTTCAGGACTCATAGCAGTGATGCAGATTTTAAATCTGAATGAACAGAGCCATTTCTGTGCAACTGTCGAAGACGTGGCACATATAGCTCACCCTGTGAAAATGCTACATCTGCTTTTTGAGAATAAGTAAATTAACTTAGAATTCACTTCTGCATACAAAATTCACCAAATAACAACTGCCAACTACGTTTGCAGACTAAGAAGCACAGGTAAAAAGTTAAATAGACAGGCAAATCAATTTATAAGCCTTGAAAAATAGATGATTAACAGAGCTACTTTCTTACAGATTCTGCTAAATGTTTCAGTGAATATTTTCTTCACTCTGTAACTTCTTGAGACCAAGCATGACAGCAGGGCATATGAGTGTGAGCATAGTGATTAGGCTCATTCTGGGTATGTAGGTTAAATCTGTATATGAAGGCAGACTAAGCCTACTGGGCTCTTCCCTTAGAATCGACCCGGGTTAGTGATGCATTGCTGAAGCCTTCCAGAGCAAAGTACTGTAATGAAGCATACATTAGGTTGGTTTGGAATGGCCAAAGCATACAATTTTGCATAGACATTTCTTTAGCTGCTGTCTTGAATCACTTCTAGAAGCTTTTCTTTGCATGTTTAAGGTACTTAGAAAGACCTACACATTGAACTGAAATTGTATTGGCAAAAACGTTTTATCATGCATGTACTTGTGTTGCACAGAATCAAACTTTACGCAGCTGAGGAATTTCATGAATTCATTAAAATCAGGGATTAAATTCACAGTCAAGTGGAAGCTTATGATTTCAACATAGGAAAAATACCTATTGGCAAATATGTTAACACATATCTCGTGTATCTATACTTCCAATTAGACAAGTTTTGGAAAGTCAGTCTAGAGAAAGGGAAGAATTTTTCTGTAGTGCCAGAAAATGAATTAAAGTTTACTCTCCATGAAAAAGTAGAATATGAAATATAAGAGAGACTGCTATCTATTCCCTGTACTTTTCCAAGCATAGCAAATACTGCTTTGTTTGCATGATCAGATCCTTAACGTAAAAATCTAATTTTAAGAAAAAATATCTTACCAGATTCCCCTGCGCTAAAGTGATCTAATGGATTCCCTTCTGCATCTGGGTTTAGTAAGATCATTTCAAACTGAATATCCTCGGATTCAGAATAATTCTCCTCGCAGGTAAACTTGTCTACATAAAACACATACCATGTTTCCGGATAAGGAATCTGTGAGACTGTCAGATTTTGCTCTGTGTGGTTCACAGTCACTTCGGGGAAAAAAGAAACAGACAAACAAAAATATGAGTAAATACTTGATTAGTTTGTTTTTAGACAACTCATCTTTGAATGAAAATTTAAATCCACAACATCATATACAAGTTATATACTACACACAGTATGAAACAGTCTTTGCTTTGCAAGCTAGTCATAACACCAGAGACCAGACTTCCAACTTCATCTTTTGTTTCAAATAGGCACAGACAAGGGTTGGTGAGGATATGTAACAGACGCTATCTCTCAGCTTTCGGGTTTGCTGAGAGGGCTTCCTTCTGTCAGAAGCCAGTAACTGCAAACTGTGTTTCCTATGCTTGGCACATTTCTTTCCTCTAGTACAGCAGTGACAGGACTAGCTATTCTGTATTAGCCAACAGATAATTCTGCAGTATGAAAAATACCTTTGTGAAATTTACTCTACTCTGTTTTCAACGATTTTTAGACCAAACAGGAACAGCCACATGTGAGCTTGGTAAACAGTGTTTGTGCTTTAAAGGTGCAATTTTGCATAATTTACAGCATCTTCACCAAATCATAATAGACTGAATTTCAACTTACAGCTTTGGGCTTAGACCATCATCCAAGGAAATGGCATATTTCAAATCAGATTACATTTAAAACCCACTATGCAAGACTGATGCTTCATCTGTTCACTGATCTTACCCCTATTTTTACCCAAAAGCACAATCTCTCCAAAATAAACATTTGCTGTGGCTCTGTATGCTTGGGTGAAAGTGCAAGAATTCTAAGTACTGTTACACTGATTACTGAACTTGAGTGCTAATCAACTCAACCATAAAAGAAAGCCATCTCTACAGAAGAAATAATAATAATGTAATTACTAAACTGTAGATTAATTCACCTTAACAGTTTAAGATGACAATGTTTAAGGATAAGGAAAAAGAAAAAATCATTTTAAAAAATTCACAAAACAAGCTATTTCTGTTTTTTATGGAAGGATCTTTCTAAATGAAAAAGCTGCAAACATACATACAAAACAATCCTTAGCAAACTCATTATCCCTAAATATTTTGTAGACAAAATTTAGAACTGGTTTCTGACTTGAAGCCTATCTGTGAAAAATGTTTATCTAATTTAAATAAACTTGTTTCTACTTCAAGGAGGTATTTTCTGTTCTCTGAAGGAATGAACTGACCAACATTAGGATCCAGGAAGAAACATACAACATGTTTCTTTGCAGCAATTGTCATGAAGTACAAATTTGGACGACACACAAAAAAGAAAAGTGTTCTAAACACGAGCAGTTTGTCTTGTGTAGCTAGCGGTAAGCACGCATTCCACTCTGGAGCTTTGTATCTTATGAATCAAATATACAAAGCGAAGCAGCTCCCTTAAAAAAACCCAAGATGATTTCATATGGTGCTTAATCAAACAAAAAACAAACTGCAACTGACACAGTGGCTTTACTCTCCATCTCGACTCTCAGCTGAGTTCTGACACAGCGTCATTTGCACCAAGACTAAAGATCACACCAAGCTCATTTAATCATGTTTTCTATCAAATCTACAAACTAACTCACAGGAAATGAAGTAAGATAAAATAAAACTGCAATTGATTTTGCCCAAGATCAGCAAACAGATCCAACTCACCCTGTAGTCATATGATTCCTAAACACAGTAGAAAACAGCAAGTACAGTGTTGGGACAGACAGGAGTGACGGACCAACTGCTAGTCATTTCAGTAGCACTTCATGTTCAGCTCAGATGAAGTGTAAGGGAACTACATCCTTAGAAGTGACATCTGTATAAGATTTCATTATGACAACGTTCCAGGAGATCAATTGGTTACTCTAGGGATTCTGTCCACACAGAGGAAATGTATTCAAAAAAAGAAGCTGTATTCACTTAAGATATATTTGAATGCAGTTTCTAATATTAATTTAATTTCTTAATGGAAGATTTATGGTTTTAGTAGGCCTTTTAATATTACAATCAATAAATGGTGCAAAAATTATTTGTGTGTTTGTCTTCCAATTTCATGATTCAGTGTTTTACTGTTCTTTTAACTTTAGATGGATATTCGAGTTAAGCTTTATCCTGATTAGCTCATCTTTGATGCTGTATTGAACACTTTCTAACATGTTTTATACATCAAAATGTGACAGGTTTGTGCTACCATGAGAATGACAGTATCTTATATCTTTGTTTTCTCATATTTGAAAAATGTCATTTCCATGGAATTGGAGAACAGGAGCCTCCTGACAAATGAGAAGCGTTCCTCCATAAAGTTAACCTGTATATTCTGTACCAATATAGCTATCAGCTCAAATATTAAAAACATTTGAATGGGAGATTCAGTGATGAATACCAAATTACAAAGTTAAAAGGTGAAAGAACATTAAATGATAATGGAGGCAAGTTATAAAAGTAAGGCAGTATAACCCAGATGATTTTTTGCAGATGACCTTACAGACCCCAGGGCCGGGGGAGTTGGGGAGAGAAGAGGGAGAAAGGAAGAAGCAAGAAGCTAATGATTATGAGGCTGTAAAAGAAAAAAGAAGAAAAAAAGAACAGAGAAAGAAGTTTTTCAGGTACAAAGTTAGCCTTGTACTGTGTACTTGGGCTACATACTCTCACCTTGCAAGCATTCACTTCACAAATTTAGAGCTACCTGCAGTAGGCTGTGTCAGTTCACCTCTAATTTTTTCTTCCATTCCGCTGCAGTAAAAAGCACAACTCAAACTGTCCATTTGACTGTCTCAAACATTTACATTTTCTAAATTCTTCAGTTTCATCTTACTATGGTATTCTTTGTAAATTCTTTCACATACTGAACGTGATTTTTTATGGAAAAGTTTGAGATAAAAAAAAAAAAACAAACAAAACCCCAAAAACTTTTACTCCAAGCAGAGTTAAAGAAAACCTCTGCACTCAATGAGTAAATGAAGACTTCAGCCAAACACGTATCCTGAGTTGTGTACAAGTAGGAGCATGAGACTAGAACTAGTCATAAAAAGTTTGGCTGTTCACATTAAAGTCATTATTTGTCAAGAATTGTTCATTTTCCAGCAGTACACTAAATCATAACTCACAAAGTCTTCTGAAGTGATGCAAACAAAGCAATTACATTTCCTTGTAATAATTTTTAATTACAGAAGGTCAAAGTTCTGCTTTTAAGTTGATGCAAAGTCCAAATTCACTGAAATAAATATTCTAAATATACAGATAAAACATAATTTGTGAAGAAAAAAAGCAGTAACTCACTTGTCAGCTGAGCTTTAGAGAACTTCTCTGTACAGCTGTGATCTTGGATACTGTTCTGCAGCTTCTGCCATTCCTGTGCTTGAAACAGGTGAAGTCTAGCCTCTTTTGTCACAGCTACTGCTACGTTCTTGATTCTGACACACAGAACAGCATGGTCACCTTAATATTTGAAAAATAAAATCAACTACTCTGCCTTGATGTCAGTTACAAACAAAAAAGCTAGTGCGGTATAGATTTTTGATAAGTAGGAACACTAAAGCTTCACTTCATTTCTTAAACTTTTACCACTACTTTCCATAAAAGTCTTTACACTCTTTCATAAACAATTTCTATACAACTCATTAACATCACACTGCATGCACAATTCTCTATGATGGTACCTAAACAAACCTTCACCATAACCTAAAAGCCATGAATCTGTGCTACTACAAACAGCCTTCTCTCCTCTCCTTTTTTTTCAAAGGCTTCCAGACAAGTATTTTGTTTCTTCTTCTCACCCCAAACTTTATTCTTCCAAGTTCAAGGAAAGACAGTGCCTCAATCAGTCTCAATAGCTGCTTCAAAATCTACTATTTTATGATCTTTGTAGCACAATTATGAGCATCATAGGGTAGCTCTTGAGTTTAATACCAGAGGAACTTATGGAAATAGACATTAATGTTGCAGACTTATGATAAGAACCAAAAGACCTAGTTACAGATGACAGATGTCAGGCTGATACAAAGAAAATCAAACTTCAGAAGCATTCTCTAATGTGTCAGTTTATCTATAGACTGTGTCTTGACATAAGAGACACATTTTAGCCATTTTAGAACTAGCTCATTTGACACAATTTATCTTGTCTGGGTAATTCTACAATGCTCAAACTTATTTTGATAAATTCTTTGATTATATAGTGCTGTAGACTTCTTCAATGTAACAGTGTCCTAAACTAAAAGACAGGATTTAACAGAAAGGAAAAGTCAATCAGTACTGCAAAAGTACAAATTAATCAAAAATTTAGCAAGCTTTGTATGTTTTTTAAGTTGTCAATGCAATCTTCTTTCCCACCTACCTAGGTACCAGCTGGATGCAAGTCAACAGACTACTACAAGCCTCAAATAAGCTTTGCCAGGAATGTTTTCCTGTTCAGAGATAGCTGCAAGACAGTGGTCCTGCAATAAAACCTCAAGAAAGTGATGTCCTGGGATCTGTAAAATGTTACATGGACCACAGTTTACTAAAGTTGCTCATAAAAGATTCTGAAAAATTAACACAAGGTTCTAAAAAAAGCCCACATGGCTTCACTAAGACCCAAAATACATACCGTGGTGAGTATTCATGTAGAAAGAGGAATATTTCTAAGGAAATATGCACCATAAACTTGTAGAATTATATCTGGACCCCAAACTCACTCATCTTGAATCTTAATGTTCTTTTCTCAGATTTAACCAGTGCACTTTTTTCCTCTAGATCTATTTAGAGCACTTCCACAATTATGTTCTAGGACAATGATAATTAACTGCTTTCAAGTCACTCCACAAACTGTCCCCACCCTATCTATCATGTCTCTCAGCGCTACAAGGTCACATTCCATTTTTTCTTGGCTTATGTCACATTTTCCTTCATCCCATGAGATTTTTTTCTCACAAACATTTTTGTTTTACTCTCACACTACTCCACCAGTTTGGGAGTAAGCCTAACTGAGTATTATCTTCATGGTTGTCTTCCAAAGCATTCCGCAGAACTCTTCTGCCGTGAAGCTGAGAAAGAAAATAATCTAAGCTACCAAAACGCTGAGCACACAGGAGAAGCATGCTAACCAGCACTGCCCCGTTGTATATGGCACTCCACATAGTCGCTTATAACTCCTTTTATAAAGTAAAACTTCTATAGCAAGAAGAGTCATTTTCAACCTGTATTTCTGTAGTGGGTTTCCCTTCTAACAGGATTTTAGCCTATTGCTAGGTCTCTTAATTAACAGTTCAGGAACTATTACTAACAAGGAGTTAATAACACAGGAAAGAAAAGCCACCGGGAATAATAAGGTGAGAATTTACACTCCGAGGCACGGCGACACTAAAAACGCCCAGTGATGCACAATAGATAAGTACAATGTTAACCATCGTTCTCATTCAGTGCAGTTCTAGGAGGGAAGGAGAGACGCAAGTGAAAGTTAAAATGCCTCTGCTCTCCCGGCCACTCTCGCCACGTCAGGCTGCGGGACACAGCGCCGAGAACCCACAACAGCGCTCCGCCGCTCCCTGATACAAATTCCGACGCCCTTAATGCCGCTACCAGCTCCTCTTCCCACCGCCGTGCCGCACCCCCGCCTCACTCCACCGGGGTCCCGCTTCTGGCCGAGCCTCCCATCCCGCCTCCTGACCACCTCAGACCTGTCGCTTGTCCCCAGCGGAGGGAGAAGAGCTGGTACCCTGCTACCCGCCGCCACCGCTGCTCCCCTCAGGCCACCACCTTAACGCCCTCCCCGCTACTCCCTAAGGCGCCCCAACGCCGGAGGGGGCCGGCGCGGCCTTTCGCCTTGCCCTCGGGCACCTACCATGGAACTGGAACCGCGCCACGGGCCGCCAGGGCTCCAGCCAGGCGGCGGCGCTGGCGAAGCCGCCCCGCACCGTCTTGCCGCCGGCGCCCCCCCAGCCAACAGCGCAGAGCAGCCACAGCAGCCGCCACCTCATCCTCCGGGTCCCCCCGCTGCGGCGAACGCCGTTAACGACCGCTAACCGCCACCCCCCTCCAGCACAACTCCCATAATCACGTGACAACCCCCCAGGGTTACAAGCGGGCGCGGGAGGGCAGGGGCGGAGAGAGAGCCAATAGGAGCCACCGGCGAGGCAGCGCGCTCCCACCCCGGGGGGCGGGGCCACCTGTCGAGGCCCCGCCCCCTGCCACCGCGTCCCGCTCCCCAGCGCGACGACGTGTCCGTTGCTGGGTTCGGCCGTAAGTTGCGACCCCCGGCGTCGTCAAAGGCGGCGGTCGCCGTTGATGGCAGAGGACGAAGCCTTGGCTGCTTCACACGGCGTGCCCGCGCCGCTTGCTTCAGGGGCGACGAGCCCCGTTGCTTGGGAGCGAGAGGACCGGGGAAAGCGTTTCTTTCTTCATGCAGGCTCTTGCCCGGTGAGACCCCCGGAGAGAACTACGGCTTCTGTCCCGTGCTGCGCGTGCGCAGCCGTGCGGGTTCCCCCCCCTCCCCTTCCCCGCCACCGTAAAGCGCGGACGATGTCGGGGTTGCCGAGCCCTGTGGAGCTGCCGGTCTTCGAGAAGCGGCTGCTGGTGACGGGCGGCGCGGGGTTCATGTGAGTGGTGGCTGCGGTGACCTGAGCCCGGTCTCGTCTCCCTGCCGAACCGGGTGGGGAACCGCTCTCCCTCTTCTCGGGGGCGCGGGTGTGGCGGGTGGGGGGAAAGGCCGGGGCAGGGTGGGTATCTCTTAGGCCTGTCCCTCCGGTGCAGGCTGCGATGGATGCAGCCGTTTCTGCAGGACCGAGTTCGCCTTAGATGCTGCCTGTGCCGTGGGCTTTGAGGTGGTGAGTGCTGGGGAGCACGTAGGGCTGCTGCCCAGTTGCCCTCTGGCCGCGGCCAGCGAGAAGGTACTCGGTGAAGGAGGGACCTTCTAACGCTGACGGTGGTAGCCGGTGCTCAGCCTCAGCTGGGGTGGGATAGGGGGTGGCTGTGCTTTGAACCAGCTGCCGTTTCTCATCTCCACTCCATGGTGCTGTGGGCTGTCTTGAGGCAGAGGAAGTTCAGAGCCGTTGTAAGCCTGACCTAGTCAGTGTGCTGAGTCTAAAGCTGTGAGGGGGCTAGATTTCTGTGTGCACCCCTCAGCTGGGGGGGGGCGGGGGGGGGGCTGACGACAGTGCGATTGAGCGCACCCTCAGCAAGATGATCTTAAAAATCCCTTCCAACATAAATAATTTTATTATTGGAAGTTTGCCGATGACACCAATTGCAAGGATAAATACAGGTGGGATGGAAAATAGATTGAGAGCAACTCTGAGGAGAAGGACTTTTAAGGGTGTTGGTTGATGAGAAGCTCAACATGAGCTGGCAATGTGTGCTTCCAGCCCAGAAAGCCAACTGCATCCCGGGCCACATCGGGAGAAATGTGGCCGGCTGGTCGAGGGAGGTGATTCTGCTCCTCTACTCTCCTTTTCTGAGACTTTACTTAGAGTACTGCCTCCAGCTCTGGGAGTACAAGACATGGACCTTTTGGAGCAAGTCCAGAGAAGGGCCACAAAAATGATCAGAGAACTGGAGCACCTCTCCTATGGGGCAGGCTGGGAGAGTTGAGATTCTCTGGAGCCTTCTCTTCTCCAGGCTGAACAGACCTTGGAGCAACTTCCCAGTGTCTAAGAGGGGGTGTACAACAAAGCTGGCAAGGGACTTTTCACAAGGGCAGGTAGTGATAGGAGGAGAGGTAATGGCTTCAAAGTGGAAGAGGGTAGATTTAGATTAGGTATCAGGAAGAAATTTTTCACCATGAGGATGGTGAGATACTGGAACAGGTTGCCCAGAGAAATTGCGGATGCCACATCCCTGGAAGTGTTTAAGGCCAGGCTGGATGGGACTTTGAGCAACCTGGTCTGGTGGGAGGTGTCCCTGCCCATGGCAGGGGGGTT
>JAOQGH010000001.1:153346830-153365176 GCA_025769975.1 Gallinago jamesoni
AGCAACCTGGTCTGGTGGGAGGTGTCCCTGCCCATGGCAGGGGGGTTGGAACTAGATGATCTTCAAGGTCCCTTCCAGCCTGAACAGTTCTATGCTTCTATGTTAATAAACCCTACTAAACCTGAACTTTCAGGGTGAGCTTCTTATACACAAGACTGCACCAAAGAGAAATGCCACCTGGTATTCAGGCTGTCATTTCCTGTTACACCTAGCATCAGTGTTGGGAGAGTTGAGTTGACTCTCAGTACTGTGGATTAAGAGAGTTGAATGTTTAGTACTCCCTCATACCTAATGTATAAACTGAAAAGTGTAAAAGTATTTTAGAATGGCAAGTGAATGTAGCATATAACAGTTCATTGTAGTTTTTTTTAGGTGGCTGTGAGCAGTGGTGCATTCTTTTGTTTTAGCATAAACTTTTAATCTGATTTTTAGTTTCTTAACTATGCAGTTATGGGTATTATCAGTAGAATAATGTTGACATATCTTAAAATGTATCTGTGAATTCCCCTTTCGCCTTTCTTGAGTACAGCCCTCTCTTTCTCTAAAGCCTTTTGATATTGCTAAACTTAACTTGTAATTTGTCATCTCGATGTTACCTTAAAGCTAACTATGTAATTGTAAAATATGTTTTTCTTCTGTCCCGCAGTGCTTCACATGTAGTTGTCTCTCTTGTAAAAAACTATCCAAACTATCTGATTATAAATCTAGATAAGGTAAGTAGCTTGTTTTCTTTATTAGTATGGAAAACTGTTTTAAATTGGTTTTAATGGAATCTATAATATGCTGAAGCTTGTATGGATTATTGTTATTTAATAACTTTTGTTTGGCTACCCATTTGTACCTGTTTAAAAAAAAATAATAAAAATCAACTGCTGTTCATGTGCTCACCACAAACAATTATTTGCAAAAAAAACCCCAACAAAAATGGAGGAAGCTTTTTAAGTTCTAAGTTTCTGTTTAAGAATTTTTGCAGTTTTGTGGTTTTAAAGCTTCATCATGTCTGCTTGCAAAATAGCTTTTCTTTTGAAAGAAGTTTTTACATTTTCCTCAAACTTTCTCGTGATATGTTTGTGGCTGACTTAACTTATTTACTTTCATGAAGCCCTCTTAATGATAGTGTGTATATTTCTCTTTAGCTCGACTACTGTGCAAGCTTGAAGAATCTTGAAACTGTCTCTGAGAAGGAAAACTACAAGTTTATCCAGGTGATAAAGCCATCCCTTCTAGGAAACTTGTCTTTTTACTGACTTTTATGCATTCTTATCAAGGTAATGTGATCTCCAGAGTTCCCCAAACTAGAAGCCACTGCTTTCATTTATGGTAAAGTGAAATTACTTCTACTAATCCGTTGCCAAGAATGAGTCTGTGTATGTAAGATGACAAAGTGTGTGGCAATCACATGGGCATAACAGCATTCACTTTATCTGTTTACCTTATTAGTAGACTTCATATTTCACCCACAGAAGTCTATGAGAATATGTGGTATGTTCTGTCTTATTTGAAGTAGTCTTTTGAAAGTTGATATATTTTATTGTATTGTAAAGGTACAGAATTGACAAAAGCCTGATTATGGAGATGAATGGTTTTAAAGATGATTGTTTGACCTTTGATAGGTGGTACAGACAAGATGGACTCAGATTCAGCTCCTCCATGCTGCTGTGATGCTATCTGAGATTTTGCACCTTCAAACACTTGTCATGTTCTGCGGTTTGCAGTGCACTCGTTGTGTTAGCACTAGGCATCAGGCTACATTCTTGCTTTTGCTGCTGTTGATGCTGTGTAGTTCATAGTTGTTTTGGAACAGGATCACATGTATCAGGCTACATTCTTGCTTTTGCTGCTGTTGATGCTATGTAGCTGGTTTGGAACAGGATCTCATGGGAACACTCAAGGCATGTCTTTTCTTTTTAAAAAATTGTCAGTCAATTTAGTTTGCTGTTTCAATGGTTTTATCTTCAAACAAGAGGAGGATTTTGCTTTATTGTTCAGATAAAAATCCAGCAGTCAGAAAGTTTATGCTGAAGTTCTTCCCCTCTATGAAAGTCAATACTGATGCTGGTCTCTCTGTCTAGCTGGGCTACACAAGACTGCAGGACATCAGGGAAATGCATATAGTTAAATTTTCCAAAATAGCAACCTTGAGGCATCTTTGTCTGAAGTAGTAGATGTAAGTTAAACATACCTCTCAGATTCAGGCAAGACTGGCAATTGAACTTGTCCCATTTGGTGACCCCTATGGCTTTTTACATCTTTGTGACCCTGTCTCTTTATTTCAGTAAGTGATTATCTCTGAACTATTGGGGTAAAAGTTGCATGAGGGGGAAGGGGATGTCTACCAAGCAAATGTAGGCAGTTTCAGCATACCTTTCAGCATACCCAAAACTTAGTGGTTTTTCCTAATGATTTCAGCAGTTTCCAGTATGTAATATGCAACATATGGATGCTATAGAAAAGCCTCCTATAGTTACTTAGATATATATTTACATTTAATTGTGGGGGAAAGCATGGAGTTCTAGAAGGCATCCTGTAAACAGCTAGATCCCTGTGTGAAGCAGAGGGATAGTAACACTGAATCTATACTGCTTCTGAACCGGAGTAGGAATATGTTCTCACATAACTTACGCCACTATAATTCACTCCAACTTTTCAGTTATTGGTTGTTTTTTGTTTTGTTTTGTAGGGTTTTTCTGTGTGTGTTTTTCTTTTTATTTTTGGAAGGAAGGTTAATCAGAGCTTATATATAGCTGGTATGCTGCTAAGCAGTTTACACTGGCAGGAGAAGAAGCACAGGAAAAATAACATTATGATGGACAAGCCTTAGGGTTAGAACTGTAATGCTGTTACTGGCCTTAGGAGAGAGCAGGAAGGATAAAACTCTAGTGGTACTGTAAAAAAGCAGCCTGTTTGGAAGGTAGAGAAGTAAATGTTTAGAAAATTTGCATAAGGGACTGTGTGGAAGGTGTAGTTTTATAACAATTTCCTGTTGTTGCTCAGCACAGATATATCAAGTTTGAATTTCAGTTTTAAAAAAAGTCAATAACTGTAACTGTTTAAAATAATGTATGAACCTGAAGTGTATTTACTGGGGCATTTGAGTTGTATTCAGGAATAAGAAATAGGAAAATCAGTTCATCTTTCTCCTCTTTCTGACATAAAGTACTTCTTTGAGACTGTCATTCAGAATTGTTGCTTCAGAACTTCTTAAAACATAGGGTGCATTTGAAATATTTTTAGTTAATTGCCTTGTTATTGAAAATAAAAAAGTGTTCTTCCCCAGGACACCCTTACTTCTCAGGTACTGTTTCGCTTAAGTTAAGCCAACAGATAAATATAAAAAAACCTTTTTCTCAGCTTACATTTACCTGTAAAAGCTGTTGTTCCTTCTGTGTCGATGCCTGACTATTTTCTAAATGTGTCAGTTTAAAAACAGAGCAATTACCAGAACAAGCAACAAAAATCAAATCCTTGCAAGACATCCAACATCTGTTTTGATGCAAGTGGAAGTCCACTTCAACTTTCATAATGCCACTAGGTGTCACTATCAGACTAGCCCAGGCTCTAACTCTCTTACTTGCCGTGGGAACGTGTCTTTTCAACCTCAGCAACCTACGCAGTATACTTCTGCTGTGTATATTTTGGGGGTGATGCTGTTTCTAATGTAAAATAGTAACATAAATTGTGAAATAAATTTCGTTGAGGCTGTTGCTCAGAATGTGTGAAATTTATATCTGGTCTTATTTGAAACATAGCATTGATAAGTTGCCCGAAACACAATTGCTAGTGCTATTTGTATCCCATTCTTTCTCTGTAATGGTTTGTTATGTGATGCTTGATAAAAATGAAAGCTTACTATTTCCTGTTTTCTGTCAAAAATAATTTGTTAATGATCTTTTTTTTTTTTTTTCCTATTTAGGGAGATATTTGTGAACCTGATTTCATAAAGCAGCTCTTTGAAACTGAGAAAATAGATATAGTCCTTCATTTTGCAGCCCAAACACATGTAGGTAAGCATTGTTGCGTATTTTGCTATATTTTCCATTAATATACTTTTTTTGAAATATATACTGATTATACTGATATTTTTGCATTTTTCCTTCATATAACACAAGGATACAGTTTGTCTCTACAAACTACATGATTCAATGTCTAGTGGCCTTTAAGTTAAAAAGGGCTTCACAGCCTTCATTTAAAAAGTGCTTCGTCTGACTGTTACCTGTTTCCATTGTACATAAATGGTAATGCCCCTTTTTTTTTTTGGGGTGCATCACAGTTTTAAATTCCATCTAAACACATAGGTGTCTAGATGGACAGTGTACTGGTGGAATCATGAAGACAATGGTGAAAGAATTTGTACATAGCCCTAAGTGTTTTCCCTAATTGGTTCCAGTCTTGCAGGAAAAAACACGGTGTGGAAGCTGAAGGATTAGGCATAGCTTCCTTCAGAATCCTGCCTGGAATCTGAAAAGAGAGAATGAATTACACTTAAAAGTGTCTATTTCAGATTGTCACTCTTCAATAACACTGTTAAGGAGAACTATCCCTACTGTACTCCTTTCTTCAAGAGAAGAAATCCTCAAAGAGTTCTCCAGGAAAGTACTTCTCAAAATAGTCAGATTTGATATGCACAACATCATTAGGTCAGTGGGACAATTCTAAGAATTAAAACAGGTGCTAGTTAATTAACAGTAATAGGTATATAATACTGCATCTTACAACTGTCTTTGAACTATACTTTTCTTAGTGAGCTTGGCCGTTCCTAGTGGTGGTGGGGAAATAGTTATGCTGCCACTTAAGTAAAATTAGATTATGCTGTTTCAAATGGAACCATCCATGGCCAACAAGCTCCCGATTCCAGCCTGTTGTTGAGAGCAAGGATTTTGTCTTTAAGTGTAGAAAGTGTCTTCATTTAATTTATTCACCTTGCTATCTGACAATTAAAGAACTAGTGATAAAGTCCCAGTCTATATTGCAGCCTCTAACATTGTGGTTCAATAGGAAGCCTAAATGTAATTAGAATTGTTTGAATTTCTTTTTTATGTAGATCTTTCATTTTGGCATGCCCTGGAATTCACCTATGTGAATGTCTATGGCACTAATGTGCTAGTTGCTGCTGCGCACGAAGCCAATGTGGAGAAGTTTGTCTATGTCAGTACAGATGAGGTATATGGAGGTAGCACTGATGAGGTGAGTTTGAAAGTGCATGGAGGGTTTTGGGCTTTTTTTTTCAGCTTTACTTGCCTTTAATGTGGAAGGAAAAAAAAGAATCTAACTTTCCACAGTCTCTGTAAATGTATGACTTTCAAGCTATTTCTGACAATACTGTAACTTGTAAACAAGCGCTAGTTGTTTCTAGAAAGCTAAGTATCAAAATTGTCCTGGTTGTTTTTTTTTTGTAGTATGTTTTATATTTAATGTGTATTACCCAAAGGAGTGATTTGGGGTCATTAATGACATGTTAATACTCCTCAGAGATAGTATCAAAGGAATGTATTATACAAATCTTGCCTTGGAGCACTTGTGGAACTTCAGTAATGTGCACAGTACGTTGTTCTTTTATTTTAATTTTATTTTTTTAAATTTTTCCTGGTCTGCCTTGACTACAAACTTGACAGGCAGGAAACTGTTTTATACTCTAGATAAAATATTAAGAGAACTCTTAGTAAGTTAATTAGCAGTAGGTACTGACAATTTGAACAGGGAACAGTTCCTGTATTACCGGAAGAAATATGCAGATGTTTCTTATTGTTCTGTGGAATTTTTTTTTTATTCTTGCTGATTTATGCCTGACCTTAATTCAGGAAATGTAATTTAACTCAGTGAAAAGGCAAATTATGCATGCCTATCTTTCCTTGGCTGTTATTTAGACCTTTAGAATCTTGTGCCATAATCCATGACAAGACTACTCTATTTCAGAAAAATCACGTGCATTTTCTTGTTCTTGCAATGTCATTATCAGTTCCTTCAACACAACTTCATTTTGTAGGCTTTTATGATACCCAAGGATGTTGTTTTCCTGCATGTAGACTAGTGGTTTGGCTGAGACAACTTCAAGTGAGCTGCTTCTGCCTCTGGGCTGTGAAAAGAGCACTTCCATTTAATTGATTCTTTGTTCTCTTTGTGAATCACAGTAGAAGTTCTTGAAGAGATTTTTTTTTTTTTTTTTTTGCGGGGAGGGGGGGAAATGTCAAAAAGTAAGTTCAGGTCGATTAATTTCAGAGGCAAAAGTCAGAAAAGATCAGTGAGCCTTTTAATCACGTGTTAAGGTGATTGTTAAGAATTGCATCTCAGGCAGTATAGAATTCCTCCTTTCTTTGGTTCATTATTGTATTCCCCCCCCTCCTTCTTCCTCTTGGAAGTGAGAAGTTGATAGAAGTGGCAGGATAGCCATGAAGCTACCTCTTCTGGAACAGGTCAGAATTGTTGAAACCTTGCTTTGGAGGGTTTTCCTACTTTTCTTCTAGAAATAAAGTTTATAGAAAAGGGAGAATGGACCCTTTTATCTAGGACTGAAAGGTTAATTTGCTAGCTTGGGTGCAATGGCACTCTGAGTCAATAGGACCCTGAAAAAAATTGAACCTCCCTATGGTTACAGTACAAGATCAAATCTGCTATGATGAGGTGCTCTGCTAGAACGATAAAAACTGTCTTTTGTTATTGATCTTCTGTAAGTGGAAGGTTGACGTTCTCAGACAGGTGTGCTTGGATATTTAGGGATTTTTATTTCGGTTGCAACTGTAGCTTTTGTGACTAACAAAGCAAAAGAAATTGAGTAATGCAATTTTTTTCTTTTTGTTTCAGGAATTTGATGAATCCTCACCAAAACGTCCAACAAATCCCTATGCCTCCTCTAAAGCAGCTGCAGAGTGTTTTGTTCAATCTTACTGGGAAAGATACCAAGTAAGTTGATGCAAGCTTCAAAAACTCTTGAGGCCCATGCCTAAGTGTCTATATTATGTATATAGAGTATAACGGAAAAAAATCAGTACTAGTCCACAGAGCGCTACCTCTTTCCTGATTGCTAATCTTGTAGGTTGGATGTGTCATCCCTTATTGGTGGGATACGCTGCAAGACAGTGGGGAGAGGTCAAATGTTTTAATTTTTTTTTTAAATCTGCACTGTAATATCTAAAAATGTTCTTTGATAAAAAGGTGAAAGAGAACACTAGCAATTTAAAAAACGGTGTTAAGCTTGAAGATAATCTGTTTATAGAGAAGTAGAATGTGCAAAGTTCAACTTGTATTAAGACTAGGCTTATAGTGAAAGCAAAAAAAAAAAGGAAAAAATCCTCTTACTCATGTTTGTTTAAGCAAAAATATTTAAAACTGTGACTATTTCGGGTTTGCTCTTGCAAATGTTGTTTTTGATGTAAAACTGGCTTGAATAAGATGTTAAAGTCTGTGAAACATTTTCTTGGAATATGAAGTAGTAAGGCAGTCTTCAGTTAACCACATATGTGTACGTAACATCCTATGGTGGTTCCGTAGCAAGACTGAGAGATTACAAACATTTGTCACTTGTGATGCTTCTAACAGACTGAGAAGGCTGGAGGTCCTTGCCTGTTTGACGGAAGTAGGGATAGTTTAATTCCTTAATGTTTGTAAGGTCTTGCAGGTTTTTGAGTAATCTCTGTGGGTGTGTCAGTTTATTATTTATTGGTCAGTAGCAAGCCTACAGATTTTTACTGGTATATATTTTCATGTGTAATCACATGCATGTTTAATGCTCTTCAGTTCCCTGTTGTTATCACACGGAGCAGTAATGTTTATGGACCACACCAGTATCCAGAAAAAGTAAGTTAAACCTGTGCTTTACCCTGAACTTCAGTATGCCATAATTTAGGGTTGTAGGGATGTTACTTTTTTCTTGTAAGAATGGGCTGATTTGTGAAAAAAGCACTGTCTTACAAGTATGTTTGTTCACACTCACCTGTGGTTATGTATTTTGATCTCACACTAACATGGCTTACCGTCAGCACAATGAACACATGTGTTTTGGTTATCAGTAAAACATCAATTAGAGATTTCTATTTCTTTACATGAATTTTACTACAATGCCTTTGTTTTGTAATTTTTTTTAGTTTTCAAAGGATATTTAACTACACTCTGTCCAGCAGGGTTCCTCTACAAATTATATTTACTCCCATGTTGTATGCTGTAGTTAGGAATATTTAATAACGAAGGTAAATATTTAAAACTGTAAACTGTGAGAGAGCAATGTGTCTGGTATAGAAAGAGATGTTCCAGCCTATAGAGAAAATAGGTAAGATAAAGCTGTAACAATCAGATATATGATGAGAAATAGCACAAAGTGACTTATTCTTTGCATGTCCACACATACCTTGCAGGGGAACTATTTAACATGATTATTATTGAGAGGGAGTTGACTTTGTAGGCAATACTACGATCTGCTGTGTTAGTAAATGAAATGACGGAGTGATAGTGATAATCATACGTACTCTTTGGAGTTCAGAGCTTGTGCAAAGTGCAGCTGTATTTTTCAGTTCTAGTGAGGTATTTTTAAATCTGAAATGCTTTTTATATATTGTTGGGGTTTTTTTTCTCAAATAAATTTATTTTTTTCTACATTATTGTGGGTGGATAAGCAAGGGTTTTTAAAATGTTTTTCACTGATCTGTGACTTGGGAAACATCTGGCTACAGGTTGCATGATGTTGAGAGTCTGTTCAGGGGATGTATCACTATTTACTTGCTTTCAGCTTACATATATTCCTCCTCAAGTATCCACTTTTAGTTACTGCTAAGAGCACAATACTAGGATATATGGATTTTTAGTTTAGATCTTTAGTACGGATCTTTAGCTCCTATGTATAGAGTAGCAAGTTAACAAAGCTAAAAGACATTTTGGAATAGCTTTCTAATGGTTTCAGTTTAAAAACTTTAATAGCACGGCCAACTGTTCTGATGTTCTGAAGTTTCTGGGACACTAGGAATGGATCTAGCTTATAGCTGAACATAATAGTGTAAATCTTTATGCTGCAGGCTAGTGGCTTGTAAATACTGATTTGCAATGGTTGACCAGAAAGATAAGCTCTACAACACAACAGAGGCATCTACTCTGCAAAAAAAAAACAAAAAAAACCCCAAAACAAACAAACAAAAAACCAAAAATCCAAACAACCCAAATCCTTGCAGTTTCTAGGCTTGATACATTTTTGATTAAAAAGTTTCAAGTTTTCTTAAGTGTTTTGTTAAGAGCCTTTAGGCTTAATACTTACTGGTGAAGCTAGCCCCATGTCCTTTGCAGAAAAAGCTTCTAAAACAGCAGAGTAATTTTTTTTTTTGTGTTCAATTCCTTAGGTTATTCCAAAGTTTATATCTTTGTTGCAACAGAACAGAAAATGGTATGTAATTTGCTTTTTTGTTTGTGATACTTAGGTTATAAAGCTGTAATTACAGCTGTAAATAAGTGGATAGTTTATAAAATGATAATTTCATAACTAAGCTGTAAAGTGCTTATTTTAATAATGGATTTTCCCTAAACTAAAGGATTATTTGCATGTCAGCTACTTAAACTAGTTTTAAGCAAAACTGCTTAAATCACAGTCTATGAATTGAATGCTTCTATTTAAGGATTAACAAAAATTTCTTGCCTTTTCCTGGTTTTAAGCTGTATTCATGGTTCTGGACTTCAAAGAAGGAATTTCCTTTATGCAACTGATGTGGTAGAAGCATTCCTTACTGTCCTGAAGGAGGGGAAGCCAGGTGAAATTTATAACATTGGAACTAACTTTGAAATGTCCATTGTCCAGCTTGCTAAGGAGTTAATCCATTTGGTGAGTAAACAGCTATGATGCTTTTCTTTACCAGTCATTCCACCTATGAACAATTCCACTATAAACCTTTTGTAGCTCTGAGAGAGCTTAGGTTTGTGGTGGGTCTTGGAAGATAATTGAAGCAGAACAACATGCGACCCTTTCTGTGGCAGCTCTACTATGTAAGTTCGTAGTACAGGCTATCATGCCTTGCACTGCTGCATCGTTTACCCTGACTGGGACAAAACTGGCATCATGATTAAATACGTTTTAATAGGGGTTTTTCATGCTGGCTGTTTCAGTTTTGTTCTGAGCATATTGCACTATTAAAATCTAGCAATTTGACTATGAATAGTTAGGTAGTGCTCAGATGAAGGACAAGTATTGAATTGCTCTAGACAGTTTTGATAATTTCAGTAGTTTGAAAACTCAGTTTAGACAAAAGACCATTTCTGTTTGTGTGTTGGTTGGTTTTTAGCAGACTGAAATATTGTTTTTAAAAAAATTCAGTGGAAAAAAAAACAGCCTGTTTTTAAGCATATGACAAAACAGTGCAAGTTGGGGGTGGTTTTTGTTTCCCTTCTTGGCAGATAAAGAAGACCAGTTCAGAATCTGAAATGGAGCACTGGATGGATTATGTCAAAGACAGGTAAGAAAATAGTGAAGCACATGCAGGATAGCTTTATCTGGAAGGTTTCTGGGACTCTTGCCAAGTAGTTTTTTCTGAAGGTGTTTCCTTCCTGGGAAGGAAAACTTTTGAGGGAGTAGGAGCAGTTTTGCTTTTTTTTTTTTTTTTCCGCTAGTGGATTTGACATCTGCGAGCTGTTCAGAACACTGTATAGAAAACCAGGATTTCAATTACTTGTTAGGATCTTTAGGTCAGAATATATGTCTTGAATATATGTCTATGTGTAATGCTAATTTGTCTGCCTTCTAACTTTCTTCAGACTTCTCACTCATGAAGCCTGTTCTAGGAGAAGGGCAGGCTTTACACAGTAGCTAAATCTTTTTTCTTAAGGGTAGTTTATTCAGTACTTTGTATTCAGTATCACTTGAGTGAGATGAATCCCACCGTGTCTCATTTAGCTTTCATATTTTGACATTAATTTCACTAGTTCAGACTTAGATATGCTTTATAGGTAAAACCCACTCTCCACAGGCAGAAATATGCATCGACAGAGTGTAGTTAATTTTAGGTTCCGATCTTAAGCTGAAACTATTATCTCGAAAGTAGATGTAAAACCCTGAGGTGCCAAAGTTAGGGTGGTGGCAAAAATGGATAGCTTTTATAAATATGCTTTTGCTGTGTGTTTGCGACATTAATTTCAGGCTTGGTTTGGCTCTGTTCTTTTATCTTCATTTCTGTTCTGCAGCAACAATGACTCTCTGCTTACTTTAGATATCACTGTCTTTCTCCAGAATGATTACAAATGACGTATCTGCCGATAGCAGTTAAGCATTACTATGGCCTTTAGAATTCTCACCTTCTGTTCACATTTGGATTGTTATCATGGCAACTGAAGTGTTTTTAAATGTACTAATTCCTGTTTTTAAAAGGAAGTGTTCTTAAGAATTCTGTCTGAGTGTATGGCAGGACTTGAACAAATTGCCTTTGGCTTACATGAAGTGAGTGTTCAGTAGGTCTCAGTGTAATTAAGACTGAGATGTTTCTACATGTGTATTGGGCCCTGTCTGGTAATGTTTAAACATAAATGGGCTTGGGAAAACTAACCACATAGGAATACATGTTTTAAAGAGTGTTGAAGTCTTATAAAAGATTCTTAAAATACGTAACTAATGAGTATTTAATTCTGTAATGAGTGACTTAAAGGTCATGAGGGTTACTTGCCATGGAAAAATTAGTTTGGCTTCTGCTTGAGATTAGCATGTTTTAGGAATGGCAATAAGTAGCTGGTTTCTGTCTGCACTTGTAGCTTATTGGGTATGCTAGTGCCAGTAATTCAGGAATGCTGGACTACACTGCTAGATTGTGGAAGTGAAAATACTTGCGGTGCTTTAAATGTAGAGAATCTCTTTCTGTGTTGAATCTTGCAAGCTGGAATTCTACATATTCAGTACTATTAGGTTTGTGTAGCTAATGAGGCACTGTAGCCATGATGCTTTGGAAGTCTGTGTATTTTGAATCTTGAAGTATGTGAAAATCTGTGAGCTTTCAGGTTGAAAAATGCGAATGCTGATAGTGGAGAACACTGAGCTTGCATAGTGACTGTTTAAAGAGTTGCAAATGTGCTGATTTGCACAATTGCATTGGCAGTGATTTGAGTTTTGCATTCATTTTTGTGCCAATAAGATATTACTTCATATTTATTCTAGTAAATTCCAACTAGTGGACTGTACAAACTGAATTGTATTGTTGTAGCTGCACTCAACTGCCGTGTATTTTTTTGAAGGCAATATAATCTGTTCATGTTGATGGGGAATTTTCAAAAACATGCCTGATGTTGGTTTGAAGATGATGTGAGGTACTGCATCTCTAGTTAATGAAAAAGTTTAATCAAATTGTTTTCCGTTTGCATTTTATGCTTCATCAGACCTACCAATGACCTGAGATACCCAATGAATTCAGAAAAAATGCACAACTTGG
Organism: Gallinago jamesoni; assembly: GCA_025769975.1. Taxonomy (NCBI): domain Eukaryota; kingdom Metazoa; phylum Chordata; class Aves; order Charadriiformes; family Scolopacidae; genus Gallinago; species Gallinago jamesoni. Next base: position 153,359,208 of record JAOQGH010000001.1, read on the forward strand.
GATGGAGACCTAAAGTGCCTTGGAAAGAAGGAATAAAGAAAACAAGTAAGACTGATGGCTTTTACACTAATTGATGCAGAAGTGATAGGAGGAGGGAAAGTGGGAGGAAATTGGTATATAGGTTAGTTAATGAGAGGTTACAGTGAATTAATTTAACACTTCAATTTTATGTAAAATTGTCTGCTTTTTAAGTACTGAATTTAACCTGATTTAAAAAAAAGGGTTAATCACAATAAAGTAGCATCGGGTACTAGAATTAATTCCTTTTTTACACTTGTATAAAGAACTTACAAAATCTAAATTAGACTTTTTAAATATTATAGGTTAAAATTTTGCATAATGAACTATTAGCATGTTGTTAGTCTTATGATACCTGTGGCATTTTTGCATTTCCCTGTTACCTCTGGTCAACTTGACCCATCAACATTCTCTTCATACTAGTTGAATGGTACAAAGAAAACTTTCACAACTGGAAAAACTCCGAGAAAGCTTTGGAGCCCTTTCCTGTGACAGATCCATTTGCACAGCTTGGTGATCCATAGGGTGGCAGAGAACCTGAAGGAGTTTGTTCTACCTCACACAGTCTTTTCATGGAACCCCAGAATCAAGTGGCCACGCTGAACTCTTAATATATTCGGGATACATGAACCAGGATGAATACAGAACTGCAGCACGGCACAACTTCAGAAGGGTTTCAGCACTTTAGAAGTTGAACCAGTTAATTTCAGCCATTGGTGCAATACTATATTCTCACTAGGTGTTGATTTTAAAGAACCGTACAGGGTGAAGAATATTTATTATGCTATAAATTAGTGTAACTGAAGTCAAATCTGCCTTAATAATAATTGTGATTACAGCTTTGGGACTTCCATTGAAATTTGTTTTAGTTCTAGAATTGTTTAGTTCTTTATTAGTTTGTTTTTACAGTGTAATATATTATGTTTGTCACTTTATAGAGTTGTATTATATTTTTAATCAAGGAAGAAAACGCTATGTTTTCTGGAGAGTATAAATCAGTTGATAAAAGATGGATATGGTACCTATACAGCTCAGTCCTTTTCTCCGTTGGTGCAGTATTACTTTCTGTAAATGACTGATTAAACCATTACCTACTCTATAACTTTAAATGCCCTTTTTAAGCAAGGTAGGGGTACAAGTGTCAAGAAGTAGCAGGTGTTCTTGCTGAGATTTCCAGAGGCATTTTCTTTAAACTTTGCTCAGTTTTAGGTGTCATCTTTTCACTGTATTACTGTCTTTTACATGTTAATTTCCTTTTCTTAACTGTAATTGTAACAAACTTGAAATACTGTAACATAGCTAACATTCCAGTGATGTTATTTCCTCTGATATGAAGGCTATTTATGGAGAAATATTTTAAACACTTCTTTTCTTGTGAAATGTGGTTTGGCAGGCAGACGTTATTCAAGGCAGTGTTTCATTGTATTTTTTTTTTTTTGTGAAAAATATTTTGAAGATGAAACAATATTTCAGTTTTACTGTAAAGTTTGGGAGGAAACTTCAATTCTATAAATATGCCAATGAATATTTTTTGAAGTTGATTTAGTAATAAAAGTTATGGTGTAACTGGTTTCTCTTGATGAGGTAAGCATGCTGGAAAAGTAGGTGGTGGGCTGGGGGGTTTTGTTGTTGTTTGTTTTTTTTAATATTTTTTTAGTTCCTTCTGTATCCTGAAAAAATTATCTTCACTTTTTAAGCTTTGAGGTGTCAGGCATAGAAGGCAGAACTCTTCTTAGTTTTATCACTAGCTTCTGTACATGGTACAGTCCCAGACCCTTGTGTTACCCCTGCATAAAGCTGCGGGAAGCATAGGACTAGGATGTGATGGCGTACTTGGAAATTGCTGCGACTTGTAAAGTCTCCCAGAATTTGGAAGTTAACTCTTAAAACATAAATGTGTGCAGAAGTCCTTTCCTCATCACACTCAAGGCAGAAAGAATGGATCTTGGGGCATTTGCCTTAGCTTTGCCCCTGCTAAATTTTGGTAATAACTGAACATAAAACTTGATACTGACTCAGAGGTACTGCTCCCCAAGTGCTCCCGACTTCATCTCACCTTCTTGGGATCCACAGTGCTCCCAACTTCATCTCATCTTCTGTGTACTGCATGGTGCTGTTGATAAAAAGCCACTCTTGAGTGGTAAGAGTAATTTTAAAAGAAGGCTGAACACTAAGTGTCTAGGCTTACCTTAGCACCATGTATATGTTCTAAAGTCTAGGAATGTGTTACTGAAGGTGAATTTTCTGTGATGAAATGGGATAACAATTCTCTACTAGAATTGCATTGCACCTATATTTTTTGAGTTTCTGATAGTTGGTTTGGTAGTCAAAGCCTTAATTTGGGAAAGACAGAAGTTACAGGATTTAACGTGTACTAGTCTATTGGAGTACTTGACTTACTGGATACTTAAGGTTAAGCTTCTATCAATCAAACACTTAAATTTCATTGTCAAACACACATTGCTGGTAATATTCAAATATTTTCTTAATTTTTATGTTTTCTTGAGATACAGCTTCCTTATAATATGCAGTTACTTATCCATCTTACTGTTTTGTATTTTACAAAAGTCAATATCAGATGTAGCTGAAGTACTGTGAAGACCTGTTTTAGCTGTCTTTATTCTTATTGTGGCAGCTGCTCAGAGTGAGCTCCATGGAACTATGTATCTTTTGCATCTGCTTATGCTGGTATACTGGTTATGTGATGTGTCTTTAGGATAAGAGAGTATAGATAATTATTATTTTAAACCTTACAGTCTCTTTGGAATATTAAAAATGAATTAACTTCTGATAGTGTTATCACATCAGAAATACACAGAAGGAAGCAGTATTGCGTAGCAATAGATCTACTGAATAGGTCTTTTTAAAGTTGTTTTGAATATTTAAAGACTGAAGATGCAAGTTTTGACATTTATGTGGCTATCCAAACAAGGGATGCTACTGGGAGTGGATTTTTCAAAAGGATGTATTTAGTGGAAACTGTTCTAGTTTATTTAAATGTTTTTGAAGATTTAATCCTTCCAAATGTCTGGGATTTTTGGCTTTGTCTTCCTATCTTTATATATATATTTATAAATATATATATAAATAATACACATTTAAAAAAAATATAAATATATATTTGTAAAAAATTAATTTAGGAGGCTTTTGCTTTGAGCTACTTTGCTGTGGATCAGGTTGCCTTAGCAGGTGAGTGCTAAGCATTTCTTTCACAGAGAAAAGTCTTTTTACTCCTAAAGAAAACATCTTATTTTGCCATTAACCTTCTGGCTTCTGGAGGAAGAAAAGGACAGAGGATCAAGTAGCAAACTTAATGTGGAGGTGTGTGATGCTTTTAGTTTTTATTTCTCAGTTTTCACGTGGAAGAGGTGAAGAAGCATTTCTGCAGAAGGCAGAGGTAGTGATGTAGAACACTGTGAACACAGCAATCTCTTGGTTTGCGTTTCTCGAGGTGTGTGTCACAGAACAAACTGAGGTTACACGAGCAAGGAAATAAATGGAGTAAATGTGGGTGTCACTTAAATTGCTAAAGCTTTCTAAAGGAGAAGATCTGGCCTTTGGAAAAGGGTTTCTATCCAGCTTCCATAGTGGATGAGAGGCTCACACTCGGGAAATTGGGGATAGCTGTCAGGTCTGCCTCTCTTCTGGGGGTTACTGTTGCAGGCTGGATCAGATCTTCTGGAAGCAGCTCCTGAAATCCCTTGTGCATTGGGGAAAACCAACATTGCTGCCCCGTTATCTTGGTGTATACCACATCTGCCATTCAGCACATCCCTGGCAAGCAGCAGGTGAAAGAATTTGGAAGTCAGTGTAGTGGGCAGCCGAGGCAGGGCTGTTGCCAGTCCACTTGCCCTGCGAGTCGTGGCCGGTGGGGCCTTTCTGTGTGTATCGGTCCCAGTTTGTGTGCTGGAGATAATCCTTGTCTTCTCCAAGGCTTTCTCCAGTTTGACCTCGGCACCTACCTGCTTACCTTTGCATGCTGCTCGGCATTAGGGGGTGCCAGCTGTGGTTGAGGCTGGTTTACATTGTTGTAATATGGTGGACTAGAAAATAGCTTTTCTTTGTCCACCCTGTCCTTTGCTAGATGGAGGAAGGAAAAAATGTGGGGTTTTTTTGTTTGTTTATTTGTTTGATTTTTTTTTTTTTCCCTCCAATCTCTATTCTGGAGGAGTACAAAATAACACAAATTTGGTTTCCCATTAGGAGAAAGTTGGAAATAGTTTTGGCTGGACTCACAATGCTCCATGTGTTCTTACGCTCTTTAAACAGCCATGAAATGCTAATATGTTCCTACTTTTAAGTAAAAGGAACTTTCATACAAACCCCCAAATTTGGTTGGAGGGGAAAAGGTGTCAGTTTTATTAAATATACTATATTTCAGACTGAGTTATCCTTTTCTTTTGTTTCCGTTTCATTTTGTTTTGCATTGCTTTTAGTTTTTATTTCCATTTCACCTGGCAAAACAATGGTTCCTAACAATAATAAAAATTATTACGTACCAACGAGGTATTCTGACTCTGTTTTTCTTTCTTTTTTTTTTTTTTGTGGTAATGTACGAAAACTCTGAAGTCTTTTGACCTCTATGTGTGTCATCACACACTTGGAGTTTATCTACACCACAGATCACAAGATTACGTTATCTGCATCGGTAGGAGACATGCTCATTAAGTGATTCCATTCATCATTTCTCAGCAAAACAATCATTGCCAGTGGCAATGGAAAATCATGAAAATAGGAGATTTTGTATCAGTATGTTTTTAGCACACCTCTTTAGTACAATGGTATTGGTTAGTTGTATTTTTTTTTTTTAACGTCTCCCTAACTGAGATTTTCTGTTAAAAAGTTTCTGTTTCCAGTTGCTAAAGTAATTGCTGGCCCTGTCCTCAGCATTTCAGCTTCTGAAAATACATCTTGTGCCTGGTCTGCAATTTTCGATTTCTGAAGAAGGGTTGGTGGTTGCTCACAGAAGACTTCCAGAATATATACGCTGTTTGAAAGTAAAACGAAATAGTGGATGTGTGTCCAAATACTCATAGGGCTGCTCTGGGAAAAGGCAGCTGCTTCCGCCCTTGAAAAAGGAGGGATTTGTCAAACTCTTGCGTTACTGTGGACAAGAGAGAGGTTTGTTTGACTATTCTTGATGAATGGGAAGGCGAAGCAGTGGGCAATCTTGCAAAGCACCATTTCTGGGAGCATGAATAGGGGCTGCTCTCGCGGGCAGCTTTTCCCAGAGCCATGGGATTGTGCAAATAAACACAAATGTGAGATATGAGCGTCCAGCAGCAGTGCCACGTGCTAATGTAATATATGCACACGGGTGCATTCTCTACCTTCTACCTGTAGCCACGGAAGTGTGATAACAGTTGCCTGTTGAAGTAGGTGCCTAACTGACCATGTGAGAATAAACTATTTTTTCTTATAACTGTCCTTAGTTGGGCTTTGTGGTTTATGCGGAGTTACGGTGTTTCCCTGTGGAACGGGGACGGAGGATGAGGAGGGATGTGCCCTTTCTATTCCCGTTTACGTGTGGCGTGTCAGCTCTGTACAGAAGTTGTCAGACTTCAAGATAAAGTCCCTGAAAACTGACGCAAAATGGCTGCCCATTTAACGCTCCTGTATCCCACAGAATCTTCTAGGTCCTGTCACCCCTGAAATAAAGCAGGGAGCCACAGCCCTTAAGACTTTTATCCTGGGACTAACATAGGTTATGTATTGCGTGAGGGCGTATACGTATAGTTTTGTGTTGTTGCTGCATTTATCACAGAATCACACAGAATATTCATGGTTGGAAAGGACCTTTGAGATCATAGAGTCCAACCACAAAAAACCCCACCAAACAAAAACCACGCACCCACCCACAGACAGACACAAACCAACAATCTTGGGCACTAGAGCATGCCCTGAAGAGCCACGTCTACATGTTTCTTAAATACCTCCAGGGATGGTGACTC
>JAOQGH010000001.1:153365302-153442323 GCA_025769975.1 Gallinago jamesoni
TTCCTCTGGTCCTGTCATTATTCCCTTGGGAGAAGAGGCCAACACCCACCTCTCTACAACCTCCTTTCAGGTAGTTGGTAGGGCAATGAGGTGTCCCCTCAGCCTTCTCTTCTCCAAAATCATTGGGAGGCCTTAAGGCAATTATCACTGCCTTAAGATATAATTGTATTTGCAAAGACCCGTCATCAGTCCGTTCGCGGCCTCCACGATACCCGGCGGTGTTGGACGATTAACATCTGCCTTATTTAAATCGTCCTACACAAATATCCATCAGATAAAAGGGTGGAGAAAAACTCCTTAATACTGCTGCTTGCGTCAACCCATCCCAACAGCCGAAATAGCTCAGTTGGGAGAGCGTTAGACTGAAGATCTAAAGGTCCCTGGTTCGATCCCGGGTTTCGGCAAATGCCTTTTTCTTGCCGTCTTACATATTTTATTTTTTTTCGCGAGGGGGCGTCGTCTGCTGCCGCCACCGCCCCGCGGGCCCTGGGGGCATTCCAACTACCCGCCCCCGCCCCGTTCCTGCCCGCCCCGTCCCGGCGCTGGGTGCGGAGCTCCAGGCACTTGGTGGGGAGCCCGCTCCGTCGAGGTGGTAGCGACCGTGTCACGTCGCTCACGGCACGTCGTGTGTCACCACCGCTCCACCTCATGTCCTGCGTGTCGTTGGTGCTGGTGGCAGCGCTCTCCGTGGTGTGCCCTGCACGGATGGTCCTGCGGGGGCTTTCGGCTGCGGGGTCTGGAATTCCCCGTTGCGTTCCTCAGTTGGCTTTCGTTTTTTTTTTTTTTTTTTTTTTTTTTTTTATTTATTTAAACTAAAAGAAGCACCCAAAACTATGTTTCCAATGGTGAGAGTCAGGGAAACGATGATTCCCAGGGTGAGTCCAGCAAAAGGCTCTGAAGATGACCAAGGGAATGGAGCACCTCTCTTCTGAGGAGAGGCTGAGGGACCAGGGTCTGTTCAGTGAACAGACTGTTCAGCGAACAGTCAGAGAAGACTGAGGGGGGAATCTCATCAATGCTTACAAATATCTAAAAGGCGGGTGTCAAGAGGATGGGGTCAAACTCTTCTCGGTGGTGCCCGGCGACCGGACAAGGGGCAACGGGCACAAGCTGGAACACAGAAGACTCCATCTAAACATGAGGAAAAACTTCTGTGCTTTGAAGTTGGCAGAGCACTGGAACAGGCTGCCCAGAGAGGTGGTGGAGTCTCCTTCTCTGGAGACATTCAAAACCCACCTGGATGGGTTCGTGTCCAGCTTGCTCTAGGTGAACCTGCTCTGACTGGGGGGGTCGGTCTAGATGTTCTCCAGAGTTTTCTTCCAACCCCGATCATCCTGTGATTCTGTTGCCATTTTACTTCCGTGAAGAGTGTGTGTGTTGACGTGTGCCAGGTGACGGCAGGGATGGGCAGGTACCGCTCTGCAGACCCCCCTGTACAAACAATCTATAGCAGCCCGGCAAAGCAGCAGCCTTTGGCGTGCCCACATTTCATATGTGTGGGGTGTGCATGGAAAACCCATTCAGAGGCAGTTTGCAAAGGATGTGTGGTGGAATGAGCCACCAAGCCTCCCTGTCCTCTCCTCCAGTGCTTCGTGTCACAGGAGAAGGGAAAACATGCTGCAAAGCAAGCCACGAAATCACAGGAATGCCATGCAGCTCATATCTACCAAACACTGCGTGGGCCTGTGTCCTCGCAATGGGAAATGCGGTGTCTGGGAGGATTTTCCTTCCAGTTTCATAGAATCATAGAATGGTTAGAGTTGGAAGGGACCTTAGAGATCATCTAGTTCCAATCCCCCTGCCATGGGCAGGGACACCTCCCACCAGACCAGGTTGCTCAAAGTCCCATCCAGCCTGGCCTTGAATGCTTCCAGGGATGGGGCACCCACAGCTTCTCTGGGCAACCTGTTCCAGTGTCTCACCATCCTTATGGTGAAAAATTTCTTCCTAATATCTAATCTAAATCTACCCTCTTTCAGTTTAAAGTTGTTACCCCTCCTCCTATCACTACATGGCCTTGTAAAAAGTCCCTCCCCATCTCTCCTTGTAAAATAGTCCCCTTTAGATACTGTAAGGCTGCTATAAGGTCTCCCCGAAGCCTTCTCTTCTCCAGACTGAACAACCCCAACTCTCTCAGCCTGTCCTCATAGGAGAGGTGCTTCTGCCTCTTCCTTTTTAACTTGTTTCCCTTTTAGCACTTCTAAGTTTAAGCTTTTCATTTAGGGTGGAAGAACTGAAAGGAAAAAACTTAATTCCTGCTGTCCATTGCTTCCCACTGTGGATGAAAGATGCTTGAAGAGAAAGCAAACCTGTGCAGATAGGAGCAGGATGGTGAGGGAGGGTAAGGACAGGGAGGGAGAGAGGCTTTTAGGAGGATGGGGATGGAGGCAGAGGATAAGACATCGTTTCTCGCCAAAATCTGGAGCAGAGGGGAAAATTCCTGGATCTCACTATTCCTCTGCTGTCAACAGATAGCTGAAGCTACTTGTGGTTCACAGAAAGGTTAAGGAATAACTTCAAGGGCAGAAAATCTGCTAATTAATGTCATCTAGTCTTTACTGCTCATGTATTTCCCCCTGATTCTTTCTTTACTTTTAAGTCAGGAAAAATCACTTGGACTTTTCCAAAGCACATTTTTAGGAAGGTGATCTGGTTTTGGTTTGAAGACATGAAGAGGCAGAAAATTCACTAGTTCTCTTGGTAACTTGTTGCAACAGTTCCAGATATATTCCTTTAATTTGGAGCTGCCCTCTCTTAAATTCTAGCTATTATTTCTGTTAAAGCTTCTCTCTGTTAGATCAAAGATCTTCTCAGTACCTGGAATTTGGTCATCATGCAGCCATCAAGTCAACACCCAGCTTTGGTTTGACAAACTAAAGATGTCAAACTCTTTGAGTCTCTCATTTCAAGACACTTTCTCCTGCTTTCAGGGAATTTTGTGTAACCTTTTAAATACACTGACACCAGAACAATGCACAGAAAAAGGTCTTTCAGCAAAGGTGTCACCAGTGCAAAACACAGCAGTAAATCAGCTCCTTGCCTCTATTCAACGTCTTTCATCTGTTCTTGAAAAAGTATCACTGGTCCTTTTTTAATCACAGCATCACGTCAAGCACTGCTGTTAAATTGCTTGTCTGATACAAGGAGCTGATGAATATCCTATTAGTACAAACAGAAGTGTGTGCTACTTAGACAACCTACTAATGAGACAGGTAAGGGATAGTATAACTGCTTATATTACTATTTTTCTGAAGGCTTTTTTAAGCTTTTGAAAGAATGTTAAGGCTGCATACTCCATTACTTAGGGGTAGAAGGAATTGTTAAAATGAAGATTACTTGTGACTTCTCATCTGTACTTTTGTGCATGTGATATCAGAAATAAATGCTATTTTTTGCAAAAACTGTTTAATTATTCATCAAAGACTTTAATGGTGCTTTGGGAGTGAATTAGGAAGGTATTAATTTCCTGCAGATTTGTAATCAAAGAGACAAAAGAGAGAATGACTGTTTACTTTTGGGCCTTTTGCATACTGCTGAATAAAAGAGTCACGGAGCAAGCTTGGACATCGGGACCTCTGAGTGTCTGCTTGGCTTGTGTGCTAGCCCCCTGATAGCCAGCTCCTTCTGAGGTACATTTGCTATGGAGGGACCAGCCCCATGCAGTGCAGACACCAGCCAGCCGGTGCCACGTAGCTGGGGAGGCCAGGAGATGACCCCAAGACTGCATTGAGACAGCGGTATGGCCATGCCCCGTCAGTGCTGCACCAGAGGTTTGGGCTCCCTCTACTGCAGAGTTTTCTGAGGGCCAGGGAAGGTGCGGGTCCTGCTTCACCAACCTGATCCCTTTCTATGACCATGTGACCCGCCTTCTCGATGCAGGGAGGGCCGTGGATGTTGTCTACCTGGACTTTGGTAAGGCTTTGACACCGTCCCCCACAATATTCTCCTGGAGAAGCTGGTGAATCATGGCATAGACAAGTGTGCTCTTCACTGGGTAAAAAAACTGGCTGGATGGCCATGCCCAGGGAGTAGTGATTAATGGGGTGAAATCCAGTTGGCGGCCTGTCACCAGTGGTGTCCCTCAGGGCTCAGTTTTGGGGCCAGTCTTGTTTAATATCTTTATTGATGATCTAGATAACGGGAATGAGTGCATCCTCAGTAAGTTTGCAGATGACACCAAACTAGGTGGGAGTGTTGATCTACTTGAGGGTCCAGATCCTGCAGAGGGATCTGGATGGGTTGGATCAATGGGACAAGGCCAATAGGATGAGGTTTAATAAGGCCAAGTGCTGGGTCCTGTATTTCGGTCACAACAACCCCAGGCAACGCTACAGGCTTGGGGCAGAGTGGCTGGAGAGCTGCCCTGCAGAAAAGGACTTGGGGGTGTTGGTGGACAGCTGGCTTAACATGAGCCGGTATTGTGCCCAGGTGGCCAAGAAGGCCAACAGCATCCTGGCTTGTATCAGGAATAGCGTGGCCAGCAGGAGTAGGGAAGTCATCGTGCCTCTGTACTCGGCACTGGTGCGGCCTCACCTTGGGTGCTGTGTTCAGTTCTGGGCCCCTCACTACAGGATGGACATTGAGCTGCTGGAGCATGTTCAGAGGAGAGCCACCAAGCTGGTGAAGGGTCTAGAGAAGAAGTCCTACGAGGAGAGGCTGAGGGAACTGGGCATGTTTAGTTTGGAGAAGAGGAGGCTGTAGGGACACCTCATTGCCCTCTACAACTACCTGAAAGGAGATTATAGAGAGGTGGGTGTTGTCCTCTTCTCCCAAGGGAATAATGACAGGACCAGAGGAAGTGGTCTAAAGTTGCAGCAGGGAAGGATTAGATGAGATATTAGGCAGAATTACTTTAATGAGGGAGTGGTCAGGCACTGGAACAGCCTGCCCAGGGAGGTGGTGGAGTCACCATCCCTGGAGGTATTTAAGAAACATGTAGACTTGGCACTTCAGGGCATGCTCTAGTGCCTGAGATTGTTGGTTTGTGTCTGTTTGTGGGTGGTTTTTTTTTTTTTTTTTTTTTTTTTGTGGTTGGACTTGATGGTCTCCAAGGTCCCTTCCAACCATGAAGATTCTGTGAATCTGTGATTCTGTGGGTCACTCTTGCCCTCTCCAGGGCAAGAATTTTCAGTTGGGGAACCCAGATACACAGATGTATGACAGTTATGTGCTGCGCTATGTCTGTAATTTCTATTTTTAAACAAAAGATAATATTACCTGTAATAGCAATTCCCTTCTCAGAGGTTTTGTGTTGTTAAGCAGAAATTTTAGGGAGCACTGAAATAGTAAGGGTGATAGCCATGGGGACACTGAGAATAAAATCTAATTTTTGTTCAGTATGGGATTTGGATAGCACACACTGGATAAGACCTTGGGTCTTCTGTGGAAGAAGAGGATAAAAGTAAGAGATAACCTTAATTCTAGTATTTTTTTAAACTTCTGTCTGTTTGAGTTTGCAGTCTTGATGCAGGTTTCTAATGTGATTTGGCAGGTTCTGGGAAAATAACCCCGAGTGTTGTTGCTTTATTGCTTTTATGTCACACAATATTCAGGCATTTTTCATTCAGCTTTGTCTTCTTTACACCATCGTTTTGTTAACATTGCTGCTTTCTAGGATTCTTCTTGCTAGAAGACATCTCCATTTCCATTTATTTTTCTATTAGCTTGTTCCCTGCAGATGAACCCCCTGCTAGGAAGCAGATTCAGGCTACTTTCATGTCTGTCTAACTAAGCCTTTATGTCATGTCTGTCTAACTAAGGCTTCTCTCTGCAACTAGGAAACTTCTCTGCCACTACATATATGGTTACATATGGGGTTTTTTAATATGACCATCAAATACTGAGGTTGATATCTCACAGGGATTCAGAGGCAAAAATTGCATTTTACAGTGTTGTTTCAGCCTTACTCAAATATTCAAAATCTGGTGGATTTGGTTCATGTGCTTTTTCCATTGTCACCCTTGGCTACTGAGTCACTTTTTTAGGTGAATGAAAACTGGTGCAGAAGGAGCAGCTCAGCGAGAGGAGAGGTGTACCCCCCATCCTAGCTCTGCTGCAAGTTGCAACAACTTGCAACCATAGACAACAAATAATGAAGAAGCTTAAAGCTTTATTTTGAAATACCTCTAATTTGATGTTTCTGACAGTGGTGGGATTAACTTCCTGTGCCTGGCGTTTTCCATAGGCTTTCTGAGGGTTTTAAACAAGTTTAGGTGTTCCTCGGATGAGATGCTCCCCCTTCTCCTTCATGTCCCCAGACTTGTACATCTACCTGATTTTAAAAGTCTCCTCGTCCCTGCAGGCAATTTCTGCACCTGGTATTTGTTGCTGCCTTGTCTGCCTCTCAGCAGTGAATAAATGTAACTCACGTGTATTAAAATTTCCTTATTTTTGTAGAGAAAATTGGGTTGGTTTGATAGAAAAGGTTTGTTTCTGTCTCGTGACTAAAAGATTTCTGGCTTTGTCTCCTGCACTGTTTACAGACATCCAGTAAATCTCATTTAGTTATGCAGTATGATCAATTCAAGGGATTTAGAAAACATGACTCAGGACTCACATTTAGTTTTTATGGGGTTTTTTAAAATATTTTTAATAAAAAACCTTAGTTATTGTCTATCTGGTTTCTGGTCCTATAGAAGAACTGGAATTGTGTTTTTCAACTTTCTGGGAAAGAAAAGCTTTTAAGAAGAAAAAAATATTTCAGCTGATGATGCATTTCTAGCATATAGAATTTATAGTATAGTTAACAAGACAGATTTCTGGCAGTTAAGTGAACTCTTAACCTTCAGTCCTGCTATGGTTATCAATGCTGCCTTTATTCCTCAGTGAACCTTGGGGGAAACATTATATTTTTGTTTGACTGTGCAAACTTAAAGCAAGGGAGCATTCATTACTTTCCCCAACAGTGTTCTTGGGATTTAGCCCACATGACACAAGGGATGAATATCTTTTGTTCCATTTTATATTTTCCATTTGGCTAAGTGTATAAGTGTATAAGTGTAATAATTAGTATTCTGAATACTGAGACAAGGGTGTCTTCTGGAACTGGCTCTTGAAGGACTAATGTAAGGTCAAGGCTTTAGAGATTTCTGGTACTATTTCAAATACAGTGTTTGCACTGTCTTTCCGATTTTTTTGTTTTAATGTGGTAGAGAGCCAGGTCTGGATTTCCTTCTTCGTATTAGTTTCTGTGCTATCACTTCCATGCTGCATGTGAGGTCTTTGGCTCCCACCTTCTTGGCCATGTCCGGAATGATGAGCCGCAAAGGCAGCCTTTGTGCTAGCCAGCCTTTGTGCAGGCTTCTTAGAGGTTTTCCACAACCTGTGTAAAGCTCCACATGTGCCAAAACTAGGGTATTAAACCAGCTTACATCTCACTTCATGTTTTGTCAACCAGCATGAAGCTGCTTTATGTCAATTAGGTCCTCTCCTACCATGGAGATGTGGAGCCGTGTGGAGTGGGATTCATCCCACTTTAGATTTTTAAAAGTTCATTGCCTGTCTAAGTTTGAAGTAGTCAGTCTCACCTTCTTTTAAGGTTGAGGCAGAGAAATTAGAACAGAGATAGGTCATCTGACTGAGCCAAGATGCCTCTCTGAGAATAGGATGGGTCGACCCGAGGAGGTGCTGTTTTCCCTTCATAGACTATCAGGGAATCACAGGGTAACTGAGATTTAGTTGTTTTACCTTCTGTATGCCTGTATTCCTGAAATGAATTGTACCTTATATTCTACGACTGCCTATATATATAGATAGCCCAGGCTAGAAGCTGATGAAATAACTTTGGAGATAAAGTTGTCTTTGGACAGCCTTTGGGCAGATGGTCACCACAGCAGTGCTGCAGAGGCAGATACAGAGAGGCTCTCAAGTGCTAGATCTCTTTGACATTATTTAAACATCTTTTGCCAACTGAAAATGTTGAGATAAGTGGTGGTGTACACTCAGGCTGGTTTCATTTGCCAGACAGCATCGTATTTATCTAAACTATAAGTAGCTTAAGCTTTCATCTGTGTTCCTACATTTTATGGACACTGGAGAAAGTATGCTTGTTTAGGCATAAAGTGACATGGTGCTGAGTCTCATTAGCTGAATGATGATAGAAATTCATCATCTCTGAAAAGATTTCTCAGGCATGTTAAATGAGGGAACAGGACAGAGGAAAGATTTTACAAAGGAAATGGAAGTGCTAATACATTATCTCTGACAGAAATGAATAAAACTACACTAAGGCAATACCTGTCTTAAAAGTGTAAAAATGTGCCAGCAATTTTAAAATGATGTTTATTTAAGGCTGTGTAAAGATCTCACAGAACTGACACAGGCATCTGCTGCACTGAAGCAGTGTGGGATTTTAGGACCTTTCTAAGCCTTTTGTATATATTACATGCTTCAGCTAACACATACCCTTGGAGAGGTGAGAAGCAAAAAGTGCCATCAAATTTGAAGCTTTGGAAGTGGATGTCTTTAAGTGACGAGGATTTCCCATTGCAGTCAGCTCCAGACTTGTGGGAGTTAAGCTCAGTTGGACTGCAAGGTCCAGTGAAGAATCAGTGAGGAACCCAGGTGGGATTCATCTCTCTAAATGTAGACCTCTCATGTGTATTGAGTACCACTGAGCCCTACTCTCCCCTTACAGTAAGTAAATGAAGAAGGTTAGATCTTTGTGCAATGCAATTCATCCCCTTCTAATGTGGATATAGAAAACAGGTTGAATGAATTGCAACCTAAAAACGTCTATTTCTCTCCATTAAGAGAGGATTCTGTAAAGGAAACCCTAGATGACCAGTTAAGTGTAGGTATCTGTAGTCAATAGGTATCTAACATCAGATGAGATAAATGTCATCCTCTGTCATGGGGAAACCTGTAGGTAAATCCACGAGAAGATTGACGAGTGGAATTTGCGACAAGGTAAGCTTGAGTAATCCAGTGTCCAGATTGATGGGGCACGAGCACAGCAGCCTTGTGGCTGTCAAGGAATCGAAACTCACCCAAGGCAGTGAAACTGTCTTTAATTCTGGATGAATTCCTGGCTTCAGTCCTTTGTATTTTCTGTGAGACCAAATGACTCTTTTCTGAGTTGCTCTTCCATTCTAACAAAGTAATTATGTTGTAGCATGTAAATTGGTTTTCAGGGAAAGAAGTCTGCACGTTAGAAGGGAACTGGATAAATACCGTTAATACGAGAAGGTGGGAGCTGATGAGGCTGTTCATATGATGAGGGATTTTGTACAAGGACAGGATCATGAGACCTCCAGAGCTGCTCTGCATGCCCAAACGTTGGCCTCATTCTGCCAGCTACAGGACAGGGAGTCAAAGGGTAAGGTGGTGAAAGGGCAGTGGTCTGCATTGGAGGAAGGAAGAGAGAAGACATGAATGAATAAGAGCCTGGGTAAGAAGAAGAAAGCAGAATGGAATGGGAGGAGAAAGAAGGGAGAAAAGATTCAATGGTGTCTACTTTTAAGGAGGGTGGGAGAGAACAGATATGAGCAGGTAGAGTAGCAAAGTAAAGAGGAAGAAGATTCCAACATAGAGATAGGAATCAAAAGGCCTAAGTAAAAGGATGTCGAAGTCTGAAGAATTATCATCACACGTAGTAGAAATGAAAGCTAATCTTGCAAGCATAAAGAAACCTACATGAGTAGTGGATGAACAAATGAGGAACCAGAGCAGCTATTCTTTTCTTTTTAGGTCATCCCTTACTACAATTTATTGACAATTTTGAAATATTAGAGAAACTATTTTTCTGAGATGTACTGCTTTGAGACATAAGCCTGAGAGAACAAAGATTGTTTCTCTAAGTGTTGATTTGGATTTTTTCCAGATCTAATGACTTACAAGATTTTGTGTAGATCTGGTTGCACTTGGGTGACTCAGAGAGTCAAATAAAAACAAGATCAACAGATGTAGGGGTGCCTTTCTTCCCATGGATTTCTGTTTGGTGGCCATTTTTAGTTTTTAGGAGGAGTTTTTTTCAAGTGGAAGCTTTTTCTTTGTCAGGTGACTTTAAATGGCTCATTGTGGCGCTCTCTTCTACTTGAAATCTAGCGTATTCTAGGTTTCCTGAATCTCCTAGGAAATTTATGTCTTTGAGATCTCTCTCTTCCAGGTGAGTTACTTTTTACTCTCCATTGACTATATCGATTAAGATGTCTATTTGCCATAATGGGAACTTAACGACACGTAGCTCCTAGATAGATGTATATGAGGTAGATACATAATGAGGGTATCTTAGTCTTGAATTGACTTCTACCTTGTATAATGAATAGCTTTGCTTCACACATTTTTAAATGAAAGATTTCCATAAGTGTTCAAGTAATATATTCCTGGTGGCACTGTTGGAAAAACATGTCTTAGATCGTGCTTCTTACTCTATGAAATCTGGAGTGCATAAATTTGCAACAGTTAAAATCAGCAGCCCAAATATTTATCTGTCACTTAAAATGGGAATAAAAAAGTGGATTTGATGTAAGCTTTGGGTAAAGATTAGCATGGGTTCATTTCCATTCAAAACATTTTTATTATGGCCAGTTTCACATCACACATAAAGTTGTGTTACGTGATTTTTGCAGCAATGAAAAATGTATTAAGGTATTGTAATTTCAGTTTCTTGTTAAGTCCTTTTTGCCCAGCCTTCAACTGTTGTTTGACAGATGTAGAATCTGTTCTTTCTCAGGTGAAGTTTGTGACAATGTAAATACACCTAAGGTAATGCAAAGGTGGTTTGGCAGAACAAGGAATCAGAGGTATAATATTTCCTTCAAAGGAAAGAAGAAGAATATTCACAACACCCAAATTTCAAGAAGTGCTCATTACTTTTGGGTGCTCAGCCTGAGGTTCCATGGATTCACTTGACTGCTTGAGTTTGCTTCTTATCACTTGAAAGGAGGTTGTAGAGAGGTGGAGGTCAGTCTCTTCTATCAAGTCACAGGCAATAGGACAAGAGGGAATGGCCTCAAGTTGTGCCAGGGGAGGTTTATATTGGATACTAGGAAAAATTTTTACAATCAAAGGGTTGTCAGGCTGCCCAGGGAAGTAGTGGAATCATCATCCCTGGATGTATTTAAAAGATGAATAGACGTTGTGCTTAGAGGTATGGTTTGGTGATGGTTTTGTCAGTGTTAGGTTGATGATCGGACTTGATCATCTGAAAGATCCCTCGCATTCTATTCTATTCTATTCTATTCTATTCTATTCTATTCTATGGTTGTTTTGTTTTGTTTTTTAATTTGAAAAATCTGTGGAGCAGATGCTTGGGTGTTGCTCATCCTGTCTCTTTTCTTTCCACTTTGATCTTTTTCATGTCTGCAGTTGTCCTTGTAGATTTATCTTTCTTCTTGTTATCTCCAGAATTATCAGCTGCTGTTATGAATTATCATGTGGTTTATTCTTTCTGTTGATTTCCACATACATTTATATGTAGAATGTTGTATTTTGGCCAAAATTCTTTCCAGAATTCCAAAGGCTAAATACTTTTCTGGCTTGTTGCTAATCTGTGCTTGAGTACAGTGAAGGAGCCAGAGAAACAATACTGTCATTGAGAAAAAAAATGCGAACCCACTGCCTACTTACTGCTCAGGAATTCTGTATTACTCGGTTGAGTTGTGTTTTGTGATTTATTTGCCTTTACATTTGAGTATTCTTTTTCTTCATTCCCTCTCTCGCCAAGAAAAAAAAGTGAACGTGCTAATCCCAAAGATACATTGGCATCTGTAGGGGTGTATTTGTTTGCCATCCTTTGATGACGGAGTGGAAAGTTTGATATTAGGGGTGAACCTGAGCATGAATCCATTCTACAAAGGAGCTGAAATACTGTATTCTTCTACTTTCAGAGTAAAAGCCTAAATACTTTAACTAGTAAATTTAACACAGCTTCAGGTGTGGTAGCCTGACCTGGCAGCTCAGAAGTGTGGACATGGCAGCGCGGTCACAGTTTGGATCAAGAGGGCTTTGATCACTGCTCATGTGCTCAAATGCCTGAAAAGTCTTGATAGCTGCGGGCAAGTGGTTCTATGAAGTTGTGTCAACACACAATGCTGTTTAATTTTCAAGAGATAGTAAAACTGCATACTAAATAAGAAGTCATTCAGCATGCTATTTTGTGAACTGTTATAGTGCTGATATCATGCAGCCTTAACAACAGCTCCTTTCTTTAAGAGCAATAGCTGTGGGGAAGCTGCGGGAACTTCTCAACAGTGAGGCACTAAGAAGCAGATGGTGCCTGCCGTTCTCCTGCTGACTAGTTGAAAGACAACCATCTTTTTGTCGTTTTGCTTAGTGTCTTCTGCATTGCATGTCATGCAGCGGAGAGTGGCTGCCGATGCCAGCAGGCGTGCTACAGGCACCGACACAGTGACGCCAGGATGCTGCACGTGTCCCTCCTTTTCCTTCCCGTCTGGCTGCTCCTCCCCTGGCCAGGGAGGGCACTCCTAAAATGATGAATTAGGGAGGACCAGAGGCTAGGGCTGCAAGTATACTAGTACTGCATGCTGTAGCGTGCTCCCAGTTGCATAAAATTACATGGTTGTGATGGAGGGATGTAATCATAAGAAAAGCTACATATGTGCCACTCTTCTACTCACAGGTTTTTTTTCCCTGCTCACTAAGTAATCTTCATGTTATCATCTCTCTGCTATTCCTTTTCTCCACACTCTAACTTCTCTGAAAACAACACATTTCTCCTTCCTCACCTACATTATAAGCACTTCTTGCCTTACATTGCCTTGCCTGCCTCAGTACCTCTCCTTTCTCTGTGCTTACTCTTTCTGCCTCTAGGATCTCCAGTGGCACTAGGTACCTTCCTATGGGTGTCTGGATAGAACCAGCTTTGATTATAATGGCTGCTTGCACACATATTATATGTATAGATACTTCAGTTCAGGGGTTTAATCAGCTAGCTGAATTCTATCCATATATTTTCATTTTTTTTTTTTTTTTTTTTTTTTTTTTTTTTTTTTTTTTTTTGTGATACTGATAGATGTGTGTTCACTGTAGTTTCTCTCAGGTAACTTCCATTCAAGACATTGTCTAACCTAGATTCAAAGACTGATTTTTCCCGCACCAGAGAGTTTGCTCGGGTGCTGACTACTATGGGGAGGTGCGTTGTTCAGAGTGTTTTTGAGTTGGTGCCTCCATTTATAACTCCTGAGCTTCTTCAGTACATTTTTCCACCAACTAGTCTTTCTGTCTTTTTCACATGTTGTGTTCAGAGAAGCAGGCAAAAGCCAGTTCCAGGTAAATTCAGTCCTAAGGGAGATGAGTTGAAACCCCTGTCGTATTGCTAATTGGCTTTGTACTTCCCAAAATTAAGTAGAATCATATTTTAGTTTGTCTGGCAAGTAGTAAATATTTTATATAAAGACTGGAGAACCTGAAAGCGCTGACAACAGTGTCTGCAGTGTCAGTAAGTTTGCTGCATAGATAATAGACTTCTTTTGCTGGAATGGTGTGCCATGGAAATATTGAATAGCACAGCCACAGCCAGAGCTGTTTTCATTAGACATACTTATAAATATGTCTAAGCAATTTTAGTGTGGAGGGGGGAGGTAGACAAAGCTTTCATTGAAGCAGAGGGAGTTGCCAGTTTTAATTCAATATGGTGGAGCTGAACAAATAGCTATTGCTTCAGACATGTCTCATGATTTCCCACTACTTTATTTTGATGTATTCATTTTACTCCTCTAGCACATAGGAGCTGCACTGTGGGAAAGAGGTGCTGCATGGAAGCAGCTTTTAAAAGTAATTTTTGTTGATGTCTTGAACAAAACCACTTGTCTGCATGTCTGGTGTGTGTATTGATCTCACAGACTGTCTGCTGCCAGGTGGGTAATAAATGCTCAGCTGTGACAGTTCTGAAAGTCTAGCAGCCCAACCGGCCCCAAAACAACCTCTGGTGTAATGACGGGGAAAGGATTAGAGAGCAAACAGGGACCCTTTAAAAACAATTAAATAATTTATTTTGTATACAAAAAGGCTATTAAGAAAGGAACCCTTATCCACTTGCCACTCAGATGTTCACAGTACAAGCACTGGAGTTCTGCAGTCAGCAGATGGAGTCTTCATCCTAAGCTGTTGCTACCAAGTTTATTAATTTTCACTAATGATGCACCTTTGTCCTCTGTGCTTCCAGTTCATTTTCTACCGGTGCTGCTTTAGTGGAAAGTATAATCTTGCAGTAAGTGAACTGAAAAGAGAAGGATTTTCCTCTTCTGTTTATCATCTGTTTACAGGTTCTGATTAAAAGAATAAACCTGTTTCTCCAGCCACCTCAGCCAAAACGAGACCATCGGTCTCTCAAAACTCATGAGAGACATGGAGAAATAAACCTGAGGCATTCACCCACCTGACAAGCTGCCAGAGCCCGCAGAACTTGCTCTCATGGTGGAATCTTTTCTGCTCTTGATGTCATGTGCAAAACACGAGGATTTGTGCCACTCTAATCCCGCTAATGAGGGCTTCTCCCAACCTCTATATAAACCTCACTGAAAGCCGTGGCTGCTGGGCAGCCAAACAAAGCGCCCGTCTTTTGAACTGCTCTCAAGGCAATTAGAGACCCGGATTAAACAAACACCCGACGACACCGGCATCCTCAGCGAGAGGGATTATCCTGCTCGGCTGGGGCATGGAGCGGCGGCAAGGCCAGGTTGTCCCACCACGGAGATCTCCCTTCTCCGGTCGCTCAGGTCCGGCAGAGAAGCAGAAGCTGCAGCCAGCCGTAATGGGTGCCCTGAGGTGGCTCTTCTGGGCTGGGCTGGGCTACCTGAGCTGCTGCTGTGCCCCCCGGGTGCAGGCACAGTTCCCCCGTGCCTGCATGACAGTGGACGCCCTTCGCTTGAAGCGCTGCTGCCCAGCCCTGGGGACGGAGCCAGACAACATCTGCGGGTCCCTGCAGGGCAGGGGACAGTGTCAGGGGGTGCAGGCGGACACTCAGCCCTGGAGTGGCCCCTACACCCTTCGAAATGTGGATGACCGGGAACGGTGGCCCCTCAAGTTCTTCAACCAGAGCTGTCGGTGCACAGGTGAGAGGGGTGCTGGGGTGAGGAGATGGGGATGGATGGGTCTGAAGGCCAGAAATGTTTGTGATGGTGAATGGCGTCAAGAAGGCTTCAAGTGTTATCAGTTTCCTAAAAATACTGTCATGTTCATGGTACCATCAGAACTTTTCCTGAGCAATAGAGTTGAAAAAGTGTTTTCTCTCATGCAAACTTTTGGGTTTTCCTCTCTCTCCCTGGAGTTGTCCCTGTAGCCACCTATCACCTTTCTCTGCAGAACTTGGGATGTTTCAGTGCTGCGTTCAAACCACTGACACTGCGATTCATGGCTCAGTGGGCTTGTATCAGTGTGCATTGATCAGAGACTTAGAGATTTATTCCTCTTGGAGTCACACTTTGCAGCACGATGTACCATGGGGCACTGAAAATGGGTAGATGTCTGGATGCGGTGTTGCCCAGGTTCATTAACCAAGTGTACAACTCACTTTGGTCCAAAATGAATCGGTTCAACCACCAAGGAGGCCATTCTGATCTTTTTCTCCCCATCTCCAGTCACTCCTTCCCACCTATGGCTTTACAATGGGATTCCATGTTCACTTGCTGGTGGCGAAATGGGAGTTGATGTGCTTGAAAGCTGATGTGGCCTAAAGGACCAAGTTTTATTGAGATCAGTTCACGAGTACTGGGGAGGGAGGGAATGGGAAGGTGAGGTCAGGACAGAATAAGGCGCCAGGACTCTTTATATCAGCAGCAGCCCTGGTTGAAGGAGGGTTAAATTGAACAGGAACCACAGCCTCAGCCCAGGCTGGGTTGCAGGGCTGGCAGGAGATGCTACCAGCGGTCAGGCAAAGGGCACATCTCCAGCACTGAAGCCACCTGCTGGGCAGGCTTCAAATGCAGCCTAGGGCTTCATGTTGGAAACAAAGTTGTTTGAATTTTCTAACACAGGGAGAATAGCCTGCTTTCCTTCAACCTGCTTCTTCAAACTAGCTGAACGGTTTTGTCTGAAGTATATCTCAGCTCTCACTATCAAAAAAGCCCAGATCAATCCGAGAAAGAAGTGCTGCAGAAAATTTCAGCCCACAAGGTTAAGTTTTTCAGTGCTGTTATCAACTGAAGGCAGAGAGGTAAGGACAGATGAGTTAAATGGATACATGAAATTACTGAAGGTTCTTAAAATAATAACAGACTTCAGAGCATAAATCAGTTTTTATCTCTTCCTTTGACTAGATTTCAAATGCTTGTGTGGAGGTACTTTTCCAGACACTTTACAAAAAAAAAAAAAAAAAAAAAATTGGATGTAGGTTTTTTTCATTTTAAAG
Organism: Gallinago jamesoni; assembly: GCA_025769975.1. Taxonomy (NCBI): domain Eukaryota; kingdom Metazoa; phylum Chordata; class Aves; order Charadriiformes; family Scolopacidae; genus Gallinago; species Gallinago jamesoni. Next base: position 153,381,612 of record JAOQGH010000001.1, read on the forward strand.
GTTCTTACATACCTCCAAAACTAAAGTCAGGTATAACATACAGGCACAGACCTTGAGTCACAAGAGCACTGAAGCACATGGGCATACACCAACATTTATGTAGTCTGAGTAATTAGGTTATCAAAACCTGGGAATAAACTGAAAAGAGGTGTAGACAGACATGGCTTGCATGGATAAAATTAATTTGCTTGTTCCGGTGGAGGTAAGCACCGGTATTGGGTTTTTTTGTGTGTGTATGGACTTGATGATCTCAAAGGCCCCTTCCAACCATGAAGATTCTGTGAAATTCCATTTGATATTTGCAGGGCTGGGTCCCAAGTTACACGACCAGAACGTAGTGTCTTGTCATTCAGCCTTACTTCTGCTGAGCTGTCCACTCTCCCCGGCTCTTTAAATCTGGTTTGTCACACTGCATTTTTATTCCACTTGTGTTCTTCTTTCTCCTTGCAGTCTCTGTTATCTAAATATACCGGCGATAAAACATTAGGGTGGAAGGTATCCTTAAGGATAACTATCAGAAAAGTTTCCTGGGCTCTACTCTGCTTGATGCTGCTTGCAAAGGCATTTCTAGGAGAACGCTAAGAAGTTCACAACTCCGTGGGATTTGAATTAGATCTAATGCTTTTACAATGTTGGTGATCGTGTGTCTGTGTCTATTAGTATTTTGTTGTATTTTTTTTCCACTCTGTTTTATACACTGATTGGCTGTCTGCACACCAGAGTTTTAAGTGGTGTGATGTGTGGGCTTTATTAGGCACCTAGGGCTATGGTACCTATGGTAGGGAACATAAATTAAATATTCTAGTTCAAAGGGACATGGAACAGTGCACATCTCTACTGTTAAGGTATCTTATTTTCCAAATGAATGTCAGGTGCAAACTGCCTATTTGAAATGTTTCCTGGCTTCTGCAAACTCCAGCCCATACCAAAGCTCATTGTAGCATTTTAACGTGTTACAGTGCCATCTTGGTGCTGTTTAATTTATGGTTTAGACATGGTGTAAATGATAAGCTATGGGAACTCCAACTGCCATGCAGCTGATTGTATTTGGATAGACAGTGCCTTTTAAATGTGTCAAAGAGCTGATGGCTGTACTGCTGGAAAGCTGGAGGAGCTGTGTGGAACAGAGGTCAGGATTTTCCCAAGGGGGGATTCTGGAGTTCTTGCAATAAATTAATCCATTTGAGCTTTCTGCTAAACATTTAATAGCTAAGGATAAAAGGAACTCTGAAAATTTGACCATTTGTTGTAGTTGTTAATTGATTCATATCCATCCAGGCCTGGGTGCAGAACATTTCTGGGAGAAAAGAAAAAAAAAGAGGAAAATCCCAAACATAAACAAATATTGATGAGTGGTTATTGTGGGGTCAGTTTTTTCTCAACTTAATGTAAATTTTCTAAGGAAAATTAAAAAATAACATTTCCATTTCTAGGCTTTCAGAGATAATATGCATTAGTCTTTCTTTAACTGGGGACAAATATAACAGAATAAGATTTCTACAACAGAAAGATCCAGCTTTACTTCCCACTTTTTCCACAAAGAACTATGTTCGAAAAGGCAGTTGTAAGTCTGTTGTCAGGATGCTGCTTGCTGCACGTTTCAGTCAATGTGTTGGTGGCTGCAAAAATATCACCTCTAGAAAAAAGATGTGGTTATGGCATGAATCACAGAATCATTTTGGTTGGAAAAGACCCTTGGGATCATCGAGTCCAACCATCTACCCTACTTCACAAAGTTCTTCCCTACACCGTATCCCACAACACCACATCTAAACAACTCTTAAACTCATCCAAGGATGATGACTCAACCACCTCCCTGGGCAGCCTATTCCAGTGTCTGACCTCTCTTTCTGTGGAGAATTTCTTCCTAATGTGCAGTCTAAACCTACCCTGTTGCAGCTTGAATCCATTCCCTCTTGTTCTATTGCTAATTGCTTGTGAGAAGAGACCGGCACCAACCTCTCTACAGTGTCCTTTCAAGTAGTTGTAGAGAGTGATGAGGTCACCCCTCAGCCTCCTCTTCCTCAAACTAAACAGTCCCAGCTCCCTCAATCGTTCTTCATAGGAATGTACCTGGGAGGTAGCAAGATGTTTTTAGTTTCTGTGTAATTTCAGTTTTGAATCCATTGCATGTGTTCTACAGTTGGTTTGGGTGTACCAAATATTAATTCAATTTATATAAATTCTTAAACTGAAATGATCTGATGACAGTTCCTCACAGCGTGCAGTACTATGTGAAGGGGAATGTAGTAATTTATTTTCCAATAAGGTGCATGTGTTGAATTAGACAAAATGTTGGATGCAGTAGCCTAACCCTGAAAATTTACACTAATTACACAATAAAGCAGTATTTCAGTGGGATAGTTAAATTTAATTCAGAAGAATACTAGAAGAATGTTCTAGAAGAATATTTTAGAAGCTTATGAACTAAATGCTATTTTGAGTTGTAAGGGATAAAATTGTACTAGTGGGATACAGATCTGGCATAGCATTTTGAAAACTCAGTACAGAAGATTATTGTGAAAAAAACACTGCAGTCAGTCATGTGGTTGCTAGTACAGATTGTGACAGTGATTAAACAAAGATGTAGTTTGAATTCACTGAGGAGTTAAACATAATTATCATTCATTTCTTTTCCTGCCACTTTCTACGGTAGACATGTGGACATGTGCTGATCATTACTCTATTTTTTTCCCAAAAAAAGTTTTTTGAGAAAAAAAAAATAAATCTTTTTAGATTCCTGTGCAATATTTAATCAAGCTGGGGGCAGAAGGTTTAAATTCTATTGTTTAGTTGTAAACAAAATCCCAGTTAAGGCATGTAGCTGATATGATGGGCCTCCCATTAGGTAAAAATGAGCTTTTGAAGTAGTTATAAAATACACTTCATTTACCTATTGTAGGGCAATGTGATTGTGGGATAATACTAAATTATAAACACACCTTGATGACCCTGTTAAAGCTGGTGCTAGGTACAAATCTTCCATGTTCTACAGCCTGATAGTACATCCAAATGAGGAGCTGGAAGAGCCAGAAGAGCTGAACATTTGTCTCACATGGTAGCAATCCTGATCCTACCTCTGGATGCTGGTGTTTCAAATCAAATGTAACTGCTCTTGTAATGCAATGGCTAAAGAAGTCTGAAAAGGAGTCCTTTCTCCCCATCCAATAAATGATGTGTATTAAGCTGGTGTCTGCAGAAGGAAGAGGCATGGCAGCTGCTCAGATTTCATAAAACAAGGTAGAAGATGGTGAGTATTGGATGGGTTCCTTTTTAATGAAGACACTGCATTGATGGAGTTCGTGTTACGCTCAGTGTCTGAAGGCCAACTACATGCTATGACTGCTTAGAAAAATTCCTGTTCTGTGAGCTCAGACAGTGAGTGGGGTTGAGAAGCAGCTACAGTGATATGTGATAACTGGTGCTGGCATACATTAATGATGTGTATTAACATATACCAAGTGTTGTGTCATAAGTGTTTTCTCAGTGTCATGCCCATGGACTGACCCACTGGGAGAAACAGCATGGCCACATTGCCTACAGAAACAGCTAGATCAGCCAGCTTGACTGGGAAAGAGCACCGTTAATGATGATGAGGTTAGGCATGGAAGAAGGCAGCTCCTGAGGCATCTAATCCCATCTCCACACAAAAGAGTTTGTGGGGAAGACGCCGCAGATGATTTCTTTTTTGCCCAGTGACAGTACAATGGTCATTCCTGAAAGCAGTGGAACATGCAGGGAGCATCTACTCGATCTGGGACATGATCTTCCATCTGTGTGCTAGATGCCAGAACAACCTCCTGCACTGTGTTCTCTAGGAACCACAAGAAATGAGAATAATCTCTATTGCCCCTGTCATAGCCTCAGAGAATTAGTACACTGAGTTGCTACATGTTAGTCACTGATGGCAAAAAATGCTAGGGCACGAATTCTTGCGTGTTTCTGTGACCCCTGTGTTCAAAAGGATCTTGTGTCTTACTAGAAGTATTTACTATCTATCTGCTCTATCATGATAATATGAGATTACTTTTCCTGTCCTCCCAGAGCTGTACCATTGAAGTCCACCATCACCAGCACAGCAAACATTGAAGCTGAGTTGTAAAAGATTGGGACATTTCACAGTGCTGTCATGCAGGAATTCCATGAGGCAGCAAACGAACTTTCTGAAAATAGCAATGCATAATTCCCAGACCAGTGGCCTGGTGGAGTGCTTTAGAAACAAATGCTGAAAAAGTAGTTTGGGTGGAACATAAAAAACCTGTGTCTAAGTACCCCACAAACCTCCATCAGCTTCTTGCCATTTCAGCTGCTGCATAACGACAGTCCTGTGATGCATGGAATCTATTGAAAGAAAATGACAAAAAGCACCTTTTGATTTCATGAAGTGTCATTGTTATGTGCATGTTGTGTGCACTCCTATAAATACTAAAAGGGTGGGTGTCAAGAGGATGGGGCCAGTCTTTTTTTCAGTGGTGCCCAGTGACAGGACAAGAGGTAATGGGCACAGACTTGAACATAAGAAGTTCCATCTAAACATGAGGAGGAACTTCTTCACTTTGAGGGTGGAACAGGCTGCCCAGAGAGGTGGTGGAGTCTCCATCTCTGGAGACATTCAAAACTCTCCTGGACATGTTCCTGTGTAACCTGCTCTAGGTGGACCTGCTTTGGTAGGGAGGTTGGACTAGATGATCTCCAGAGGTCCCTTCCAACCCCATATCATTCTGTGATTCCGTGATTTCTGACAAGAGAACATTGCCAAATATACCTGAGGATACTACTAAAGTGTTCAACACAATCAGGAGTAATACTGCAGTGTAAAATATCACTTTGCCTAGAAATCGGCTCCTCCTATTTGCCAGTCTCTTCTTCACTGCAGTCCTCCTTCTTACTCAGTAAAAGCTCATGTCCCATTGAAAAATGCCTGATGAAGTGGTTGAAATAATGGCCCCCTTGGATTACCTCATAGATTAGGTGGTTAAGGAAGAAAATCCTGCAGAGCATCAATTGGATATAGTTAGCACCTGCCCAATAGAAACAAGTGAGGAGTCACTGGTTCATCTGGCTTCAAATGCCATATGGGTGGAGAATAGCTTTTTTCATATGAAGATGACTCAATATTTCAGGCTTTTGCAAATTTCTTTTAATAGACTGAGGAGGTGCATAAAGTATACCTAAAATATGAATATTGTCTGATAAAATGATCTTTGGCACCATGAACTGCATAGATTCAAAGGGCCCTCACAGATAAATTGGTAATAAGCCCTGTAGCCCCTGACAGCCTGAAATCTTAGTGTTAGCCATTGTTCTGCTCATAGACTCAACCCGACAGGCTAGGGATGTCTGCCCATCCAGGAACACTTCAGAAGCCACTGCGCCATCACCGTGTTAGCCCAAATTCTGTCCCGGGTCTAGCAGTGCCAATATGTGCGGGCAACAGTGAGATTTTGTGGCACTTTGAAAGACAATTGGCATGGTTGTTATGGAGTGAGTGTGTGCGTGGCATTGGAGGGAGGGTGGGGTTAGAGAATCGCAATGCAGATTTTGGAGAACTGAGTGGAGATCCCAGAGGACCCCTCGTTCCCCCTCTGCTCCCTCCTTCCCTTGGCAGGGCAGCAGTGCTTGTCCTACATCCCTGCAACCGTAGTGTTTCTGAGGCTCTTATTGCAGCACCATTTAATAATCCTTAAATCCTTAAAGACCTGCAGCACCCCTGCTGCCTGTCCTGGATTGTATTGGGTCCCTGATACACTGTTAACAGACATTTTTTTTTCCCCCTGAGTTTTGTCCTTAAGAGAACTGCTTTGTTTGGGGATTTTTTTCCTGCGCTCAAGGATCCACATGAGCCAAGCCTTTTTTGGGTGTGATCCTGGAAGTCTCGGAGTACTTGAGAGCCAATTGAGAAAAACACTTCATCACATGCTTAACCTGAAGTGCTCGGCCCTCTGCTCTGTGAGACTCCTCATGTGCCTGAGTGCTCCGCAGATCTCTGAGCACTTTGGGTAGTCAAGTCCACCACCCAGCACTCCACCTCCCCATCTGGCTAAATGTGATTTTTGGTCCTTCTGTGACTCTGGGAAACGAATCGTCCTTCTGGTTAGGGAATTGGCAAAGCTGCCAGTCTGCTCAGATGCTGTCCCTTCTAGGAACTGGTGTCTCTGGGGAAAAAGAGCGCTAATTCTTAATTCTTCTTCATTTCACTGGTAGTTTTCCCTGATTCATAATGTCATGACTGCTCTTTCCCTCTTGATTCAGGAAACTTTGCTGGCTATAACTGTGGTGACTGCAAGTTTGGCTGGACCGGCCCCGACTGCAATGTGAGGAAGCCACCGGTTGTCAGGAAGGATGTCCACTCCCTGACGGCTGAGGAGAGAGAGCAGTTCTTCGATGCTCTAGACCGTGCAAAGACAACCATTCACCCCGACTATGTGATTGCAACTCAGCACTGGATGAGTTTGCTTGGTCCCACCGGAGAGGAACCTCAAATTGCCAACTGTAGTATTTATAACTACTTTGTTTGGCTCCATTATTATTCAGTCAGAGACACGCTATTAGGTCAGTGCTTTTCTTATCCAGGGGGCTCTGCAGGTAAAGGAAAGGGCAAAAAGTATCATGCTGGACAAAAGCAAGTGTGCTTAACACAGATGAGTTACGTTAGCAAGCAATGAGTCCCAGTAGGAGCAGATCTGTGGAGTGAAGCAATTGGTGGTAAGAAGCTGGTGGCCACCTGCACGTGAAGGGCCTTTGGACCTGCTGCGGTCTGGTCCCTGCAACTGAACACCCTGTGGTGGCTGGAGCACACCAGCTACACTCCTGGTTCATCTTCCCTCTGACAGAGGCAGTCACAGGCTCCACTGTTGGATGAACTGAAGTGTGGTCAGGCAGTGACTGACTTCAAAAAGATGTTCCTAATCTACAGGACAAGGTAGATGCAGCAGCAGTGGGAAAAGGGCTCTGCAGTGGTGAAGGCAGGGACCATGCAGAGGTGTTGGGGACCAGAGTGCTACTGCTTTCTGTGGCCTTCAGCAAGTCACCGAGGATGGGATTTGCCTGACTAACCACAGCCAGCTTTTAAAACCAAACCATGTTAGAGGTCTGAGTATCTAACCCCATACTTTCCTCCAAATCAGGTTTCCTAGTCCTCATTGCTCTTCTAGGCAGAAGTGCCTAAGCCAGCCCCACAAAGCCCAGCTGTGGAGGAGGAGGCAGCAGTATGGCTTTTCTACCCAGCAGTCCTGTGTGCAAGCTGAGCAGCCCATATCTATCTTCTTGCTAGAGGATATCTGCCATCCTGCAGCAGGTTTTCTTCAGTCTCCCCTTCTGACATGGTTCCATTTTGCAGGGCTGAAGGAAGCAGCCTCTGGCCTAGCAAGAGCAAAGCTCCTTCAGAGGACCTTCAGAGGTTGTGTGGAAAGGGAAAGAGGCAGCTTCAGTGTTGCTGCAGTGATAAATAATTTCTTATCTGAGTTGAAGCTTGCTTCAGTGATAAACAAACCCCTACGTGGTTTGAAGCCCCTAGTCTTTGAGGGTCTGAGCTCTCGTGTAATAACAAAAGCTCAATACAAGAAATAACAAGCACAATTTGAAGAAGATTGGCAAAGGACATGTTGAATTACTGTTGGCAGATTATGGAAAATACTGAGGTTCTCTTGATAGATACATGGTGTAATTGCTCCCACTGAGCAAGAGAATGAGTTAATATGGTACATATTAGGAAGGAACTAAGATTTTAGACAACGAGACTGCTTCTTTAAACCAAATACACCAAAGGCATAAGAAATCTTCACTATATCCAACTTTTGGAGGAATATGAAGTTTTGAGAAGCACTGAAGCGAATGTCCACAGAAGAGTTTGTTTCACTTGCCCTATGTAAGAGTTGTAGCTTCTGATATGTGCGTTCTTTCCAAAGGTGCAGAGCTGCATGTTTTTAACTCTATTCCAAGCGGGAGAAGAAGGTGCTGTCTGTCTCTCTCACCTCATCTGGCGCCTAAGAGCTTATTTTATCTTCTCTTTGTAGGCCCTGGCCGCCCCTTCACAGCAATCGACTTCTCCCATCAAGGACCTGCCTTTGTTACTTGGCACAGGTACCATTTGCTGCTGCTGGAGAGAGACCTGCAGGTGACCTGAACAGCCTTTCCCTTCCCTCATGCAGCTTCTCACTTTTGCTACGTGACTTTGTTGAGCTGGTCAAGGGTAAACTATTTCCTAGGACAGTTTCATACTCTAACTCCCAGGAGCTTTTGTCCACTGATCCTTTTTTGTTTAAAGTGAAATTACTGCTTTCAAGATTTTTTCACTAGGAACAATGATATGAAGGTTATCATGGAGATTTTTTCCTTCATCTCCCCAACAAGGGACAGAAGATGTGAATTAACAATACTTATTAATAAAATCACAGCAACACATGCACGTAAAACTTGGTAACAGATATTGTCTGCTGATATTGAAGATACTCTCCCAATGAAAGCAGCTTTAAATATTACCCCCTTTAAATGTGTCATGTTATACATTTAGTACATGCATATATTTAGCAATACATCTTTAAAAGAAATATGTGGTAACCTGCCCGACAGCCAGTTATCAAAGCATTGACTCTATTTTGCATTACTTCTACATTGGCGATGCTACTGTATTTTAACCTTGCAGATTTTTAATGGAAATGGTTGGTAGGAAAATAGCTGCAGGATCTTGCTTGTGTGAAATCGTATCTAATAAGCAAGCATGAGAAAATGCACTGTATTACTCTGTTAATGCGAGTTCAGATTCTTCCCCAGGGCTAGCCTTTCTTGAGCAAAAGCAAACCATATGCACAATTTTACCCGTTACCCACTTACATCATTCAGAAAGCCTCTTAGTTGCTTAAGGCTCAATTCATCTCTGATCCTGCCTGGTCTCTGGGTTGGTAGAAAGCCTAACATTACCAAAAGAAGCGTAGGCCAACAGCAGAGTAATTAGTGACAATGTCTTTGCTAGGGCTGACTTAAGACCCCAATCTTTTGAAAGGAGTTGAAGCAGCTCTGTGAAGTGTATGTAGTTGAAATGCCGAATGAAAAGCAGAATATCCAGTGAAATATCTCTTTCTCTTCTCTTCTCTTCTCTTCTCTTCTCTTCTCTTCTCTTCTCTTCTCTTCTCTTCTCTTCTCTTCTCTTCTCTCCTCTCCTCTCCTCTCCTCTCCTCTCCTCTCCTCTCCTCTCCTCTCCTCTCCTCTCCTCTCCTCTTCTCTCTTTCTTGAAGGTTGCTCCCTGCTAATGCATTTCTGTCCATTGCAGCGACTGGTGGGCAACAACTCCTTCGCGCTGCCCTACTGGAACTTCGCCACGGGTAGAAACGAGTGTGACGTCTGCACGGATCAGCTCTTCGGAGCATCACGGCCGGATGACCCAGGGCTCATCAGCCTGAGCTCCAGGTTCTCCCGGTGGCAAATAGTTTGTAACAGGTAGGAGAATATCTAGGGCGAGCTTGCATACTGATCAAACCTTGCTTTCAATCAGTACTGAGAGTGTGGGCTGCACTCTCAGTGTAAGTGAGTGGCAGGAAAAGAGCCCGACCCGTCTTTTTTAAAACTGGGAATCACCATCGGTTTGTGTGTAGATGGTGCTGTGTAAACTTTGCCCTTGGGTATTTAGGGAAACCTATTTTTAAAGATGATTCTTTTGCTACAGGATTTCAGTCGATTCAGCCCATTTAAGGCTGCCAAAAGTCTGAAGAGTTTGCACATTGGCAAGTATCTTTTCAAAGAAGAAATGCCTGTGTGATGGTTCTCTGTAACAAACAGGTTTTGTTTTGGCAGCAGAAACAGAAAACTGTTTTTGGCATATAGGAAGCTAGAGACAGGCTGAAAAAATCTGTTCCCTTGTGTTGAGTGAGATCTATAGTTTATATATATATACCTTTTAATATATATATATATAAATTTTTATATTATAAATATATATTTTATATAAATATATACAGATATTTATATACCCGATATATTTGGTGCAGTTTGACTTTGCAGTGGCTGAGATATTCCTTTCACATGGAATAGCAACACAGAGGCAGGCAGGAGCTTGCTGCCAGCTCTCTGTAGGCATATACTGCTTCAGGTGAGGGCAGGGTTGGGGCACTACGACATAAGGTGCTGCTGGTGACAATTCTCATAAAACGTGCCTGTCAGCTCCAGGGCAGCGTGCAGTCAATCAGACAGAAGTACCAGAAGCTCAGGGCTTTTCGAAAGAGTCTCTTTCTCTAGGTACCTAAAGAGCTACTTGAAATTCTAGCTTTAGGCATCAGCTGGCTTTAAATTTGCCCCTACGTTTTCTGTATGATAAATAGGGCTTTGTTTTTACTCAAAAACTGAAGTGACTAAACTTTTGCCTTGCCAAGGTTAAAGAAAGAAGGGCTTTTGTTTACTTCAGGAGTTTCTGAAAATGCAGTCTCTTTTTATATTGAATAGCACAGAATTTTTTTCACAAGTGACACACCACTTCTCTCCTCCTCTTTCCCTTTTTCTCTCTTGAATATAAAGGACCTGCTCCCTGTTAGCTAGTAGGCAAACCCCGGCAACAACAGGATGCCCTCCAGGCCCTGAAAAAAGAAGACGTAGTGCATTGCAGTTGCTTTTCTTCTAAAGAGGATGAAGGATGGAAAGTGAAATCCTGTTTTCCATCGTTCCTTGCATTTTCTTAGCCCACCCCCATCCCACAGTGGGAATTTGCTTTTTTTTTCCTCTTTGTTAAGAGTTAAAAAGCTAGTGCTTACTCAGGATTGAAAGTTTTTCAATTCAAAAGACTCTTTTAGATTGTCTGGCTAAAGCTGTTCTTACATAGCCCTCAGGAGGGGAGTAGGTGTGGAGGGAGTTGTGTTTGCCTTTTCTTAAGCATCCTCTCTCTGTGGAGGATGAGCCTGGTGAGTCTTCGTCCAAATGACTGATAGTCCACAGAGGCTGCAGAGCCACGGAAAGTCATGGCATGGTGGCAGTCCTGCGATAACTTCAGTTCTCAGGCCACAGGAGGTGAACCCAGATGCCCCAGGAGGTGTAAGTCCCTAATCCCTGCTCTCTCACACGTCCAGCCAAGGCCTCCTTCGTACTATGGGAGAAAAAACCAACAAGCCGGGGCATCATCACCTTATTCTGACTTGTGCCTCTTTCTTTTTCACGATCAGCTTGGATGACTACAACCGCCTGGTCACCCTGTGCAATGGGAGTGATGAAGGACCACTGCGGCGGCGACCGCCTGGGGGGTCTGGCGAGCAGCTGCCCACCGCGGAGGATGTCAGGAGGTGCCTTTCCCTGCAGGAGTTTGACAGCCCCCCGTTTTTCCGAAATTCCAGTTTCAGTTTCAGGTTTGGCCTTCTGCTCCTCCAGAGCCGGCTGGGTCATGGGTTTTCTTTAGGTGTGTGTTTGTCAGCAAAATGCGGTTACTTGATGCTGCTTTTACCTATCACAGGAATGCACTGGAGGGCTTCGATAAACCAGACGGAGCCCTTAACGCGCCGATGCTGAGCCTTCATAATTTGGCTCACTCTTTCTTGAATGGGACCAGCGTTCTCCCTCACGCAGCCGCCAATGATCCCATCTTTGTGGTATGTCTTTTTCCCCCAGAGTGAGTGGCAGTGGCTCATAGAAACTGTCTCATCAAAGATTTGCAAAACAAGTAAAGCGAGTTCCCTCAAAATAAGTCCTTTAAATAGAAAAGGGGAATGTTTTTCTCTTTTCTTGAGCGTTGCCATGCCTGCATAATGGTCAAATAAAGATGGAAGAAACCTCAGGGTGATTTGTGAAATACAAAGTAAGGTTCTGGAGAAAAAAGCTGCTATTCCAAGTCATGTTGCCCTGAATCCTCTCATTAGGTGGTATCTAAATTTAATAGCTTATATCAGACAATTTTACAGCAACAAGATAGCAAGTGGAGTTAGTTATTTTTAAATCAGTAGACTGAGTAGATTGTTTGTTTGTTTAAAACTTCACAGGCTAAAAGGAAGCACGTATAATCTCAGGGTCCTTTGGAGAATAGAAATAATGTGATTTCACTGTTGCATTTGTACAGCGCTGCACTGCAATGAGCAGCACAAACAGCAATGTGCAAATAAAAAGCCAGCCATTGACTCTGCTTACACATCTTTGTCTCCTAATAAATTCATGCCAATTTCTTTTCCTCTTTGTTAGATTAAACCACAGTGACTATATAGAAAATTCTAACATGATAAATTTATTTCTTAGCTTTATTTTAAGTTTGCGATCTTTTGTTGGAAAAGTTAGCCTAAACACTTATGTAGTGGTTCCCCAGCTTATTATCTTAACAATTCTTGAAGTCCTACATTAATTCCTTTCTTAAAGATAAAATCTTCATTTCACTATGCTGCAATTTTATATCGAAGATTCTTTTCCTTGAGATATTTTCTAAGTTTTTTCAAGGGTGGTAATTACAAAACATAAGTACATCAGAAATTAATTTGAACTGCCCCAGACCTTTGTAACACTAGTCTGAACTCAACTTGCAAACAACCTTCCTGTATTAGTGCTTTGTAGGCCTATAGGCACACTGGGCAAGACCTGATCAAATTTGAGGGTACCTAGGGCAGTGGAACTGGTGGCACGCTATTAAGTGAGCATGAAGGAATCAAATTTCCTGCAATTTTCCATACCTCTTCAAACATGAGAGAGAGTAAAATCTGTTTTAGATGTACATTCACCAGAATGAACTCGGTGGGCCCTCACTCTAGTGGGTGGACCTGCCCACTCACTGCCGGCTGATACTAAACTGTCTGGAGAAAGAGCTTGTTATGAATAAGCAGCAACAAGGACATATACAGCAAAATAAGCCACGCAGGAGATCAATTTGCTTTGTTCTCATGAGCTTTCTCGGTTTCCAATTCTGTAAATCCCACCGAAATTAGATTACCCTCTTCTCTCTCAATGGTGCTGCCACCTTAGGCGAGAGCGTTTTAAATGCTGTTGCACCCAGGAAGAGCTTAATGAGTGTGCTGCCCATGTCTGGATTTGCAGGTTCTTCACTCCTTCACTGATGCTATCTTTGATGAGTGGATGAAGCGGTTTAACCCCCCTGACAATGCCTGGCCTGAGGAGCTGGCCCCCATCGGTCACAACAGACTGTATAACATGGTCCCTTTTTTCCCTCCTGTGACCAACAATGAGCTCTTCCAAACCGCGGAGCAGCTCGGCTACACCTACGCCATTGACCTGCCAGGTACGGCTCAGAGGCGTGCAGGCTCTTCCAGGCCAAGAGAGGAGAGCAACGCAGGCGTATGGAAAATAAGGCACCTTTCACAAAACGCTTGGGTCTGTTCAGCTGCTCACCAGCAGTCACGTGTGGTAGAAGAGGTAGTCAAACCATGTAAGCCATGGTGACCACAAGTGTGCGCATCCTTAGTTTGCTGTGCTGCAAAATGAATCAACTTGAGGAGCTCTGGCATCGACAACGTGCTCCTTTGGGGTTGAGGAGTCTTTGATTCTGGCTCCTGCTCCCGGTGCTGTTCATGCCTGGTACGGGATCCTTCAACCTGCCAGAGGTCAGATGCTCTGCCAGGGAGCTTGCCTGGCTAACGATGGCCATTAGAAAACACTTGTTTTGCACAGGGGCCCCGAATAATGCTGCACCTTGAATCTCATTAGAGATGAGCTACACCGGGTACGCTGGAGAGAGGCACCTGGGTGTTCTGTGTTATAAACCCCCCAATTTTGAGGATTTTCCATGCCCATAGGTGTGATACACCTTAGGGTTTGTCTATTCATTTGAAATTACCCTTGACGCAAATCAGATAAAAGGCAAAAACCAAGAAGGCAAAATATTTATGCACAAAATCAAAAATTTGCAACACAAGTTACAAATGTTTGTAGAAGGCAAAACTGTAAAGAATGCGTGAAAACCATGCTTCAGATGTTTTACCAAAGATTAAATCTGAGCAGTTCCTTTCTCCCCTTCTCTATTGCTTTGAGAGGCAGTCAGTGCTTATCTAAACCATGTGGCCAGAAATTTCCTCTAAATGATTACTACGTATTTGTGGTTTTAATCTGTGGAGACTGTTTAAAGGTCTATAGACTGCAAAAGATTGAAACCTCTGTCCTCAGGCTGCATTCATGCAGGGGAGCTCTGACTCATGGAGGCATGCTGACTGCTTCTGCACTGCTTTTCTCAGGGGTGTCCCAAGACTTTCCCCCGAGAATTTAAACTTCCCCATTTATGGAGTTTAAGTTTTCCTCCCTTTGGACTACTGTCCCTGCTTCTGCTTTGGAAATGCTGCTCCTCCTTGGGCATGAGGTACCCAGAGAGGAAAAAAGACAGCTTGTGATTCTGCTGCTTCTCTTTATTTCCCACCTAAATAAATTGCTAGCTCACTGTGAAGCAGTGTGTCAGTCCCTGTCTACATGGTCTGTGTTCAGACAATCCAGTTTTTACATCCAAACCCTTCTTTTTTTTACCTAAATATTTAAGTTGCTAATTCTAATTCATGTAACCACATTAGAAATCAACGTATGTAATACATTGCTGGCTCTTACTTGAGAGATGGTAAGTCAGAGAACAATTAATTTGGGACCTTACTGAACTTGGGCATGATTGCCCTCGACTCTTGTTGATAGGGACTGCAGATTGGGTCACACAAATTTTAGTCACTTCTATAGTCAGTGTGATATCTCATTGAGCCATCTGTCTCATTAAGCCCATAAGTCTAACTAGCTTCTAAATACTTTAAATCCTTTTGAGAGGTTTTTGTGAATATTTAGTCAAATGTAATTATTGCCATCTTTGTATATGTAGCATTTTCCAGAACAGGACAGCAGGCAATTTTTGCTTCTGAAAGCATAAATGAAATCAGAGAATAAAGTTATTCAGCCAAGTGCAGCAGGGTTATTGTAAGAATGGGCAATATTATCTTAGAAGACAGAAGTGGATACCCAGAAGTGGTTCAAAATCAGAAGATGTGATTTAGAGACAGTTGGCAGAATCACACTAAATAGTGTTTTCAGTTTAGAGTTTGACAATGGGCTGCTTTGTGGTCTATTGGAAAATGTGAGGGTTTTCTTTTGACCAAAGTAGCTTGGAAACAGCTATGCTGAAATGTCACTATAGAAAGAATTGCTTAGATAATTCAAAATGTTGGCCAAATTAGATAAGAGAATGATCTTTTTGTCTTGTAACTGTTAATCTTTCCTGTTCTCAACACTTTAATTTGTATGAAAGGTTGAAGGTTACATTCAGCTGTAGAATTCTGTGGCAGGAAACATCTCTGGCTCTGGTTATGTGTGTTGGTTGCATGGTGAATTACCAGCTTCCCTTATGGCCAGTAAGTCCCTAGGCCACACAAGTCATCATAGTTACCAGGCTATGGGATATTTTCTTTCTTCTATGTGATTTGAGAAAGGCAATTATGTGCTGTCCTTACTTCAGACATTTTGTATTTCCAGGTTCACTGGAAGAAACCCAAATGTGGGCTGTCATGGTTGGATCCACAATTGGAGGAGCACTGGTAGCTCTGGCCACGCTTGTTCTGCTGCTTGTACTTTTCCAGCACCGAAGACAGAGAAGAGGTTTTGAACCACTGATGAATGTGAGCTTCAGCCCCAAAAAGTACATGGAAGAGGCCTAGTGTCATTGCTTTGTTTCTTTGCTGATTCTTGTGGGATATGACCTTGATTGCATGATTGAGATCTTATCTGAGAGTTTATCACAGGCTCCTTTGGCAGCTAACTACATCATTCTCATTCAGGTTTTCCCGTTATCTTTTGAATGGTATTATATGAAGTCTCTGGGTCCTCATGTGCAAGACCCAAGACAGGCCAGACTTTTCTCATTACCAAACGTTATCTGGAGTGTGTGACACTTGTAAGACATCCTCTATAGACTTAGACCAAGACAACTAAGAATCCAAATAGAGAAAACTAACTTGAATGACAAAGATAATTTTTCACCTCAATGTATTTTTTATTTTACTTAGCAGCTCTAAGATGTGCTAGAAGTTATTAACTCTACATATATATTTGAATAAAATTATTTTACAATTATAAAACACACTATTTTACAATTATCAATAAATATTCTGAATAACATAGTGTTTTTTTAAGGTTCAAAATGTTTCACTCTCTGACGAAATACTGT
This sequence comes from Gallinago jamesoni, assembly GCA_025769975.1. Classification (NCBI taxonomy): domain Eukaryota; kingdom Metazoa; phylum Chordata; class Aves; order Charadriiformes; family Scolopacidae; genus Gallinago; species Gallinago jamesoni. The sequence continues at coordinate 153,397,708 of JAOQGH010000001.1, forward strand.
AGGACTCCCCTGGCTACAGTTTATTTCAGAAGCATGATCAATTCCACATGTTATTTCCAATCGAGCTGATGTTAGCATTAGATAAACCTCCAAACTCATAAATGAGCAGGAGTTCCCTGACAGCTAGATCAGGGAAAAAAATCTTGTGTTTTACCTCTGCATTAGGGACCTGTGACAGAAGTTGAAAATGGTGCTTGTCCCTCTGTGATTTGGCTCTGCTGCACTTTTTCACGAATCTAGACTTAAATTTTGAAAGTCTGGGACCCAGGACTCAAGGTAACAGGACTAGGATAGCTCACATTACCTAGGTCTGCAGGTGGGGGATAAGGTTTGGATGTGGCACTCCCTAGACCCTGTCTTAAACATTCCTTTATACATTCCCTATTTCTTTATTTAGACATAGATTTAGACCAAATTTGGATCTCTCTTCTATGTTATCTTGAGACAGGGAATTTACACAGCAAATGAAGTCCTGAACAGATTGTGTCAGCTTTGATGCTTAACATATAACATTAATGGAACCCTCAGATTTTGCATTTTGTAAGGTCCTGAGACTTAGAAAAACTCTGCTTATGTAACCTTGAATAAAAAATTACAGTTAGTAACAATTTCTGATATTTCTTCTATGCCTGCTCAATACTAGCCATGTGGACTGGAAAGAAGACCTCAGTAGGTCTTCACATATACTCAGCTTTGAATGTGTGTAACTCACAAAACTTACCTCAAAAATGCAGACTTTTGGGGGCAAAGAAAAGGTATGATTTTCTCACCACATGCTCAAATAGCCCTTGCTGCATCAGGTGGACAAAAGTCTGCTCCTGTTTCTGCTGTTCTGTGGTGTCTTTAGGGGATCCCAACATGCTTGTTCCTGGCTCATGCCCAAGATGTCAATAGTTGAAGCACTTTTTGTACAGCCCAGTACCCTAGCTCCCAATTCAAGTTGCCTTTTGGGGTTTTTTACCACGTAGGGACCAGTGTCACTTGGTGCTATGGACATCAGATGAGGTCTCCAGAGACCTGGCTTGGGCATGTGCCACATCAGTTGGATGCTGATCAGTGTTAGTTTGTAGCTAGGTCTGAAGTCTCCACATGCCTTTCTCAAGGAGGAGCTGTCAGAGACTTTCCAGCAGTTCACACTTCTGTGTGAAGAGTGAGTATTCACACAGAATCATAGCATAATTTGGTTGGAAGTCATCTAGTCCAACCCCTCCTGCAGTCAGTTGGGATATCTTCAACTAGATCAGGTTGCTCAGAGCCCCATCCAGCCTGACCTTGAATGTTTCCAGGGATGGGGCATCTACCACCTCTCTGGGCAACCTGTGCCAGTGTTTCACCACTCTCATTATATAAAATATCTTCCTTATATCTAATTTAAATCTACCCCCTTTCAGTTTTAAACTGTTACATCTTGTCTTAAAGCAACAGGCCCTGCTAAAAAGTTTGTCCCCATCTTTCTTATTACGCTCCCTTAAGTACTAAAAAGCTACTGCAAGGTCCCAAGTGCTGCTGTCCCAAGTGTTTGCTTTGCAAGATGCCCTGGTTATGGGCAAGTGACAGTGGCAGTGGAAGAGGAAAGAGAGAGGCAGGAGAGAAATATCAAAAATGTAGCATAGCAGCTAACTTGTTAGGACTGATTTGGCCTAAAAGCAGGGGGGTCAAGCATGGGAAAGTTACTAATTTCTCACTTGTAAATTGGGTGGAGAGGTATTTTTCTCTCCAGAAGAAAAGCAATAAGGGCATTAGATTGATACTATGCACATAAAAAGTGCTAGGATCAAAGATCCGTGTGTTACTCTCTCCAGGCGCTGGCCTTACTTTAATAATTAGGGTTGTAAAACTGTGACTGGCCTTAACAGTTCCTTGTAAAAATCTGGCTGTACAGAGAACAGGACCTGCCCTCTTGTGGCTTACTGGAAAATTACCTGGTGACACCAGAAAGCTGTGTCCTCCCCTTTTTTCACAAGTGCAATCCCGGTCTAGCAACCAAGGAAAGTTGCATCCCTGGTGAAAGGAAGACGTGCAGATAAACTTTATATGAAATGCTTAAAAAGAAAGGAGGTTGAGCACAGGCACAATACAAAACAGATGGAGGAAATCCTGTAGCAAGTCTGGTTGTAAATGTTGGTTTTATGTGTTTTAATGTTCCATTCATCCCATACTATAGAAAAGGCATTTTTTGTTGCTGGTTTATGCAAGTGTTAGTAAATATCTGCCATCTTTTGTTGCATAAATTGTACTGAAGCTATTACTGCCGGGGTGGGATAAAGGGGGACTCTTCTGTCCCATGACAAAAGGCAAAGACTTCCATAGACTCCTAAGCAGAGGGAAACAATGCTGAAAACACTCCATCCCCAATCTCCACGGAGCCCAGGACACCTTGGGATTATGCACCTACAAATCAGTGCAAAACGTGACCTCAGCTGCTGCCCATGGACCACCTCTGCCCATCACTTTTTCCTGTTGCTTCCATAACTGAGAGGTCATCAAGCCCAGCCCAGGGAGGAAGGGTGAGGGACCAGCACATCCATCTTTGTGGTCACTTTTTACTCAAGACACTTTCCTGGCAGATGGGAGGTGCACTCCTGAATGGCTTCAAGCTGAGATGAGTGTAATCATCACCATCCCTCCCCTTTAAATAATTCCTGCTGAATTGTTGCTTTTTTCTGATGAAAGGCTCTGAACCACGCAGGACCATGTAACATGCAACTGCAAATGGAATGTTTAAGCTCTGGAGAGGGAGAAATGCTCAAAAACATCCCTTTCTCTGTCTTTTTATTAGCTAGACCTATGCAGCTTCCAGCTCCGTGTGAAGAGCTTTTGTGTGGATTATCTTTCTGAGGAGTTCAATTCTCTTTAGTCACTAGTTAATTGCTCTCTCGGTTGGCTGTACTGGATATGTGAGGATCTAATGCCTCTTTCTGAGTCATCCAGTGGGTCAGGTGCCTAATTTTTTGACTCTGTAGTAAGCTGGTGGCAGCCACATCATCTCTGTCAGTCATGGCCTATGCCTTTGTGCAAATGGTTGTCATGAAATTTCTTTGAAGGAATTATTCAGGACCTCTCTTCTGAATTAAACTATATCTTGTTGCTGTCTGTTTAGCTGAATGCTTGAAAAGGAATCGATTCTGATTCTGTCCCTGATTTGGGAAAGGTTGAGGGCAACCAGGAAGGAAACTTAGTTTCCTAAAGTTTGCTGCTTTGGCCCTTTATGCAGCGTATGCAGCCAGATAAGTGCCCTGAATACAGCTGTTGGGTGACAGTCAGGTTATGAACAAGGTGGCCAGAAGAAATGGTACCAGTGCTGGCCATCTTTTTACACTCTAGCTCTCTCTTCTTATGAGGGGGCATTCACCTACTCTTCTAAAGGCTAAAGGATCATGGACATCACAAGTGACCTCTACGCTGGGTTTCAAACTAAGCCAATGTGTAAACCACTGCATTGTATAGATCCCAAATCATGCTCTAATACTAGCAGGGTGCCTTCTGAGGACAAAATATGAGAAGCAAGCTCCAGGTATGCACCTAACTGCAGAGTCTGCAGGTCTGGTTCATTTTGCCTGTTCTGATCTTCTTCACCAACCCAGTCCGCACTCATGCTAATTTTACCTTCGCTGTGTGTTCTCCCTTCAAAAGTTCCTGAGGGTACCCTTGTGTGAGGACAGATGGGATTTGCAGACAGCAACTAAGCTAGTAAATATCATGATAAGGGTGAGAGACCTGGATCTGGGAGTCAGCTTGAAGAACAGTTAACACTAATAGTACCAAGCTATTCATAGAGAGAGAAGTGGTCAGGTCTCTTCTCCAGCAGATGATCCCTCTCTGTTCGTCTCTCCTCCCTTTGCTGCCTTGCTGTCTCTGGCCTCTTGACAAACCCATGAACCCTGAAGCAACTTCAACAGACAGGATGGAAAGATAGTGCGGGCTGACTCCAACCATTGCCCTTGGCAACACTTTCAAGTGCCTGAATAAAGGAGGGAGTCACTTACTCTCCAGCTCAGATGAAGTCTTTTCAACCCTTATCTCTGCCCTCATGCTTTCTTGCAGACTAGATTAAAAAGCTCCTCTTTCAGCACCATAGTTCTGCCTGTGGTGGGTCTCCTTCTGTGGTTCTTGATTTTCTTTGGTCAGCTGTCTGTTTTGAATATGGTGAATTGCATTATGTGGACTGATGCCTGGGACACGGGTGCTTAAATATTCAGTGGTGTGGCTACAAAGTCCTCTCTTGCAGCTTCCTTTACTTGGTGATTTCATTGTTGCATCCGAGGCTGCTCCCAGGCCAGTTTCCCTGCCATCCATCTCTGAGAGTTTGGTCCACCAGACTCTTAGCAGATATTTTCATTTCTTCCTTAGAAGGATGTTTCCTGAGGTTTCACTGCCTTTTAATTTTTGTTTTTTTGTGTGTCTTTTGGTTGAAAACATCTTTCAGCAGCTTCATTTTTACGTGGCGGTGCTGTTGCTCAAATATCTGTAACAGTTTCACAATTGCCTTCTCTGCTTGAGTTAAGAGTAAAGCTACTAAATACATTAAATGCTTAGAAGCTGTTATTTTCAGGAATAAGGCTGGTGACCAGCTTCTTTCAAGCTGGTTGCCACCAATTTCAGCTGGAGCCTGAAGTGCTTATGAAACCTTCTTCACTGGGTTTCTATTTTTCATTTTAACCAGGGACTTTCATACTCCAGCCTGGCTTTTGTCAACAAATTCTTCCATTTTCTTTCATGCTGCCACGTCCTACCATCCCACGGTCAGCAGCAGCTCAGGATGGGGAGACCTTGCCAAAGAGCTGCTTCATTCTGTGTTGCTCCTGTTGGCTTTGCACGGCCAGAGCACGGCGAGGAGAGCTGCTGCCCTTGCAGGTGCACATCAGATTTACTGACAGTCCTTAGGACCTGTGTCAAAAGCTGGCTTTGTGGCTAGCAATAGCTGTCGGGCAGGGATGCGAACAAATGGCTTCATTTAGAGCAGCTCTTGGACTGTTCAGATGCGTGTCACATCCCAAGGTGGCTGCGTCTCCTCCCTGAGCCTGGAGGTGGGAGCTTCGATGAAAGGTGGAAAGCCCGCTTCTTCTGCAGATGAGCAGACTTACTTGGTGAGCCAAAGCCTATGGATTTAGAATTCAGCTCAGGGCTTTGAACAGTATCACTTGTGAAGGCAAAGCACAATCCATCCTGAGGAAAGAAAAATCTGGATTTTTTTAGCAGAAGGAAAAATTATCCTTTCATTCAGGCCAAGTACACTCATTCCTACTTCCATTTGTTTTCCCTCCAACACTTCCCATGTATAATCTTAGGATAAATCTCATGATTTTGCAAAAACAATGAAAGCATTTGTTTTTCCTGTAGAATTTGTTGTTTTTAAATGCAAGCTCTCAGCTAAAAATATCTGATCAGGGACATGACATATGGAGAGAGAGATCTGAGAGACCTCAGTGTTCATTTACACTGTGTTTGTCTGCTGGTAAGAAAGAAGTATACCCTGGTGGCTGTGCTAGGACAGAAGAACAGAGAGATAAAAGGTATATTTCTACTGAAGACTGAAAGGGGAGGGAAAAAAGTGGTACTTTTCATTTCAGTCTTGCCTACACCTAAATTTTTTAGCTTGGTCTGGGGATTGCCTAGTCATGTTTTTCTGATGTATACTTAATTGTGTTATTCAGACAGAGGAATTTGTGTCAGCTCATCACAACAGCCTGTCTCATGCTCATTTTTGCCTTAGTTGCTGTCAGTCACTCAATATCAGTACAGTTATTATCTAGGAAGCACATCTCTAGTAGAACTGCACAAAATTGCTCCTTCTGTTTTTCTCTAACATTCCACAAGTTATTTCATTTGGATGTAAGGTAAGGGTGGGTTTTACAGAGCAAAATGAACAGGAATGGGAATTTATTGAACCAAAAAATGTCTACTTGGAGTATTGCCTTGCAAGTTCCAGTAAATTCATTTTGCAGCCAGGGAATGTCAAACTTTTTTTCTTCCATGTTTCATGAAGTGTGTAGTGGAGCAGCTTGCTCTAGAATAGAAAGCCCTTAGTCTTCAGTTGTGGCTGTGGCATGGTTAAGGATCTTTGAAATTCTTTTAGGGAGGGGTCCCTCAAATATTTCAATATTTCATGGTACTGTAACTATACACGCAGCAAAAATTACTGAGTTGGGAAACAAAGTTTTCCAAGCTTCACAACAGTTGAGAAAAGAAACAACAAAAAAGGCCTATTTGAATTTCTAGTGTGTTTCCATTGCAGTGCAGGAATTTTCCCGGTTTCCTGCTGGGTGGTGCTCAGGGATTTCATCTCTGCTGGTTCCTCTGGAGACTTCACTAGTTTCCCTCCTATCTTCCACATTGCTTGCCTTTTTCTTTTGGTTATTTCTGCCTTGCTTTACACATATATCTATTTCACCCTCCTCTAATATTCGTAACAGTGGGAGAAGGTAGAATGAGGCTTAAACCTAGCTGTACTTTTGAAAAGCACTATGAAATGTGTAGCACAAATAGTTCTCTCATGTATTAACTATTTGTATTTTATGTATTCTCAGTTAAGTATAGTCAGGGTTACAGTTAAAAGATGGACATTTTTAACACCTAATGAACAGTTGGAAGGGATGCCACTGAGAAGGACCTGGACAGGCCTGAGAGATGGGCCCATACAGACCTCATGAAGTTCAACCAAGCCAAGTGCAGGATCCTGCACTTGGGACATGGCAATGCCAGGCACAAATACAGGTTGGATGGAGAATGGATTGAGAGAAGCCCTGAGAGAAATACTTGGGGGTGTTGGTGGAGGAGAAGTTCAACATGAGCTGGCAATGCACTCTGGCAGCCTAGAAAGCCAACTGCACCCTGGGCTGCATCAAAAGAAGCTCTGCCAGCAGGCTGCGGGAGGTGATTCTACCCCTCTACTCTGCACTCGTGAGTAGAGTACACCCCCAGCTGGAGTACTGTGTCCAGCTTTGGAGTCCTCAGCACAGGAAGGACACCAACTTGTTCAAACGGGTCCAGCTGAGGGCCACGAACATGATCAGAGGGCTGGAGTGCCTCTCCTATGAGGACAGGCTGAGAGAGTTGAGGTTGTTCAGCCTGGAGAACAGAAGGCTCTGAGGAGACCTTCTAACAGCCTTCCAGTACGTGAAGGGGGCCTTCAGGAGAGAGGGGGACGGACTCTTTGTCAGGGAGTGTAGCCATAGGATGAGGGGTAATGATTTTAAATTGAAAGAGGGGAGATTTAGATTAGATACTAGAAAGAAATTTTCTATTGTGAGGTTGGTGAGACACTGGAACAGGTTGCCCTTCCTTCCCTGGAAGTGTTCAAGGCCAGGCTGGGTGCGGCTTTGAGCAACCTGCTCTAGTGGCAGAGGGGCTGGAATTTGATGATCTTTACAGTCTCTTCCAACTCTAACCATTCTATGATTCTATGAGTTTGTGAGAAGGTTCTGTACTTATATAATTTTATTGATTGATTTGCATTAATTAATATCTGTGCTAAAACTGAATAAATATATCACTGAAGAAAAACATTAACCAGAAAAAAAAAAACACAAGAAAGAGAAACTTCATCCCAAAACCAAAAATCAGAAGTCATACCTGGCATCTTCATCTGTTTCACTTTAAGGACATTTTTACTGATAGTCAGCTCAAAATTCTCCTCTTAATTCTATTATTCTGTGGCTCCTAGAATTCTCCTGTTTTCCTCTCCCCTCTCTCCTATACTCATCAAATAATGTGTTTGTGGTAATTACAAGCATCAAAGCTGGATTGTTTTCTTCAAGTCCCTTGTATTTTTAGTGCTCTCTCATTGCCCCATCCTGGGCTGTGCGGGTTGCCCAGCCCTGCACTCCCTCCCGTGGGTCAGGCTTCACCATGGCCAGGTGAAGCTGATCTCAGAAGCGAGCACCATCCATCACCTGCAGCTGTACAAAACCAGGCCATCGTCTCTCTGCTTATTAGATAATATCACTCCTGGTGCAGATCCCAATTCCAAGGGAGTTTTTCCTTGCATTTACATTATGTTGCAAATACTTGACACCTGCACATTCTTTATGTTAGCTTGGCGTCTGTATTTGATGGCTCTCTGGTATGTCTGAGCTTAGCAATATATCAGAAAACATTTTCTTAGGCCACATCTTTTCCTCGATTAGTGACAACAGTTGATTTGATTTATTAATGCTTGCCATCTATACTACCCACACATTCAAGTGAATGGATATGCATTTCACAGAGGCAAATACGAGATTACATTCAATAGAGTATAAAAACAAGAGTGCTCTAATAAATTTAACAAAGCCTCAGAATTTGGTATATCAATATCATTTCAGTGCTTAGGCTGGTTTTCAGATATCATCTCTAAAATGTAAAAGAACAGATCAGAACCTTTACTTGTCTTTCAAATAAAAACATCTGTTGTTTTCAAACAACAGTAGCTAGTTATATTTTCACTTTTTAAAATACTTTCTCACATTTCATTCTCCTTGAATTTTATTTGCATTCTGATGAGACAAAAAAAACATAATAGACTTGTAATGTTTCCTACAGTCATGAAACAAATATCATAAATTTGGCAGATAAAATGGTCATCATAGTATTTCTAGACTAAAGGGATTCAGTGGAGTTTGAATAGGCATTTGAATTTGGACACTTAACTGAATCAAATCTCTAGCAATTCACATTTTCATTCCGTTTGAGCAGGATTTAAAGCAAGGCACCATTAATTAATATAACCTTGTAGTAGATGCCTGAGAAAAGAATAATAATTAAAAGGAGCTATTAATTGTCAGAGTTTCCATGATTCACAGAAGAGTCTATGCACCGTTGCTGGTAATGTCTCTTCAGGCAAGGGGCAGAATTTTAAACTGATGCTTCCACTAAGCTCTTCTATGATAAACAATTGTTTATTCCTCCTTGTATAGCATGAGACATGCACAACAAGGTTTGTCTTGTGTTAACAAAGTAAAGAATACGGCAAAACTATTAGAACCTGGAAATCATTCTTCTGAGGCTGAAGAATGCAAAATACTATTTTTTTGTTTGAAAACTCAGTGTTTTGGTCCAGAATGGGGAACACAGCCCTCTGCTCTAAGCAAGTGAATACATTCCCAAACCTGCTCCCAAAAAACAATTTGTTCACGAATACTGTTTTAAAATGAGCTGGTCTCTCTCAGTTCAGTGACAGATGCTACCAGAAGGTAGCAGGCTTCATCTGTCTTAAACACGTAGTGTGTGGGTGCCCAGAGAAAGGTAATAGAATCAGAGAATCGTCTGGGTTGGAAGGGACCTTTAAGATCATCTAGTCCAACCATCAACCTAACTCTGATGAAAAAGCAAAAGAAACTTTGGGGACACCCAGCGGTGCCATGATTTGGCTCCAGCCCCTGCCCCAGGGGGTCCGCATATTTTCCAGCTACACACAGATATTTTGGATGCAATACAAGCCATGACTCAATGAGCACCACAAAAGCATTCAGTGGTGTTTTAGATACCCTGGAAAATCCAAGGGGTAGTGAGTGGGACTAGAAGCTGTAGACACAGGATATACAACAGATCCGGCGGGCAGCTGAACCGAACCCTGTAGTACCCACAATGCCCCTGTTTAGACAACAAAACCCTGCCTCATGGTGAGATTCAGTTTGCCCAAATCTAGGTTTGCACCAGGTTAAGATGAGATTCAGTTTGCCCAAATTTAGGAAATTGATTCTGTTGCCTGAAGTTAGGCCTTTAGTTTCATTTGAGGTTCTTGAGACCATTATGCCTGGTTGTCCAGCTGCCAATATGGAAGGGTGCAGGGCCTCTGCAGATCCCGTGTCACGTCTTCTGGCTCTGGGCAGATGTCTTGGCTAGCCTAAGTTCTTTCATGTGACACCAGACAGCAATATCTGAACAATACCTGCAGCTGAACAAGGTCCTTAAACCTAGAACTGAATCAAAAGGAAAATTTCAAAGAGGCTGTATTGACAGTTTAAAAATCTGGTATGAAATCTTAATCTCCGCTGCAGGAATTCTAATAAGTCAAATTAAAACAGAGAAACAGACACCTTTAATTTGCCAGATCCCATATTTCTTAAAGAAAAAGGATGATTTTCATGTTAAAACTCCTGTATCATGTGCAGCCTTATGTAAAAAAAAAATATAGTGTTCAACAATTGTAATAAAATGCTATTACTCTATTAGTTCCCAATAAAATTGACTTTAGAACTAATAAGTAATTTTAAAAAAATTTTTATGTATAGTCACAGAAAGCTCTCACCTTTTGCAAGAGAATAAATAAAGAAGTTCTGCCTGAAATTTCGTCCTTAGATGTCATGACTTTTGACACTTCCACAATGTTCTTCACTTCTCTGACAGATTTTAAGAGAACATGCCTGGCACATAAATATAGCTGGGAAAAAATGCTGTAGAATGAACTCCTCATAAATTATTTTAAAGATTCATTTTACCTCATGATTCTGCAGTAGCTGACAATCATGGGATTAGCATTGCTGGCCTGCAGAGAGCACTTTTCATTTTGCAGCCAAGAAAGCACAAGACACGAGGCAGGTACTTACTTCAGATATTTATTGTAGTCCATCAGAGAATATCAAATCCCTATTTTCAAACCACCAATATACATTGCCTTCATGGTGTGAGTGAAGGGTGATGAGAATGAGAAGAACTGATGAACATGATTTAGATTTTTTTAACACATCTTGGATAAAAATGCATTGGACAATTTTAAGTCAGAGCAGTTATAGTTTTATTCTTTATATGGTAAAGCAATCTAACAAAACCAATACCATAAAAATAACTAGAATGAATAAGGCATGTCAAAGTCTTCACTGAGGTGTCAAGTATATATATATACATACAGTACTGAATATTAAGCAACAGTGTAAAAGATCGCCCCACGCTTTAATACTGTTGTAATTACGAACTAATAAAGTAAGTGTCATCAGTGTTGTTTGAGAGACAGACACTGACGATACAAGCGCAAATTTGAATGGTTAGTGTCAAACTTGTTAGATATGCTGCTCCTGATTCTGGAGCCCATGGCAAACTCTCACTAGCTTCAGTGGAAGGAAGACCAGAGAGGCTGGGGAAGGCATTTCTGATCCTCCATTGCATAGTCCTCACCGCAAATTCCATTGTCCAGATTGCTCTAACACTTTTAAACTTTGGATTGAAAGAAGTTACATTGGGGATTCCTGATCCATACACCTTGAGAATAGTTGCTTCACCATAAATGACTACTTCTGATCACCTGCCTTTAATACTTGGATTAATGGGCTGTGTGCAAACCGCCTGCCACGGCACCGTGCATGTCTATAATGGTTTCTAAGCTGAAGGCAGTCATGAATTATTCACAGGGCTCATTATACCGTAACACCAGACCAAGGATCCTCTGTGCTGTCAACAGTAGGAGCAACATATAACATATGCACCTACAGCAGGTGGAGAGAATGCGTTTCCCTGTTTCTGTCTGTTGATAGTGTAGACAGTCGAGATCTCAGGGCGTTGGGTGCCAGATAGTTTGGCTCCCTCGTTGCTTTCTTGACATTGCATGCCACAGCAGCTGCTGCAACCGGATACCTATAGAAGATGGTCTGCATATGACTTTGTGTGTTGCATCAGTAAGGCTTTCCTGGCAAGCAGTCTGATATTTTTCAGCTGAGATATTGCACTTTCTGCACGGAGAAATAGTTAGTTGAGGATTCTATATTCTAATGATTTACCAGTCCAATTATGGCAAGATTAATATAAAAAGGTCAATATACCTTCTTGTTTAACTGAGAAAAGCCTCTTTATTTCTCATTATAAAGACAATTGGTAAAACTGTGTTTTCTAACATTTTTAACACCATGTTTTTGTGGAGATTCGACAATCGTTTGCTATGATTTTGAAAAGAATATCCTTAAGACCTAATAATCAGAATTAAACCTTCACATAATGATCACAATTTTATGTAATGGTGTCTTAACAAAAGCAAAACTTTGGCTAGTAATCAGTGACAATCAATTAGACTTTCCACCAAGCCATTGCAAATTTAAAATATGCACATGAATAAACAGTAGAATAACACTATGAGAGAAATAACTTGCCTTACACTGTTGTCAATGAAAATACGTATTCATTAATATATGTATGCTATGGAGCAGGGAAACTAACAAGGTACAATCTGTCTGAAAGGCATTATGTGGATAACATTTGCAGGCAAAAGATAGGACAAATAAAATTAATCTTTAAGAATGCTAGTTATTGTCTTAGTCTGCTAGTGAATATTACAATCCTATCCTAACTCTCAAGTGTGTTGTAAGCACTAAAAAAGGATTTTTCAGTAGGCAGCAAAAGGAAGTATTGATTTAGAAAATAAAATGTATGGCCTTTTTCAAATGCCTTTGTCTAGTAACATAATATTGCACCAAGCGAAATTGCCTTGGCTGAGCAGCAAGGTCTTCTAATGCCTATATTTCAGGAAGATGCGTTACAAAAAAATGAGTTTAAAAGGAGGTAATTCATTATCTGTTAGTAATTTTAAGGTACATGAAAGAAGCAGATGCAGCACTACAAATATATATATATATATATATATATGTAAATGACTGTTAATACAACCCTTCCAACAAAATATCCCTGCAGTCAAACTTTTCTTACTAATGGACAGGAACACAGCAGTTTATGGTTTAACTGTTCTGTGATTTCCAAATATCATCTTTAACAGCCTTGACATGACAAATTGTGAAAGAAACAAGCTTAAGAAACACAGAATTCATTACAAGTCTTGAGGGAAGAAATGGTATTTACAGTACTGATCACTGTTTTGTGAAAACCACATTAACTGTTGTGCACTGGACTTAGTAAAGACTCATGGGGAAATGGAAAAGCAATGGGCCAAACAGTACTGTCTGAGATGATTGTCTTGAAAATGTCAAACACTTCCCTTCTTTTTATCCACAGGGAAATCTGAATGCATTTCTACTAATCAAAATTTTGTGGAGGAAAGTGTGTGGAAAGGAAAGATGTAATGAAAAAGACCCAGTGGCCTCAGGGGTAATCCATTGGGTATTGTTGTGTCATGTCATTCTCGGGTGATGGACAGTGTCAGTCTGATTATAAATCTGTAATTCAGTTAAAGGGGTCAGATGATACCATTAGAAGTAAGAGCCACTTTCCATGGATTATGAATTTCATTTTTAGCACAAACACCAAATAGGATGGCAGTTTTAGTGATCAGTATTTCACCCAATTCCTTTTTGAAGGAGACATTTTCATAAATACAGAAAAGTCATCATTTAGCAATTATAGTAGCCTGAAAGGAAGGAGGTGAGGGTTTTGAAAAGCTCAATGAGCTTTTACCAGATTTTTTGTGTTCAGATAAAAACCGAGAAATAATGAAATTCATATCAGTAAAAACCAAAAATAATGTGAATGAGATATCATCTAGGTTGCTGTTTTTACCTGAATAGTTGTCATCTTTGACATTTTCCTTACTAGTACCAGCAGATGTTGCCAAATAATATCTGCAGACTCACCCTTTTCCACAGTTATTTCAGAAAATTGCACCAACACTTACAGAAACACAAGCTACAATCATCTTTAAAGCAGAAACCTGTGCCTGGAACTCTTCTTGTTAGGTCTGTGTCAAGTATTGTGGTAAACAGAGTCCTTCTGATACTCTTTTATAGCATATACACTTGAAATTTACTGGCTTGTGGCTGTATTTATGGAGATACATATGCATGTATATGTGTAAGTAAATATGTACCAAGGAGAGAGATGGACACTCATAGATCCTATGTAAGTGTGCCATTCTCAGAAATGCAAAAAGGAAAGCAAAACAGAAGGGCAGGAGACCTAGAAAATCGGACACTGAATGAGTGCTTCACAGCTAGGGCTTTTGGTTTCTGCCACATTTCAAGTACCAATCCCCAAAGCAGGCTGGGGAAAGAAATTTCCTCATTATGGAGTCCCAAGAGATGGTGGAGGATACAGAGGAAGCTGCACTGCATTAAGTTCAGGTTTTAAAAAGTTGATTTCTGACACAACCAGCTATTTTGCAAAAGGTGTGTTAGCGGTTTGTCAGCTTTAGCCTGTGCATATTAACCTTGCTTTTTCTACTGACCTCTTTGAAAATGTGTATTTTCCTCGCATTGGTGCAGCAAGCGCCGAGACTGACAATCACCTGAGTGCATTAATGATTAAGCCCGAAGAGTATCTTTATCGGCGTTCTCACTCTTGAGGCACTGTATTAATCTATTCTCTGCCCTGCGGTGATGTGCACCTTACTCCTCGCTACCCCTCTGAGCTGGTTTGAGCCCTTCACGCTGCTTTCACCAGCCTTGCAAGGGCCTCAGGAGAGACCTGTTTGAGCTCCATCCCTTGTGCACATAGGCATTGAAGGCAGTTGCGTTGCTTGTTCGTAGCTAGGGAAGCTGACAGCTTCAAATGTCTCCTAAGGAAGGATATGAACAGAACAGCGTTAGGCAGCATTCAGAACAGCGAACGCATGCTGGTTGTACGTCTGGTTACATCAGGGTTGGTTTGGCCCAGAAATGAAGTTCTTAGACTGCAACTGCCCCAGGTGGGATCCCTCTCCAGGCTCCTCAGTCCAGCACTGGCATGAAGAAGAGGCACCATTGTGCCAACAAGGAGAAGGACAGGAGGGAGTCTGGGCGAAGCCTGGTTCCCCCCAGTCTCACCAGTGGCAACTGCCTCCAGGCACTTAAGTCAGGTGCCTAAATGACAAGCCTTGTCATCCCAGGCTGCCTGTGCAGGGAAGAGAGGTGTGCCCCTTCACAGATATTGAGGCCCCTGCCTCTTTTGACTAACCTCAGAGACCTAGAAAGACAACCCTGCTGAGCAACGTGCTCCCTGAAGCACCTAGTGCTAAATGGGATGACCCGAGATCCTAAGACACAGACGGTTTTCATGAAGACAGATGGGGTGAGAGGAAAAAGAGTTGTTGGGAAACGATTTCAAGCCTGAGAGAATGTAGGGATTGCCCATCAAGAAGGTCTCAGTGCTATTAGCACTGTCACCTCGTCTTGTGTCCAAGCTCTAAGTCTACAGGTGGACCGAAAGTGCATTTTCAGCTAATAAAGCAGAGCTTTCATAGTCTGTCTACTGTAGTTAGTAATCATAAGGCTGTGTATGATTGTACTGGAAAGAAAAGTCTAGTGTTGCATCCGAATTAATTATTATAAAAGGCTGTATACAGCAACAAATTCAATTGCATTAGCCCTACAGAAAATGATTTAAGGCATTTTACACAAAAAATATTGGGCTCTGTGAAACCTGTTTCACAAGCGTATCAAAAGCTTTGTATACATTTTTCTATTTCTCTCCATGGTACATTACTTCTCTGAAGTTACAAAGCCATAAAGAATCTTTTCCTTAGAAGTTCAAACTCTCTCTTGCTACTCTGTCTTATTTATACATATATATATATGTATACACACACTATACCATATGCTGCTAAATACTGTATCTTCATAAGTAGCAGTTGGAGATCAGAGAATTTGGGATTTTTCTTTAACATTTTGGTTGGAACTTACCTAAAACTGAAGCTGTACCATTTAGTTTCAGGCATGATGTATAGACAAGATATGTAGGTATTTTTTTTTGTGTCACATTAGGCTGAAATATTAAAATCAGATCTGTCAGGTTTAACGCTTAATGAGATTTTTCAACCCAACCCTATTTCTGTCTAATACCAATTTTATTCTAAACTTGACTTGCATTCAAATGTCGCCTTTATCAATTCACATTTAACTAGGTTAAATACTAATCTAGAATTACAGCATCAAAACCAGAGCTAACAATTTGTATGCTTTCAAGCAATGTTCATACGTCTGGAGTCATAAAAATTTAACAAGCAAGTATAAATGTCAATTGATAGCCAAATCAAGACATCTGACCTACTTAAACAACACACTTTCTTTGAATTTGCTAAATGTAACAAAATTGCTATTGGAAATTAAATGTTATTGCTTACCAACAAAACAAAGTAACCTAGGAGGAGCTGGTATATAAATGTCCATCAATTTATGTAGTTTGACATTCTTGAGCATCTGAATACAAATTGTAAATTTGCATTCAGATTAGGTAAAAGTTGAAAAAAAAAGGGAGATGCAAGTGCTCCCTTCTTCTCCCTCAAGTACACTCACATATTCACAAATTGTTTACAAAATATTCTTGCAGCCTCAAACTCAACTAATAGCATAAAGCTGAAATCTGAACTCCTCTGACTTCTCTTTGGGCAGATTTTTAAGAATGATCATCACTCCTAGCTCTTAGAAGCAGATTAAGTTTGACCGACTACCCAAAATAAATCTGAGTTATCTAAAGACTGAATCAGTACATGGCTAATCATGTTATATGCATATAACATAATTAACACATAACCAATGTGGAAGTAAGTCAAATGAAGCACAGAATGCTAAAATAAAATAAAAGGAAAAAAAAAAATCCAACACCAAACCTCAAACTGATCAATTAAAGAACTGATGTGAAATGTTTCTTGATGGTTACCTGTCCAGTTAATCTTGCTATAGAAAATCCGCAAATTCTTTGCCATTGGCCTTGCTGGCTCGTCAGCCCAGCAGATGACAGCAAAACACAAACTGTATGCTATAGTTACAAAGAAGAAACAACTGAATGAATGAGCCAAAATGTATTCTACAAGCTTTAATATTTCACTAGACTGAAAAAAGAGTTACCAGGATTTTTTTTTTTTCAAATTATAAAGAAGATACACCCATCAGAGTAGAGAACAAAAGCTAAAGGTAGGGTCTGATAAAACTTGGAGAAAACCAAAAAATAAGTGGACCAAATTGTTGCTACATCCTCTGTCTGAAAAGAGAAGCATTAAATGCTACCAAAGGCACAGAGATATGAGGAAGGGAGACAGAAAATCCAGTGAGCTAAAAATGGCTGAAAAGACAGTTCAGCCTGGATAAGAAAATGGTCAAGGGACACCGGTGACTCAAAGACAGATGGTGTGTCTAGCACACAGGAGGAAGAGAGCCACACAGGAAGCTGTAGTTAGAAATGTTTATCATCAGGAAACACAGATTTGCCTTTTTTTTTTTTTTTCCTCTGGAATGCACTGGCTTTGAAAAAACTTTGATTTTGGAAGAATTTTTCAGGCTCATTATCATTTTTCAGGCCCAGGATGAAACTTTAATTTTGGAAGACTTTTCAGGCCCAGGATGATACTTTGGGGTGAGAGGAGCCAGGGAGAAAGAGTACAGCTCACTTGTAACCTGGTGTTTGGGGTACTTAGTGGAATTTGGGAGACCTCCACAAAATCTTGGCTGAATGACTAGAGTTTGGGCTTTCTCCCACGAGGGATCTCTTCGGGCCTGAAAACTCACTATGTATGTAGTGGAATCAAGTCAGTTCTGTGAGAGATGTGAAGAACTTCTGTGCCAAAATACTGTATATTTTATAGGAAAAAGGACACAGAAACCTGTTTCAGGTAGTAAGTTCTTCCTCACACACTGAAAGATACAGAATTACCCTGGGAACTGAGAAAAGAGAGAGAAACCTTGCAGCAGACCACAGAAACACCACTGGCTTGGGAAGCAATGTTTGGTTCTTTGCTATGTAGACAAGTGGATGGTTGTAATTAGGTTACACAGAAAATTCACAGACAGTAGGTCAAAAGGAAGAGCTGGACAGCATTGAGGAGCACCACCTGTCCCTCGTGTGATTTTATCCCCCAAAATCATATATCTGCTGGGTCTCTCTGTGAAGTTGCTGCTTCCTTCTCCCCTCAGTTGTGTCTCTAACCACCTTGAAAGAACAAACTCCACCATTGGCAGAGATGACTTGCCTGCCCAGGAGGGTCCTTGCTTCAGGAGATCTGCATGGCAGTTCGGCAGAGCCCTGGAGAGAAAAGCAGCTCCAGGAGTTGAGAGCAGCAGAGCTGTCTAAATGCCTCTTATTTTGCAGAAGGAAAATTTCTTTCCAACTTCCTCAACAACTTGGAACTGAAAACTTGGAATTTGGAAAAATATATACTTTATATATTTTTCAAGGAAGACAAACATACTGATTTCTATTTTAGAGAACGTAGATTTGTCTTCCCTCGAAATTTGGCTTTAAAAAATGTCAGAGATACTGACAGATGGTACCCCACTATACCTAAGATAAATCATTGCCATTCTGTACCTCTTTTTTGCTAATGATAAATAGGTACTCCCTTTCCCTAATACCTCTCAAGAGAAATGACAACTTCTTTAGATAATGTAGTTGTTCTTAGTTTAATAAACAAACTTCACCACTGGGTGCTGCCTCCTGGTTAAAGCTTTAAGCCTCACAGATTTCCTGGTGCTGGAGTAAAGGAGGAAAAGCAAGAGAAGATTTTTTTTCCAGTGGACCATGAGGTAAAAGTCTTTCATGCATATTCCACTGTTAAGTATCAATGCTACATAATTAAAAATGAAGGTGAAATGAGAACTGATTGAAATACCGACCCATTCTCTTGAAATGGTTTGATTTAACCATGTAGACTTTAATCTATGGATAAACTTACGAGACTTTTTTCAACTTCTGGACAGTCCAGAGACCTCAGCTGTGGGGAAGCTGGGCAGAAAGACTCTCTGCTTTAAAGTTTGGAAACTTAAAGGTGAGGATGTTAATGTCACCTCTTCTATGGAGAATATTGCTATTTTATTGATAGTCAGAAAGAAATCCAATATGAACAGCTTTCAGAAAAAAGGACTGAGTTAGTATAGACTATTGGAAAATGTTCTGACTGAATTAATTTGAGAATCAATTAACCGTCTCTCTTGCTAGGTGCTAGATATTGATTTTTAAAATCAGTTTCAAAGTTCTTGGTTCTCCATTAGGTCTCCTATGTGGTTTAACAGATGAGAAAATGGTTACTGTCATATTTTTTTATCTTTCATGTACCCCATTACCATGGTAGTTTAGTCTTTATCATTGTTTTATCAAAGAAGAGTCATAATAATCACACACGTTAATATGATTCTCTATGTAAGTAGCTGTAATGGAACATTGCCCTGTCCAGTCATCACCTGCCCTAATTTTCTTGGAAATACACATTTCTGTGTCTGTTGTGTTTTGACCAAATATTCTCAGCCTTGCATCTAAGTCTTAGCCTTGACTGTTGGATTTCCCTTTGAAATTAGGGTTTTTGCAATTCTATGTCATGTTCCACTGTTGTTAACTCTATTCATTCTTATCCAGCTGAAATTTTCTTACTGAAAATTTACCAGTAAATTTAGTAAATAAAGTAAATATATCTTTATGGTCTTTGAAATAGGGATTTCTTCTGAATATCTGAGGCCTGTCCAGACATTTATTTCCATAATGAAATCTGTAGAAATCTGATTTTCCCAGTAGAATCATTCTATAACTTTCTGTATTCAATTGTAATGGATTATCTTTGGAGGTAAATTAAAAACAAAAACCACAACTTGCATCAGTGCTGTAATTTATTTTTCATGTTGAAGTAATAAAAAAAAGTCTTGGTGAATAAGTATGGTTACATTTGATAACGATTCAGGGTTGGTTAGTAAACTGATGGCAACTGCTGCCTGCTGAGACAATGCTTGCACAGTCCAACTCCCAAGAACAGCTCTAGCTCACAGCCATTTTGCATGGAAGCAGCTCAAACCGGGTCACACAGCTGTGAGAATGCATAGCTGTAGTCATCCTTCCTAAAAATCATGCAGAAAATCATGGGATGATTTGCATGGGTAAGACTCACGTTTTGGAAGCTTTCCATGGACAGAGCTCTGTGATGCCTCAGAGAAGTGGGATAGATCAGCCCTTACCAGATTCCTTACAGGTTCCTCTGCTCTTCCTCTTCAGGAGGAAATACCTACCCTCTCTTTTCAATTATTTTGGATTGTCTTTTTTATAAAAACCTAAGCTTAGCCAGCGCTCAAGTAGTCTGCACTGCAGTTACAGTGATGACTGAGTAATCACTAGAAAAATCTGCAGTACAGCAAACACCAAAAATTTGGGGACAATGTAAAATCAGTTTAGTTAATATTAAAATGGAAAACCTCACAAGGGTCTACAGCACTGGTTATATTATTCATTGCATCTAATTTTTTAAGATCCTCCTCTGTGAAAAGACATAAAATGGCAATAACTTCTGGATTGCAGAGCACAAAGGGTTTACAAAACCAAAGGATTTTTTCTTCGGACTTCTTCGGTCCTCTTTCTTTAACAGGTAATTGTCTTCTTTATCATTTCTTACTTTACTGGCTGCCAACTGAAGAGAAATATTTAAATTGTGGCACACCAAAAATTACCTTAGAAGAAGAATTATTGGACATAAAGGATGTGCAAATGGAAGCATTGGAAATTATGTAGATTCTCACATTTATGAACAAAAATGCTCTTACTTTTTTTTTTTCTTCATTCCGAATTTCATTTGCTCTGTACATTTAATAGCTCTCTTAATCTCAGAAAAATGCAGTGTATGAAGAGACTATTCAATCTTTAGGGACTATTAAGGAAATGTATGCCTAGTACTTCATGCAAAGGCATCTCCATCTCCTGACAAGGTATCACCATGCATAGTAGGAAAATAAGAGGAGAAATAATATGGAAGACATAAACTTCTGGTAGAACTCACACAAGACAACCACATTTTGGCAAAGATTAGTCTGGTTTGATGTTTCACCAGCATTTCATAAGATCCAGTCCGAGAAGAGCAGGGACCCTCCTGCGTGAGACCAGCCTTAAGCAAATCCCCTAGTTCTTAGGCGTACCTCTTATTCCTTGCTTATGAGTCCATGGAGGTCTGAATGTAGCTGAAAGCACTCTGGGCAACCGATTTGGTTGCACCAGCTGAAAACAGTCATCAGGTCACCTAAAGGTGGGCCGACGTTGACACAAAGACCCTAGGAGTCCATCAGCTCAACCAGCACTGTGGAGTGGGTAAAACAGGGACTTTGCCTCAGAGGGCTTGGGCTTCTGGAGCTTTCAGATCCAGAATAATCAGGTGGAAAGAGTATCAGTTACCACTGAATAAATGCACAACAGGAAAAATCAAAACCAACACCCAGCTTGTCCTATAACAAGGTTGCTTAGGAGAAGGACCATAAAAAGTGTGTGTATATGGGTAGAAAGAGATGGACTGGGGAGAGTTTTAAAAGGCTCTTGCATATGCAAATAGAAAAAGAAAAAGAAAAAAAAGAAAAGGTCCTCTGCTTTGTACCTGCTGTACCAGGGTCAACAAAAAAAGCCTGTGAAAATAGGCTTGAACTGTACTGTTTGACTTCCTGAAGGCATTAAATGCTGAATCACAAGATCTGCTCTAGAGTGAGCTGTCAGAGCAGCAGGACGTACTGCCACGGCTGTTGTAAGACATGTATGATCTGAAAACCTTACCAGCATCTTCTGCACACTGGGCCCAGAAGAATAGATCATGATACTTTGAAGTAAACAAAAAAGTGTGTGTGTTGGAAAAAATGGATTGGAATACAAGTGGCTCAAAACCTATGCCTTTTGTTATTAGACACACTATATAGATAGTTTGTAAGTACTTTTTGGTAAAAGTGCCTAAGTATACTTTATCTTAACGTGCTGTGTGTTTTCTACTTTACTTTCATGCCTAAATCAATACCTAATTATAATTTGACAAGAAAAAGAGATTGCAATGGGTATGATCTACCTGCTCTGCCGTTAAATTGTAATGTGGTTGGCCAGCTTTACAGTGTTTCCACAATTTGTCTATACCATTTCCAGAGTCACTGTATGAATCAGGAAATAAATTTCTGCAAATCATTTCAACACCGCACAGAATCATCCTAGAAGCCCTTTGTCTGTGGCTGACGGAAGAGGGAAGGTTTTGATGTCTAATCATTGATGTTCATTTGTCTAGGATTTAAACAGCTTCCATCTTTGGTCTTACGACCAGATGCAAATTAGGGAAACTCTATCCAGGACCATGGTCATTTAGGCAATGATTATTAAAGCAACGTATCCTTGAAGAATCTGAGAGTACAATTGCCATCGCAAATAACATCCGTGTCCTTCTCTGGGCCTATCACACAAACTCACATGCCCCCCACAAATACAAACACATATGAGAGAGGTTTTCTCCCCCACCCTGCAAACCTGTTAAGAAATGGACAACTGGATATGTAAAAAATTGTCTTCTTTGATTTTCGTGCTCACCAGTCATTAAAGGGTTACTTTTCAGAGCAGCACAAAAAAAGAAGAACTGGTTGACCAAATATTTTTTTTTTCTTACAAAGAAGTGTCAACCCTGAGCTTGTAATTAAGAAGTTAAAATCTGTGATTTATATATATTTATATATATAAAAATAGATGATCATACTAAGACTAAAAAAGTGAAAGAAATCTCCATGTCAGTACTATATATTTGCTTGTTCTGAAATTTTTGTAGAAGAAATCCTTGTGATACTGAAATTAACTGATATGAAAGATGTAGTTATATGTGAAACATGCTATTGATCCGGTCGCTGTTAGTCCATTAGAGAATTGCTGCCTTGGTAGGATAATGAACATAGTAGCAGAAAGTCCCAATAGATGTCAGAACAGTGAAAAAAGGAAAGAGATTATACCACAAGAGATTATTTTCTCTCCAAACCCTTGAGGGGAGATTTGTCAGGAGCGTTGTTTAGCATTACCACCACGGCTGATGGTGAGCTAAGTGGAAATCTATGCCAATTGTATAACATGGATAAATACTAAAAGAAGCTAGGTGAAATCGTGCTACTACTCAATTTTTTACTGGGCATTAAAATTTAAATCCTAAACAACTGTAACATGATATTCTGAAGCTAGTGGAGTTACTATCATACTAAAAGATAAACTTATTTTTCAGCTTCTCTACGTTCATACCAATCTGATGTGGCTGGCAGATGGAGTGCGTGGCATTCACCATTGAGACGTACTTTTGTGTTGGAAAAAAAATAATCCAGACTTCCTCCCTATAGCAATGATCATTTTCATGACCTGAATCATCCTACAGAAGTTCCTAAAGGAAACCTGGCTGTCAGTGAAGAACGGTTGCATTCTTTTTTGTGTTCCTTTCTTCTTTTTTTTTTTTTTTTTTTTAAGATTCTGTTGAAATGCAGCAGCCTTGAGTCAGGCCTGATTCAGAAAGAAAACTGTTTTCTTGGTTTCTCCCCCCTTTCTTTTTTCTCATTAGGGAAAACACACACTGTAAGATCCTTTTACTTTTGCAGCATAAAAGGAAATGAAGCTTAGAAAGTCTCCTGTAATAAAGGTTTGAGAAAGAATTCTCTCAAGAGTGGATATCGTCTTCAGAGATATCTGAAAAAAGGAAGCAGTTCAGTCTGGCACCTGGTACTCTTTGGGAAAACGAAAAAGGGAAGCAGGTTGCAGTACTGCTCTCTTCTCATAGAAAACGGCAAGTGTTTGTGGCGTGGTCCATTGTCCAAGATTATAAGAAAAGAAGCAAACTGAGTGTTTCTGTAGCTAAAACACAGTTTCTCCGACCAGATCCGGGATTATCTCCACTGTCTCTGCAGTACAAGGCTGATGAAGACAACAAGCAATGTCTGCAGTGACCAGCCAGGTTGCGTGGCTGAAGCCTCCACCTCCCTCCTGTCAGAGTCGACCGGTGGCGCTTCGGTGGTGATGAAGTCGAACTCAGTGGGACAGATGTCATCTGTGCAGCCGCTTCCACTGCCTGAGCCACTGGTTTCATCACCTGGCATAAGTGAGTGAGAGAAACAACATGAGGGTCACGTGTTACAGTGTTTGTCCCTTTTCTCTGTCCCCATTCCACCCAGCCCTGTGGTGGGTTGGAACACTTTGGGAATGGGAAAGTGTTGGTGGTGCTAACTTTCATTCAGTAAAACGTCCAAGTGAAAGCCACCGTGATTTAATGAGGTGCTTAAATGCCTTTCTGAAAAAGGTGTAGACTGCTGGAATTATGGAAAGCCCTCAGCATCTTGATGCATTTGACAGGAAGATAAGCAAGAGAAGTAAAAGAAATAAATATATAACTGGAATTTCATTGGACAGAAAAAATTCTCATTTTTATGTTGTCAGCAGCAGGGAATACAAAAAACAATGAAAGCCATTCCAATGGAACCGATTTATAAACACGTTCCAAAAATATGCTTATTTAATGAGAGTTAATGGTTTCTTACTTGTATCCTGGAAGTTGACATCATTTCCATTATATGCGTTCTTCAGTTTGTTAGTCATGACACGTAAGGCCATGATTTGCTGTCGAATGAATGTGTCCGGCCTCGTGATGTCTACATCTACTTCTGGGTTGTTGATCTGGTTGGTCAAGCCATCGTTCATAATCTCAGGCAAGTATCTATGCAGCAGGATAAATGATTAGTTTAAATGCAATAAGTTTCAGAAACAAAAGACTGGACAGTAAATGTTTTGCTAAGCAATTTGACACTGATAACAATTGCACAGTTCTTAAACAGCTCCAGTGAATCCATTTAAAGTACATAAGTACATGGTTTTTAAATTTGCAGACTCTAAAGGCTTCTTTTAGTACCGCAGCAGCATGGAGAGCAGGAAGGATTTAAGCTCTCCAACCCACTAACTCTCCATATATGACTTTCCATCCCTGGAGGTGTTCAAGGCCAGGCTGGATAGGACTTTGAGCAGCCTGATCTAGTGGAAAGTGTCCCTGCCAATGGCAGGGGGGTTGGAACTCCATGATCTTTAAGGTCCCTTCCAATCCAAACCATTCTATGATTCTACATACTCCCCAGCAAGTGAAGAGGTTCACCAGCCAGCAGTGAGTCACCATATGTTCAGATCTTCTATTGATAAGAATGGTTGCACACTAAATTAAGCATCTAACAGTGCATTCTTCTGTTTTTATTTCTTTCTGCTTAAAAATGATGAACTCTTTTGTTTTATATATAGTGTATTTTTTGTTCTAAGATAGTTTAGAAGGCTATCTTGAGGCATTGTGGCTTTCCTTGCTTAAAGGAAGCACTTGATTAATTTTCTTCTCCAGCTCTTCCTTACGTCCCTTTTTTGACCACCGTGAACAACATCTACAGCCTATCTGACATCCAGGCCCATAAATGGCATTATGAGTTCACCAGGCTCTGATATTCTCTTTGATTTGGTCCTTATTCCTTACAAACAGGCTATACATGTATCTTCCACTTGCTTTGTGCGTAGCATGTTTAAAGTATGGCACCTCCTATCCATCCACACATCTGAATTTTTTATTCAGGCTCTTATCATTTCTTGATTACTGCAGCATTCCCTTCTCTGACCTTGGCAAATGAAGTCTTAGGTTGCTCACAGACAGCAAGCATGCTTTTGCAGGTATCTCTCCCCTGCAAAAAAAATCAGCCCATGCCTCCAATCACCCTACAGTAAAAGTCTTTATCACATTTTGTTCAAAATACACACTTTGTCCCCTGCTGCTCTTTGTCCTCATGAAACTTTCCTCATAGGCATCTGGAAAGCTACCTTTTTTTCCTACTTTGAATCTCTGTTAAAAATTATCTGTGAGTTTTACAGCTGCTAAGCTGATAAAGGACTGATATAATTTCTCTGTGCTGACACAGTATCCCAAGAAAATAGTGTATTGCTGCTTCCCCGTTCTCCCTCATCTGCCTTTATTTACCTACTATCTTTGTCTCACATTTAAACTGCAAGGGAACTTGGGGCAAATCTACCCTTTATTCACATTCTTTATCATGATATGATCTATTTTGTAATTAGTTTGCATGCCAGGCTATTCTACCAATGTTGGCGGGGCTCTTTATGTAGGTATGTGCTCAGGCAGTAATGACAGCACAGTCTAGCTTACTAATGGCAAACTTTTGTGGTGCCTGGTGCTGAATATAGTTTAAGAGTATTTTACTCCACTCTCCTTTGTGCCAGCCCAATTCTCTACCAATACTCACATTTGACGCTGGTCTAAATGTTACGTTCATATTGGTCTCGAAAATAAATATATCCCTTAAATGTGAAAGGAAAGTAAAAGAAAGGACTTTCTTTGTTGAAGTCATGGTTGAGGTACTGCTTCTGGAGGCTCACAAAATGACAACTGCTTTGCTGCACCAGGGAAGGTTTTAGTCTCATTGTAACAGGTACTTGCTTTGCAAGATGAGGCTCATCTGTCATCAGTGGCCTTTGAAAGCTTACATGAGAATAATCCCGGGGGAGTGTGAGTGTATAAGAACAAAACATGACTGCCAAAAAATACCTGGCCTCAAACTGTGTGTCCTGTTGTTTCACTAGTACCATAACAAGCAATAACAACGCTGTAGGGATCCCATGCAGACTCCTGTGGTACAGGCTTAACTATGGTGAGAATACAGAGCCACTTCCCCTAACACAGAGGACCGCAGACCTCAGTGTTATGAATCTCTAAAGATAGCAACTGCAAATAATTCTGCAGAGCTGCCTGGAGGCAGCAGGATGGAGACCTTGGCACACAGGGAAGCTCTGGGCTGCGAAGGAACAGCACCTCCATCTGTCACATGTCTCTACAAATGGAAGAGCTGCTGTAGATAAATTACTCAGCCTAGAAGTAAATCAGCGATTTCAAGGTGCAGTTGATTAAAAAAAGTAAGACTGTAAGAATTGCCCCTCCTGGCTCTGAGAGGATGTCCATCTTGCCTGGTATCTTGTTCATGACAATGGCCATAGCTGTTAGCAGCTCCAAGTGATTTGAAATCGCTGCGCGGCGGATTGCTTCCCTTGTTTATGAAGGGTGATCTGCTCTTTATTGCAAGCCATCCATGAGAAGCTATGGCTAGCTCTGAACAGCAGTTCACAGGCTTTCTTTGATTTATATTTGATTTCATCTTGTCTTATCGTCAATAATGAAAGAATAATGTACTGACTTCTTACTAAGCTTTTCATATGGAGACAATATGAGTTAGTTTGGAGATTTAAAGCAGTTAGAGAGTGCTCTGGTGTGTGCTTTTTATTGAAGTTCATATTCTGCACTCTGATCAGTGTGGATCTGGTGTCCTTCTTAAGACCATCTAGCTGTAAATGGGCCAGCCCATTCAGTCATAGGAAGTGACTCAGTCAATCTGTCACATTACCCCTAGTATCTGCCTTGGGATCTGGTGATCCCCGAAGCATTCCTGGCCTGCAGGGCTTAGCTTCCCAGGAGAACAGTCCAGTGCACCTCACCTATATGTGTAAGGGAGCCATACTGGATATGAGTCACAAGAAATCCATTATCCAATGGTTGCCTAAAGGTCAGATGGATGCTTAAATTCCAGGCAAATGAGCCTCTTGGCTTTTAGGGCATAAACCCAAAAGAATTAAATGGGCTGAAGATTCATCTTTGGGTCTATATGGATGCTGAAACTTGTATGTCTTAATGCAAGTGTCTGCTTATGAGCAGAGTCCCACTCTCATCAGATCTAGTCAACACAAGATCGAGTCAAAACTAGTCAGGAGTTTATTCATCAGTGGAGCAGGGACAGCTGTTGAAGTCCCATGTGCCTTTGGCCAGATGACTAGTTCGTTAGATTTCATCTGCTGGGATTTAGTTGCACAAACATAGACATCTGGTGCCATTTGAATGCTCTTGGTTATTCCTCCTCTTCTCTTTACTACCCCTGAAATGTGTGACTTGCACATAAGTCCTGCATTGTATCTACAGGCTTGAGGTGGAGCTCTTGTACATCTGGGGCACCTAAAATTATATTAAGAGCCTTTCTTTAGGCATCTGAATTGAGTCTTGAGAGCCACTTTAGCCACCCAGGGATATGTCGCTTGGTGCCCTTCTACTACTCTGGTAAGGTTTGAATATCCCGCAGGTCCAGTTCCTTATTTGCCAGCTCCATAGTCAAGATGTCTTGACTATTCAAACCATCTCATGTAGCAGTGGCTACGTGGGTTTAGGCAGTTGAAAACTGCATCATTGACTTCACTGAGAGGATATTAGGTGATTTTTAAAATGCTGTAGCAGTTCTTGCCCAGGCTCTGTTCCAGGTGGGAGGTAGTGTCCTGTGCCATATTCATCTCAGACATGCCGGAGTGTCTCAAGTAACACTACTCTTGGGCAACACAAATGACTCCTTAGTGTCTCACCCACAGGCATATATGTTTAAATGCATGAATCTACATGTCTGAATGTGAAGCTGGATTCTGCCCTCATTACCGAACTAGTTCACCTGCTTCCTGAGGGAGAAAAAAAAAAAAAAAGGCAGAAAAACCTATATTGAATGTAAATATCTTTGAATTGCTTCCCCTCCTTGAAAGGACTGGTACAGATATGGGAACACTCAGCCCAAGGTGTTTCATGAGTGACAGCCTCTGAGAGGCAGCCCGGCACACGTTCTGACACAAGCATTTTGATGCGTGGGGGGTAGGGTTAAATCACACCAAATGGAAGCCATGTCTTGGGACCACTTTTTGACAGCAGATTTGTTGCTGGCTAGGCAAAGTTGTTGAACACAGCTGCTTTTGCTGCAGCTCTGTGAGTGCAGACACCCCCTGTGAATTTTAAGCTTTGTTGCTGCTTCTGCTCACGTTAATGATCTCTTTGTACGCCTGGCCATTACAAGAACTGCACACCCATTATAAATGAAAATAAGGGAACTGCCAACCTGAATCAGTGTCTGTTATTTGCATTCTTCTAGCAAAAATAAAAAAATAAAAAATTAGCTTTCTTAGCCCCCTGAGTAGAGAGAAGCTGAACAATATTGTTTGCTTTCTGCTGTTTGCTCCTTGCTCAGCTATGTCAGGATTTTAGTGTAATTTACATTGTTTTCTAAAATATTAATGCTTTCTGTTCCTCTTAGTCTTTCCACAGTTCTTGCGTGTCTCAGCAGGCACAACAAAGATGAGTTTTGGCACATAGTAGCCAAGCACCACAAAACCTATTTAACACCCCCCCCTTTTTTTTCTTTTTTAATATCTAGTTAATGTTCCAAGGTGTCTAATTCCTTTTCAGATCTATAAAGGCTGTGGCTATGGAAAAACAACAAAAAAAGCAGAAATCTCCTGGTTTTTAAAAGACATCTGCCTTAAAGGGCGGTGTTCTCTATATTTTGCTGCCAGAGCAGTTGCTTACAGTACGGCTAGAGGATCCCACCTGGGCAGTACTGGAGTTTTTCCAGGTGCACACAACTGTAGGCAGTAGAGTACAAAATACAGCACAGGCGTACCCAGGCTGGGCTGGGGGTAGGCAGTCACGTCTGGTCCAGAAAGATAAGTGCAGTGGAAAATTGGCTTGTTTGGCTAACTAGATCACCTCATCTGATTCTGCTTGCTGAGGAGGTAATCCCTATAGGATATTTTCAGGTTTGGGTCTTTTTTTCTTGTTTTTTTTTCACCTCTATTTTGGAGAAAACCTTGAGGAGACCGAAGGAGAGGGAGAAAATGGCTCACCTGCCATTTTGTTGGAAGGCAGAAGCTGGAAATGTAAACTAGAGACATCAATTACAAATAGCCAGTTTTCGCACTTACCAAGAAGTGGTTTATTCACACTTTTGCTAGTGGTGCTAAATGGTTATCTTTGCCTACCTCAAGGTAAAGCCATTCAGCTCATTCTCATTGCCAGCCTTGCTGGTTGCTGTTCTCACTTTTCAGTAAAAAGTCACTTATTCAAAGGCTAATAACTTGGATTTTGTTTAAGTGCTAAAGCCTGAGTTCCACCATTCTTGGGAGAATTCCTTAATTTCTGAAGAACATCTTTTAGTGAAGAGGTTATAAGCTGTTGGTAAGAGTGTATTAGCATATAGGGAAGGAGCTAAACTTTTAAAGTTTGGTCTTAATGATCTTTTTTAGATCCTAAATATCTTTAAAAATTCTGTCTCTGTGCATCTAGCAGCAGACATTAATTCTTTAAACAAAAGTTCAAGTTCTTTTGTGACTAAAGATATGATGTGGAGTCCTTTTGGGCATCTTTCTTAAAGGCACTTTGTCTGAAGTAGCTATTATTATTTTTTTAACATGGATTTTTCAGAAAAAGAGATTCATCCACCTAATAAATGGTTTCCCATTTCCACAGCACTTGGTTTCTGCCTCATGTGGCCTGATTAAAAACAATCTTGGTACAGGATCAGCAACAAGCCAAGTGCACCCTTCTAGAATGCCAAATGGATGACCCTGTTACCCCATGATTATTGGCGAATTGGTGACCTTCATTTGGCGACCTTATGTCACTGTAAATTAATTATGGTAGCAAAGTTATATCTGGGGAGTGTAATAGCCACGAGTGACCTTGGTGTAATGCCTCTCTCAGGGGAAAGCCTAGCTTTCATTTTATGTGATCTTGGCTTTGTAACTCTTTTCCTCTGTAAAAACAGCATCGAAAGGTAATGTGTAAAATGAAACATGAGGCATAAATATCCATCTGGCAATTCAAAGTTTCTAATTCTTTATAACACCAAAAGATCTGATTAAAAACCAGCAACAACCTCCTTTCCCAAGAGTAACCAACACCATGTTGTCTTCTTACTTGCAGTATTAATGTCCAGGGTAACAGGAGGTGGCTAAAATTCCTGTTTTCTATAATGGGATGTTGTCATATTCTCTGGAATTCAAAATGCAACTCTTCATATAGCACAGGGGTGCTTATGATGGGTGACACAGTGAACATGAATAGATGTATGCATATTGACCAGGTTTTGCCACCCTTGGTCTTGTGAAATAGTGTTTGATATCAGATACTAATCAGTACGAACAAGGAGACATTTATGGCTTTTCTTTATGCTGCAGTAAATGTCCTTGTCCACTAGCCAAGAGGTGATTTTGCATCTAAAGTTAGTTATTTCCAATAATATTTTCAATATAATTTGAGGTACAAGATTGCCATTTCAGATGGCATTCTATGGTATCTCTCTGATTTATTACTGTTCTCTCCACCTGAAGCATTTATTAAATTCTGTTATTAAGACTATGACTATATGTTTTATCTGTGAATGGATATGAAGTAGAAACTGGACATAGGAACAGTGGCTGGGCTTGCTGAAACCTTATTTTCAGGTCACGCTTTGAAGCTGTAGTTCCACATCCAGTGAAATGTCTGTGCTAAATTAATCAAGAAGATTATCAGCAGAGGATAGCTTTTCTCAAAGGCTCCAGAACATCAGTCTCAGAAAGCATCATGAAAATAACCAGGCTTCTCATAAGATACATACTGCAAAAGCAGGGTGAAAAACTACATGCATGAAATGCACCTCCATAACTCCCAACAAATGTAGAAGTTGTGCCAGATCCCTCAGGACAGAAGCAGGAGCTGGCTGAGGATTTTTGGCCCGATGTGGTACAAACACTGGCGTTGGTCATGGAAACCAGGAGGGATATTAGCAGATTTTACTGCTCTCTTGTAAAAAGAGCAGCTTATATCTCTTATTAATGCATGCATCCTGATGTGATGCATGGCATCCAGCGGGGAGGCCTGGAAACTCCATTTAACTGCTGCAGCACGCTGGTCCGGGGTCATATCTTACAAAGCCCACTGACAAGAAGAGATATAACAGAGGAAGATAAAACCACATTTTTATTTCCCTCTTCACACTGCTTCTTTGTGGTGAGTTCTGTAATAGCCAGACGCTCCTCCTAGCTATCATTCAGGGTTCCCAGGGGCTTCCTCTGGATCTGGGGGCTTAAGAGCTGAGCAGTAACTCGTGCTTTTGGACAGATTCGTTCATGTGTGTCTCTAGGTGGGTTCAATGGACTATCAGCATCCCAAAGAGCCCTCTGCTCTTGTCTGTAAAATGAATTCTTTCAAGCATTATGTAGGAAGGCTGGGAAAAAGAGTATGCATTCAGTGCAAAACCTCCCCCTGTAAAGTGTGCTTCTTATAAAAATTATTAGAAGATGGGGTGGATGAAATCTATCTACGTATCCATCCATCCATCCAAAATGTCATTTAGCAGGTTTGTGAGGGTTTTTTTTAATTGTTTGTATGCTAATTCTTTTTTTTTGTTTGGTTTGGTTTTGGCTCATTTTTGTATTCTGGCTTCATTTGTATCATCAGGTAAAACGAAAGGAAAGATTCCAGTTCCTGAGTGCCAGAGAGTATCACTGCTCTCCAGGTACAGTGCTCACCAGACACTCAAACCTCTCATCTCCTCCTGTCTCCCCAGTGGCACAGGCATCGGCTACAGACCTGAAACCTGACTGCCCCTGAAATGGTCCTTGAGCCAATTTCTTTCTCTTTCTCATCAGGGATGATCAGATCCTCTCCTCTGTCAGCTGACGAACCCACACTGGGGCCTTTGGAGGCACCTGCTCATCTGCAGGCTCCAGCCCTGCTGCAGCCAGAGCCAAGCAAACTCCAAAATGAAAACTTACAGAAAACTCCTCACAAACAGGAGCAGATGACCACAGTATCTCTGATGAAGAAACATAAGGTCAAGCTTTCTACACAAGATAAGCAGGAGTGTTACATTTATTTTCTGCTGGCTATTTTTCAGGGGGGTTTGGGGTTTATTTTGTTTATTTTTTTCCCCCAACATATAGCCCTAAGCTTTGCCAGCCAATAGCAAATAGAGCCGAAATTCCAATTTCTGTTTCATCCCAGTATGATATCCCGAGAGTGCAATTGCTGCGCAAGCTGTCAGTCCCAACACAGGGATGCTAAATGGAGCTAAAGAGCTCTTTGAAATCTCAGTATAAATTATCCTTCTGGAGCTGAACCAATGAACATTTTCTGTGTTCGCATGCTGACACGCTGCGCACATTTACCCTGACTCACACGCCGGCTTTAATGGCACCTTGACAATAAGTAACCTCGGCTACAAGCTGCGTGTGGAAAATGACTTGTTCTCCCCATTTCCGTTTCACTCTTGCAAACAGTTTTGTGAAACGCCCTCAGTTCTGTGCTGGCTTCGGGGCGGGTGGGGATTTGGACCGAGTGTGGTGGAGAGGGGTCCCACCTCACCTCGCCTTGGTGTGGCCGTTCCAGCAGTCCTCCTCGACTGACGGACCGGCTGTCACTCGCTCATCCTTGCAGATTGTGTAGGGTAATGTCGACCAGAACTTTTTAGAGAGCTTTAGCTTTTCTTTAATGTCTGTTACCTGATTAAGAGACAACGAGAGGGAAAACAGGTTAAAAACGTCAGCCGTGTTAGCTGTCGTGTTAAATAGTAGGTGTTTTAATTCCATAATGGTGATGATGGTGAAAGTTAAAAGGGCTGAAGGTGCTAAAACTTAATTCCTGTATTTATGAGCAAGGCATTGAGCACTTGGTTTTGGAGAGCACAAATAATCAGTCATCTTTTTCCACGGGCAAGACATTAATAAAAACGCATTACGTCTTGCTCTGTCTAGTCTCCGTTTGTTTAAGTTTTCTAAATATACATCTTTCTAAGCATTAATACGCCTCACAGCCTGCTGAATGTAAATTCAGTTAAACAGTGTACATCAGACAAAGTGTCTCACCCACCAGCTTGGTCATGCCTTAGACAAATATTATATTTAGAGCTACATGCGCAGGTTCTAAAAAAAATCATGCGGTGCCGAGCTGATGTTGAACTGATTTAAGATACACAGGCTGAATACACTGCAGTACATTTGGATCTCAGCAACAGCGAGAAATCTGTGTATACACATGCATGCAGAGACTATATCCATCTTTGCTGTTAGGTGTAGATAAATATCTGCAGCTGGATACGGACTTCAGCTTCGAGAAATCTTGGGACAGTATCAAAACAGTTTCTTTATGTTACAAACTCCTTGAACAAGAACTTAATTTGGCATGATTCAGGCAGCAAGCAGGAACAAACAGAATTTCCAGCATCAGCTTAATAAATAAATGCTCTGGCTAAAATGTTATCAGTTCTTGTTTTGCGTTTAGTTTACTAAAGTGGAAAAATCTACAACACCAGAAGGAAAACACAACAAAGGGCAGACTACAAAGGATGAACTGTTGTTCTTGTGGAAACAGATGCAGCTCACATTAAGTTGTAACAGAATTTAGGGGAGCTTGTTGAATAGCTTTCAAAGGAAATCGCTGAGCTTTATTCTTTTAAAACCCAAGAAATAAAAGCTCTCCATTCTTCCATTCAGTTTTGAGATTGGCTTTTAGGTTGTTGAGGTACAATATTGTACTTGGCTATTTATCTCTTTTATCTTTTGTTCTGAAGACATGATAGCTCTCCGAGCAAATGGCCCACGCTGCTTTGCAGTGCTTAAACTCTGTGGAATGTAACTATATAAGCCAGGAGATAGAAACAGCCAAGGATGTTATTTCAGAAGCACCGTCTGCATTTTCATCAGTAAGAAAGAAGTAGGACTGTATTTGGCTGCATGAGTTGTTGATGGTGTTTCTTGCCATGATGGACATCTTGTAAATCTCCTCCCCACCCCTTGCCAAGCCTGGGTTGCTTTGTTTTCATGTGAGATACTAGCAGCATTTGCAAGCCTTTAAAGTCTCAACAGGGGAGCCCTGTCAGGCCAAAAATTAAATTCCAGTTCACAGACCATGGGCAAGCCTTCAGCAGCAGCGGGGATGGACTCAGGATGCCTGTCTTTTCTGATATCTTTGGTCCATGGGACCAGGGTCTTTGGGTGGACAGCAGTTACACCCCCAGGGTCCCCACTGGTACACCTAACCACCACAAAGTGCTTATTGTTCATGGAGAGGTGTGTAAGCTCCTGTTAGGCAACAGCATAGTAAATCAGATAGAGAAATCCTATGGAAAATGTAGGGAAAACAGTTTCCAGGGAGGAGGGTCGATTCATGTAAGCTTGGGGAACATGAGAGCCAAGGGGTCAAATTTTCTCATTTATTGCCTGTGCCTGGATAACTACAGAAGCAATCTGATTGATATCGGTGGTGAGTAATTAGTTTTCAGACCAGTAACTTCGATGCTATCTGGAAGTTATTTTAAGCTATTCAAAACTCAGGTGTTTAGAGTTATATCCAGATTTCTACTGTAGTCACATTAGAGCTGGTGCTCTAGGACTTGCAGACTTCTGTTTTGAACTACAAGTGGATCAACACCCACTGGAAAGTGATTTCTCCCCCTTGGCTCTTGTAAGGGCTATAATTTGGAGTACTAACCTTGCAATTTCACAGAAGTCAGCAAAAGGAGGGAGAGCGGTTCTCACAGCTCACATGTGGCACACGCTCCCCAGATACACCCTGAATATCAAAATGAGGACTCCCATTCCCCAGTCACTTCTGAAGATATTAAATGATGTTTACCTACTCTATATGTGTTCAGCATCCAGACATCAAATCATTAAATTTCCTAACAATAAGGATTTTTTTTTTTTCATTTCAAAAGTGCACCTGGTAAAGTAAGACGGTCTTACTTTACCCAGGATTGTTGGTAAATGACAGCTAATTAAATTTCACACACATCCCCCCCTGAGGTGTCATTCCCATTTTAGAGCCTGGGGGAGAGGGAGACATTTACATAACTCACAAAAAGCAGCAACAGCAAAAACGACTACAGCCTGGGGAAAGGCTGCCATTTGCAGCCCTCTCTAGGTGCCTCCAATTCAGGTGCATTTTTTATCCCTCTCAGATATCTCCCTTCATAGCTATCCCTCCCTCCCCATTACATCATTTAACCATTGGCCTTTAAAAACCTTGAGGACTCAGCCTGCAAAGTCTTGCTCTTTTCTGCTGTGTGACCAGACCCCTGTTAACCCTCTCAGGTTTTGGCAGCAGAGTTCACACATCTACCTAAACAGTTCATTGAACCTCCACCTGAAGCTGGTTTTCTGGAAACGCAGTGTGGTTTCTGATGGCCTTGAAAGAGGAATTAGGCATACCAACTGATTCACCTCCTCTTTCAGGGAGTAGCCTGATGGCCAGGTTTACTTCAGCATGCTGGATGCTTGGGCAGGCAATGACTTTGGAGTATTTTTAATGTAACTGTAAATGCAGAATAGAATGAGGTGATGTAATGCCTGCCAGGACATGTAAAACTTTTGCCTGTGAGTTTTGGTGGATTCAGTTCTGGGATTTCCACAAGTATGACCACAGAAAGTCTCTTATTAGTCCCCATAGTTACACATATTCATCTGTACGTTATTTTGATCACCACCAGAATTTAAAAAATATGGAACAGATGTACAGTCCCTTGAAAACGAGATAAAAGCCACTAAGGAGTCAGTTAACATTGCTTGCTTGTGATTTGCAAAGCCAGAATACTGTATCCCCCTAGTGATCTGTGGCCTTGTAAATGATTCCTTGGTATTTCCTATTCTTTGAATTAAAGATTAACATTCAAGTTCGGTTAGACTTCTGTGGAAACACTTAAACACGAGACATATGCAATTTTGATATTTTACATATTTCCTTTCCACGTTCTCTAGCAGAGATTTATTGGGATTAAGACAGATGGATCTCTGTGGCTGTAGTGAGTTTGGATTTCCCTAGCTCTGTTCCTGATGTAGCCCTGATATTATATTGGACTTTTTTTTTTTTTCATTAGCTTTGAAGGTACTCTATTTGTTCTGAATTGAAATACTTTCTCTCTCACAAGAAAAAGGATATAGCAAGAGCCATGCAAATAGTTACATTTTTAATCTATTGAGTGATATATAGAAATGGATATTAAAGTAGCCTGGCCTTCATCTATAATTGCTGACAGAAGAAAGGCATTACTGTGTAGGTGAGAAAAGTTAAATATTTGCATCATTTCCAAAGAGAAATTCACGTCCAGAGTTATGGAAATGGTATAGCGACATGCCCTACATTGAGAAATACAGTTCATTTCTTATTTCTGCCACTGGCTTCTTAAATGACCAAGGCAGTCACATACATCATGCAGTTCCTCAGCAGGACTTGGAACCGCACCCGTGAGCTCAGTTCCAGTCCTACCAGCATGGGCTCAGTTATAAGCAGGTAAATAAAGCTGACCAAGATTTCTGTCTTCTTTACTCACCTTGCACTCCAAAGTAATGAAGCGAGCTAAAGCACAAGCCCATCATTTTAGCAAGAATCAGACCTTAGCATTCCTTGTTTTGATTCGGGGCATCAAGATAAATTGAAAGACTCACCAGGATAATTCAAAAGAGCATAGAAAATGTCATGCAAAACTAAAAGGGAAATGACTACATTTTATAAGGCATGAAAGATCCCAGAAAGACACTCGCTTGTGAAGTGGGGTAGCCAACTGTCCGTGGAATCCACTTTGGTTTAATTTCTGATGGAAATGCAATTCTTTGGCGGGGGAATAGTGTGCACTTAGGAGCAATGGGGGCCTAAAAGTATTTTTGGGGCCCTTAGAAGCAATGGGGGCCCTAAAATAATTTTTAAAAAGTAAATTTCTTCTTTCATCCTCCTCCCCTGACATGTTTTCCCCTGACAAGTCCATCTCATAGTCCTTCCAGATTTAACCACTCCTACCAATATGATCCCTGCTCTCACAGATAGAGGAATATCAGAAGATACTAAAATGGGCATGTAAAGCATATCCTGCTGGTGCATCACACTAACAGAACAGCAGTGGACAGTGAGCAGAAAGAGGGGGTTTTGCCTTAGAAAACAGATGTGGCCATCACAAGCCATGTCACGTTCACGTCTGTGTAGTTTCTCTAGTCACACACTCCTTTGCCCTTTAATTCACAAGCAGCATTTAACTAATGCCACTTCATGGTACCTTATTTCCAGATGAAAAACCAGACAGTTTCCTACTGCCGGCTTTTCCCTAGATGTGTCTAACACACCCAGCCAC
Source organism: Gallinago jamesoni (assembly GCA_025769975.1). NCBI lineage: Eukaryota > Metazoa > Chordata > Aves > Charadriiformes > Scolopacidae > Gallinago > Gallinago jamesoni. The sequence continues at coordinate 153,435,252 of JAOQGH010000001.1, forward strand.
GCACCCAGCACCCTTGAAGTCTTTATTAAAAATGATGTCGTGCTTGTATAATGACAGGCAGCTTGATAACAGATTTATGGATATGGCACTTGCCCACCTCAGCCGCGTGTGGGATGGTGAAGAGCGTGCCCTTCAGCATGGGCATGGCCAGGTAGGAAGAAGGAGCGGATCATCACGACCTGATTTGTGTTATGCCACGCCAGCAGAAAACTGCGCTGGACTTTCCATACATCCATCAGTATTTCTGTCCATTAGGGATTTAACCTGAAAGCATTCTGAGACTAATGGCCAACAATTTGTTTAAAAGGACTAGGTCAGCAAGCGCATTTTATATACTGCCTGCAACTGGTGGTTACGTTTATCTCCCTGCTACATGTGGGTGTCACAGTCAGGGCAAGAACCGTATGTCAGAAGCAGGTTGGTATAGGACAGCTGGGTATTTCAAACGATGCACAGTTTTCCTTGGAAACTGGGCTTACTGAAAAGCAGTTAACTCAGACCCCTAAGTTTTAAGGGCTGCCCCTCGAGAAAGATATAACTTCTGTGTGTCCCTTACTACATCTGTCATCTTCATCGAGATGTCTCGGAGGCACTGGGCACTTAAGTGTAAGCAACTGAAATGGGCTCCCTCTGTCTTACCCAGGTGTTTGAATTTAGCTAAAGAGGATCTCTCTGTCTCAGAGATTTTTGTAAAAACACCTTCATTTCTCCACTGATTAGACGTAGGGAGTTTAGGCACATATTTTTTTTTAGAATAGCTCATGAGGTGGCCAAAATTTCAATGTGCTTTAGGTACCTCAGCGAGGGCAACCTGCTTCGATTCAGAACAAGTGAAGCAGAACTTCATTTGTTCTATCTGGAGATCTTTTTTTTTTTTTTTTTTTTTTCATACATTATACTTTCCCACGCTTTCTGATAAAACAAATTTAAATGCCAAGCCTCTGCTGAACCCCCACGCCGTTATTCTTCAGCCTTTGAAAAAGCCAAGTGCAGGGGGCAGGGATTTGGCCGGGGGGGGGGGAGGGAGGGGGCGCTGGAGCATCTCGGCGCCCCAAGCTGCAGGGGAGCACCCTGGATCCGGGGGTTGTTCCTGGAGATGGCAGTGTTGCCCAGGCTTTGCGCTGCCGCCAGCCCCCCCCCCGTCCCCCCCCCCCCCCCCCTCACGATGCACACCCGCAGCCTTTCCCGGAGAATAAGACCGTAGATTGTTCCGCTGAATATAAAACTGACAGCCCTGTTATTTTAAACTGGAAAGTGACAGGCTGTTATTTTAATGAGGTCTGCCAGTGCCAAGGTTAACCAAAGCTTTATTTCCCCTACAAAACGGTAAGGCTGCGGTTCTAAAAAAGGGGGCCGTGAATTTTTACGGTATCGATACTTTCTCGGCGCAGATAAGTTCTGAGAATTTCACCCAGGCCTTCTTGCGCAACAAACGCTTGCTTTTCCACCTCTCTTTTCTTTTTCAAATTTGACTGTGCGACTTGAAATGTTCCGGAGCTCTACCAATAACTGCCTGCTCATGATTCACGTTTCTGCACAGAAAAGCAGATGACAGCTCTTCTAATCAAGAACTGACGCCGAATCCCAGTTATAAAGCACAAATGGGCGCTTGGGTAATTTGTGAAATAAAACAAGCCAGCCAGGCGACTTTCCAGAAAAGCCAGACTTTTCTCACCAGAGTATTTTAAAGTGAAATGAAAGGATTTTTTTTTTTTTCTCTCATTGTCTCTAAGGGCTATCCACATCTTTGACAAGAAAAAAGGCCTTTAATAACAGTAAGTAAAAAATGAATATTGGCCCTACTGAATTCTCAGAGTAACAGATATATAATTTTAAAGAGTTAGGGTGGATTCAGCTCCCATACTAATACTCCTACATTATGTATCTACATTCACAGTATAGTCAACAGCAACCCGGCACTGACTCACTTCAGTTTCTAGCACCGTTTGAGATGCCTGCAGTGACCCAGGCAAGTCTCCTATAGGTTTTGAGTTTCATGTGACTGCCTAGTGTACTGTCTTGGATGACCTAGTTGCATTTTGTTTCATTCGGCTTTGATCTGAAACAGGCATTTTAAAAGAATTCAAGTTGCCTAATGTATGGTATTTTTAAGGAAAATAATTTACAGGTCTGCATGAATGCTGACATGTGCTTGCAGAAGTCTCCTTGCCACCTGTGGCCTGGCAATGCTTGGGCCATGACGTTGGATATTACCTGGCTCCAGGGGCAGGTGCCATTGCCCAGGACTGTCACGGCTCAGAGCTGACAGCCCCGTGCTCCAAAATAATACAAGCAAAGCAAGCCTGTGCTTTATGGCACTATCTTATTGTGTCTTAACCCTCATCTGAAGACCCTGCCTCCGTCAGTCTCAGCAGCTCTGCAGAGAGCTTAATCCTGCCTCTCATCATCAAGCGGAGACTTTTTTTAATAAAAACGCGGACATTATTGCACACAGGCAGGTAGAGCCTGCCACCAAACTCTTCTGACATTCCACATTCATTTTGGCTGGGAAGAGAGGAAGGGGAGGAGTCTGTCAAATGGTGGAACAGCCTGGACTAAATTTCTACTCCTTCCCATAAATGTGTACATTTACCCTGGCCCTTGCTGTTGGCTTGATTTGGACAACCAATCCACCCTCCTTAAGTAGCTATATGTCAGGCCAAGTTCACTGCACTTGGCTACCCAGTAAATAAAAACATTGCTTTTGGAAAGTGGAAGCTACTGAAAACACCAGTGCCCTGAAATGGAAATCTGTAGGAACTTGAAGCAGCTCTCCTTTTTCCTAAAATACTTGGGAGCAGTGCTAAAAAGCTGGTCTATAAATCTTATCCAAGCAAATCCAAAGCACTTGGAGGAATCAGCTTTTTACTGCAGATAAGTAGAAAAGTAGCACCAGAAATATGCTGGAATCTTAAAGATAAAATGCCAGAGGCTTTTCTACAGCAAGGCTTAGTCATTAAGCACGGATTCTTTGTGAACAGTCCCTCATCTCTCCACGCAAAAATGTTAATAGCTCATGTAAACAGTTGCTGACAGAGTATTTCAAGCTTATACAGTCTGTAATTTGTCCTGGAAATGTTCATCTGGTACCAGTAATGAAGGGGCTGTTTACTTCTCTTGAAACTCAAGGGTTTACGGGGAACTGCATGTGTTATAACAGACAAGTAGTTCAAGCCTCCCAGCAGCTGTGAGAAGCACACGATTTCTAAGGGCAGCGAGAGCTGGGATACGTCCTTTCACAACAGAGCAAGAAGGGTAATTGTACTTCATACTTGAAGTAGCCTTACATTTAACTTCATTTCTTCTAGTGGTTCCTTCTTGACATAGCTCCACCGCCTTCCAAACTGAAGAAGCTCTCAGTGGACACTCAAGGCCTTAAAATAACTCAAGATTCAGCAATAAGATGACGGCTACCCTGGCAGCAACTTCTAGGCTTCTGACCTTCCTCTCCCTCAACTACAAGTGGCACATCCAGCCACTTGCTTGCCCAGAGTAGAGCGAGCCATGGAGAAAAGGCTGTGCTAAGGTGGCCAAAAATGCGAAAGCAAAGAAATACGAAAAGCCAGAGGATGAAAGTGAGAATTTTGATGAAGGATTCACCTTAAGATTTTGAAATTACTGTATGCTGTCATAAAATATTTGAGATGTCTTCCATACAATATCAAAACTAGTACAGTTTTCCCTATGGACTTCAGGGCTCTTTTGATGTTGTCCATTTTTCAGTGCCCAACTACCTCTTTTTTGAGGGGTTTTACGTGTAAAAACACCCGCTCTTCCGTGACAGGCATTCTTATGCTGCAAAGTGATTAATTAGTTAATTAATCAGACTATCGCACCTTTCTCGGGCCATTAAACCCTAATTTTAAGACTATCGGAAATCTGTTCCCTGCTTTTCCTATGTATACAAATCTCCTCCCCCCCCTCCCCCCCGAACAAGTCCTGCGCGGCTCGGGGCATAACAAACCCCTGCCGGGGGGGCTGGAGGGTGGGAGGACGGGTCTCCCGGAGGAACCCCTCGTGGGGACCGGGCAGGTCCCGAGCCTTCCCGCCCCACTCCAGGTGCAGTTTTGCCGGCTCGTCGGTAGGTGTCGGCCTCCTCTCCGCCTTGGAACGGGAAGGGAAATTGGGGAGAAAAAAGGCGGGGCGAGGAGCCAAGGGGCGGGGGTGAGGAGGGGATGCTGCGCGAGGGGTGCTCCGTAGGGAAAAGGGGGACCAAAGAGGCAAAAGAGTGGTTAAGGAGGGGTTGCGTGGGGATGCTGCGTGGGGATGTTGTGCAGGGATGCTGAGTGTGGATGTTGTGAGGGGATGCTGAGTGGGGATGCTGGGCGACGGCTGCCGGGCAGGAGGGCAGGGGTTGCCCACCACAGGCAGGCAGGGAGGGAGGGAGAGCTGGGCAGCCCGGCCCGGTGTCCAATCAAGGTTCAAACCCTCTCTCTCCTCCTCTGGGAGGTGGTGCAAGGTCAGGTCCCGCAGGCTCAGCCCGTTGGAGGGGGGTGTTGAAGAAATGAGACACGGCAAAATGCGTAATCTGTAGTACTGTTTCACCGGAACACCCCAAACTTGCAGCCACAGCACACAAACGCCTGTTTCCTCCAGTATTACATTTTCATTTCATCCAGAGTTAGTGCTTAGTAGGTTTCCCCACCCTAGCGCTTCTGGTTGCCGGTCATTCAGTTTAGCTGAAATTAGAGCTTGATTTCAATGGCCTGGATATGTACGTTCTGGATGATTTAAATCCAAATATAAGAATCTGCATTATTACAAGTGGTGAATATATGCAGTCAAGCAAGAATTAAAAGTCAGAGTAAAGGCTATGCGGCATTGCATGTGCTGATTGTGGTGGAGTTCTGTATTTAATTTTTGCCAAATTTTCTTTCCAGACTCTGCAAGGAAGATGCACAATTTAATTTTCAGAGTTGCTTCAGAGAAAATTCAACAAATTGGTGTTACATCACATGCAGATACAATTTGTTAAAACACCTAAGTCCAAAATGAAAACCACAAAAGATTCAGAATGCAAACAATAATATTTTCAGAGACAGAAAGGTTTATCAAAGGGCATTTCTGGCAAGGCAAGTAGGCTCAGCAGGAAAAGCACTTATCAGGAAAACAATCAGAGTCAGAGAGAGCCCTGTACTGTAAATCTACTATGTCAATATACTAATGACTTTCATCGCCTTCCTACTGAGGAGAAGGTGGGTTATCCTCCGCTGATGGGGAGTTGCACTCTCTTGTCCTTTCGTGATAGGGTTAAGTACTCCAATTACTGGATCAGAACAGAACAACCGCACGCAGCTTCCTCGGGGATGCAGGCAGAAGATGGAGAGATTGAGTGTGGATCCAGTTACCTCTAGAGCTTAAGGTTCACTTCAAAAGGAAGGAGAAAATTTAAGCCTAGTTTGAAGTACAGCAAAGTAATGAGGTGTTCTTATAAGATTTTATCCTAAAGCTGCAAAAACCTAATGAAACTAATCAATTTCCTGTTTTCTGCCATGGCTGGGTGGAAAGTCATGACTTTAGATATTGTGAGATTGGTATTCAATCTAATCATGGATCAGGAAATGAACCCCTTCTAGGTTTTGGTTCACTTTGTAGCTAAAAGAGTTAGGACATGCTTACATCTGGACTCTGGAGTGTGAGCCTCGTGACTCAGTGAGCACTATGAATTCAAGGTGCACTGCTCACCTCTGCCATAAATCCAATACCCTCTGCAAGACCATTTGTTCAATCCAATCTGGACAATTCCAAGAGCAAACACCAACAGAGGAGTTTTGTATGGATAAGAATGGACACAGTAGAAAGCACTTGAGATATATTGTGTGAACCTAAATGAGAAGGTGTCTATTCCAAACAATATTCATTCCAAATAGAAAAAAAGGGAGAACAGAAAGGAATACCCTTATTTTGTACATATATATGAAACATAATTATATCAAGGAAAATTACTTGAAATCATACAGGGAGCCACTGGATAAGCAAAGCATTACTCCTACATCTTTAGCACCTTCTTCATAATGAAGAATCTATTCATAATCTATTTTCCCTCCTTCGGTATTGCTTTAGGTAATAAGCCTCCCCACTCTTCCAAGGATGCGTCTACCTAACAGTCATGCCAATATAGCATAGTTCAAGCTATATTTAAATCAAGCAGGTACATACAGCATGCAACTAGTCTTGGTGTTACTGCTCGAGTATTTACTCTGGCTTTTGGGCAGGCTTTGTAGGTTGCCATCCATCTCCCTGCCACTGCATCTGGGCACTCTTATGTCACCACACTGCTGAGGGGGACATGCCACTTTCTCGATGCTGCTGACTGAAGAGACCTGAGACAGTTGATTTTGTCTCCCAAGAACGGAGGGCGAGCACCAACCCAGGGTGCAAACGGGAAGGCAAGCAGGACAGAGCTGGGAAGAGTTGGAGGAGGTGAAACTGTGGCTGCTGCTCCTGAAGGCCAGGGAAAGGGGAAGCAGCTCTGGATGCTGCCCTGCATGTGCTGGGCAGTGACAGCAGTGATGTCAAGCCTTGGCTTCTGTCACAGGCACAAGTGGCAACAAGAACTGACCATCTTGCGGTGCCCCTTCCCCTTCCCTTTCGCACTAATGCAAGAGGCCCCTGCACCACAGAGGCAGGGCTGCATGGTGGTGACAAGGATGCTGTCACTGCAGCATGCGGGGCCCAAATGGGATGCAGGAAGACACGATCACAGAATCACAGAATATTCATGGTTGGAAGGGACCTTTGAGATCAGTGAGTCCAACCACAAAAAAAAAAACCCAACAAAAACCAAACAAACCAACCAAAACAAAACCAACCCCCCCAAAAAACCCCAAAACCTACACACAACAAAAACCAACCAAACAAACAGAAACCCCCCCCAAAACCCAACCACAAACCAACACACCCACACCACACCCACCCACAGACAGACAAAAACCAACAATCTCGGACACTAGAGCATGCCCTGAAGAGCCACGTCTACACATTTCTTAAATGCTTCCAGGGATGGTGACTCCACCACCTCCCTGGGCAGGCTGTTCCAGTGCCTGACCACTCTCTCAATAAAGTAATTCTT
>JAOQGH010000001.1:153445090-153498683 GCA_025769975.1 Gallinago jamesoni
TTCCTTTTCCTTTTCCTTTTCCTTTTCCTTTTCCTTTTCCTTTTCCTTTTCCTTTTCCTTTTCCTTTTCCTTTTTCTCTTTCTTTTCCTTTTTATCTTTCTTTTCCCTTTTCCCTTTTCTTTTTCTTTTCCTTTTTTCTTTTCCTTTTTTCTCTTTCTTTTTTTTCTCTTTCTTTTTTTCTTTCTTTTTCCTTTTTCTCTTTCTTTTTCCTTTCCCTTTTCCTTTTTCTTTTCCTTTCCTTTCCTTTTTTCTCTTTCTTTTTCCTTTCTCTTTTTCTTATTTTGTCTCTCTTACCTTTCCTTTTTCCCTTGTGCAGAGTAGAATCTCTCTTCAGCTATCTCAGAGCTGGATCTGTCTCTCCTGCATGGTTGGAGTATGCTGAGGTTGTGGTCCAGCTTGCTAACCATCTCCCAGGGCTGTGGTAGCTCCAACTTCAGACAGTAAACACTTGGAGGGAAGCTGGCCTCACTGGATGAGACTTAACAGCCTCCCATGCTTTGTGAGTGTGGACAATGGTGCCTCACACCATAGCTGGACACGAGAGATGGGGAAGAGGAGCAGCTTCCACCTGCTACCCTTCAGCCAGAGGGAGCTGTCTCCTACTTGTACCTGGCCTCCTACATGTGCTCCCCATGTCCCTGTAAAATGTTGAACAGGTTGTCTCAATACCTGACTGACAGTGAACAGGGGAGCAGATCTCATGCAGTCACACAGAGATGGGGGGTGGTTTAAGAGACTGTTCCTTGGCATCTCCAATCTATGAGCCTGCCAGCATGAACACAGCTACGGGACACAAATTTTGTTGGGTCAAAGCACTAAGTACACTTTGGGCTAATCCAAGTGTGCAGTCTAGACATGGGCTTTTGTTGGGCTATTCTTTTAGCACATCCATTTCTCAGGACCACAGGTAATTCTATATATATATTTAGACATATTCCCCTCTATACTTAACTGCTGCTGCATGCCATGGTGTATCCTGCAACCCCTGGTCATGTAAATCAGGTACTACTGGACATCTATGTTTCCCCTCCAGTCTTTTCACTCTGATTTTCTTTCACACAAACCAGGAATTACATGGGTTTTGGGTGATGTGTACTCGAGTCTTAACAGTCTGGAGCTGGGAATCAAGCCAGAGGAGTTACCTCAGCCTGAGCATTCAGAGCAGCTGGAGGCTGTCATCTACCCTTTGCCAATGAGGACTAAGTGGAGCAACTCACTTTTAGCTATATCAAGTCAGCATGCAAGAAGTTAAAGCATATTAAAAAAAGTTTCAAGTAACTTTCCCTAGAAACTAATGTTGCCTGTAGTCATAGAGCAGATGTACTTCTTTGGAGCAGCTACAAATCCTTTGGGTACCCTAATAAATACACTACACATTCATTGGAACAGTGTGCTCCAAGGGTTTAAACTGCATCTTATCACTTTTTCCTGAAAATAATTATCACACCTATTAGAGGCTATATTTGGGATTTTTAGACTTAGACATACATCTGCTTTCCTCTCTCTAGACAGATATTCTGCCATGAAGGACATGTGTATTGGCAGCCTGATTTTCTCCCCAAAGAACAGAAATAACCCTGTGACTATACACTGGGGCACTGGTTACAGCTTAAATCAAGGTGCCCTTGAATATGACATGAAGATACAGGCACCGAAAATCCTACTTCTAAACTATTCCAGGAGCAACACAAACCTTTGTGCACAAAATAAATATTTAAAATGTCTCTTCTCATATCTGTCCGTTGGAAGATCATGATGTATTCATGAAAAATTAGTGGAAAAAGAATTTTGGAGCAATGTAATCTCGGTGATATTTCTGTAAACTGGGTTTTCCAAAACACTATAGTTATGACAGTTGCTGCTTTGGAATAAATTTCTGAAAAATGTCTTCATTGCCATATGAATGTTCTATAACTTCATTTTTTTTTTTTTTAAATCTGACAAGTTATATTCAGTGATCCTTCCCAGGCTGGATTCAGATTCTAGAGAGTTTGTAGGTGATTTCATCTTACTTTCAAAATCAGACAACAGCAGATATTAGCACTAGGATCTTACTTTTCTCTCAGATTCAAAAGGAATTCAGCAGGTAGAAAGCACCAAAAAAAATTCCAGAAAACCAAACTGAATAAACACCTTAAGGATAGCACATGTTTAGAAAAATCCACAAATTATTTTTATCCACAAATTATTCTTATAAAGTGAAACAAAAGGTTATAGTAAAGGGATAAGTCAAGGGAGCGCAATAAGCAAACTGAAAAATTCAATTGTAGAAAGACAGACATGTGGTAACTCTAGGAATAGAACTAAAATTCTCTTTTGATGAATGTACGATGGATACATGTATTCCTATACAACGAATAATGAAATTATTTTGTGTAGATCAAGTTCACAGCTTGCTGAAATGACTGCTTCCTAAATTAATTAATTTGACTCCAAACACCAAGAGCTAGTCTTGCTCGAACACAGTGAGCAGTAGCCTGCATTATGGCTCTGACCATCCTTATTTTCATCATAAACAGAATTTTGCCAATAAAATACCCAGAACGGACAGCTCTGGTTGTCATCCTTAGGGACAGCAACGTAACCTACTTTCTCTCTGCAGAAAGATGATTTCTATGTGTTTACCTCAGCAAAGAAGAAGTACTACTGAAAAAAAAATAATAATCCGTACTTGGGAACTAAAGCATCCTAGAAAACCCAGGATATATTTCCTCATAACATGTGCGAAATACTCACAATGCAGACTAAAACTGTGCAGGCATTTGTGGTGGATGAGATGCTTTGCATGCAAAAGTAATGATACTGTGAAAGCCACAAGTCCTTAGATTTGGTGATGGAACTTTGCAGTACAGTAGTCACAAAATGATCCCTGTGTCTATTTCTAAACAGAAAACTTTTTATGAACAGCAAAGCCATATGAAAGCCTGGCTCCGCTATCAGCAGCAATATTATTGAAGTGCATTTTGAGTTGATGTGGAAATACATCATATATAAATTACCTAGGATTTTCAAGGTTTAAAATTTTAAATATAACAGCAAATGAAAGGCATATCCCCCCCCACCCTTCCTGAGAAGTCAAAACAAATGTGCTAATGTCTTTCTAATGAAACATTGTTTTGTTTATCTAGAATCCAAATAACTACACACACAGACCGAGTCAGTGTACCCACTTTGTTGCAAGAAACTTAAATCAGAAGTGATATTAAATCAATGTCCTGATCATTTGCTTCCCCAGAGCCCTCTCGGTCCCCACAACAGGAGAGTCACTGGAACTTAAAGTAGTAGTGCATCACAGTATTGATTTGGATTAGCTTTATTGTAGGCAGGGGTAGACTTTAGCCAGTATTAAGTGCTTAATTCTCATTGACTCTCATTTTTGGGGGCCATGCACACTATCCTCAGACCATCTACTCTCAGTAGGGTGTAGGTTATGTCAATGAATATACTGATCTCACATGTCTTAGGCAGGAATGCTATAGAATGTGGTGCTTCATATGGCATGTTAAAGGAGCTGGCATGTGAAGGTCCAGGTAGACTGATCAGAATTGCTCATCCATGTCCTTTTGTCCAAGCTGAACTCAGTCATTCTAGCACAAAATAATATGAAATTTTCAATCACACTCTACTTTATCTTTCTCTAGTATTTGAAAAATTATAAATGTTAGTATATTTGTGAAGGTACATATTTTTCATAGAATCATAGAATCATACAATTGTCTAGGTTGGAAGGGACCTTAAAGATCATCTAGTCCAACCATCAACCTAACCCTGACAAAAACCACTAAACCCTATTCCTAAGGACTACGTCAACCCATCTTTTGAACATCTCCAGGGATGGTGCCTCAACCACTTCCCTGGGCAGCCTATAACCTATTTAACCTAGAATGAATAATATTAACTTCTAGACACTGGAGGTAGATCTACATTGCTAAACAAAAATGAAAGAAGGCACAAGCACAGGACCTGGAATGGTTTATGGTGCTAAATTTTTAACTTGTTCCCCAGCGTTGTGTTGGACCACTCCAAGTGCTTTCTCTGTCACAATGTCCTGGCATGACTTGGGAAGAGTTCACGCCAGGGAATGCTCCCAGCAGGCAACGCACACGAGACTGCTTATTTGTGGTAAGCCTTTTGCCCTGTGCAGGTCTTTAATGCTGTCCTGGCAGTCTTTGCCTTCTCTTGTACAACCATACACCTTTATACCACATTCATGGCACATGTGCTCAGTTTCATGCCACCACAGTAACAGACTGCAGCAAAGATCTCACTTTATTTCAGATTATTTGAACTGGAAGCACACACATGCACACACAAACAGTATTTTCTAAGACTACAACAACACAGTGTAAGACCCACAGGAGATCCAAGCCCAAGTGGTGTGGTCTGTGTGTGTGGGCAGTTTGCTTCTGTGGTAACTGGTCCTCAGCAGCATGAACAAGGCACAGTTTATATTGTATAGCCTCAGGATGCCAGGATTGTATCCTAACTCTCTTCCTATTTAGTGGTATCAATATACCCTTATAGGCCAGGTTGCCATTTTCACTCCCTGAGGAAACTCATTCACCAAACCTGACGGACACGGTCCAATTGCCCAAGTGTAGGCTGCCATTGATGCTGGAGATGCCCTGGAGCCTACCTGGCTTTCAGCTGTCATTTCCAAAGGGTGTGTGCCTGCTATCGTGCTGAGGCACCACTGTGACGCATTTTGTGTCAGATGAGCTAGCCCCATGCAGATGCCTCACATAATTTCAAATGGCAGTAGGTACCACATCTAGGCAAATGCATTGAGCTCTGACAGCTAAAATATTAGGTGCATACTAAATGCTAGAACATCCCTTTGTAGTTCAAAGAATTGAACCTACATATCTCATGCTTATCTGACATTGATGAACAGCATCCAGGAGGTGCTTCTCCTCCAGAAACTCAGAAGAGATGGTCTACAGACTGGGTTCAGACTACAGATGAGCACACTTAGGAGACCTGTACTCCCAGGCAGCCATGGAGTTCACGGAGAGTTGGAAATTGTAAATGGTACAAAAATCATGCTTACTTAAGGCAAAATTGGATGAAAGTGCAATTGCTGGTATATTTTATATTGGAAAGGCTAGTGGTAGGGAAAAAAAGAAGTATCTGTGAACTGAAGGCATTTATTATTTTTGTTTGTGCTTTGAGGGTTCACATTTACACCAGAACTAGTTCTAAGCTGTGACTTTATCTTCTGAACACCTACAGAATCTCCCTCGTGACTCTCGTCCTGGACTTAACAAAATCAGCATCAGTTTTCTCATTGACTTCATTGAATTTAGCATTAGGCTCTAGATATTCTTTTCTGTATACAGTTTGATTTGTGAACATTGTGCTCAGGTTCATTTTATGAGGTTATCTGAGTGAATCTGTTATGTCCACACTTAGGCTCTTTGGAGGAATGAGCAGGTGCTTCCTGCAAAATCACTGGAACAGTCAGTGCACAGACCTCCTGAAAAATAAGGCCACTTGCAGAAAAAGCTCAGTATGGCGTTATTAGCCTAATCGAGGGCTCTAGTAAAGGAACATGGTGACATGGTGTCTTGTATTAATTATTCTGTACCTCCTGTTTACCTGGGACAAGAGTTTGTTACTTTCCTCACTGTGATTCCAAACTCAGCTAACATCACTCCAGAAAGACAGTCCAACTTAGCTGAAAACATTTCAAGTATATAGAAAAAAAGAGAAGATTGCTAAATCTCTAACGTGAGTGCAGTTTCATTGTCTTCAATGCAACGACTGTTCCAAGCAACATGAGACTCAGAGAAGCTACCCTATCATTAGAGGCAGCCATGAAGGAGACCACACATCTGGTGTCACCATCATAAAACAGCAGGCTGTCCTTATTACAGAAAGGCATTTATAGTTCAAAGCTCCTCATGGAGGGTTAAATGCTTTAAATACTTATGAGTGATGCCATAATGACAGAATCAATAATAGCCTAAATCACCTCATTTTAGTGTTCCTCAAAACTGAAGGCATTCCAAAATGACAGATACCATAAAATTACAATTTGTCAAAAGTAGATGATATAATTTTTATGTTACACTTCTGTATCTTTTCTGCCTATCATTAGTTCTAATAGAATAGACAACACTGAGGATTCATTCACAATTTAGTAACATATTTCAGCTTCCCTCCAAGCCCAAACAAATAAGAAACTTTATAGGCAAGATTTAAAATCCTTTAATTACAACACTGAAATGTTCGGCATTCCACGGATGAAAAGTAAAAGACTGCGGTACCGGCAGTCAAAGCAGGACCTGTCATGTGAGACTGAAAGGTGCTTTACCCAGGGATGTGGAAGGAAAAAACTGAAGTAAACCTTCAGTGAAGAAGAACAGCTGCCCAAATACCTCGAGGTGAGACTCACTGGGAGAGAAGCACCGGTTCAAAGAGAGGAACAATCTCTGTTTCAGGGTTCGTGTTGCCTCTGTAACTCTCCAGTGAAACGCAGCATTCAGATTTGTCTCTCTTGCTGTACTGTATTTTTCCATACTGCATCTAGAAGGGGTGGTAATGAAGTATGTGTCATCTGCTCCTAAGGATTGCCTATGTGCTGGAGCAACAGCACATAGGCAGTTCTTACATGGAGTGCAAACAAAGCTGTTGGCACAGAGACGGGCAACCAATGTACAGTGGTAAATTGAAATGAGGGGAAGTCACCTCAGCGACACACTAACAGGTGCTGGGAGGGCTGTGAGATTTCTAATCACTGCACTTCACAGGCAGGCTCAGTCGTGCTCCCATACTTCTCCGTAACACATTTCTATGTCTTTCCTGCACACCACCAAATTCAGCCGGGAAGATGTTCTTGTACCAAGATTTATGATGGGCAGGTGATGGATAAGGCTTTTCTAGGAAGGTGGGAGGTCAGAGTCTCTTCAGCCACGGAAAGGAATTAAACCCAGAATTCCCATGTGCCCATGAATACTGTGATAATGAACTCTGTCATGCTTGATATTCTTTTTAGAAGACAACTTCTGCTGAGTGGTTCAAGGTGATAGTTATACTGAACATACATAGATTTATGATCTAGGTTATATGTGGAGGTTCTTCCTGGTACTGATGAGTTAAGTACTGAACATGGCAAGAAAATCAGGATCTAAAATGTCAGCCTGCCCTAAACAGTGACTCGTTATCTCCAGGCTAGTGACTCCCAAATCTTTTCAGCCAACAAACCACTGGTAACTTTTAAACTTTTCCCTGGGTACCTTTGCTTCCTTGGAAACACTTCGTTGAAAACACTATAAATAACACAGTTTTGTATGCTTCCAAGACAAAACCTGCAGCCTGTTGGTTTAAGTTCTGGAATCAGTTTTGTATCTCACAAGGAGGCACAAAACTGTCCCCAGATATGACACAAGTAACACTAATGCCTGTCTCAAAGATTTGGATTCAGCTCTGGGCTTACTAAATTCACCCATCCATTTTGCATCTAGCCTTAAAAGACCTGATCCAAATTTCACTCACAGCAGTGGGAAGACTGTTATTGACACTGGGCCATGTCCTAATGAAGAGATAGATACACATAGCTCAAAACTGTCATTCATATTTATATCACTGGTGTTTCCATTGAATGGCACTGATGAGCTAAATTACAAAAAGAATAAACATAACAGCAGACTTCAATACCTCATTGCTTGAGAGGAAAAGAAAGAACATAAGTCGGAAGAGAGAGGACATAATCGCAGTAAAGGAGGAGTTTCAGCCGAGAGTCAAATAAGAGAAGTGATTTGTTTTTGAGACTTGCTGTTCGTATTTGTCATTATTTTGGTTAAAAGGAAAATCATTACTGTGAAGAATTTTTTTTTGTATGTGTGCAAAGGAAGACTCAAAACAAGACACACTCAGGAATGGCTTAATTCTGAATAAAAGTAACGTCAAATTGTGTTCTCTAACTTTGTGTAAAACTAGGCATCAAACTACACTGGATAGCAGTAGTTTGAGAAACAGCAGGTTTTTTTGGTGAGGAAGGAAAGCTATGCTGATCACAATCTCACTGGCAATTGTATCATAAAACCCAAGCACTGAAAAGATGCAATACATATATTTAAACACCAGGGTCTAAGTCTTTCTATTACATCAGCAAAATCTGTATGGGGCTCACACATTAAAATCAGTTTAATCATCCACATGTAGTCACATCTTTTTTATATACAGACTGTTCTTTGAAAGTCTTAAAAATAGTACTTGGCTATTCAGACATGTACCGTCCCCACCCCCAAACCCAATAGTGAAGTTAGAGACAGATGAAGATGTGATGGTGGCAAAGACAGCTAACAGTTTTCTGAATATTTTGTTCCTGATGTTTGCCTCCTTTTGTGAAGAAGCAAGAGACTGAGAAAATAGCTCCTCTGCCGCCTTTCATGTCAGTATGAGAAGTGGTATCATTGAAGTGATCGCTAATGGTCAGAATCCTTTAAATAGCTCTGTCAGGCATGCTTGAGATATTTGACTGATTTTTATTTTGGCTTTTTGACTCATTTGTCCATAATGGTTTGCTTTTGCATCCAGGAGGAATGTGATGCTCAATTAGGACTCAATCATGCGGTGTGCTAAGAGGAAAGTTACTTACCTGTTCAGTAATTGGAGGTCTTTGACATGCATTATCTCTCTATGCATTTTGCTCTGCATGAGGGGGTGCACACGCACTTACTCACTGCAGACTCTTTCCCAGCAGTGCCTGATTGGCCAGGGAAGAGCAACAGCAGTAGTGACATATGAAGACCAGTAAGTGAAGTGGATTCCATGTTCCTCCTGTTTTAAGCAGGAAACAACTTGTTTGAATGGGAGTTGGCTCCCCTACATGTCCCTTTGAAGCAGAGAAGGCACATTTTGGGGCTTCACAGGACCCACTGAAGGGTCAGGTGCTTTGTGGGCAAGACGGCTTTGAGTTCCCCAGTGGAGGAACTAGTTGCTCCATCCCATTTGGTTTTCCTCACAGCTCTCAGCAGTGTGGAAACCACCAGGGTTGACCTGACAGGGCATTAGAAAGGCATTCTGGGTCTGGTGTCCCTTAAGCAAAATCTGACACATCTTGCTTGTGCTGCCTACTGAGAGGTTTATGGTTAGACACCCCCATACCTAGGAAATGAAAGACCTAGGAGAGAGAGTCAAGGGACACAAGCAGCAATAAGGGAAAATCTAATTAGATGTTATGAAATTTTTTTGCGCAATGAGATTTTTTTGGTGGCCAAATATCAGAACAGACTGTTGAGAAAGTTTGTGGTGTCTCCATTTTTGGAGATATTAAAAACTTGACTGAGGCAAGGCCCTGAGCAACCTGATCTAACTTGAAGATAGACCTGTCTTTGAAGTTGTCACTTCTTTGAACCGAATGGAGATATGAAGGGGAAATGGGTGGTGGACCAGATGGCCTTCTCAGAAGTTTCTTCTAATCTAAATTATTGTATGAGTGTGCACTTCTGCTTTCCTTCCACTGTGGGTTATTTAGATCTTTTAATGAACAGAGACTGGAATCTCTGGGCTGTGTCTGGATGATGTAAATATCCTCAGGCATGCCTGCAAACAATAAAGGTCAATTCTCATGTTGTGTGTGATGTTATATGACCCAAAAGAAACAGAAAAGGGACTGATGACATTTAAGGATTTGATCAAAGTGTTTGCAGAGGTTAATATATGCATAGTGTCCAAGGCTTAAGCTTTGCTCCAATGCCTTTTAGAGTTTTACACACTTTTCATTTAGCATGAGGGAAAATTTGAAAGAGTCTGCTTGTTGATTGCTAGTGCTCCTTATACGGACCTTTTTAAATGCTAAAACAATTCAAAGTTTTGTGAAATACAGGTGGGCTGCAAGCACCAGCAGACACAAGTGCAGATGTCTACACAAACTGTAGCAAAAGGATTTATATCCATCTGAAAACATGCACCTTTCAGGTCAAGAGCTCCAAGCCGAACACCCTGACCTAGCAGAAGAATTATTTAGTGGCCAATTTGAATCTCAAACAGTGAATCAAAGTACTCAGTGTCTGAACTGTAAAATGGCCTCCAGTACTATTTCCTTCTGAGGAGAAGGAAATTGGACAGGATGGGTAACGAGGACAGCACAGAAGGATACAGCTCAGTTATATACTTTAGAGAAAAGTATATATAAGAAAAGGAATATATATTAATTGAAACTTCTTGATAAAATTTGATGCAAGCATATTTGGTATGGAGTGAAAATACAGGGAATGAAAGCCATATCTCAGAGTTTTTTGACAAATTTTTATGACAAAATTCTGGAGGGATTCTGACTAAAAAGAGGCGCAGTACATGAGTTTCCAATGCCAGAAGAGCTGGATAACCATTAAAGATCATCTCTCTCTTGCATTTTCTGACATTTTCATGTTAATGCATGAGTGTCAAAGGGAAATCACAGAGTAAAGAGTTTTTTCTGTCACCAGCATGATAATACACTGCCTGACTTAATTTTTCTCATAGACATAGAATCCACTTAAAAAATGAAGTGCAGTTTTTATCATGTCCAATTTCTCCCTGAAAAGACTTGCTGTTGGCAAGAGTGTCTCTTCATTGTCACCTGCACCACTGATGTCTGAATATTGTAGCCAGGAAGATATCGTCACTGTTATGCGATCTGTGTAGATGACAAATTAGTACTGAAGACCTTCAAAGCTGTTTGGCATGAAGATCTCACCAACAGCTTTTTGTGTGATTGTGATGATTTTGTTCACTGATCTCCTAAGGCTGTTTATCAGTGAACTCTGTTAATTTGTCATAGTTAATGAATTTGCATTTGGCCATGAGCAATTGGTAATTTGAAATAGAAACTTGAAAATGCACTAATATGACAGATAAGTCATATTTGTTTCCAAAGCAGTCCAATCACTTGATTTCTTTCTAGAAGATTATCATGTTTGAGTGATACTTATACTTCCTATATCTGTATGTAGCCAATGTGATGATAAAAAATGTGATATGGAAGGAATGTATAGAGGCTCTACGTGCTCACTTGGAGTTTGTACCATGTCCTAGTTTCTTTGATGTGGGTATAATAATATTATAATAATGATCATCTAATTTCCCTCCCCCCCCCCAAATTAAATTTGAAAAGAAAAAAGGGTCATCTGACTTATTTTTAAACTGGATCCATTAATGAAATGAATTTCATGTGTGTGGCTAATGTCTTCTGGAGAATATAAACATGATAAATTGATTATTTTCTACTCTCTGTGTGAGCTATATTTTCGGAAGTCTTGGAAGAGCGAAGAGCTTGGGTGGCAGCACTTCTTGCAGGGATGGGAGAGAGCTCCCTGAGAACTTTTAGTGGGTCTGTAGGCTTCTGAATTTCACTGAAGTTTTTAGAGTTGCAAGGGACCATAGAGATCATCTAGTCCAACTCCCCTGCTGAAGCAGAATTCTAACTAGGCTAGGCAAGGTGTGTCAATGCTTTAGTGGCAACTGAGGTATTCAGGTACAGAAATAGCTGCAGCCCATGCAATTAAAAAAATATTGGCAGCCAGGCCAAGTCAAATACACCTTAATATCTGCCCTATCCTGCATTAATCGGTAGGATGAGACAGTCCCTGTTAGAAGAGTTCAGAGTTTGTAGCTGTTTTATTTTTATTAAGAAGGGCAAAGGAAATTTCTCTTTTGTTGCAAAGCTTATACAAAAATCCTGTTGCTAATGATCCTGTTCTAAGAGAACTGAAGCCCTGTGGGGGAGATGCTGGGTAGAGATAGCTCAGCAGGGTGCTGGTTGAGGCCAGCAGATTGTACAGCAAACACAGCTGGTGGCAGCAGCTATAAAAAATAAATCCAGCCCAAATCCGCAACATTTATTCTTCCGTGATGTACTGGAGATTGTCTGGATGTGTAAGAAGAATGTTGGGACTGGGTAGGGGGTAGAGAACTGGGGAAAAAAATATCTCTCTGCTAGAAGAAGTCCAAGTGCCCATGCAGAAGCCTTGGTGCCATGGGTCCTGAGGAGCAGCTCAGGCAGAAACCCTCCACTTTCTCTGTCTGGGGGTGGCTGGATAGGAATCCTCCTACCTGTCCTGTTTCTTTCTTTTTCCTGCATCTTGTGAAGCATGCTGCCAATTGGACTGAGAAGGAGCAGCTTTGCCCTAGTTACCTGTGGGTGTTACCAACATGATGGATTGTCATGTGTTGTTCAGTGTTTTTCACAATACAGTCATTAAGCATTGTGTTTGGCTCTGATGATAAATCCTTGAGAAGCAGAACACAGAGTTCTCTCTCAGGTTTACAAAGATAAAGATTTGTAAGCCATTCCCTTTCTCCTAAAGCTCTAATAGTGCACCTTTTTTTTTTGTCAGCTGGTGACAAATTTATTTTTAAAAAGCACTGGGGCTCATTACTGGTGGGACCAGCCCAAATACCTGTCAGCAGCAAATGTGGCATAAATGTCAGTGGTTGCCATCACTACCCTAAACTGTTCAAATACAGAGCTTACTAAATGCTGTCCTACTACCTCCAGAAGAAATTCTTAATTACACCCCTTTAGCCCTCATTTTCTTTTCAGAGGGTAGAGTTATGACGACCTTCTCTTCTCAGATGGCAGCTATATAAACCCTGAGTCTTCATTCATATTTAGCTGAAAGGATTTTCATCTAGTACTGTGCAACAAATCAAAAACCTGCAGCAACCTGCGGATATTTTATAGTCAATCTAGCAAGACTCTGCAGTTTTCACACTGAGTAGTAATATATGACCTAGACAAGACCCAGACAGGAGAAAGACCATGCAGCTTTAAAATGATTGCTTTGAACGTAGGAAAGAAATATGGGTAATCACTGGCATCCGCTGACCCAGGGTAGTCTTCCGAGAGATAAGTATACAGCAGGAGACAAAGAACATCTGGGAGTTGGCAGGTTTTGCAGCCAGGTCATACCACTTGAAACTGAGATTTAAACTGGTGTATATATAAATAAAAGTTTTGAACATTGCCCTGAGTGGGGAGGGGGGGATGGCTTGTTCTCCCTCCTGAGGAGCGTTGCCAGAAGAGAAGTGTCTAGAGACAGCGTCTACCTTTCAGGCTCCAAATAGCCTCAGCAGCCTCAAAAGTAAAGCCCTTAAAAATCAAAAGAAGGCTTTGGATGCTTCCAAGGTGTTACAGCATGCTGTAACTGGGAGAAATTTACCTAATTGCCCAGACAGGGACCTTGCACAGAGGAAAGCTGACTTTGCCTCGGGTATATGTGACAATCAGAAGGTTGCTGATGGCCAAAATAAGTTGTGAGATACAGTACAACCACCCTGCAGAGCTGTACGTCCTTCACTTATATCCCTTCTACTGCGAATGGGTGAGTGGAAAGTGGGTCCTGGGCCTGGGGATGGGGTGTGAGGGAGAATAATCTTCAGCAAAATACTAAACTATCATATTTCTTAGCACTGCCATTCAGAAGTAATGCAAGGTCTGGTTAAAAAGAGACATAGTCACCCTAGAAGGAACTTTTACAAGCATCTGGATGAGAATCAGTGTGGCTGCCTTGCTGTTTCCAGTGTAACATTGCAAAGCCTGGTAGCTGCCTGGCCTCAGGAACTGAGAGGGTGGAACTGAGGTGCCGTGATTGCAGTGCACAAATCAACAAAGTCAGGTGTGTCTCAAAGGCTACTCTAAAATCCCATCTGTGGAAGGTGGAGCCACCTAAACCTAGCCAACTACAAATGTGGGCATAGTGCGTATGTCCCCCAGTCTGCAATACAGTTCTTGAGTTGTTATTAGTGTATTTTTATATCCTGAGGTGTGTGATCGCTATGGCAAGGTGGCACTTGTATTTGAAGCAGAAACAGTGATCCCTGATGTGTAGTTCTGCCCTCAGAAGGCAGCTTGGCTCCAAAAGTAAGGTAGGCTTGGATATACTCCAGTGCTTAAATTGTCTGTTACCTGTCAACGTGCTTTCACCGCCTCTTCAGCACACATATTTTAAATCATATTTCTGAACTTCTTTGGCTTCCTATGCCAATCCGTTTGCCTTCCTTTTTTGGACTCAACACTGGGATCCAGCTGCTTGTAAGTTTGGTGGTGTGCAACATATCTTGCAAATACCTGAGTCCCCTATTGGAACCAATCCTTGGTGACTCAGAGCAGATGACTTTTTTAGATGGCATCTGATTTCTTTGCACTCAGTTGGTATTTCTATATGCCCACAACACTGCTGGTGTTTTGTATAAAATTAGGGCATAAATAATGCATGAAAAACATCTCTTTAACAGTGACATCATAAAGTTCTGTGGTTATTGCTTCTCAGTGGTTTCGAAATCAAATTTGCTCTCTATATAAATAAAATGGTGTGAAATTTTTACCTAATTAGCAGCCCTCCCTTGAAATATGAAAGTCAAGCACTTTATTTCTAGCTTGGGGATTATTCCCAGCTCTGAATGAATTGCATTATAGGCACAATAAAGAAACAACTGAGCTAGCTCAAACTGGAACTGGGGGAAATCTGTGGAGGGGGGGGGGGGGAGCTGCACACAGCTTGTTGATGAAACTTTACATATCTGTCCCATTGGCTCCAGCAGGTGCAATGAGCCAACTGAGTACCCCCATGAGCAAGACAGCTGTAAGACGATTAGCTGTCTGCAGATGTATTACTGATCACCTGAGAAAACTTGGGTGAACTGGGAAGGGCAGGTGTGAATACTATCAAATATTATATCAGCATCAAAACTGAAAGAGTGCGACTACACTCTGGGAGGTGGCAGGTGGCCATTCCGCTGTTGTTGTAAGACCTGAAGAATCTCCTGCATGCCCAATTTGCAATTATAGTCCCAAACAGTATTTCCATCTATGCCTGAAGAGGCAAACACAACCTCTTCACTCCAATAAAACCTTGCCACGTACCTTTGTCAGCTCAGGACTGGGTTACTGTTATGCACTCTCTCTGGAGTGACCTACTGAATTCACGTGGAAAATGGAGTAAGCATGGTATACAGCCACTGCTTCGATGCTTACTGAGCTGCAGGCTCTGCCAAGAACACATTACACATTGCGTTAGGATCTGCTGTACTAATATATAAGCAGCAAACCTTTTATCAAGATCGATTTCAGGTTTTATCCATTATGCTGGAAAGAATATTCCCAGTTAACTCTTTATGTTCTGAATGAATGAACAGCCCTGGATTTGTTGATGTTGCAGACAGACAGAATCCAGTCTTAATCTCTTGCAAAAGGACTTCAACCCGTTGGCCCTGGATTTGATTAAAGACTGAAAATTACTGGAAAAATACCAGAAAATAATAGAGGGAGAACTCACTATTCCTTTGTGGAGTCTGCTCATGTGGTTAGTCATTCTCACTGTTAAACCAAACGCCTTATTTCAAAGCTATGTTTTTCTAACTTCGCCATCCAACCATAGGCACTTATTATTTCTTGTTTAGATTAAGTTTTTTAGTACTTGGACTTTTTCCATTTGGAAGCACATGCACACAACCACCAAATCACTTCTTGATCTTTTCTGATAACCTAAGAGAAGAAGTTTTAAGTCTTTTGTTGTAAGGCATTTTTCTACCTTTTGTGTATGGTTCATACTGGTCCGACATTTCACCATCTTTGTTAAATTCTGCATTTAAAAAATACATACCTCTTTCTAGAAATGATCTCAGGAGTTTGGTCCTGATAGCAAGTGACAGAAGATACCTGCATATGTTCTACACAGCACTTGGCCGAGGGTTTCCCATGGCCCATGTGTTATATGCCCTGAGGTGTGCCAGATACCTGGGCAAAGTATTCTGAGGGTGATATTGGGACAGCAGATGCTAAGATAGTGTTGGAGAATTATGCTGGACTTAGGAGGTCAACAGTGGGTTGACTTTGTGTCTTGAGCGCTAGCTTTTGGGAATGGTTCCTGATATCCTTCAAACTAAGTCAATGTCTTGGAGGGCACTGATTGCTGTGGGCCAAAACTGTGATGGGGAATGAATTAAGACAAAAGCAGTGTGGGCGATCAGTGATCCAGCCCTTGATCATATTCCAACTCTTTCTTACTCAGTGATGTAAGTGGACCATTCAGTTACATGTTTAGATAGGGACGTAAATTCTTAATATCCTTCACCACTGCATGTGCAATGCCTAGCCTTTTTTGCCCCTTTTTTTTTCCTTTTTTTTTAGCTGGAATTGTCTAGCTTGCCTTTTACTACTATCTTCTCAGTTCTCTTAAGTCTTTCCTTTACAGGGTAGTCTCACATTTTTTAGGTCTGGCTGGTGGTCATTGTTCACAGACACGTGACATTGTATCTGTGTCTATCAAAACATGTTTTATCAAAATAGACTAAAATTGTAAGTGACTTAGATCTCTCTCTTTGGCTGTCCTACTCTATAAAATATTTATTATGTAACCAATCTGTGTCACCTGCAAAACATACTGAATTCTACCAGTAAAACCACTGAATGATGCAAGACCTATCACTGGTATGCAAAGAGTCCCACAGGAAGATGTGGTTATGTAGAGGACCACAGCTGGGTGGAAACATAACATTTTGATGGTGATTCCATCTATTTACTGAGATCAGTCAGCCAGATAGTAATGAAAAGTTCTATGAGGTTGTCCTTGAAGCCTAAGTTCTGTATAGGGATTCTGACTATGAAAGTGTCTATTGCTTAAATGACATCACACTGTTTCTCTATTTCTCTTTTAGAGAAATAGAGTGACTTGTAGTGGTGCAGTAATTTCTAGTATATATTTTAATATCAAATCAGCCTCTGTCAATAATTATTTTGGGTTGTTTAATTTCATATGATTAATATTATAATTTTAGTTTCTTGTCCATGTCAATGCTCTTTTGATTTACATAATTAAGACATATATAAGAAAGAATTTAATTTTATTTTTGGTTTTAGCAGTCAAAACTCTTAGTTGCATACCTTAGCTTGGGAGAAAATTTTGTAGCATTTTCAAAAGCTCCCAGTACATTTACTTTTCTTACTTTTTATCCGATGACCTATTTTATGCTCTTCAGTACTTAATAGAACTGGACTAAATTTATTTTTTCAAAATCACCACGTATCTGTCCCTCTGCAACTTTATTTTTCTAGTGACTCCTACACTATTCACATAAGGGAGATCATTGTTTCTCTCTCCCCCCACTTCACTGCATCTGTGGACCAAGTTCCCTGGAAACTGCCTTCATCTACAGATGGTTGTTTGTTGGTTTTGTTTGCTTGATTGTTTTGGTCCTTTTTTTTAGAAGAAGAAGAAACATGGGACAGAAATATCATCACTGAAGCTTCAGGGATCCAGCAGGCTGTGTGGAAGGTTTGGGAATGCACACTTTCTGGGACACACTTCACGGAACCTATGTTCTGAGGCCTAGCTTTTTTTTATTTTCTTTTTCCTTCCCTCAGTAATTTCAGAGCACTAATAACACTCTTGGACCCACTGGAAATTGGTTGTCCATACAGTTAATCTCTGAGATCTGACCTGGGAACAGTTTTGTCATGGGCCAGCTCCTTAGACTGATTTTCTGGCATGAGTCAGGAATTATTACAGGTCAAGCATCATGCCCAAAAATAGTTTTCACAAGACCACTAAACTTGGGAAGATTAGAGATTTAGCACTACAGTTGTTTGAAGTTCTCAGCTCATTACACATCTACAGACCTCTTCTCCAACCAGCAACTCTGTGATCCCATCTCAGAGTACAGTAAGAGTTGGTGATACCCACACCAGGGCAAGTGGAGGCATCCGGCTACAGCACCAGCAAAGAGTCCTAACTATGATTCACATAGCAACATAGCCACAGCCATACTACCTCTAAAGGCATGGTTCAGAGGACTAAGGCATTTAAAGAACCAATACTACTTGTTGTATGCTATTGCTGTTCACTACAAACAGCACTCATCTCACCTAAGTCTAGTCACCTAGAAAAGTAAAAAATTAGACTAGCCTAATTGTCTAGATTCCCTCTGTCATAATTTCCAGAGGTCAGTTCAACCAATCCTGAGAAAGCAGGTGGACTGAATGGCAGTGGGATATGCCTCTGCTGACTTTACAGGTAGCCTGAATGCCCAGCTTAGGCTCATCTTTACGTTTTAGGCTGCTGAAGTTATGTGAGTTCGTTTGTGGTTTACGCATCAAACAGGACACAGGGATAATACAGAACTGCCCACTAACAGACTACTTCAACAGCATGAAATATGTGATGTCTCTAGGAGAGACAAAAGTCATAAATGGGAAAGAATTGACACAAAAAGGCCTGTGTGCTTTGGAGAGGAACGAATGGGGAAGAGGACGGACAAGGGGCATGGCAGTCAAGAGATCCACGAGGTAACCCCAGCCAAGCTCACTGCACACCTGGGGACTGGATGGCAGTGCCATTTCAAGTGAACAAGTTAGTCCTGTGGAGAGGCAAGTCAAGAGGTACAGAACGGTGCTAAAATATCTTTATTGCCTCTAGGATCCAAGCTGGCAGCTTCCCATAGTGCAACGTGGTGTTCAGTGGCAGAGATACACCAGCTCCTGAGAGCTGGCTTCTGAATTTTTAGCCTGTGTCACTGCAGAGCACAAAGCTGACCCACGACACATTTTAATTGTAAAGTTCAAACCTGAGGGGAAAAGGACAGCAGTATCTCCCTGAGTGATCAGAAACCATTAAAGACTTTGCGAAAGGGGAGGGAAAAAAAAAAAGAAAAGAAGTGAGACCTGAAAGAGATGGCAATTTGCCACTGGGTTACTTGTGGGCAGTAATAACAAGTAGACCCACAGGGATAAAACAGCAGCCACAGAATGAAGTCTTGTCCTACAAAGACTCTGCTTTCCTCATATGAAAGCCTCAGGAGTCTGCCCCTCTTTTACATTGTGCAGCTTTTAGGCATATTTTCATTTCAATAAGGTATCATGGAAATGAACTGGAAATTAGCCAGTCTCATTCTTTCTTCTCAGCTCTCCCCATTTCACAGTACAATGAGCTGTGCAAACTCCCGAGGCAGACAACTCTTCTGCTTGTTGTTTTCTGCTCCCTGGCAATTATAAACCTCTTGATTAGCTGGTGGCCACAGGCTCACTGCTGCTCCTGGAGGGCAGCTCCCCCCCGCCACCATTTGGGAACACGCACCCCGAAGGGCGAAGCCTGGCTTGCCTTCAGAAATCAGGGTTCATCCTGGTGTGTCGAGACAAAAGCTCCTGATGCAATTTTTATGAGTGACTATGGATCCTGGGATTCGAGCCTGCAAGTGTGGGGTGGTGTGGCTGATTACTGACAATGAGATGATACACAGCTTTGGCCTTAAGTGAGATTTATGGCGGAGGCTGTTCATGATGCAAAGAGTTTATCACTGTCAACAGAAGGAGAGAAAACAGGCTCTGTCCATTTTAAACAGTTAATTGTAGAGGTTGTTCTCTGTTGAGTACAGACATCGGATGTTCAAATTTTCTTTCCTAGGTGCTCAGAACATCTTTGTTTAGACTGTGAAGTTTTGAGTCTACAGGTCCATAAAACTCAGCTGTATGTATATATGATATAACTGTATGATACAATTATACAAATAAAAGTATGCTTTTATCGCATGAAAACATTCAGATAAAAGCATCCCAGATGCTCCAGATGCCTTTGATTGACATAACATCTTGCATAAAAATAATGATCCAGCATAGATGTGGATCATCACAAACGAAGTGCTTGTATTAAGCCCTCT
This sequence comes from Gallinago jamesoni, assembly GCA_025769975.1. Taxonomy (NCBI): domain Eukaryota; kingdom Metazoa; phylum Chordata; class Aves; order Charadriiformes; family Scolopacidae; genus Gallinago; species Gallinago jamesoni. The sequence continues at coordinate 153,464,729 of JAOQGH010000001.1, forward strand.
ACAGTGATCTCCCAGACAACGTATTTCAGTTTTTATTAACATAGGTAGACATCAACTTAATTTTGCAGGGGGGGTCATGTTAAATATGCTTTTTCTTTGGAAAAAAGTCCAAAGGATAACAAACTTTGACCTGCAATGAATGTTATTTACCCACACTAGTTCACTTTTTGCCCAGTTCAAGTATAATGTAGTGGGAAAATCCCTCAATTCTTATGTAATGGTTTTAAACAAGAATGCCTTTGAGCCAGTTTAAATACAAATGTTTTGTGTGTGGAAAAATGTACATGAACGGTAAAATGAAGTACTCGCAGCTCCCCTATCTGCATGAGTACAGATGGATTCAATCTTTGTACTAGTCCTTTCAGCTTGACACATCACTTATGCCATCTGTATAACAACAACCAGGAAATCTAGATGAAATCCTACTAACAAGGAAATGCTAGCATTCCTTTTCTTATGTTGCATGACAGGTGGCATAGAAAAGAAGCATTTTCATTTGAAATTATGATTTGCACCAGTTTCCTTTTGCACAAGCCAGCTAAGTTCCATAAGTGAGAAACAAGGTGGATTTTATTTTAACCAGATTCATAATCCTTGAATAAATTACTGCCTTGTAACAGTGCAAGATATCAATCTTATTCTGTGTCAACCAGCTGCTCACACACAGAGTGCTCCCTGTGCAAACACACCCCAGTGAAGTCAAAGGCTACTCACAATGTGAAATCCAGAAGTGCCATGGGCTGGCAATTGAGCACCCTTGTGCTGCAGAGAAACAATAATAATAAAATGTTGTTGAATTACTCAAGGTGTGTGGTGAACAACAGCACACAGTGATTCTTTTCTTGGGAGGATACCACAAGATTCAGAGTTGCCTTGCCCCAGCAGAGAGATAATTGCTATAATTCGTTAGAGAGGCTCATTTACATTTTCCATTACTAGAGCAAAACTTTATAAACTGTGTAGAAAGGAATGGGAGCTTTTATTTCCTGAGGATGCATATATAATCATTTTAATTCAACCAACCAGTTGAACCAGCTGATACTGGTCATTACATTTCCTGTCTTCTTCCTGTCATTTTGGAGTTTAAATTCTTCATCAACTTGCTCCTAGTTTTACATGCTCTTTCAGCTTCTCTGTCTTGAGGCATACAGCAAGTAAGCTCATTGACAGGGATGAGTTAGCACAGTTTCTACAGGGTCCTTTTCAGAATAGTCAGTGTCTAGAATCTATCCTACATCATTTGTGTTTCAGCTGCAAGGAGAATACTTTCACGCTGGGAATGACTTTAAACTATGTCCTATTTTAAGATAAACCTATTTATTTTCCCCGTGCCCTTGCCACATTTGCTGATCAAAGGCACTTACATCTAAACAAGTTTTGTTTCTTACAGATGCTTTGCCTGTCTTATCCTATTCTACAGTACAAGTGCTCATGAAGCCGAATTTATAACTCATAGCTAGAGCCTATGATGGAAAAAGCAAAGGGTTCGAACTTCACTCACTGCAGGTTTAAGAGGAAGGCAAAGCTCTGTCAAAAGAGTTCCAAAAAGAAAAAAAAAACCAAAGCAAAACAGGGAAAGAGAAAACAGTTTATATCGTTAAAATCCAGAACTTTACCATTGTGACTATAACTAAGATTTGGCTTACAATATGCAAGCAGGCAAGCAGAAAGCTGTTATTCACACAGCAGAAATACAGAAGAACTGGAAAGGTGCAAAGCACCATGGCAATCAGTAGGCTGCTCTCAGAGCAACCCTCCTGCACACTTGTCTCTAACAGGGAGTGACATTCTCCAGGACTCTTGCCTGGACTATGCAGACCTACATAGATGCTTGCCAGCTTCTGCAGTGTTATGTATCAAAGCAAGAAGATACCAAGCTATGACTCTATGACTTTTTCTTTTCTTTTTTTTTTTTTTCTAAGCTCCAATTCAGAATGCAGTTCAGAACCATCCAAAAACTGGAGTACTTCATTTTTCTGAAGCTTTGAAATCTATAAAATACAACTTCAGTCTGCTTTGACCTGAAATAGTGGGCTAAGTCAGAAGCTTACTGCACTTCATTTACCTGCTTATTTCTGTTTCTAGTCCTGACCAAAACCAGATAATGAAGAAACACACCAGAATTACCTCAATTATTCATATCTCCTGCCTGCTTTTCAAAGGAAATAGAATTTGATGGCCAAGGGCTGGGGTGGTTAGGATTTGAATTAATTTCTGACTCAAGTTCTTGGTGCAAAAGATATGTTTGTACAGTTCTTGGATTAATAGATCCTTCATCTTGTCAGGAATCCTAAAAAGGATTGTATCCCTAAAAATAAATAAGAAAGTAAGTCCCAAGATTTTTTCAAAACGCAAAATATTTGAATTCAATATTCAGAATTCAAAATTCAGAAAAGGTTGAGTCACTTTTAATTTTATCTGAAGTGGCTTACCCATCCTCCTTTTATGTTGACACGCTTCTTGGGTTTGATTGTTTTCAGAAGATATAACTTGCCTCACGCTATCCCACAGATGGCTTCCAGCCCTTTAAGAAATGTACTATGCAAGCCAAATCTCTGCAATGTTTACATTTCCTTTCAAGGTGGTTTTAGTAATTTTATCTCATTTTATTTTACTACTTAGTAAAACCTGGCAAAATATCAAAAGAAAAATGTGCAGATGAGTGCTCTTCATGGAAACTAGATGGATGCTTAGTACCTTCCCAAGCCGGGCTAACCTTGGGTTTTCTGATTAGCTTGTTGAAATTCAAATTCATTTGATGCCCATGGATCCTTTCAGGACTAGTACCTTTTTAGATGAAGAGCAAAGTTTGCTCAAGCTGTCTTGTATGATGCAGGCTAAAAGCTGGTGATTGTGTTGGTGGAAAGCACCTCTTGGCTTTTCTTTTATATTCACAAGTGGGCTACCCAAGGCTCATGCTTTTGGCCTCCCTCCCCTGAATTTGCAGTGCAGAGCTGCAGCTCATTCACATGGTGGCAGCCAGCGTGGTGAGCTCTACACACAGAGCTGTAGGATGATATCTTTATCAGGCTGCAGCTCTATGCTGCCATCCGTTACCATATAGACCAGTAGGTGTAGGTGTTCCACACCCAAAGCCTAGGGGTCAAATAAAAACTGTGCACAGAGGAAAAAGTAAAAACTTTGCTGCTTGCCCTCTTTGACTGCTCTGTGGGGACAGGAGGAGACAAGAACACACTTTGTGTTCCCAAGCAAAAGCCTGAAGAGTTTTGATGTTTCCTGAATCAGCATGTAAGTACACAGCCAGTTCTCTGAACAGAAATCCCCGGCCACCTCTAACCTCCCTGCCTGCATATTCACAACACAGGGAAACCTGTTGAGGCCTCTCTGTACTGTTCCCTTTCTCCCTGTGCTCCAGGACAGCCTCGGTAGAAAACCCAGCACCTTTCTCTGCATCACTTTCTTGGTAGCTGTCATGCTCCATGAAACAAGGGTTTTGATAGTCCAGCAAGGATTCCCATACTGGCCCATGAAAATCACGTCGCCTTTCTCCTTCACAAATCACCGCCCAGCTATAGAGAGGTACTGTAAAAGAAAATGAGTTCCAGGAGGTTCCTGGAGGTTATAAATGATGGCATGTGAAAAGATAATTAGGACAATTCGATTTTCCTAAGCTGGGCTGACCCCCATAAGACTAAGTAGGGGAGAAAAATTGCTTTGTCTAAGCAAATGTGAGATGGTAGTCACATAAGGAATGGAGCAAACCATATGGAATAGCAGGCTCTTATTTAAATAAACATACTTTCTAAACCAGAAAAGCATTTAAATGTTAGCAATAAAAATTTAAAACACTCCTTGCTCTGCCTCGTCTCCCCATTTACCCCTGTAATTCCTTTATACCAACATATTACGTCTATGATTTCTCTCTGACAGACCCTTTCCCTATTTACCTCTAGCTGAACTTCAATCTGACTTTTAACAGCTGCCTAAAGATCCATAGTTGGGATTCTTTGCTCCATCTGGTTTCTGATAACAGGCAAAGCTCGATTGACTTATCCCGATAAGTTACTATGGCAACTTCCACCAATGCAGCAAGAACGAAGCATTCACAGGTATGTTCTTATCAGTGCACATTTCCCCTGACTATGGAATCTAATCCATTAAAATTAAATGGTGAATTGTGCAAATGAAGGCTGAGCCCCGGACTCCTGGCTGGAAGTTTGTCATTAGCCAGGATTATAGTGTGAGCATTTCTTTCTTTGTTAGAAAACACTTCAGCAAGCCGACAGATAGCAGAATAAGGTCTCAGAAACAGATAACATTGCATTCAGAAGCACAATAAACCCTAAAGAGAACCTTAGTGTAGTTAATTCTGTCATTAACAGTGAAAAATGACAAAACATTCCTGGCTGTTTTAGGGCAAGGCTACCTGAAAAAACGTAGACAATCCAGTGCTCCCAAACCGGGGAAAATGTGTAGGTGTGGGCCTAAACTCAGCAGTGTGGTCACCATGCAGTAGCTGAGCCCTTCCTGAAAGCCCAGTAAATGCATTTGTTTTTGCTGGAGAGCTTCCAGAGCAGCTGCCGTGAATGTGTGTGGGCAGCTGTCAGGGTGCAAAGTTCAGGAACTTGTTTGTGCCCTTAGCATCCTCTGAGTACCGACAGAGTGTGGCTCATATCCTGGAGCGAGAGGGCAGCTGCAGTCCTTTGGTCCAGGAGGCCAGAATTAAACCTTTAGGTATTTATAAGTCAGAGAAATATCCCAGTCACATCTTTTTTACGATGATGCCTTTCTAATCTCTGCTTTCCCTCTGATAAAGTGAACAGCTGAGAGAGGCAGGAGAGTGTGTTAGCATGGGTATGAGTGGCCTTGAAGTGATTACAGTGCCTTTGCCATGGGGAGGCATTAAGGAACAAATGACATTGAAGAATATGTCCCTATATATCATTAACTATTTTCTAGATTTCTGAAAGGATGTTGGCCAGCCATGTTATTTCGCATTTTAGCACAGAAATAAATCAGTATTACAACCTGTGGGAAATAGGATTTTTAAAAAGTGCTTCCACAACTAGCTTGAGAATTTCAGGGGTTTTGTCCCAGGACATTACCAAGTCAATTTGCAGCTGGCCACATTCCCACACATTTCACAGGCAGTATTTTTTCTCCAATCAATCCCTCTCCTATCTGTCTACATCCAGCTGATTTTATGATAAAAGAGATTTTAAAGGGACTCAGTTTTACCACACTGATTTTTATAAAGCAAGGGGTGATGATGAAAAGCATGATGAAGCGGGGCTTTCACTCTGCAGGCAGAGAGGAGCTGAGTTCACCATTTTCCATCTAACGACAAAAATGTTTACCTGGGTGAACTCTGGATGGCATAGTGATCTGTGCTATTATGTGAACAACCTTTGTGCCACCCAGGTGGGATTGAAACAGGAGCTGTCCTCTTCTTTCCCAAAATTGTGGCCATTGCAACCTGGGGGAGATGGGCTGCATATAAAGCCAGCCATGGTTTCCCAGTCCTGTCACTGCTTGAGAAACTGCTCTGTACTTCATGAACAGGAGGGTATTCACAGCCTACTGGCACTGGAAAGCCCTGCCCAGGGAGGTGGTGGAATCACCAACCCTGGAGGTATTTAAGAAATGGGTAGATATGGCACTTCAGGGCATGCTCTAGTGCCAGAGACTGTTGATTTGAATGGTTAGAAAATCCTACAGAGACAGTAAGAAATGATTGAGATCCCTGAATCTTCTACTTCAGAAGAAAAGAACGCCTGACAGGAAGACTCATTAAGGTGTTCAAGACAGGAACATATTTTTAATATGTGTTCAGCGCAGCACAGAGTGACCCCTTGTTGCCAAAACAAATGAAGTAGAAATACCGTCAAGGTGTATGACAGTAATTTCACAGTCTATCTGGGTTTGTAGACTATGAGCTCTGTAAGATAGAGTCTGAAAACGAAATTCATCTTACAGGACACCAGTGTCCCCTTCTGAGCTACAAACTCTTCTGCAATCAATGGTGAGAAACAGGAGCTGAAGGGTGCAAGTGCATCTTAATTCAATAGACATTTTTAAAGTAACTGTGATCAACTGTACCCTGAAAGTGCCTATTTCTCTCAGCTGATAGTAAAGGATACATTATTTGGCTACCTTTAAGGTTAGATATCTCCATTTGGTCAACTGGATTTCATCTGAATGAATGAATAACAGTTGAAAGGATTTTTATGTACATATTATTTCTAAGATCATAAGTGTTTGTTGATTTTTAATCCCATTAGCATTCATTGTGAGATCGTGGAAAAAGGAACCTTCTTTCAGGCTCATTTATTAACCAGAGAGTTTTTTTCCCATCAGTGATTGCTGCTCTTTTCAGGAGAAGAAATGCGTTTCTCAAATTCCTGTTATTTCTGCATATATATTATGCTTCTAATATATGAGCACTGTAGGTACGTTATATTAAAAAAAGCAATGCACTTCAAGCAATTAACTTTTTACATTAGTCACCATAGCAGTTACTTAGGTAACACAGTTATTATTATGTACTGGAAATTTTTATGGGCTTGAATTTTTAAAGAGAAAAACAACTTTCATTCTAGTCTGTTTTCATTTGGGTTCCTATATAGTATTTAAGCTGTCCAGATATATAATAGGGAAGTGAAATTCCCAGCACTTTAAAGCGAATGCAATTATACTACAGACTGTTAAGAGCTGGTTGTGTATCAGCAATGTGGTTTGCTCCTCTAGAAATGAATAGCAATGTCAGTTGGTTTTCCATCAGGCTCTGGAAGTGAGTTAGTCTTGCCTGAATGTAAAAGCTCTCAGTATGGGTGTTGGCATGTGAGATGTATTTCAAACCCCACCACAGACAGTGGAGACTTGGAGTAGGATGAAGTTGCCTGCACACAGGTATTCATTGCCTTTGCAGGCCTTCCGTCTCTTCCACATGCCAGCACAGGTCCCCAGTAAGTCCTGCACCACACGTCAGACCCTCATGTGAAGATCCTAGTTGCCGCTCTGGACAGCCAATTGAGTCAGTGGAGTCTAGGAAGTTATTCAGGTGGCCAGCTGCCTCCTTTTGGTCTAATTTAGAATATTATGAGTAGCTCCTAGATTGTTCATTCAACACAGAAATAAATGCATCTAATGCCACTCCAGAGTCCTCTGGAGCATCCAGAAGACTGAGGAACCCCTATAAGGACCTTATCACTTCTATTAGCTTCTTGGAGATGCCTGCATAGGACAGGTCATTTTACTTGGCATGGGGCACTTGTGTTTCAGCAAATGAATTCTGCTTGTTATTCACCACCTTGACTAGATCTCCATTGCTACCATGGGAGAACAACAAACCCAGCTCCACATAACACCCAACTTATAGACATTGAATAAGACACAGTGGATTCCATTTCTTATGTTCCAGAAATGACATATACATGACATAAACAAAACCCAAGAAAACCAACAAAGACATGTACATGATGGTCATTTATGATTGCTGTCAACATGCCACCAGAGCATGGTGAACTTGTGAGCATCTAATCAATCCTCAGTGAGTACACCCAAGTCCTAAATTCTAATAGCCTTGGTCATATTCACTTTAGTAGGGCTATTTGTGGAGAAGTCAGGTACTGACTGCTCAGCAGGGATTAATTTAACTCAGGTTTAGTCCTCTGAAAGCTAAATATCTTGTCAAGCCTGAAGTTCTTCATAGTTCATAGAGAAACATTGGCACTTCCAGGGAGATATTTATGCAATCTCTGGCAGATGTCTACATCAAACTGGGAATTAAGCATTGAAAATGCCCATTTTCTTAATCAGCTGTAGGGGTAGTCCATGCTACTAAGTCCCAGTCCTGTCACTGAAGTGTACCTCAGTACATGCCAGTGTCCAGAGTGGGATCTGCTGAAGTATCTTGCTGGTATTCTGCTTTCCATGGTTACTAAGTACCTGAGTGGTAACATGGAGTAACATATGCATTTTGCCCTAGTGTGAAGCTGTGATGCTGCTATGGTCTACACCCAGACTGAGGATCCAAAAAGTTATGCTGGGCCTGCTAACAGATGCACAACCTTAGACTGAGTTGATGATGGATAAAATCAGACACGAAGTATCCTTTCTTTCCCCCTTCTCCAGAATTATTAGAGGTCTTGGCTTTCCCATCACTGAATATCTCTAACTAGTCACTCAAGCTTTGTTGTTTACAGGCAGCTGTATTATAGAAGCATCTTATATTGCTGTCCCAACAACCTAAACTGATATATTGATATGATTGGGGGATGTGAGATGAAAAAAGCAGGAGGAAAATATAGGAAAACTTTCCTAATGTAAAATATTTGATTTTGACTAAAGAAAGTTCACAAAAGGGTCACTATCTGTATGAAGGTAAACCTTTTTAGTCCATGTATTTTACCTCCCCTCTAACCACTAGTAATACACATAAAAGCACGTAAAGTGTCAATTTCTGTCTATTAGAACCAAAGAAAAATATATGAGATATTTGGCTTGGGAAATCAGTTTTCAGTCTACTGTAACTTATTATTTGTTATAAGTGGAGTCTGGTGGTGCACACTCCTGTTATAAGTCCACAATATATCTGTGTGCTACAGTCTAGCAAAATAAAAATAGCTGCAAAGGGCTGGAAAGAACTAATTGCACGTAAAGTATAACGTATATTTTTTTGAAGAGTGAGAATCACTATTTGCAATGATGAAACCATCAAAGCTTTAATTTCTCTGTTGGCATCTACACTTGTGCACAACTAACTGTTGCTGAGAAGATATTTTATGGTCTGTAGTCATTTGCACAAAAAGACACTCTAATTTTCCAGTGATAAATGAACTGGTGTTATATTACAAAAAACATTTTTAATGAAAACTTAGAACTTGTTGGTAATACTAGTATTAACAATGCAAGAATTCATCACAGTGTAACACCTTTCAGACAGGCAGTCAGTCCTCGTTGTTGCTGTTGGGTTACCCGGAAGCATCTCAATGAGTGTGGTTTATGCACTGCAAGTGGGGACACAAGCCCTGCTACCAATTTTAAACCATATTTTTTCTTTTAATATCATATCAAAATGCTAAAGTGCACAGGATATTTATATAGTCACTGTCTTTCTTTAGCATTAACAAGAAGATTAAGAGTTCACTTTTCCTTCTGTGCAGATTCGGGCACAGGCATGTGAAATGAAATGTGATCTGTCTTTCAGCTGAAAGAGCAGTGTTGATGTATTTCCTGCTTAGATTCATCTTCCAGAGGCTGATAATACAAACTTTCTATATATTGGAAAAACCCCCACTGGCTTTATTGAGCAGAGACTAAAACATCAAATGGAAAGAAGAGGATTTTAATCCAGATTTACAAGGCGAAATTGCCATTGAATAAAACTTGTGAAGCCTCTGGAATGAATTATTTTTGTTGGAGGCTAGCCATCCTTCTAGGTAGCTGATGATACCACAACAATGAGTATGATTAGAAGTATGATTAGAACTATCTATCAACATGTTTTATAGACAAAAATCTCTGTGTGCATTTGATTCATAGAGCCTAACTGCAAAGCCCAGCATTATGGTTACATTTGGACATCTACAAATTGCATGCTGAGCTAATCATCCAGATTCTCTTCATACTCAGTGGGGAGAAATGGCTAATTCTGAGGGTAATTCAGATTCTTGTCATCTCCAAATGAGTATCTTAAGCAAGGTCTGGATGTGCCTAATTGTCTCCATCAATTAATAAAGGAATGAGGTGATAGGTCAGACTTTGATAGCAACATTAGAAACATGAAAAGCTAGGGCAAATAAATCCCACTTCATCTTAGTGTGGTTTGATATGGCCCAGATGTGGAAACTTTAGCCTTCACATCCTGCTTTTTTTTTTTTTTACCCTAATAACCAAGATCAGGAATCACATAACGCCTCAACGTACAACAGCTGAAGACCTGTGACTATGCCATTTCTTCATCTTACTGTGTGCAGAGAAGTCTAGTGATCAGGCGTGGATTCTGCCCACACATTTTGTATTCCCCATCTCTGTAACAGGGATACATAATACTGCTCATACCCCTAAAACATTCCTGGAAAGACGATGACTCTTAGTGGGTCGTCACACTCATCAGGCAAAGGAAGTTCAAGCAGTACTAACGAGTACATTTTTAGAAGATGTTCCAGCAAGTCACTGTGTTCATTGAGACAGGCAACACATCACCACTCAAGCAAGGCAGACACTACATGATTGTCAAGACTGTGCATTTTTTTTTTTTGGACAACTAATTCATGTAGAGAGCTGTGTCTCTTGTTACTGTTGGAAGGCGGTCTTTCCTGGCTCGTACTGAACAGGGTCCAAACAGCAGGCAGAGCCATTCCACCTGAAGGCAGAGGCGACTACTGTACTAAAGCTCTTTCTTAGTAACCACCTCACGTGTGTTAGGAATGCAATGCATCAGGCAGCATGCAGAACCACTCGGCCGGGGGATGGAATAATATCGCCATTTTTAAAAACAGGGCTCTGTCAGGTCTCCCAGGAGGGTTCTGACAGCCACCATCATTCATCTGCCTTTGCCACCTGAAACTGGTATTAACAATAAGGGAAAAAGCGTTCACTCAGACTTAAACTTACTTAGATATTGTGACACAGAAACAGAATAAACAAAACCTGACACTGAGCAAACACCTATTTTTGGAGAACCAAACAAATCCTAAATCTGACACCAAATGTCCACAACAAATGTAAAATATATTTATTCATGGTGCGTATTGTATCCAGACAACTATTAAGAAATAGGGCTCTGCTTAAGCACATAAAACCTGAAAAATAGAGGAGCTATACACAGCAGATAACTCCTGTATGTCTAACAGGAGTCATCTGCTGATTAACAGCACACAGGGTGAAACGGCAGGTCCAACATCACAGCATCTAAGAATTGTGGGGGCAGTAACCTGTGGGAAGTCAGTGGGCTTCTAGAACACGTCATCTTCACTCTTCAGAGTATGACCAATACCTCCTGAGCTATGAAGTCTTTTACATGAAAATTGTATCTTTCTCTATGGCCTCTGTATGGCAGAAGGTGTTCAAGAAATCTGTCTCAGTATTTTAAACCCTCTGAGATTTATACTTACTGGATTTTATTTTAGGACCTCTTGAGAAATAAACTGTTGAGAACAAGCATCCTGTATCAGGAAATTTGTGCTATCACTGCATATATTTAACATTTCTAGACTCTGAACTAAATGGTTTCTAAAAAACCTGAAACATAAACTCCACTTTCAGGAGTGGTCCAGAGGATTCCTTGGGCAATTTAGATCAATGTCTTCGGAGTGTACTGTCCTGTTAATTTAATCTTTTAGAGCTAAAAATGAAAAGCAGATTTTTTTTTAAATTCATATTTTCTAATTCATGTAGTTTTGGAACACTGGGAAGGAATTGTTCACAACAGATTTGTTAGGTTACTATAGCATTTTTTTTATTGTAACAAAATCATTACACAATGGAATAAAAAGCCCCAAATTTAAAAATATGACTGAATGGACACTTAAAATACATGCTGTTTTATTCCTAAAAAAATGTTTCAGGGTTTGTTGCTCATTGAAATTGAGATTTTATTTGTTTTTATTTTGAGGAAAGCAGGAGGGAAGATAAAAGAACATTTTCCTACAAAGTGTGACACAACGTGTTACCTCCCCAGGGTAAAGAGCATGAAAGGTTTTCTTCTTCATACTGAGGCATGCTCATCCACTTATCTATGCAGCCACTATACTGTGCTTGAATGTAAATCACTTGCAAAATGCCATGGCCAATTTCTCAGTTGCCTATCTCCATAGTATGCATGTGCATTATGTATTACATGGTTAATAGTGCATCTGCTCCCTTGTGGAAAATCAAGACAGCTTCCATGTCCCCCTGAAAGAAAATGTGGAATTATTTTATCCACGTCCAGCCAGGTCAGGCTGCAGCATGTTCTCGGGAGAAATTCCAGCTGAATTAAGGCAGCACCATGCTGTACGTGGTGGACAGAGAGGTACTCGAGGCAGCTCAAACGCAGGAGGTATTATGGCTATATCAGCACGGAGCTCTCTGTAGACCAATTAGCCCTGCTAAGAAGCAGGATCTAACAGTCCGAGCTAAGTGGATTGATGTACTTCACAAGTGAGATGATGCACATCTGCGTGGTTCCTGCCTTCCCCTTGGGCTGCCCTGAACCCTGCCGAGGAGACCTTCTGTCTGAAACCCAGGGACCTCTAATGTTCATAGGCTGGAAAGCATAAAGGAATCTACTTGACCAAGCCCCCATGGAGAAGCTCAATGGTTTGCCCAAGACTGGACAGCAAGACAAGGGCAATCCTAGGGAAAGAGACTGGGAAGTCCTGGGAGCTTGCTTCCATTGCTGCAGTGCTATCTCACGGCCCAGCCGACAGAGCTGGTGGTTGCGTTGCTGCACGTGCAAATGTGGGATCTGAGACCATGGGAACACTTAAGCCAGCTCACAGAGGGAATACATACGCTTCTTTCTGGGTGTGAGATATCACCCTTGAAGCGGGAGAAAGCTACTAGAAAGAGCCTGCAGCTCTGGGCGGAATTAAATCAGCCAGGATGCAAAGCTACAGAAAGAACTGCCAGCATTTTAGCCTACAAGACACACACAAAGTAAAGATGGTGAAGATGAAACTTAAAGAAGCGTTTTGCCCAGCATTGTACAAAGACAAATGGGAATGAAGGTGAAGAATAAGAATACCAGAGCTTACACCATGTTGCATTGTCCTCCAGATAGTCCTCTGGGAAGCAAGAGGGAAACAGATTCAGGGAACAGAAAAACAAAACAAAACAAAACAAAACAAAATAAACCACAGGTTATACCAAACAGGCAACCACAGAGAAGTTAACAAGTCTTTATAAGCAGTTGATTTTAAATGAGAAATCTTACATCATGCTCTACAGAAGCAGCTGAGTTCAGTGGTTAAAATTATTTCGTTTCTCACAGTATTTATCTTATTGAACTTCAGATGTAATTGCTAGATGCCTGGCTTAAGGTTGTTACTTTCTTGGCACTTTGTAGTAGAGGGATAGGGCATAATTTCTCTGAGCTGTCTGAATGTATACTTTAGTATGAGATGAATTGTGCTTTACAAATATTTGATCTCAGTTCAGTTGCCTAAACCTATGTTTAGACAACTGAACAAAGACCTTTATTTCTCCCTGTTAGCAGTAAAAACTACAGTCATCTAGATGTCAAATCTAGATGGCTAGGAATTTATATAACCTATATCTATATGCCTGTATTGAATCAGAAAAAAAGTCCTCATTTTTGCTTCTGTTAAAGTCAGCAGCAAAGTAGGGTGGAATCCAGCTACCTAAATACGGGCATAGAAAGTGAATTTAGTAGTTCTGAGGCATTCCATCTTACTTTCAGCCACGTCTCCTGTAACTTTGCTTTCACATTTGGACATCTTGAAGACCATAGGATTCTCAAACAGCATTAGGTGACTATGTTTATGTAGCTGAATTTGACTCAGAGGGACCTGAGAAAAGTTTGGGCTCAGTTCTGTTCCACCTCTTTGATGCCACATAGACATCCTCTAGGGTTTCCTAGCCAGCCTTCAACTGCCAGTCCCGGAGGATTGTCCTATCTGCCAACTCAATTGGATGTCTTATATGCTCCGAGGCATCACAGTGTTGCATATCGACATGCGGATATCTTGGTTGAGCCTTTCATCTCCCGGTCTGCGAGGCATCTGTGCCAGACGGGGTGAATCACTCTCCAAAGACGTGTCTCTCTCCATTGACTTCAGAAAGAGCCTGACTTTTAGGCCCTGTGCTGTGAAGATGTGATTAAATTGCCTGCGCATGGGTATCTTTAATTGCTTGAGATTCTGCAGCATATTCTACCTGGCTCCCCACTGCTGCTGCAGAATTGTATTGGTCTCCTCTAGTCCTGTGCCATATCAGCCAGTCCCATGTTTCAGATCCTCTGGGGTGTCTCAGATGGTGTTTTACATCTATGCTTAGACAACTCTCTCAAGGTCCGTGTAACTTCCTGAATACATCTGATGCATTTTAAACCATTTGTACCACTGCTTTTGTTTTTTTTTTTTCTATTTTTCATGTTTCTCACAATTTACCTTGTTCTATTTCTTTGACTTATTTATTTATTTAGATCTATTTCTTACTGGTTACAGCTATGACAATAACACAGGGAAACTGCTCTCCTTCTTGGAACAGAATAGCTATTTTCATCACACAAGTTCAGGCAAGGACAAAGGAGCACTTCCTCAGAAAGGTTCAGTACTTGGTGATTTCAGCGTACGCTTCTTACGAGGGCTTCTTTGTGTGACGTGCCTGATAAAATATGCTCATCTGAATTAAGCTTATAAATATTAGCAGGTTATGAGGGACATGAGCAGGAGTAAAAAAATGGTACAGATATGCTATATGTTTGTATACGATTGAGATGTAGGGGAAATATTTTCTAAACTTGGTTTCTTCTGAGGATATGCTGTCAAAGACAGATGAAAGCAAAATTGCCATTTCTTTTGAGGTTTACGTACCTGCATGTTTGGACTTTGTGATGACAGTTTAAAGTTAAGTGGTCTGACAGCGTTTTATGAAAGCAAACTCCAGAATAGACTTCTAAAAGCACCGATGTAGGACTGAAGAGTCAGCTGACTCACAAGGAAAGATTTGTTTCTTATATCTATAACCATCAAAAGGGGCTTTAACTATTTGATGCTACTATCAAAACACTAATATTACTGTATGTTTTATTAAGAAAGCAATAGAAAGTGGTCAGTGTGCAGACTGGAAAACTGCTGTGAGTGGGATTCTCCTTCCATCCTGTTGGTGTTGCAAGGGTTAGGAGGATCTGACTGAAACTGCTCCTCCAGGCTCTGTCTGTAGTTAATGAAGAGAGATATGTGATTCAGGGAATGATTCAGCACATTAAACACTAAGGATCTAACCTACGTAGGTTGAATGGTGTCCCTGTGAGGCAGGAGTGCAGCATTTATATCCTTCTGGATAAAATTACCCACGTTGGTGTGAGATGCAGGCGGTGACCTTTTCCAAGTGTTGCTAAGGGATTACAGCTCTGAAACAAGGCCTTCTGCTCTAATCCACGTAAACAGCTTTTCCTTGCTCCAGCTGAGGTCAGTGGACATCTCTAACTCAAGGGATTGTTGTTCTCAAACCAAAAGGAGATAACACGTGCATCACTGCCATTTGGAGATGGATTTGATACCAGCACTCATTGTTAACAGGCCATGAATAGTAATTATTTTTAATATCACCAGCAAGAAAAACAAATAGGTACTTAGCTTGAACACTTTTTAAAGTTAACAGAAGCAATGCTAAGCTCTTTCTTTTTCCTAAAATAACGCATGAGCAAACCTAGATAAATCATATGGAGATGAGTTCCCTTTTGAAAGTCTACAAGTTATTATGAGTTATAAAGGATTATCTGCATTGACAAATTTCATTAGCTACAGCCTTTAAAGGCCAGCAGCATATGACACATCTCAGCTTTACTCAGGATGCTGCTTAGTATTTTGGAAGCTTGCAATTTAGAAAAGATATTACTGTTTTTAAAAATATTCTCCTTGCCTGAATATGGAATGTTTCTTTAACCTGTCTTTTTTGCTGCACAAATGTGTGAACTGTCTTTACAACGTAAGAGTAATCAAAGCTGAACTGTGTTACCAACCTTCCTTTCTATGTGCTTCCTCCTACTTCCTCTGTTTGCAGCCCTTAACTTTGTCCGGAGCATGATGGAAACCTACAGGCTCTGGTGACCTTTCACTTTACATTGACCAATTCTAGGTCAAGATCCAGACCCCTGCACTGAGCAATACACAAGGGCTGGTTCTTTCAATCTAAAGTGAAAGGCTGGAATTAAGAACCTGTCAAATATGGGTTGAGCATTACCAGCCAGATTTTTAGCCTGAGATGCTACATGAATCTGCTGTGGTTGAAAGACTGAAGTCTAAAATGGTGGTAACCATCTTCTCTTCTGCCTCTCCATTTAGGATAACCAGGCTATGCTATTTTGTCACAGGATAATGCCATACCCTGACTAGAAATGCCATGGTATTTTTTTAGTAGAATTGCAATGATTATTGACAGAATACAGAACATAGATAGAACACAGCAGAGAGAGAGGCGATTGGAAAGACTTGGCACTGTGGAAGGCTGTGATTGATTAAAGAATTTGCTGGATGGTGGTGTCAGGGAGACACCCAGGTCCTTGTCTGAATTAGTGTATTTGGGTTCCTGCTCAATGATTTAAGCTGCATATCAGAGAAACCTCTAGACATTTTAGGTTCATAATCAGAACCGTAGCAAGATGTTTTGGTGCCCTAGTGCAGCCAGCCCCTGCCTGGTACCCAACGGGAGAGCCCCTCACCGAAACCTCATACCCCCAACTAATGGTGAGGTGGGGGGACTGTTTCCAGCTGGGCGCTCCTCTCCCCTCACTCTTGCTGTGGCCCTGAGCATGGCTCTCTTCAGCCAGACAGATCAGGGCTGGGCAAGCGTTCAGCAATAAACTCAGCAAGTGGAGGGTGTGAGATGCAGTCTGGTTTAATTCAGACTCTTTACAGCTCTTTAATTTTGCTCATTGGCTTTACCTCGAGATGATTGCTGAGACAGTGTTAGCAGCTATAATAATTAGCCCACTATAAATCTATAGGTGTATAAATAGCAGCAACATCGAAGTCTGAAATGTGAATCCAATGACTGGTAGCAAAGAAAATAATCTTATGTTAAAGTCTTGTTTTCAAAATGATTGAATAAATAAAGCAAGATTAACGATCACTGAAGTTTTAGCTTATAAAAGTCAATTTTTGAGACGGATAGAAATAAAACAGTGGTAATTTTATAATTAAGTAAAGAAGTGAAACAAAACAATGTGCCTTTCCAAGTGTATACGTTCAAGAACTAGCTGCTAAAAACTGTTTTAATGCATAAAACCAGTTTTAATCAAATAAAAGAAAAATATGAAATATTGCTGTAGATCACTTTTCACAGAGAATTTATACTGCAGAGTACCTGTCATGGCTCACCTGTTTTTTGGCCTGCAGGAAAAAGTTTATTCTCTTCTAACATTTCTAATACATGAAAACTGAGTTATATTGTTCTCCTGCAGTGCAATTCTTACCATTTCCAATGGAGAAAAAAAGATTTATGGAATGCTGGAACAGCTGGTATAGAAACTATATAGAAGCATTACAAAATTATTAAAAAAAAAAAAAGTCAGGAGATCATCACTCCTCTGTTATATTACCAAGCCATTTCTACTAATTCAAAATTGGAATATATTTTGCCTTACCAGCCTATCCAAACTTGTGCCAGCAGCAGTTGTAGGTCGCTCCTCAGGGTTATATGGTCTAAACCGAGTATTGAAGTTTTCAGGGACAGAACGGGAAGATCTCAGGGCAGGTGCTGGTTTAGGTTGGCCACATCCTTGGAAAACCTGAAAAAGACATTGTAGATTATATGAAAATCATTTAAAAAGGGAAACTGGTATTTTATACCCTCTTTATTCTCTCCTTCATATATTTGAAACCAACTTTGACCGACCTTTTGATAATAGTGAATTGAAAACTTGCCCTGCATGGTTAAACTCAGGTTAATAATTAAACATTATTAAATACTTGGTGAACATATAAAAACATACAGGGACCTTAAAACCACCTTAATTTGGGAAGGTGATTATTGTAAGAAGTTAACATCTGAAAGCATTCTAATGAATGTCTTTCCAGGAAGAGAAATGAATAAAAAAAATTCCTTTGTGGCAGGATTTAGTTGATAATTATTTCAGTTTTTGTTAAAATGTGGTATTTACTCACAATCACAGCTCATTCATAAACCCTACACACAGCTCTTCTTGCCTGGAAATTTTGTTTGTAGTCTCAGAGAAAAGGTCAGTGATGAAATAGTTTTATAGCTGGATTACTTTCTTATTCCATATGAATCTCTCCCCAGAAGAAGGGTGAGGCATATAGGGTGACAATAGTGAGAATTATTTTCTGCTGTTGTGTTTGTTTTCTAGGTATAAAAATCAATGTCCAGGGTTAAGAAATTTTTCATATACTTGCATTTAGAAAAAAGTTTCAGTACTATTTATCTCATGGACACAAAAGGACACAGAGGACACTTTTGACTACTAGATATCAAGTCTATATCCTGGAGGAACTCTCACAGGAGTTACTCAGTTGAAAGCAGGTAGAATATTCACAGAATTAAATTTTTCAAGTGTACTGATGAAGTAGGATCCTAGTGTTTGCCTTCATACCAACTTTTTCAGGTCTGGTATCATCTTTCTTTTTTTTTTTTTTTGTGGCCATTGTATTTTGGCTGTTTCAACAACTCGCCTCCATTCAGAAGAAAAAAAAAGTCAGAGTTTCTTTAAAGATATATTTTACAAAACCATAATGCCAGACACAAATCTGTCTGAATGAGGTTTGTGAAGGTGAAAACTCTTATGCAGGTGCTGTGTTTTGTTTGTAGGACTGGATTATTCCTTTTTGTATGGCAGATAACAGCTATGCTGTGAGCCGGTAATCAAAAAGACTCATGTTTCACTTTTAGACTTCTCGATTTTCTGCCTTGAGTGGTTCTCTCTGAAGTAGCCATGGATGTTGTGACTTTTGTTGCTTTCAGGATACATTACAGTTGGCTCTTATTTAGGTTTCTCAGTGTTAATTTAGAGGTCCCAGATGATTTAAAATTTGCTGAAAGAAACTGATTCATACTAAATTTATGTCAAATCATCAGGTCTGTTTTGACTCAAAGTCCAGCAAGTCAGCTGTCGTACACCCTGTTGGGATTTTTAATTTATGAGTGGAATGCTGCTTGGTCTGGTTTGAGAATATCTGGAAGATTTTAAAATAGTTTCTAGCCTCCCTAGTCATGAGGACAACAAATTAATTTAATCACACAGGAAAGATGATTTTAGCTTGTAAAGTTCTAAATTTTTCAACAGGAAAGAAATCAACTAAGATTAATGTTCAGGATTTATACATGATTGTGTATGATACTGCACAATTTAAACAGCCAAATATTTATGTTGGGGGCATCAGTTATACTTACAAAATTTTACTCATTTTCTTCTGACTGAAGATAAACTATGTGCAGAAAACATAAAGTTTTATTTAGATATCTATGAAATCCCATTAAGTCAAATAAGCAATTAGGTATTTTCTTACAAAAGCAAGTGACAATTATCCAAAACATGCAACTTGTCTCTCAAGGTAAAGGAAATTGAGGGCACTAAATGTTCTTAAATTTCACAGTGTGTGACTGTTAGGCTACTTGTGTGACCACGTGGAGTAACTGAGAGTCTACATAATTTATATTTCATTTTTCTTATGAGATAGTGAAAAAAAACCAACATAGACTTCGTAGCGTTTAGCTTCAAACAAATAGTTGTAGCAAGTAGTTTTGTATGAACAAATTTACATACAGCCAGAGGATAATAAAGACAGAAAATAGACAGGGATTTTTATATCACCGAAGAATAAATAATTTACTTTTTAGATTAACTGGCAGAAATGCAATAAGGATAGAATATTCAGTAGCTAAATTTTGAGTGCAAAAGAGACATTTTCTAACTTGCGTCCAGGTATTAACTGACAGAACAGAAAGTGTAAAGCTGATACCTGATATTAACAAATGCTTCCCAAGAAGCATCTTTCAGAATTACTTTCTTCACAATGTTGCTGGGAGATACTGAACAATTTCTGGAAAAATATTCACGTGTTTCATTATGCATGCTGTGAATTGGCAGCCTAAATCCACTCTCTTAAAAAAAATTGCATTTTATGTATGATTGGTGTATCTGAATTTAGAGAAGGGATTCCATTCGAAATTAAGAAACTTAAATTTAGGTGTGTACACGTAGGTATCTATATTTAAGCTGAACATCTAAGCTCCCATTTTGGACAGTGGAGATCAAAAGCTCCCTTCAGTTGCTCTCACATCAGCATCTATAATAGTTTGTGGTGCCCTGAGGTATCCAAGGCATCTATTCAGACTGTCTTAACACAAGACCAGTCCTCATTGAACTGCAGCTAAAGATCAAGTGGGATATTCTAGGGTGTCACAAAGAGCACCAGACCTCTAAGGTCAGGGATATGAACAAAGCTATGAGGTCAAGTCAATGGAGCCAGTAAAGAATTACACCTATGGAGCTGACTAATGGAGGTATCTACTTCAGGACTAGGAATTAGGTACTGTAAAAAAAGAGTCCTTTTCCCAGGAGAACTCAAGGTTTTGGAATCCCGCAGATATAGAAAATGTTCTCCCTGAAGCCTTGAGTCATACTGTTATTTAGATATGTGCTAGTGCTCAGTGTTTGCTATTGAGTGTCTCTCTCTCTATGACTCTGCCCCATTGATTCTCTCATCTTCAGATAGAATAGCATTGATTTTTTCCTGAAGCGCCATTATATTTTTCCTGCACATGGATCTGGAAAGAACATAGATAAATGAAGAGGTTTTGTTAATATGAAACCCAGGGGCTATTTTAAGAAGGACCTTGGATCTAGTTTTATGAAGATTTCCTCCTTATAAATAATGCATAGGTAGTCTGCTATTTCATGGAGCTCATTCATCTTTTTAGATTAAATAATTGCTGAAAATGAACATATATCTATAGGTTAAAATGGCACATCCATCAATTCAGACAAAAGTAGATTTAAGACTTATTAATGGAGGACTCAGCTATGGGGTAGCCTTTATGAAAGTGGAAAAATCTTGACATGGCAGCCAAATGACACAGCAGCCAAACATCCATATAGAACCAGACTGTTAAAGATGCAGAAAATAGTCCAGTATGTTGTGTTTTGAGTAGCAATGAAGACAAAATTATGCTGATGCAATCAGATTAGGAATTGTTTCCATTTTGAAGAAAAATGTCATAGGAAGATGTCATAACATCTCTTCTGCTGTTTTTTGAGTTTTTCTCCATTTATTGTGAAAAACCAATCTCTGCAGATGTCAACTAGTAAACATTCACTTGTTAAAATGAAACAGATGTAGGATTTACTCTTTGACTTGAAGCAGGAATCAAAGGTAATGGTACTGACAGCCTTATGGGAAGATTGTGAAGGTGCCAAAACATATTTGTTTTGGCCAGGGTTGAAATAAGCATTTATATGTTACGACTCTCTGAATATGATTCCCTGAATTACCTCAGGGAAAACAAGAATAAAAATTAGCCATGAGAAACAGTATACAGAATATGAAGCTTTTACCTGAGAAATAGTCAAGCTGTTGATGAACACTGAATTTGGCACTATAATGTTTAGATACCAAAGAGTTGTCATTGGCAAATAACAAAGAGATTTCAATAATGAAGATAACACGTCTCAGACATTATCAGGAGAAACTCAAGGTAAATTTAATCTATTGCAACCTGACTTCTACCAGAGGTGACCTTCAGGGAACACCACTGAAATCTAGGTAGACCCAGATTGCAAAACCTACTCTTCAAAAGCACTGATGTCTTGGCAGGCATCTCAGGCAGCCCAGACTGATTGTTTTTGTGGTCTGTGCGGTCTGGTTTGCAGAAGGTTGCAGATGGTTACAGATGACAAAGCCATGGAAGCTGGTTTTGACGATCTTCAGTCCTTACCTTTTTATGGAGAAGGGAAACTCAGGTCTGATTCAGACACGTAGATTCCTCTAGAAGAAAGGCTTTAGGATCTGACTTTCTAATCCATTGCTCCTTTTTGAAAAGCATCTTCAGACAATGCAGCTGTCAGGAATGTGACTTTCCATGATGCAAAATAAGGACCTTGTGTGGCTGTTGTTTAGGGACATGACACCCACACAAGGTGAGCAGTGTATGAAGCCCCTTGATTTGTGGCCAGACTTTCTAGACAGCCAGTGCTGAATACAGACTGCTGAGAAATGCTAAGAAAACAGAGAAAGATTCCAGCCTCACAATGAATTGGAGGATCTAAACGTAATACTAGCACCTGGTTAATGTGAGCTGTGCTGAAAGAATCAACCGCAATCAGCACACAAACAAGAAAAGTTAATGGCCTAGGAACAGAGATGCTCCATTTTATGCAGTGACAGGTACTGGATATGGCTGAGTCTATATGTCCTTGGTCGGAAGTACAAAGATAGAAGAGGCACACGTGGCACCTCTATAATTCTCTGTCTCGGTATTGATGTGCACCCATCAAGAGTGGAAGACAGAGGGTTTGCGTCTTCTAAGGAAATGAAAGACAAGATGTGAACTCAAGCAATAAGCCCTGACTGTCTGCACTGATTAATTGTTAACTCATTGGCTTTTTCTTGGACTGCTCTAGCTTTCTCTTTGCAGAATGAAATGGGTCCAGAGAAGGTAGCTCTCAGCAGTATAGAAATGAATCAGGCTGTGACACTTTGGCCTCAAGATCAGACACTGCTCCTTGTCCCCCTTTTATTTATTAGTATAACTGTAACCATGAGGACTATTTCTCAGAAGAATAGTGCTGAACAGGAGGTGCATATTTATAGGAAAAAGATATTGGACAAAACCTTCAGTGGTACATCAAGTGAACAATGGAGGGACAAACCCTAAAAATAGAGATTTAAGAAGTTCATTATGTATTTTTCTGCTGAAGTCTAAAACTAAAACCTTCATAATTCACACAAGAGCTTGCATTCTTATTGTTGTACACTTATTAAGTTGGAAAGCATACATTGTTGCTCACTTAATTTTGTCTCCATATGCACAGTAATGTACAGTCAGTGTGTTATATCAAACATACTTCAATTTGTCTCAAATAAATGTCAATATATAATTGCAGCTGGTATAATACCAAGCATCAGTTTGTTATACAAAGACAATTTGATAGTGCAATTTAATGCCGATGACTTTTGGAATAGGGCAATTTTATACAAATATTTGAAACAGGAGAGGGATACATTTTGGATTAAATGAACTCTGAGTCTTCTGCCTGCAAAGAGGATGAGATTAGTGAGAGGTCCTTGAGGAAAAAAACTGTTCATTTCCATTTATTCCATTCCTTTTAAAATTGAAACAACATTATACAAAATAGCCCAAAATTCTACCGAATACAGTAGAGTCCCTCCTCTCAGACATGAGCCAGATTTTTTTTGGTAGAAAAAGCTGTATGTCAGTGGTGAAGAAAAATCTATGCGCGTGTGGGTGTTGCAGACCTAACATCATCATTTTCCCATTGTAAAAATGCACTGAGTGACTTGTGGAAAAATAGCTGTGATTCCTAGTCTGTGGAATTCCATTTTCCGTGGATGCAGTCAAATGCAAGATACCAAATTGTTTGAAGAAAGAGAAAATAGTGTGACTTCGGCACCCTGCCTGAAGCTTTTTTAACGTCTCAGAATAATTGACAAGCATGGCTTTTCTCCTACATTAGGTCTGCAATTGCATTCCGTGCACCCCATTACATCCGGCAAGGTATCTGTCATTTTCACTGAAGCTCTAAGTGGTCAGTATGTATAAGGGGGAAAAATTAGAGGACAGATGACTGATTCGAAGTCTGCTCATATATCATTTCTACAGATCTGACATGACACAAAAGAACAGAGCACTAAACCCAAAGTCTTTGTCGCCTTATACTTTTCTTTAAGAATAAAGCATTTCCGTGTGTTAGGACCTGATAAAACCTAGGAAAACAAGGAAATCGCATTTCAGGAGAATAATGGCCTACATAGAAATATGCAAAAGCTCCTCAAAGATAGATAGCTCTGTTATCTGTGAAAATATAATAAAATAAATTTCACTGATATAATTTGGTTTCTGTTTCTCAAGATTTTAAAAAATATTGATAAAGGTTTCTCTTGGAAGAAAACTTTACACTGCAAATGGAATTGCTGTGATTTATTAATCTTTACAGCAAATAAAATATTCCTGAGGGACAGGAGAAACAGTGTGCTCTGCTACAAATGGGTAGTGAGATGAGCTTGTGCCACAGTGATGTCATTGGACTCTGGCAGAGGATGCAGCTTCCCGACTGCTGGAAAACTGTGAGAACTGAGCAAATAAAAAGAAAAATGAAATATGCCTGAGCCTTGGGTGAGTTTTCAGTGAAAATATTTTTTGTTTCTTTTTTTGAGGTAAGGGCTGGGTTTGCTGAAGCTAGCCTTTAATTCCCCAAATATTTGAGAGAATTTGGCTGTTAAACTCCTTGCTGCTGCCAGAACAAAGTCTCATCTCACAGGATGTAGACTGCTTTTAAAATCCAAGTAACTTCATGTAGGTTGAAAGTAAAAAGCATCTTGAAGGAAATCCTTAGCAACCTGCAGCACTGGGTCCATAAAAAGCATCTAATTTTGGGTTGGCAGGAAGAATGTTAACCTCAGCCTCCTGCCTTTTGTTCTCACATCTTTCCCAGTTATGGCAGCTTCCTACCAAGCAATGGAAATTCATTAGTTTGGATGGTAGTCTAGCCAGCACCTAACTATCTACTGGGAGATACATGGGAGGTAGAAACTCCTCATACAGGGAACCTGGCAAACTGTTGATGTTAGATTTTGAGTCTCAGTGCACTGATGAATATTAAGGAAAAGCCATTAATTGTTGACTCAACAGCACCTGCTACTGAATTCAAAGGATCTTATTAACACGGAGTTCAAAGGTGGTGGTGATCTCTGTATAAACACACACAACAAAAATAGAAAGGAGGAAGCTGGTATCATTAACTCTGTTTATCTTCGTGTCAGAATCCAGACAAAGCTCTATCAAACTGAGGTTTAGTAATCAGAGACTGTCCAATGTAATGATATTTCCCTTGAGTGGCTATTAAAGGAGGTTAAAGGGAACGTTTTGTGTATTCACCTCAAACTCATTGTACTTCAGTCTGACCTAGACAGATCAAAATGTGTTTGGAAGTTAATATGGAGAACCACAGATGAGACACAAGCAGAAGTTACAAAATGTGCTCTGCAGGATATTTCTTACAGAGTTACCGCTAATTTTCAGCACCCTATTTTCCTTAAATCTCTTACAACTATTAATTTGGAGTTTACTAAATGGTACCTTTCTCCCCGCCACATCCTTTTGAAAACTTCTAGCTTGTTTCACCACATGAAGGATTCAAAGACAGCCTGGTGAACTGTTGAATAAGCAAATGCAATTTCTAGCGGTCTGGACAATCTTTTTTAGTCTGGACAGAAAAATGGTGGAGATGTTTTTCCCCCTGCTTGTGACATTCAGCAAAAGAGAAGGCACGACTCACACAGTACCTTTGCCGACACCTGCATGCTGTTTTCTTGCATGTTCATGATGGCTTCGGAAATCTTGACATCAATAGGGTCCATGACTGATTCAATGTTGAATGGTCCCTCTAATCTCTCCGCTACCAGAAGCATAGCATCTGTTAAAACAGAAAGCAGCCATTCCCTTAAAGAACGGATACCTTTGGGTGCCTCAGAGCATCACCAGCCAGGAGCGTGGGTACCCAGCGCTCCCAGGCAGGACCCCGATGGGGACATGTGGCAGCAGGACCGCGAAGCCCACAATGCAGTTTCCCAGCTGTCAAGAATATTTTCCCCTACCACTGCCACCATAGAAAAACTAATAAAGACTGTAAAAGTTGGATTAATAATAGTTGCCATAGCATTATCGAGCTTAGGGTAAAATTATTTTATACAGTGTCGCACCACTCGTAGCAGCCAGTGCTCTGGAGTGTGCTTATGTAGTCTCCTTCCCAAGAAAAAGTAGGATGATAGAAATGAATCCCTGGGGTATGTTCTTGGAGTTTGTGTGAAATGATGAAAACTTTGATATGATATATCAGGGTGTTATAATTAAAGCAGCTGTTCTTTCTGACCTTAATGATCTCATTTTCTTGCAATATGAACAGCAGATGAATATTGGATTTCTGCCATAGCGTATAGGTATAAACCATGTTTGCCTTGCTGCATTTTCAAAATGTGGTCGAAAGTTGTATGCAGAAAAACATATATGTTTTGGATTTAAAAATGATTGCTTGCTTAAATTACATTACAGCCTCTCTCCAAAATAATTTTATCTTTCCATGTTCATTAACAGGTAAAAACCAAGGAACTGAATAGAAATTAATAGCAGTAAAAAGATTTTGCCATACCACACATTGTCTACACACAGACATAGGTTCATCACAATTTCTGTATGAATAGTCAAGTGATAAACTGGATTTATACTATACTTTTGAGCATCATATTTGATCCTGTCTCATGTCAGCACTTAAAATTTTCAGCATCTAATTAGCTTTGAACAGATGCTACTTTTAAAACGATAAACAAAAATTGTCAAATTTGTCACATGCTCTTTTCTTTATCCCTCAGACTTAGGCTCTGAAAGGTATTAATCAGACTTCTACCCAAAATGGACCGCACACATGCTTTGCTGTTGTAAGCACAACTCCCTCTGCAGCTGAGTGGAGAAAGCATGGAGCTTTCTCCTCATAGCCCTGATGGCTGTGATGATAGCTCTGCATTTGGCTGAGGTGTCCCAGGACTTCTTTCCAGCTTGCGTGGCCATCTCCTCCTTCCTTACAGAAGCACGTGTGCGTGGGTGTATGGGGAGAAGGGGCTGCTGTCTCACCACAGCAGTTGAGACACAAGACACCTGTGCACGACCTGACTCGAGGGCTACAGCATGTTGTTGTATGAAATCAGCACATGCTGAAAAGTCCTGCTGAAACCGAAATTATTTGTCATGTAGTACCTAAGGGCTTTTGCAAATTCAGGTTTAATATTTCACAGTATTTTTAGGCTGGAAAGAGTGTAATACCAGTTATTTGGAGTGGGGCGTATAGCACTTCTTGCTAACTGTGAGAAATGGTGAGACGATTGGAATTCAGTTTCAAACAGAGGCGTTATTTTGTTTGTACATGATTTAAAAATTCTGTAGTTTAAACCCCTTCCTGTGGGAAACTCAGTGGAAATGGCACTTAGCAATGTTACAGGCAACATAACAGTTTTCATACACACACAGATAGACACATATACACATGCACACTCGTACACCTAAAGAATCCTGCAATGTTAGCAACTTTTCCACATGCAAAAAGAACTTGTGGTCTAGTATAAAAAATTTCCTTCCTCACATGTTTGGAATGACTTGTATAACACATTTATGCCTTTTCACTTTGTGAGTAATGTGCTCAGCCTAAATCCTAGCTGCCATAATGAACACTAGTCATTGTTAGGGCACAGGTCTTGGTGGCTGAATTTTGATCATTTAGTTCAAGTTAGGGTTAAAATTAGGGTGAAACAGTCACAAGATTTTCTTTGTTTCTTTCTTTTTTTTTCTTTTTTTTCAATTGGGTAAAAGTAGCCCCTGCAGCTTATCCTTGTACGGGTGCACTTTAGTTTGGGAACTAGCAGGTTGGACAAGTCTGGTGCTAAGCTCAAACACATGTTTGGGATAATGAACTGTGTTGAAATAGAGTTTGGTAAATAGGTAATTGCTGGAGACCCTTCATGAGAACAGGTAGTGGCTTGAGACTACTTGCCATTTCTTCTGATGGCATGGGGCACTAGTTCTGAATTAAGTGTTGAAATGGGATCTATGTGGCAGAAGAGAGAAGCACATCATCCTTAACTGAAAAAGAACCACAGCTTCAATTTTAAGAACAGCCTTTCCTCAAGCAAAGGACCTTCAAATTCAAAATTAAGTTCTAGGACTTGCAGACTGAAGATCTGCTCCTGACTTTGACAGTTCACATCTGTAGGAAAAAAAATCTTCTAGTTCATCAGCTTCTATTTACTGAACCTTAACTCTACCCATAGACTTAGTCTTTCCTTAGTCTTTGCACTGGAAGTGGGCAGAGGCTGAGAAATGTGGGTAATTCCTGGCTGCCAAAGGTCTCTGTGAGCTTTTTTGCTATGTTGAGCTCGCTTGTTTTATATAGTAAGATATAGATTTGATGGTGGGTTCACGAGCTTGGGTTCAAGTTAAGGTTAGAGTCGAGTTTATGTTTCAATCACATGAGCTACAGCTTTACTTTAAAACAAATGAAAGAAAAGAAAATTAATAGAGAAAAAATCTAGTACAAGATCCCAGATCATCCATATTCTTTAATTGTCATCTCCTTCTCTGGCTTGGAATGACTCTGGACCACTCCAGGCAGCTATTCACGACACAAATCTGCAGAGAAGATAGCTTGAAGCAATAAGACTGTGAGCCAACAGTATCACTTGATCTTGGACCCGGGCAATCTTTTATTTAGTGAGCATTATAGGGGTATGGCTAGGGCCCAAAGGCTTAAGGGAAAAGTTTAACCTGAAATAGCCACACTTTTATTGATGACAGGTACATTTTCATACTAGCAGTCCGTATTTTTGTTTTGGAGCTAGCGTTAGACTAGAGGCCTATACAGGGACATATTTGAATAGGCAGAGTCTGAGGAATGGATTAAATGCTGGGATGAGAGAGCCTTGAAGGGCTAAGGTAAAAACAGGTTCCTCCTGCAACATTATTTCTGAGGCTAACACAAGTTGTGCTTCCAGTTAAGGCTTGATTAGGGCTCAGGCCAGACTAGGAGTCTTGAGCAATTGCACAGTTCAGATGAGCTCTTGGACAAACGGAAAACTAGTGTTGTTTAAAGACACATTTTATCTTCTTCATTTTCAGCAGGTGTGTGGGACCACGGCTGATTTAACAGTGACTGGACTGCTGGGTTACTCGTGTCTCCTTCTGGTAGGAGTACTACAGGCCCAGTCAAGCAAAAGACAATCAGCAAGTGCCACTTCTATGAACTCCAAAATGATTTTCTTGGCCTCTGTCTGACTGAACTTTTCATTCCACCCTTTCTCTAACCATCATGTTGCCCCTAATATTAAGTTAAACCTATCCAAATGATATCTGACAGCCCTGGACTGAGAGAAGCCTTGACGAGCAAGGCAACCATACTATTGTGAGCCTGCAGGCCCCTCGGGAACATAATCACTACAGTAGTTAACTAGATTCTGTTTACTGACTTTTTGAGTTAGCCTTCGGATTCAAATTCAGAATGAATTTCCTACCCTTAACATTGATCTCTAGAATAAAACAACCCATAATATGTTGTCTTAAGGTGAATTCCTGCCTTGGAAAACATTCCCTCAGCTCATTAGGTTACATCCTCTCGTTTGCCAACCCTAACCCTCACACCAGTGCTAAACATTACTATTCACTTGCACAGTTCTATATGAACAAATACAATACATACACACCAAGTATCCTATGCAATTGAATGAAATAAAAGCTGTTTGGTTAAACATAATGAAAATTAGATTAAATTTAATGTTCTGGGATTTATGACAGGGCAGTCACAATGATGTAATGGTAATTCCCAGGCTGTAGCTCTTCAAATCCATAATCATGTAACAGTAAACACAACACTGTCATCCCAAGCCTCCTTTTTTCTTCTAAAAATGTTATGAATATTATTACAGGAGAAGCTAGAAAGCTTTCAAAATGAAGTTAAGAAAATTTATATGCTTCAGTTTTGAAATCTTAATTCTCAAGAACAGACCCTTGAACTCAAAGAAAGCCTAATTCAGTCCAGTGGGACTCTGAGTGGGTTTAATAATTTCTCAGTCAGCTGAAATAGTAGAAAATGGGGGCTTAATTATTGTTTGTGCAATAAAAAACTGAAAAATGATTGATTAATCAACTACATTCTTTTTATGTTGTTAATACACTTGAACTGTATTGTTCAATTACATATGTTTTTTTTTTTACCTCTTTTGCATTTTTCAAAATCTGCTTTGCTTCGGTTAAGTACATATTTTCCTTCTCCATATACGACAGCACTGGGCAAAAAGCTGTCATCTAACTGCTGGGTGAGTGGATCAAGAACTCAGTTTAGGTAAGTCATTCTTGCGTTGCGGGTTTGTTAGTGACTCGGAAACAATAAACATGACTAATTGCTCACTTGAGGACATGGGCTTGCAAAACAGTCCTGAGAAAATGCAGAGCATATGGCACACTAGATTCACTGTCAGTGCCACTGCTCTCGACCTCTCCTGCTAGATGCATGTTGCTCAAAACAGAAGGGAGGACCTTCCTGATGCAGTAAAAAAACCCAATGCTACTGGAGTCTCAGGGTGTAGTCCCAGGGGCTCCAAAATATTTCTGCTAGCTGAGCACACTAGCTCTGTTTAAATACTTTATAGTCCCTTGTCCATGCCAAGAAATACAAAAGATACTTGACAGTCGTTCTTAAAGGACATTGTTTAATTTTAAGCAATATATAAGAAATTGATCCTGCAGAAATTTTTGGTTCACTTCACGGATTTTTTTTTTAGGTTTTATGACAGCCATTTTAATGAGATGCACAGGACAAAGCTGATCTCCATGATTTACCTTATAACTTAAAAACTCAGAAGGCCATTTGTGAATTTCAAGGTACAGTGATGCAATGTGAACCCTGATCATCTCCAGGCAAAATAATGGATAGACTAATAACATAAATAGACAAGAATCTGCCTCTGTTTTGTAGGAACTGCATCAAGCCGCTGTCTATTTATCTTATCTTAATTACAAAATTTCTTCCTGTTTATGTTGCATTTCCTTCAGGGCGGGTAAATCCCAGACTGAAAGAAAAGGAACAGGGACAAAGACACTGGTTTATGAGACACCTGATGAGTGAAAAAAAAACCCAAACTATACTGAAACATGAAGTTCCTGTAAAAACAATCAGTGCTTCCTTTTTCTTGCCACTTTCTTATCATCAAGAAAACTTGAGGAGGGTCTGATAGTGAAGACTCAGGGACCTGACAAGAAAGACTTAGGGAGCTGATAAGGGAAGGCATTATTTGAATCTGTGTCAGTTTGGCTGTAACATCAGTTTTTTGTTTCACACAAAATTAGTTGTTCTCCTACTTTTAAATTATCAGTGAGATTCCATCAGTGGCTGAGCTTTCCCCAGGGAAATTCAGAAAAGCATCTGTGGATGAATGGCTTTACGCTGGAGGGGAGCAAGTTTAGATTGGAGATTAGGAGAAAGTTCTTTACTGTGAGGGTGGTGTAGCACTGGAACAGTTTGCCCAGGGAGATGGTTGAGGCTCTATCCCTGGAGACATTCAAGGTGAGGCTCAATGATACCCTGGGCAACCTGGTCTAGTTGGGGGTGTCCCTGCTGACTGCAGGGGGCATTGGACTAGATGACCTTTGGAGGTCCCTTCTGGCCTGGACGATTCTATGAAGTCTCTGAAAATGTTGTTTCTTCAGGGAGACAAAGAAAGGTAAAATACTAAATTGTATGTCCTTCACAAAATCTTAAGGTATATTTTGTTTTGGGAAAAAAAGAAGATCTTATCTTAAATTTCCTATTGGGAGGTTTCTATATTTTCTAGTCCCGTATATGTGGTCTAACATTTATGTAGAACTGTGAAGTACTTGTTCACATAGTTGCTTGTGAAAGAATGTAAGGCTTATTTTTTACTTTGGGAAGCTTCAAAGGATTAGTCCATGGACAAGACCATGGATTGCAGAAGAGAGATGAATCAGCTGTAAGCAGACTGAGTAATTTATTGTGGTTGACTATGACCCTGAGAGGGGCAATGACTGTTTTGGAAAAGGATATAACTGTTTATATGTTGGGCTGCAAAGCAGTGCTCATTTGGTAGCTTTCCAACCTTCTGACCAACGGTAAGAGGAGGCGGGAGTTTGGCTTGTATTTACTGTGTCATGTAGGGAAAACTCAGTGAGTTTTCCATCATGACACTAAATATAAATAATGGTCATAAAATCTTTAGAGCGTTAGGTGGTAAATTAATGAAACAAAATAGAAAATAAAAATTGAAAAGTGAAATATGAGTATATACTGACTTTTTAGAAATATAATAACAGTGGAAATATATGCCTGTAATACTCTGCCAAAACTTTTACTGCTAGATTAAGATTTACTAAAAAAATTCAAGAAGAGGAAAGCAAAACCACCTCATGTTTAATGAGGTGCTAAGAACTCTTTTCTCAAAAAAATCAGCGTAAGGCATGGCAGTGATACAAAACCTGCTGGTTTTCTTAGGGTCCGCAGTCCTCTTTTCACATTATTATTCATATGAGAACACTGTATGGTTCTATTCTGATGAGGCTTAATTGACAGATTTCCTCTCTGGCTGTCATTAAGACCCACACGTGTATTGGCATAATAACATTATAATTCTCTACATCCTGTTTTTTTTTTTTTTTTTTTTTTTGTGGAGGTGGAAGGTACTTTTCTTAAAACTCATGTTTGCACCTGTGTAAAGGGGATCTAAATATTCCTTATTTGGATATTCAGTTATCAATATCCGCTTAAGCTTATCTGCTAAGGCATGCAGGTAAATGACTAGTCCTTGCCTGAGGTTTAGGTAAGTGAGCAAAACATGAGAAATGGCTGGATATGGTGTGAGATTTTCCTGGAAGTAACAAATAACAGAGTAGGCAGCTGAACACAAGTCACAGTGCCATGAAGAATGGCAGGATTTAGCAGATGGTTAGCAGAAGAGGGTAAATGGAAGAAAAGTAGCTGGAGTGGGTTGTTTACATGGGAGAAAACAAGGACAAAGGAAGAGATGGTTTAAGGTGAGCTGGGAAACAAGCATGGGAAAATGGGGAGGAGAGGACATGAAAGAGACTATCCATGTGGAAACACTGTTGGTCAGCAAATGTGTTGGCTGCCTGATCATAGATTCATAGAATTGTACTGCAGTCTGCTCTATATTCTTATTAAACCCTATTTCTAACCATTTTCTGGTTGAGAATAATCATGGAGGTGTGCAGCATGTTCTCTTTGAGTGTATGCATACTGTCCTGCTAGCAAACTTCAGGCTGGACTACCTGGTGAGTAGAAGGAGACCAGCAGCTGGAAAGACCCAAGGTCTAAATTGGACTCTTGGTGAAGGGCCTAGGTCTGGATCGGGAGTCTGCATGGTCTTGAAGTCCAGGCTATGGTTCAAGGGAGCTGGTTCAAGATACATGTGCGGGTGTGAATAAAGGGGTCTGCATGTATTCCTCAAGGCAACTGCCATAGTGGCCAGAATCCCATCCCAGTCTGTGTGATGAAGCCATTCGCTGAGGAAACGTTGGCAATGCACAAAGCAAATGTCAGACCCTAGACAAACTCCAGATCAGTCTTAATTGTTTTCTAAAGCTTAAGAACACTTCAAGGCAGTCTGACAGGGATCCGTTCAGCCTCTCAGCCTTTCTGAGCTGATCATTTCTGTAGCTCTTCCTAGAGCATGGAGTTCTTCAAAGGAGTAGTGAAAAATGTAGTCCTGGAGGTGCTTACTTTTACACAGTACAACCAAGATATGGGAGACTCTGTTTCATTTTTTTTTCGCCTGTGCTGAGCAGGCTCAAAATTTTACCTGATGGAAAAACACTATAACCATCTGTCCCAGTTTGAAGTAAAACCGAACCAATTTTGTGTTCCATAATTTTACATTTTAGCTAGGCCTCCTCTAGCTCTCTGAAATTAACAGCATATTGTGGAGAAAACTGCTCGTTCTCAGGATGATAAGGCCAATGTTTGTGCTACATGCCAAGCAATGGTACGCAGAGAGGCCCGTGCTTATGCTTATTGCTATAACAACCAAGGTCAGCCAATTTCATTATTTGCCCCTTAGAAGGTCGGAAACAGAAAAGCGTAGAGGGGTCACATCTGTGGAGAGGAATGGACAGCACAGGTGACCCAAACCTGACCAACTGGAGTATTCCATCCCATCTGCCCCATGGTCAGTATAAAAGCTGAGGGAGCAAAGGGTCAGCTCCTCCTTTGGCTTCTACCAGGATGGCCGATGTCCAAAGAGGACCCTGTCTGTTCATCTGCCTTTGATCCCAATCCATGTGTCCCTGACTCCAGAGCTGGAATCCAGTCCCCAACCATTGCTGAGTCCAGTCTGGGAATTCCCCAGTGCCTGTCTTTGATGAGACTGTCATCCTGGGAGCTTGATATGGTTTTGTATATGTTGTATCTATTTCATTATTTTCTTCTTTTTTTTTTTTTAATTTAATATTAATGCTTCATTAAAGTAGTATAGTTTGTTCTAAACTGCTCTCTCTCTCCTTATCT
>JAOQGH010000001.1:153498773-153510005 GCA_025769975.1 Gallinago jamesoni
CCCCCCCCCCAAGGCCATCTGTTGTTCCGGTTGCAGTGATTTCAGCTGAAACCACGACACCATCTCTGTTATTCTTATGTGCCTGATAGCTCTCCTTTCAAAGCCGTTTTGATGAAATACTTAGCTATTCACCTGGAGAGAAAATTGGTCTTTATCTTAGCATTTAAAGCACATGGCTATGAAGGAGTGAATCCAGTTTTCTGGTTTATGCTTGTAGGCTGATGTCCAAGGGCTGATGTAATGAAAAGTACATGAGTTCTTACAGGAGGGACTGGAATCCAGAATTGTCCCTGCTACATTAATTACTTATTAATTGAAAAGACAAACTAAAACTGTGAGTAGGTAATCAGATCTAATTATTGTATTATTGTATTAACATTAAATTATTGTATTATTGTATTAACATAGACTAGTGTGTTTAATTCTTTCGAGATATGTGGGGTTTGGAACACTGAAAAAGGTCCATCTTTCTGACTTTTCTTTGATGAGATGTGTTCAAATGATTGAAAACAGCAAATTATAGCCTGAGATTTTGTATTTAATGTATACTTTGCTAAGTAAAAGTCTCTCATTGTCTTGGTGCAGTCACAAATGTTAGAACCTTAAAGATCTATTCCACTGCCCATGCAGAATAAGTACCCACAATATACATTCCCTAGAAATCTGTCCAGTCCCATTTTAAAATAGCTTATGTATGTTCTTCTAACTCTTTTAAAGAAAGTTATTTCATTGTCTACTGTACATCACTAATAGAATATTTGTCCAGTAATGTGATGTATTTTTTCTGCTGCTTAATTTCCCTCAACTATTTTTACATTCCTCAGTTATTTGTAGACATCTATCATACCCTCCTTTAATTTGTACTAGGTCACACTTTCCATGCTATATTTTTTATTCTGTTTTCATAAGTGATTTCCTCAGGTCTTTTCCTGTCCTCTTTATTTCCCTTAAAAGAGCTCTTTTGTATTGTGGTGTCTAGAACTAATTAAACTTCTAAAGTTGGATCTCATTAGTGTTGTTTTGCAGAAGCCCTTTTTGGCCCATATGTCTGACTCAGAAAATTGGCTGATTCCCTTGATGCATTTGATTTCCTTATCTTCTTCATCACAACTGATTTATAACTCATATTTCCCATGTCAATCCTGACAGTGTCTCCTCATATTCAGAATTTACAGTGATTATATTTTCTGCACTGTTTTTTATTTCATTCCCTACTTATATTTCTAAATTTTCTGCAATATTACTTTTTTTTTGAGCTTGACAGAATTTATGGTACACTTTGAAAACATAATTAATGAGTTGTTCATTGTCTCTTCTTGAGAAGTTATTCATATTCCACTTTTACAAGCACTTTGTTTCAAGAAACTGCAAGAATAACTTCACCTTTTAACAGCATCCAATCTACATACAATCCACATAATCACCGCTACTAATGAGTGTGGTGTCATCTATTACTTGAATATTTCACTTTGTGAAAAACCACAATTTATATCTAACAAACAGACTTGCCATTCTTATTCACAGATTCTTGAGAATTACTTACAGAAGGACATTGGTCCTCATTCTATTTTCCTTTGCCTCGAATACTTTTTTTCTGTTCCGTAGTCTCTTTCTACTGCTGGATGTAGCACATCTTCAGGGCTGCATTGATTATAAATGATTTTTTGGCCCTTCTTTGAGTTAGGAGGGTCCAATGGATGACCACTTAGATGATTGGAGGGTTGGAGAACTTGACAAATAAAGAAAAGTTGAATGAAATGGGTTTGTTTGGAGTATAAAGAACAGGCTCAGGCGAGATCTCATCAGTCTTCAGTGACTAAAAAAGTAGGTACAGAGAAGATGGGGGAACTGACTTCATAGGAATGCGGAGAGACAGGAGAAGACAGGATGCCATTCAGCAGTACCTGGACAAGCTCAAGAAGTGGTGTGTGTGAGTCTCATGAATTCATGAAAACCTCTTGGACAAAGCCAAGTGGAGGGTCCTGCACTTGGGTTGGGGCAATGTGTGGTATCAATACCGGGAGATGAAGGGATTGAGCTCAGCCCTGCTGAGAAGGACTTGAGGATATTGGTGGATGAAAAGCTGGACACGAGTGAGCAATGTATGCTTGTAGCCCAGAAAGGCAATTGTATTCTGGGCTGCATCAAAAGAAGTGTGGCCAGCAGGTCAAGGGAGATGAGCCCCTTTGCTGTGGCGAGAGTCCACCTGGAGTATTGCGTCCAGCTCTGGAGTCATCAGCATAGGAAGGACATGGAGTGGGTTGAGAGGGGAGCCACAAAAATGATCAGAGGGCTGGAGCACCTCTCCTATATGAGGGAAGGCTAAGAAAGTTGGAGTTGTTCAACCTGGACAAGAGAAGTCTCTGGGGAGACCTTATTGCACCCTTTCAGTACTTAAAGGGGCTAATAAGACAGATAGGGACTGACTTTTTAGTTAGGCCTGTTCCAATAGGACAAGGGATACTGGTTTTAAACTATTTAGACTAGATAGAAGGACCATAATTTTTACACTGAGGGTGGTGAAACACTGGAACAGGTTGCCCAAAGAGGTGGTAGGTGCTCCATCCCCAGAAATGTTCAAGGTCAGGTTGGACAGGGCTCTGAGCAACCAGATCAAGTTGAAGATGCTCATTGCAGAGGGGTTGGACTAGATGACCTTTAAAGGTCCCTTCCCTTCCAAACTGTTCTATGATTCTATGATTCTGTGATTCTGTGATTCTGTGATTCTATGATTTTGCTGTTGTAACTTTTTCATAAATCTACTGGAATTGAGAGTAAATAGTGAGGTGAAAAAGCGGTGATGTTACTGTTCAGGATAGTAAAAATGAAGACTGTCCCCGAAAACCTGAGAAGAAACTCATGATACTGAGTGACTGAGCAGTGAAATGGAATCAAGTGATGAGTATAAGAAAAAGACATAAATTCTAACATTTTTTAGGCAATGATGGGCTCTGAGATTACTATTGTCACTCGAACCCAAGCTCTTCTGTTCGTACTATGGTAACATCAGCTTAGCAATCATCAAAACAACCCGTACTGAATAGTGCGAATAACTAGGGAAGGAACAGAGCACCAAAGAAAAAACAGTGAAATAACACTTTAGATATTGTGTTGCAGAAAAACTTATAAATGTAAGCTTTCCAATGCAACTCAAGTTGTAATCTAACATACTACAGTCTCAAAAAGAGAAGACTTAGTAAAGGATATAATAGAGACCCACCAAACTGTGGGTGACATGGTTCATTGTCTCTTCCAGCACAGGAAAGAGGATGTAGATGATGAAATTAAAGGATCACATTTTACACATTTCTTTATGTTACAATAACAATAACTTGTTAATCCCAAGTCTATGTGGCAAAGTCCTTAGTGTTGCCACAGCTGTTAGAGAACATCTGGATGCTCCTCAGATCCTTTGGTAAATTTAGCTTTTGTTTTCTTCTGAACCAAAGAAAATTTTTGCCCTTGTTTTATGTGGGAAACCCCAATTGCTATTAAGATCTGAAACACCTATTTCCCAAGTACCAATGCCAGATTTTTGAATAGACATCCTATGAGTAACACCTTTCCTGTTACTTTGTCACTAGCTGAGTTTATGCCTTTCCTTGCCATAAATAAACAACCAACTTATGGCCAGTTTTGCTGGCATGAATCCATCCCAATGATATGGCTCTTAGGGAGGTGACACACACAGTTGCACAGACAAAATTGATTTTTGCCTTTCATCTTATTGATTAATATGGAAATGTACTGCGGATATCTCATTGCATTTAAAAGCCTGCCACTATGCAGGGAATTTTGAGATGCCTAACAGCATTTTCTCCCAATGAGCTCCAATGCAGTAAATAAAAATGGTAGGATATTTTTCACCCCAGATAAATGTTTGAATCCCAAATGATTGTATACATCAAGGTTGTCACAAATCAATACAGCTGGTATGCTATTTATTGTTTTGACATTCCTCCTGAAAGGAAAGAGCAATTTCTGTATGTTTGCCTAGCTGCACTAACTATATTATAGTGATGAAATTGAACTAATCAGCAGGATAGGGGCAATGTTATAAAATGGTACACTCGAGCTCCTTAATTCTTCTAAATTATCTGTGTCCTGTTCTTTTAAATGATTGGGAGATCAAGAGTAAAAATGTTCCTCCAGTCTAGAGAAGGTCAAAGTAATATAAAAGCTAATGTTCATCACACAAGGCCACTTGCCTGCTATGTTGTAATCATCATAAATATTAATAACAACACACAGACAGTGTTGGCCAGAAAAAAAATAGATCTATTCCCACTAAAACTTTCACAGCAGGGAAAAAAATTGTTTTAACCAAGGGTGAAAAATTTAAAAATGGAACATTTTTCACAGAAGGATTGCTGGCTGGCTGCACATCGGTGAGGGTTCCAGGCCAGTGGCCAGGGATTAATTCTCCAACAAAAAATTTTTGATTTTCAAAAATGACCATTTTCCAACAGAAAAAACAATCATCCCATCAGCTCCAGTTTAATCCAAGAGGGATTTATAACTACGTTTCCCCATAAGACTGCTGAATGTCACAAAACCAGACTAGGGAATCTAGGGAGGCATGGGGAAGATTTGGGATCGATTCTCCATAAGTTTGAGTTTTAACCAGTGTTTATAATTCTAAGCACTTAGTGAAAGAGTCCTCCCTGATTCCCCATACGCTAAATGAGGAGATGTAGCCAGCTCTTGGGACCCCTGGAGGGAGATCCCATCCACCCAATTTATTTAGGGATCGAATTCATTGTAAATTTATTCACATTGGATCTCCTCTTTAGCAGCTGCCTCAAGATCATCAACTTTGTCCTCTGCATTCAAGCCTCTGCACAGTTCTGTCCCACCCTCCTTACTCACCTGAGCCCTTCCTCCACCCCTGACCTGTGCTCAAGGGCTTTCCTCATGCAATTTCTAAACTTTATGCACACCCTCTTGGCCCAGCTTCTCTGTTTACCAGAATAATAAAGGGTGAAATTCTGCTGTCACCAACCTGCCTATAGCTCTGGGATACTGACACTGGTTTCATTGCAGCTCTTCCAGACCCATACAGGCAAAGGCAAGAACTGGATATGGACCCACTCGCACAGAAACAAAGAATTATTAGGCTCTGTCCTATGCTCTTGTACCCATGGTTTATTGCTCTCAAAAAAACCCTCATTGATTTCAGATTTTCTGAATGCAGAAGAGTAACAACAAAGAGATAATCTTTAAACATTATACCTTTCAATGAAGATATTCAGATTATTATAAATACTTATATCTGCCAAGCAAATGGGACGGGATCCAAGGCCCAATAAAGTCACAAGGCATCTTCTCAACAATTTGGTTTGGAGGAGGCTGTTCATTCCTATTCTCAGATTTTTGCAGAAAAGATCCTTTTTTTTTTTTTCCCCTTGGCTGAGTGCATGGCAGCAAATGAACAACTATTATTCCCTGTGTTGTACAGATATCTGTGGACAGTGTTATACAGAAA
Organism: Gallinago jamesoni; assembly: GCA_025769975.1. Lineage (NCBI taxonomy): Eukaryota > Metazoa > Chordata > Aves > Charadriiformes > Scolopacidae > Gallinago > Gallinago jamesoni. Next base: position 153,504,259 of record JAOQGH010000001.1, read on the forward strand.
TAAACCTGTTTTGGCCTGACAGAACTAGGTGGTGATTAAGTTGATATTTTTTTTCCTATTAAACACAATAAGCCATGCCAGTTTTGGCTCCTCTCAAAACATGGGGGAGAAAAATCAATGTTTGTTGAATGGAATAGGGCAGCATCTATGGGGGAAATTGTTTTTCACATTTTCAAAAGAAAGCAAAAGTGAGGAGGCAGAAAAAGAACAGCAAACACTATCCTAAAAATTGATAGAACATTGTCTACTTTCTTAAAGCGCTGCTTATAGTTGTCATATATTTTTCAAGAAAAAAAATAGGAAAAATGACATCATCTGACACTGATGTGCTGCACATCAGTGAATCCTATCTGCTAGGAGGAGAGACCTTTTCACAGGCACTTAATATAGTCATATTCAGTAACTAAAAAAGGCCTCTAAAGGCATGTCAACTAGGTTCCACTTTAGTAAAAGGAAAAATTAAGACACATTTTTTGACCTTACTGTTTCCCACAAACTCTATACAGAAAGATAACAGTTAATAATATAAATAGTGAAGATTAACTTGGTAACATTATGTTCCTCTTCCAACCAGGAACAAATACCAAAAGGCTTTGATAATATTTAAATCAATCTAACAACATCCTTCCTCTGAAAGCTGATAGATACCACCCATATTTTCTTTTAGAAAAGCAGGTTAGATGACCTGATCTGCATGTGAGTTGCATAAATGGAACTGGAACAAGTCTGTCCTTTTGGGGATGTTCACTCAAACTACAAACAGAAGAGAAATATTAGTTTTGATTATTTCAAACATATATATATATATATATATGAGGAAATATATCAGCCATTAAATTCAACTCACCCCTTGCACTGAGTGCATTGCTTTACATTTTTTATTCATTTATTTTCTGCAAATATTTGTGTACTCTTTGTTAGTTTACACAAATGTCTGTGCAGAAGTTTTTATTCATGAACAAATTATTGTGTCTGTGCTTCAGATCAGTTTGTTCAGCTTTGCTGCACATCCCAGCTCACAATAGCTTGACAGAAATACGACACAGAAGTTTCACTAAAACATCTGTCATTTAGATGTAAAAAGATGATACGTGAAAAGACGGTTCTTATTTTTCTCTTTCCTTTGATAAGATGGAATCTCACTAATTTGAAATGAAAGTCGTTCTGGCAAACCTCTTTGAAAGAATATGAAATATTTCCATACCTCTATTAGGCCTCTTACTATAAAGCTTTTCCCTCCTTCTTTCTTATGGGAAGGTTAGAATAGCTAATCAAGGACTGGAAATCCATTTGTTGTAAACTGAGTGGCCAGTTACAAAAGCCGCGTGCCAGACTGATGGTAATTCATACTTGTAATTTCCTTTAGTATAAATGGTTCAGTAGAACTGAAAACCCACTTACGTTTATAAAATCTGTTCTTTGAAATGTAGTGAATAATGACTGAAGTCATGGTATCGTTGCATGCTTCTGGATAGCTGCCTGAAGGAACAATGAGAGACTCAACAGGGTTCGTGTTTCTCCTCAGGCACTTTCGCCTGTCCTTCTGCTGTCCTGGATGCATGATACCTCCTGGAAATCGATGTGGAGTAGTGAAAAAGAGGACTTGGATGTAATACATGGAGGAGATAACTTCCAAGAGACAGTCTAGAAATGGGAAAGCAGTGTCAGAAGATTGGCCAGCTGCTCCTGCCCAGCTCAGGGTGTAGTCACACAGCCTGTTTAAGCCAACTGGAAAAGTCACTTCTCCTCCGTGCCACCAAGGGCAAAATCTCATCCTGCCCCATGCCAGCCCTGGTGCTCAAGGACTGCAGAGACAGTTGCAGAGAGGGATGGAGCTGTTTGGAAACAGAAACCTTTTTTCAAGCGGGTTAATTTTCAGCAGAGTGTGACCTACTGCAAAGCAGCCAAGGAGACGATGAGACTGGTAAGCAGGTTGCCTTTGAAGAGACAGCTTGTGTTAGGGTGGCTTTTACAGGTACTCAAACTGGTGCTGCCATCTGCTTCAGGCTCTAAAGTAGTGCCCACCATCCCAGGTGCTTGCAGGAAGAGGTCGCTGCGTGGCCAGACGATGGGTACACCTAGAGGCTCGCTGCGTGGGTTGGAAGGTTGTGATCATGGTGAGGAGGTGCCAGACCTCTTCTGTAGCAGCAAGAGCAGCTCCAGGACGGGATGTGCACACTGCAGGGAAAAATATTTCTGGAAGGATGGAGTGGGCACAGCATATCGGAGAGAGGCTGCTTTGCTGAAGTTAAAATAGGGGACTGCCATGATGCTCGAAGCTGTAGCCAAAGCTGAAACTGCTGCAGTGATGTGAATCAGCGGCAAAAGAGGGGCCACAGCAAACATTTGGCAGGATGGCACCAGGGCATTCTGAAAACCGCGCCAAGAACAAAGTTCTGCCCAATTTCTGCTTCTCGGTTGGGCTCCTTTCCTGCATCTGCTGTTGTTCTTAGACCTTAATTATTCTACAGTAACCACTGCGTGCCTGGAAAGTGCTTAGGAAGCTTTGAATGACTCCACAAAATGAATTAAAAAGAAAACTTCAACAGTAAAGTGACATCTTGATATGCCAAGACATATATGCCTTACAGTGAAGGCCTGATATAAAAATTAATTGTTCCTAAACCAAAGAAGTGTCCAGAGATCAACCTTGTTTTAAACAGCAAATGGTTTTTAGTCCTTTGTATTTTGGGGAGAAGCCTGAAGGTGTAACAATAAATGCTGACCAGGAAGGGTGTAATGAGTTACATACCAGCTTGTGTTCATTCCAGCTCTCTGACAGACTTTGTGCAGCTGAGGAAATGGTAAGCAGGTTGTGATAGCAAATTAATGGGTTCTTCTGGCTGATTAGAAAAGAAAATAAATCCACAATAGAGGGGAAGAATGGGGAAAACTCAATCTTTTCCACACTGAAGAACAAAACAATTATTCATGGGGACAGAGGTCACTAAACCCGCATTTTTTCTGAACTTTCTTTTGGTTCATTTAAAGTTGGATTTTTATTTTTATTGTCATTTATGATACATCTAAGGGTTTCTGGGGTGTGGTTGCTTTGTAGAGCTTCAAGTTGTTTGAAAGAATCTCATTTCTCAGATAAATACTGGCCTTACATGGCTATTTACTTATCATTAGGGCATCCTCTTTGATTAGTAGTTTTATGGATTTGCTTACAAAAGAGATTGCAGTGTGCTGTGCACGTTCTTGACAATCAGATGAAATGTCCTTGTTGGCATTCAGCTTAGCTGTTTCACACTGATCCAGTCAGTTTACATCAATCACTTGCTCACATTCTCCATGAACTCTTAGATGAGTCATCAGTAAAAAACCCATGGGTCTGTGCATGCTTTTTGTTTCTTCCCTTTCTCTCAAAAGTAGATGGTATTGTGTATGGATATTTCCAATCCCATCTTATTCAAACTCTGCTTGTTGGCATGGGAAAAAAAGATAATGACAGCCCAATCTGAAACGTACAGCACCTTGTCTGTTCTACTGGTTCCCTGCAGTAAGTAGGAGATTGTGCAAGCGTGGTTTAGGGGAAAGAAAATAGTCTCCAATGGCAATTGCATTTTTTCCTCCTGAGTCACACATTGAAAAAATTCCCAGGTATCACTGGAAGGTTTACAATGCTTTTAATTTTGTTAGAAAATTAACTGCAATTTCCTTCAAGTCCCATTTCCCTCAAATATGCACAAATTGGATGCAGTCTCCAGAAAGACGTTTTATTTACCTAGATTTTAACTGAGTTTGAAGCAAGAGAATAAATAGACACCTCTTTTACTTCAGATAGTGAAGTATAAGAGACCACATATCCAAGGCTACTGAATGTCTAGGTTAATGTGTTTGTTTTCATACCAAATTGTCAGATGACACAGGTGTCTTCCCCTGCTTAAGTTTTCTATAAAAGGCATCTTTACGGTGCACTCCAAGGCATGTGGATGACAAATCTTTCTCTGTTGCAGATAAACCAGGAGAAAAGTACATCCAAATCCAAGAGAGGGAGGGCCACCAAAAAAAAGTGCCTCACATCAGCTTCATCTGCTGGAAAAGAGTCATTCCATTGTTAATATTGCCAGCAGAGGAGCCAGGACTCTTCTGGAAAATGAAGAGAGCTAAATGAGAACATGGAGTAGGGTTATGTTGTGGGTATAAATGTCTTGCAGATGTTAAGGCATCTCTCTAGCCAGAGCTGATGAAACCTGCAGCACAGAGCTGCAGAGCAGAGGGCTTCACCCAAGTAACGATCCATCTGTCTTCTTCTTCTAACAGTTTTAAAAAACTTAATGCCTTTATTTAAAGGCTTTTCTTATTTCATGTTTCATGTGATCACAATGCACTATTAAGGGCACGTATCATAAGGTCCTTCCCCCAGCTGTCAGGAATTGTTTTCGAGAAAAAGATCAAAGAATTTTAATTGCAAAGCCTGCTCTGATTCATCTATTACTTAATGTTGAAATGTGCAGCAAAGGGTGATAAAATAATTCCCTCTTTATATTGACTTTGGTGAAACTGATTTTTATCGTTTAGATTACCAGGAATTTGGCTGTTTATACTAGTTGTTTCTACAGAGAAGATTGGAGTTTTACCCATTTGGATGTAGATGCACTTTTTTTGTAGAGCTGTACTCTATGTGTATGTAACTGTATACACACACGTGTGCAACACACACATATATTGCCAGCATGTATCAATTTCATAATTGAAAGTGCAAGTAAATAAACCTTTTAGGTACACAGATGCTTATTTGGCTGCAAAACACCAGTATGTGTTGCCTAGTTGCTAGTACCAAGTTATGGCAAATAACCTCAAAAGCTACAGTATATTTATGAATTTTAGCAGAAATTTCCAGCCCTGTAAAAATAAAGGCCCAAAAAACTACTTGGCGACTTTTCATTGTTGTTCACCATTTGACTTGGAACTATTTAACACAGGAAAACTAAGGAAATGTGTTCTTGTGTTCTTTTGCTAAATTTATAATAGAGACTAAATGGTTTCAGGGATGAAGGACAGGAAAACATAGTTTTATTCACATTAAGTGTTATTGGCATAGTCTGTACATATACAGGGCCTGGTTGTTTACGCCGCTTAAAATGAACCAGCACGTGATTCTAGCAAAGAAACTGTGTAGGGAGCTGGACAAAAGACAGCATTTCAATCCCTGGAAAATGCAAGCATTTTGCAATGCATTTTGTGCTTGTGCATTATTATGATTTAAAACTACTACCACAGAAAGGGGAAAATGCTACAGAAAATAAAGAGATAAATTATTTAATGGTTTCAGCTTCATAATTTGTAAACTAGAGCAATTATCTGCTCTAGTTCCTGGGGACTCCACATGCTACAGGACAGGGAGGTGGGAAATCTCTCCAGCTGGGTGGTAGAACATCCCCTGCCTCATGGTGGAGAAACTGCAATATCTTCCCAACCACTTGTTTAGAGCTGGGAGATCCTGAAGTATCTGGTCCTGAATATGGAGCAGGAGCTGCAGGAGTGTGGGGAACTGTGCAACTAATCACGACCCTCTGAAAACTGACTGAAAGAGAGCCCTCAGAGGGTTTGATTAGGGGCAATGGAATCTAGTTGGAGGTCCGTAACAAGTGCTGTTCCCCAGGGGCCAGTCCTCTTCAATATATTCATCAATGACCTGGATGAAGGGATGGAATGTATCCTCAGCAAGTTTGCTGATGACACAAAACAGGAAGGGGTGGCTGACACATCAGAAGGCTGTGCCGCCATACAGTGAGACCTGG
>JAOQGH010000001.1:153510105-153557802 GCA_025769975.1 Gallinago jamesoni
GGAACTTCTTCACTTTGAGGGTGGCAGAGCACTGAAACAGGCTGCCCAGAGAGGTGGTGGAGTCTCCTTTTCTGGAGACATTCAAAACCTGCCTGGACATGTTCCTGTACAACCTGCTCTAGGTGGACCTGCTTTGGCAGGGGGGTTGGACTAAGTGGTCTCCAGAGGTCTCTTCCAACCCCATATCATTCTGTAATTCTGTGATCTCCGGGCTGAACATGGGAGAGCTGAGCCAAATGAGCCATGTAAGATTCATGTGCATTCTGGAAACTGTGCATTTGTGTATATATGTGTGCGTGTACATACTTGTCTATGATCACAGTCCCACATGCATAAGGCAGAGTCCCACAGAATGAAATGCATTCTACATCCAAATGGGATAAACTTCAAAATGGAGATGAAGTGATGTGACATATCTGATTAAATGGTTTCCACATTTTTTCCAGATGCTCTTTGTCATCGCGTTTGTGATTCAGTCCAGTTGGGAACTGATCAACACTCTGCTGCCCAATGCAGAGCTCCTGAAAGACCATGTCCACCTGTGCATAAAAATTATCTCACTCGTTTAGCCCTTATGGAGGTTAATCAGTAGGCACACTGACAGGGAAGCAAGAAGTCCTTACCTAACTTGTCCTCACAGAGGGTTTCAGGATGGAAAGTTCTGCATTTTTTCCCCTTCAGTGGGTTTTCAATGAAAAAAAATACTGTAATGTAAGTGGTGAGTTGAGCAATGGTAGCCCTTGCAGCTGAGCTCCGGTGTGTACCAGTGCATGCAGAACCTTGGATGGACAGGTGCACATTTGTCTCCAACCAAGACTGTGGAGGGATTGTAGCGGTTGTTTTATGTGATAGCAAAATATCAATACCCTAACTATACAATATGACCTTGATTCAAAACTAGTTAGAGGTCTGGTATATTGGAATAATTCCAGAAATTGCTCCACATTTTTTTTTTTTTAGAAAAGTTGGAGACAAAACGTAATGCATCAACTCTGTCTGTGATAAGTAATTTAGGGCCCTGAGAGGGCCCATACAGAATAGCTTCAAGCACTGATGGATTACTTGTGCATTATCCCTACTGATTACTGAACACTGCATCTGGATAAGTACTTTCACTCTGATTGAAGATACAAGGTGCAGACTTTGATCAAAATGAATTAAATGACCACTCCACAACACTTTTCCAACCAGGCACATCACTAATGGCAGGCAGAAGACAATGCGAGCAGGAGCTGAAATTGCAACCCACGTACAATAGGAATGAAGTCAGAATGAGATCAGTGTCACCAACACAAATGTCAGACTGATCCACTGGTAATATGAGGTTTCTTCTATTTGCACTTTGAAGTCACTAATACTGAATGAATATGTATTTTCTTCCAATGCTATGTTAGTGTAGGCACTGAGCAGGTAGATTTTCTTTAGTAATGGAATGAGAATTAGTATCTTGGGCCAGTACAAGGTGCTGCTGAACGTTTCTCTGTGATGCACCAGCCTAGGAGCCCTGCTTCAGAGAAGCATTCAAAAAGCCATGAGCCCTGGGCATTAGCTACTTCTGACTAATGCCACCCACTGACCTGGAAAGCAAGTGGCTTCCTGCTGAAGTGGGCAATGTTCACAACATCAGACATTTTTTCATGCCCTCGTCTCTCTTATTGGCCTTCCCACACGTGTTGGGGCTGTGGGTGGTGCCCAGCCCCCACGGCTCTCCTGGAGGGCTGGGTGCAGTGAGACCCTGGCCCTTGCCTGCTGGTTGCATGAGAACTGCTCGGTGTTTCTCACACTCAGCTCATGACTCTCCTGGAGACCCGGCAGATCAAGCCCACCCACCACTGAGTCCTGACCCATTACACCTCTTCCTCCTCCTCCCTGACTCATCTCTGGCTCTTCTGCTCTGTTCTGATTTGTCCTACTTAAACTTAAGCACTGAACTGAATTACCCAGGTCTGAAGCTGCACTAAATCAGCCCACGCATTAGAAAATCACTGACACCAATGACTGCGTGAAGCTATTTTCCTTTTAGTTTAGTGGTCATCATTTAGCACTCATGCCTGACTCCACAAATAAGCCAAGTGCTATGCTTATTTGAGCTATGTTAGCCAGAGGGAAGTACAGCAAGGTTGCTGTGAGAATGGGCTGCTCAGGAAGGCATGGCAAGCAGAAAGTCAGCTGCCTTCTGGATTTTTCCTGTTAAATCACATCTTTAGTCATAGCCTAACCTGTTCTGCAAATTGTCGAGTGAGTCCCCAGTTTAAAAATAGTATGTGCCCTCCTTCTTTCTTCAGGTTAGTTCCCTCTTCAAAAAAACTACAGTTGGGTTTTTGTTGTTGTTGTTGTTGTTGGTTTTTTTCAGAAGAAACAGCTGTTTCTGTGGAAGGGCTGCAGCCTCTGGGTTTCTGCTAATTTCAGATTTAACTCTCTCTCCTTCTTTTTTCTCTCCTTCTGTGATCTGTTAATTAAACAGAGGCAAGGTAGAGAATAAATAAAGAAGAAGCATTGCAAACTAGTTTGTCACATACCACCTTGCTTTTCTGCTGTAGGTTCAGCTGCCTCCTGAAAATCCTTGAAAGATATAAAGCTTCTGGCTTTTTTTTTGGTGTTGTCCCCAGAACAAGGACAAACATCATATATGATTATCTTTAAAAGAGTAAATTTGGTCTTTCTTGGACGTGTTATTAGAATGATTATTTCTGAAGGAGGATACAAGGAGCAGAGGCTTTGACTAGAAGAAATGGAGGGAATGCAAGGACAATATAATACAAGGATGCTTCTTTTCCAAATGAGTGTACTACAAAATGTAGGAGATAATTGCTAAAAAAACACAGAAACCCACTCAGTAGCCCTTTGAAGACTGTTAAATTTACTTCACAATGAAATATAGAGGAGAGAGTGAGTCAGGGCTGTAAGGGCTTCACCCAAGGTACTCAAGAACAAAGCTCTAGAATGTGCATCCCTCTAACAACAAGCTTTGTTTGTCATTTTAGTTGCAGTAAAGTGGGCATGGAAATTGTTCCATTGCTGACTGAAGGTAATTTTGTTAATCAGACACTACATGCAATTTTGATACTCCTTTCCTTAGACAATGAAATAAAGGCATCTGAAAAATGATACAAATCCCCAGAAGATTATATTCTTAAGAAAAAAAAAAAGAAAAAAAGATTAAGGAGAAGCCCAATCTCTTTAGCTCTTTTTAAGATTTGAAATTTCAATCAGCAAGTTTAGTTCTGAACACATAAATGAAATGCCATCCTAGGATAGGTATCCAGCTTGCACAGAAAGTTTAGTTGTCCAACGCAACAGTTCCACTACAGCAGGTGCATTTATATCAACACTTTAGTTCAGATCCCTTTTTAAGGGCGTACCTTGCCCGTCCTCACTAAACGTGCTTTGGTTCATCTTGTAGAGTGGGCTCAGGGCACACAAACTGGATCCTTTTGGGTGGAAGATGCATGGGAATACGTACTTTGCATCCATTGCATTCCCAGCATTACTGACGTTGGTGCTCAAGACCAGTGGAGAGCTCTGAAATACAGATGTCAGTCCTCAGCACCACCTGCTGTGCTTTGCAAATCTTCCTCTACTGGCTCCATGCTTTTGACTAATGTGCACATAATTCCTTCTTTAGCCACTGGGGAGAGGTGGCAGCAGAGGCCTCCAGAAGGAGATCCCTGCCTAAACTGAGGCACTATAACCACTCTGGCAAGATTTCTCCTGGGAGGTTTTCAGAGCCACCTTCTTCACCATCTAGATAAGGAATATAATTGTTTATTCCAGGAGCTAAATCAATACCTAAAGATTGGGTGCAAGTTTTAATGAAGAAGAGTTTAGTTTCCTTACTGACTGAGTGATGGCATCCCTTTTGAACTCTTATCAATTAATTATTTGGAGCAGACATGTAGATTGATAATTTTCTTGAAAACTTGTTGATTTGCCCTCTTAATTTCTTTTACATGTACAACAGATCAATATTACTACCAAGATTCTTCTGCTTTCTGAATGAAAGTCACAAACTAGAATTTCCTTTAGCATGTATCAATGCTCATAAAACCCTTTCCAAAAGGATTTAGACCTGACTTATGATTTATACTTATGTTTTATCCAAAAAGTTTTAAATAATTTGCATTTTTAAAATTGTCCTCAGATACTCTCTCTCTATTTCTGTAGTGTCCTACTTCTCTCTCTCTAGGTCTCTCTCTTTTTTATATGTTCATATAAATATTTTATAGAAAACAGATGGTCTGATAAAGTTGCTATCCGCTAAAAAGGCAGAAGATGAAACAGAATGGATCATATTATTCCCTAACTTCTGCTCATAAAATAATTCTATTAACATCAAAGTGGGCACTCCAAGCTGTAAGACTTACCTCTACGTAATTGAAGTGAGCTAACTACAGGCAGTCCAAAACATAATTGTTATTCTAGGATGATAACTGTACTTAACCAGGGAAGCCTTGCAAGAAGAAAACAGTGTGGAGACAAGTACTGTTTATACATGATTAAAGAGAATAAATATCCATTGAAAGGGACTTTATCTTACTCTTCTTCAGCCTGTTCATCCAGAGATGGTGACCTTTCATTTTGTGCATTAAAAGGTCTTTCAAGTTGGTGAATCTTAGGAGTACAGATCTGTGTTATTCCTACTTCTACCAGAGAATGATGGGGGCTTGCAAACCAACTTCTAAGCTCCTGGAATTTCAATAAAAAATGGTCTAAGGTAATAAATGATCAAACACCTGTTTCTTTTCTTTATAAGCAATAAATGTATCACTTTGTTGGTTCTCATCTGAGGAGCTACCCTGAGAGTAATTCAATCTCTTTTTTCCCTGTGCAAAAATGCTAAAGACCTGCAGAAACCTGACAATTCACTGCCAGAAAGGTGACTCTGAAAGCAGGGCACATAACAAGAAATCATCACAGCAATGAATTCAGTATTTATTCCACAGTCAATGGAAATGTTACTTAAATATGAATTTTCCATTCAACTGACTCTGTAGAAGTCCATCAGAAATGTGAGCTGATTCAGGGAAAGAATGAACATTGTCCTGTTAAACAAAAAATCTTCTCACCATATCCTTATTTCAGCACAGAGAAAAATGGAAACAGCCTTTTAAAATAGGGTATTTTGAATGTTTTAGTATAACAGTAGAAGCTGAACAAAGTCCTTTTTAATCCTTTTAAACTTTTGGGTGAAACAAATTCTTTTAACTCTTGTGGCATCTTTATGCTGAGGTTGGTTTTCTCTTTTAATGGGGAAAAATGTATGTGATATTACTATCATAGCTCCTCCTAAAATCAGGGAACTAATGTTATATACGTGTTTTCTGAGCTATATATTGAGCTGACAGAGTGTCTATTGCTGATACTCTTTAATTGTTTGTTCAATATGTATCAAGATTTTGAAGGTCAGATTTTGAAAGTATATAAACACATATTGAACACCTGAGACCACACTTAAATCTGGCTGCAAGTCATCTTTTACAGTCCTCAGCAGAAGCATTTTGCTAACTTAAGATTCAAACCTTTAAAATTGGAGGTTATATGCCATTATGTTCATATGTTATTTCATGATTAAAATCTTTCTGATAATGAAGTAATCTGCAAGCACTTTAAATTTGCTTTCTAAATGCAAAAAAAATGTAGTGTTTGCAATGTTTTGAATATATAATTAATTTCATGTTGATTATTTGAATGCATTGCACTAGTGTTTCTCAGACCTTTACACGCTAGGAGTGCACACAACTTTTAAAGATAGGGCAACTTCTCTGCAAAATATGGATTTTTTTGTGTCGTTAAAAAATGCTTTACAAGCTCTCTCAGGCCACCACTGCTGGAAAAAAAGTCCTGTTGTTAATCTTAATGTCAATGCCAACGTATCTAGAGACTCACAACATTGACATGGGAGGGAGATTGTAAATGCTGATATATATTGGGTGATGTGATGGGAACTGGTGATGTGTGTCTGCATGTACAACACTGGGCTTGGAAACATTTTATTTTAGTTGGAATGCAAGAAAATAATCAGAGAGATATTCTACTGGTTCCTGTTATAGTTTAAATTGAGGTCTGCACTAAACATTGTCTAATGAAAGAGGTTTTTGAAGGATGAATGAAATAATCAGTCCTCTATAAAAAAGAAGCTAATTTGAAAAAAGCTGGTCTATCCAACCAAAGGAATCTGCCTGCTCTAGAGATATTTTTGTGTCTTTAAAATGATGTTGTTTGAAGCTTTTCTGCATACGCTTATTTGAACTGCTTGGCTCTACTTCCTCCCTGTATACTCACTCATAAGCAAAAATCGTAATTTGTATAATCATGAAATCATGTTTTTCTACTGAAATATTTGCATGCAAATAGTTTTGACTCTTTCATTTTGAAAAACCCTTAAAAATTTCTTTTTAATGAAAAGGAGCTAGCAAGGACTTCTTATTAGAACCAGCACTTTATGAAAAAGACAGGCCACCTTTACCGGAAAAAGTTGTGGTGAATTAATGCTAATAAACAAGTAGTGTCGCTTTTTTTGGCACAGAGAATTTCTTATAAAGTGTCAAAATTACAAGTAGCACAATGGGAAAACACCAAGAACACAGGAGAAGAGACAAGTTTTGAACAAATATCAGAAACAAGCCATAAAGGAGGTGAAGCAAAGGGCCGTTCTGCATGGCTGGAGGGGAAAAGGAGAAAGTTCTTGTACCAGTTCTGGGAAGACTGTATGAAAAGAGATTAGTAATATTGTGTATGAACCAAGCGAGCAGTTAAGATAGCTTGGATGGGATTTGCTAAGGTCTGAAAACAAGGAGACCAATTCTGAGGAGAGATTTGGTGGGAGATACTTTTGACTGTGAGAAGTAATAAAGCAAGAACAGAAAAACAGTTTTCAGGGATGCATGTTCTAACCTGCCGTACATTTGCATTACAAAACAGCAGCTGCAACTGCAGATACTCTCCCAGAATGAAATCTGCCTCTGCTGAAACAAATCGCTGAACTCCCGCCGATTTCAAGAAAGCTGGTGTTTCGATTCAGGATACCATATGTGTGCAGTAAGAGTAAGAAACTGTTATCCGTATATCACTATTAACCACACAGGACTATTTTGATTTATTTTGTGATCCTGCGTTGTATGTCTAAGATAACTTGTAAAATTGGAAAGAAAAAAAAAAAAAGAGTACACCAAAATGTTTATCAAGTAGTCCATGCTGTTTTATGAGATTAAAACTACTAGTTAAAATAATGAAATCATATATTATTACTTTGCTTATCTTACAGCTTTGTTATCACAAGCCATTTAAAAATCCTTTCACTACAGATGTTAAGTAACATAACAGTATGCGCTTTACAGGGGCAAGATAAACAAAGCCAAAGATAAAGAATGACAGCTTTTTAATTACTTAGTCTTTTAAGTTGTCCTTTGTTTCTGTTAATAGAAAGTTCATAATGAAAACAAATCAAAAAGTAAGATTAAAAAATGTATTTCATCAAATACGTATGAAATGTACTGCTATATCATTTTGTTCCACAGTATTTTTTCTAAGATTTTAAAGAAAACAAACCCACAACCATTTTAGGAGAAAGCATGTACACTCTATAGACTCATATATATTAAAATAATAGTACTTTAATATATTGCTTTCCAGACATGGGCTTAAAAGCTTTTTGAAAATATTCTTTTTTTTTTTTAATGGCAAAACTGAAGCAGAGAATTTCTACTTTACTTCTTTTTAAAATTGTTTTTTTGAAAAATCTTTTTTCCGCCTCTTAAATTATCAAGTAAAGTATACACATTTTGAAAGTGTCAGTCTACTCACTCAATTCATCTTGAAGCTACTTGCCTAAAGCTACTTCATCTTTGACTGAGAGATAACTGTTACAATCAGAGACTGAAGCTAATTATAGAAGATAAGACAACACATTATATTTTAATAGTATCTAGGTAATTGAAAGTTAAATGTCCAATAAATATTATACTTTACATAAGCAAAATATAAATTTTCTGTAAGACAATAACTCCCATTCTAATTTCAGTGAGCTTGGCTACCTTCAGATACGGCCTCTCAATTTTTCCTTGCAGATGTCATGTTAAATGGCAGATGAAATATGAGTATCTTAAAAAATATTCTTTTATTTTATACTCATTGCACAGCTTGTTTTCCTGCAGGAACACTTGAGATAATTTGGACGCACAAACTCCTCATCAAATTTTCCTTCTATGTAAATGCTTTAACTTTATTATAATGCCAATCTTTTTGACCTTGGCAAAGCTTTAAAAACAATACATTGACTTCAGTTGGGGAATGGAGAAAAGCATTAAAGTTTCTTTCACTGGCTGTGAATCAGATGTGTTTTCCTAGAGCACTCTACATCTGTACTGGAAAAATAGAAATAATATTGCCAGTATAAGAAAGAAAACTAAGCACTTCAGATATATAGTAAAAATTATGAACTAAAATAACAAAGAACAAGATCTGCAAAAGGAACTGACATATGAATTTCATAATGTGACATTTATAACTATTTATTTAGTGTCTTTGCAGACTTCTCAACTCAGACCCTCTCTAGAGTGTTTAAATTTATATTCACACAGTGCAGTCTTTACATATGTATAAAGGCATTTCCAAATAAGAAAAAAAAACAAAAAAAGGAAAAAATTCCTTTTAACTTACATAAGAATATGAAAAAAAAATTTACCTTTCATTCCTAGTGCCTAGAAAAATGAAGATCACGTAGTTTTGCTTAATGAGAGATCTAGGGCATCCTCACAGGTCTGATGTGGGCAGATCCAAGCTCCCTCTGCCAGAACTACACAACAGACAAGATACACTACCTCCATGGAGTGCCATGTTAACACAGGCATGCAGCTTCCACACGGGTGAGAACTCCATCCAGTCTGTGCCCCTTGGGGTAGACATGCCTACAGAAGGCCTCTTGTTGCATACGTTCTGCTCGGCCAAAGCATTTGTTGTGTAGTGCTCCCTCATTGAGGTGTGTGCTTGTACCTCTTGGCTCCTTTACCGCTAATTCTTATGATTGGAAAGTTAGCCTGGCCTAAAACCAAAATGTTTCTCAGGTTCTGTATCTTGCTTCTGTACTTTTGGGACTGCGTCCCATGGCTGTACACCAGGACAAACCTCAGTTTTGCCCTCCTCTGTTCCCTGGTTTACATGGAAAGAAAATCAAAGGTGCGGTCAAATGAGAGCCATGGTGCGTTCCCCCAGGTCCCCAGTCAGGACAACAGAGGATCTGAGACATCTGCTTGCCCTGGCATCATACAAATTTGTTCAAGGGCTGATCTGCAATGTGAAGCTCTGTGCAGCTGGACATTGCCTGCTAGCTACTGAAACTACTAACAGTGTCCTTAGAGAGAATAAGGTAGAACAGCTATTCTACAAAAGGTATTTCAGCCAAATACCTAGAAAATAGGACTTGGGGGTCTAATTTATTTCAATGGTTGCGAACAGAGGCACTATGTTGTAATATTAACATGACTGCTCATTTTATGGCACAAACAAGAAATAAGAAACAGAAGTATATGAAGTTCTGTATTGCTTACTTCCATTGGTAATTCTCTAGCATACCAACATGGGATGCTGATGAAGTTGGCTGTGGTTCACCTTGATTTGGTCACTTTAAGAAGTTCTCAGTTTTCAGACTCATTTAAAAGCCGCTGTTAAAATAGAGATTTTAAAAGCTCTCCTCAGTGCACTGCAGTCTTGACCTGCAGCAAAATTCACCCTTTCCATCGAGGCTGTGTAGTAGTTTTATGATGCACACTAACGTTCATTAGTGAACAGGTTGATACTGCTAAGTCATGTCTGTGTGGGACAATGGGAAACTGAACCCAGGTTTCTAGAGGTGAAGAGCTGAATCACATTCCACAGCTCCATTTGTGAGTTTCCCTACCGTCTCCTTCTGCCGTAATTTTGAAAAACTAGATAACACTAAGTGAAACCATTAATGTTGAATTCCAGCCAGACTAAATCAATCTGTAATTAATATTTTATAGGTTTACTTCACAGTTTGGTAATGCCGTATTGTTCTTCCCAATAATAGGCTGTGGGGCCATATTCTTCTCTACATGCACATAAGGATTTACAGCATTAATTCCCACTATTATTAATGGAAGCAGCCACACTATTCAAATAATATAGAAATAGAAAACAGGATGAGATATAATGGAAGAGAGTTACTAAGTTTCACACAACTGAAAGCTGATACAGAAATACTGTTTATCCCTATATATAACACATACAATTGCCACACTGATTTATGTAGCATTAAATAAGTAAGTAGGCGGTTTAAATTTTGTGGATACTTAAGATAGTTTTAGGAGATGTAAGTAGCTGTATCAGGTCAGACCAAGGTCTATGTACTTCACTAATCTCTGGCAGTGGCTGGTAGCAGACGCCTAGGGAAGCATGGAAAAGCCTAGGAAAGCAGGTCAAGCACATATTGAAATGACCCTGAAGCACTGTACTGACAGAGAAACACCTTTTTATTTGAAAGACCTTGCCTGATTTTTCCTTAATGTGTTCGCTTAGCCCCTTTTCTAAACCCAGGTAAACTTCTCTGGCAACCACACCATCATCTGGCACGAAGATCTGAGGCTTAACTCTGCCACGTGTGGATAAGCACTTCCTTCTGCTGATTTGCAATCTGCTCTCTGTTGATTTAATCAGATATTTCTCTTGTACTATGAAAGACAGGAAATAAATTCTCTGTGCATGTTCCCCTTGTTTCTTGGGGTTCTAAAGGTCACTGCAATGTCCCCCTAAAGGTGTCTCTGTTCTAAACTGAAGAGTCCTGTTTCACAGTCATTCCTGGTGTGGAAGGATTTCTGTTTCTTTGTTCACCCCTTTTGCTCTGTTCTGTATCAAGACGGAAAAGCCAAAAAGTATTTAACACCAGCTAATATTACAGTTTTGATGTAGATCTGAGTGATAACATATGGGCTTTCAATGAAGTCTTTGCTTTAGCACAGACTGTGTAGTGATGTAACATAAGTATTTTTTTTTTTTTTTGTATTTTAGTAGGATTATAGACCTTAGGGCCAATTTATGTGAGTAGCTGCAGTTTGCATCTAAAGCTTTTTGTTGCTTGTGTGGTGAATTACAGGTTTCATAAAACACATCACACCGTAAGTGTGGTTCCATATTTTATACTGTTGGTGTTTTATTAAACTACATATTATCCAAAAGATTTTCTCCTGTGTGGAAGAACTCTTAACACTAGCTGTTTATACTCTGAAAAGATATTCTGTTATCCTGGTTCATGAAAGGAAGATGACAAGTTGTTCAGGAAATGTGTGGCCATTACTCAGATATTTTCATAAGATCTTTCATGTGACATTAGAAAACACAAATCTCATTTTTTTGGGGCAATCCTTGAATGTGAAGGCATAAGAGTGTGATAAAAGCACAACGATATTTGATTCTGTCTGATGTTTGATTCTAGGGACAGTTAGCCTGAATGCTCTAAAGGATCTGAGTGATCTTACGACTACAGAGACAGCAAGAACACAGACAATTTGAATAAATAACTTCTTGTGGCATATGACAGCCCTGTTTTCTCCAGTGGGATGCTGAGGGATTGCTTTTTGCAAGTGATATGCTACTTTGTGTTTCACCTTAAGCTTTCTTTTGTCCAGAGAGCTTGTCTCATCTCACCTGCAACACTTCAGCTTGAGACTGCACTGGAGAAGGGCAAACCCCAAAATTATCTGGGCCTAATAAAAACAGAATATGCATGTTTACTTCTTCCACAAAAATTTAAACTATCTTCTATTCTTCAGGAACGATATGCACCAAGAATGAATTATGCCACTTTCTTGACAAGTTACAGGAGTTTTCTGTTCAAACTGATTTGAATTTGTACGTTTCAACATCATGTATGCCCATCAGCACCTTGTATGGCCTCTGTCTCCTTGGCACTAGGATGGCCATGAGAACAGGTGGACCATTTAGACTGAAAGACCCTTGATTTAAGCACCAAGGAGTGATGTCAGTAACTCAGGACGTGTCCCTAATTCTTTCAGTTGATCTGAGAGAACATGAGAGTGTAGGAACAATTAAAGCACAGAAGAGGGTCAGCTTGCTTGCATGGGGAGAGGGAACTGGGAGGATGCATGCCACAGCTGAGGTGACCAATGTCCGAGGCTTTGAACTGACTGATTGTAGAAGCAGGTAGCAACTATTTTTATTAACATTTCTATAACTCATATTAGACTAAGAGTAGCGATGATAAATAGGTTTGATACTCATACTTGTTCAAGAAAAAAAAAAAATGTGGAGGTATGGATTAGAGGTTCTACTCATTTATTGCCATGTAATAAAAAAGTGGCACTGAATTTTTAAAGTAAAATTGTTTCAAGATGCATATGCATCTTACTATCCTATTTATTATTCATATAAAATGAAGCTTAAAATATCATTAAATGATGCTCAGTGGTATCAGACACAATTATGATTAACTGAGACTGATTTACCACCCAAGTTCCTCAGATTCAAATTCATCACATTACCATATTTATTTACTTAAATTGAGCATTTATCTACTTGTTCTTAACATACAGCTACAGAAAAGTCAGACTATAAACTCATGTTCCTCTATTTTATCTGCCAGTATAATTTAACTCTCATAATAGCTATTTCTCACTCTCTTTTTAAGAACTAGTCATTACTTTTATATATGACTTTCCACCCTCTAAGTAGAGGCCATCATGAAGTGCAATATTTAGATGCTGGTCTCAGTTGGACTGTGTTCATGAGCACTTGAATCCTAGGGCTTGATTCAAGCTTATCTCCAAATTATCAGCTTACCCTCCTGAAACTGAGATTCCTGCCTCCGTGACAGGATGACTTGTCATTCTGATGATATTTACTAGCATAATTTTACCAATAATACATTTCTTTGCATGGATGCTCTTATTCTGGGAATTCCTCCCGCTTGGTGAGTTACGGTCTTCCTACAATGGCAGTGTAATTATGCTTCTACATTTCACTGTAGAAGCAAGTGCTAGGCTTCATTACCAATCTGCAATAAGTGAGTGATATTGTTTTTTCATGAATTTCTAAGAGGCAGTGAGATGTATCTGTATTTATTTAAGAAAAAGAAAGAACAATAAAACTTTTCAGACTTGGCTCTTTCATGTAATGTAGCCCTCTATTACCATTCCAGTGACTATGCAGGTTGAACAAGTGCCTTTAAACAGCTCTCCCAGAATACTGTAGTAGAAGATAATGTTAGTATCCCAAGACCCTTCCAAAGACCCTACACTACATGAAAAGTCCTCATCAAGTCAGTGAGAGATAATTTTTCTCTGTCTTGTGTCTGCAGAAATTGTACAAAATTTGTGAAATGTTTAGGAGTCTTAAATAGCTCTGAATTGTTTGGGCCAGAAATGCTACTAAGAAGGTCTAATGATGGTCTGAGTGCAGGTCCAGCTGTGCTTTGGCTTCCTGAAAAAGGAGTGGTTAATCCGACTGACTGCTGCTTATGTTTTGCAAATTTTCAGGACTTTTCACAGGTGAAAATAATACGTAAGACCAAAATGTTGTCAAAGTAATTTCAGCAGATTCCTACTGGGATGTCTGAAATCTTTCATTTGAATTCAGCACTCAACACCTCCATGCAATGAACAGACAGTCTAACTAATGAGACTGAAGGATACCTTATAACCTTACTGTCAGTGAAGCTCTGTGGATTGATTGAAGACTGGCACACTCACACCTGGTAAGATGCATGGACTCATGCTGAGTTGCAATTTGCACATACATTCTCATTCGTTATTGTTGCTTTAATCCCTTTTCCTTATGTTTTTTTTAAATCAAGTACTAGGAGACTTTCTCAAAGATGAAAATTGTCTCTGCGTTTATTTCCCTCCAGATGAAAATAAGCCCCTAGTAGTAACTCCTGTTTAAATTCAGGAGAAATATGGCATTTCTAAAACATGAATAAGCTCTCCGTGGTATTCTGTATCATGGAAACAGTGTCAGTACATAAGCAAAAGAAGAGAAAGCATTCATATTAAGAAGCATCTACCTTCTCCAACCGAGCCTGAACAGATTTGAAGAAACATGAAAGCACCGCATGTTCAGCACTGCTTAGGTATTGTTTGTTTATCCCTTTTGCCATTTGAACTGATTCCCATGCTTATTTTAAAGTTTCACTCTAGAGCACCCTAGGAAAAACCTTACTTAATTGAATTTTTCTCGAGAGATATATATATATATATAAATCAGCAGATTTTTTTTGTTTAGTATATTTAATGTTTTTTATATTTCTTTGAATGACACCTACAAAAGATGGTGGAGAATGATTACGTTTACTCAGGAGATTAAGCTTTTTCATTATTCTTACTGAAGCACATCAAATGGTTAAGATTTTGGGACTGTATCTTTATCTGTCTTTTAAAAGTCTAATCTAAATTCTTCTATAACAGAAGTGTAACCAACATATCATGATTTTTATTCTTCCATTTTCTGAAAGAACAAGTATATCTCGGACATTGGTGTTACTGCAGAATATATTGCCTGTCACATACATACAATACACATTTTAACACCAGATGGAAGATGTCTTGGTAGCAAGGAAGGGGATGTCCCTTTATTTAAAGTTACATGGTTAACAAGTTATAAAGAATGGATGCTAAATAGGCAGAAAAAAAATAGGATTTCTTTTAGCAAAGTAATAGTTCCCAATGAAATATAGTAAGTCACATTCTTTTTCCTACAAGCATCTTAGCAAATTTTCCTGCTTATTCACCTTTGTTTGCACAGCACATATAGCACCTACTTTACAGAAACTAAATCAAAATTGACACAAGATCAAAACATTGGACTTTTATGTATCATCTTGGTAGAACATGAGGAAATCAACTTTTCTGAGCAGCACCTGACACGCACCCTTCACAGAATGACACGTAGCCTCCATTAAAGGTAAATCAGTACAGAATGAACACAACAGTTGTACTGCTCTTCTTTCTAAAAGTGATGCCTTATCACCTACATGATATCATTGCCCAAGTGTTTCAAGAAGTTTAATTAAATGTATCACTTCCAATAAATTCCTTGGGCAAACAGACTACCATAGGGGCACATAAAGAATGTGAACATTAATTGCATTTGAGATTAGCCTCGTTGAATTGAATTCTCACACACTGATACCCTTTGTACTTAAGCCATAAATATCAGGCATTTATATATCCAGCTATTGGCAGGTTTACTGTAAAGTAATATTCCCACTAGACCACAAGCCTACACAGAAAAAAGTTCCCACTAACAAACATACCTGCTTACAAATGATCAGCGAGACAGACAAAACCTCTCTTTTGATACCCTTTATAAATGAGGTATTTCTGTTCAATATCATTCCATTAACAACCTCTGCATTAGAGAATTGTAGATGAAAAACCGTATAGTTACATAAACCACCAAAAATTTCTGGGGAAAAAAAAAGGAAAAAACAAAGCAAGGGCACCTAATGAAAAATTCAATTTGCTGATAAATTAATTAAATTCCCTACTGACCCAACCCTGACTGAACATGCCCCATGTGGGGGAGACTGAAAGACAAATTTGCTAATTAATGTTAATGCAGAGATTGGAACAATTAGAAGAATAGACTCACATCCCTCTTTTACTCAGTGAGTACAAGCAAGTGAGTACAAGCATAAATCTTTATATATGCAAGTTCTATTGTGAATAAAACACTTGCATTAGACGTAACACAAGTAATAATATCACAGTCCCCTTGTGGATGGAAACATTAACCAAACGAGGAATGGCTGTTCTTTCTGGATTTACATTTAATCATGTCCTAATATCTTGGGTACCATGTGAAAATCATAAGGGATTAGTACCACTGTGGCACTTTGAATGTCTAAAAAATTATCGTGCCTGAAGATCTTTTTTTAGACATATTCAAATAGAGACTTTTAACTATTTGTAATTAATTGATTATTATAACTGTATTTCAGTAAATATAGTCGTAAAATAGAAAAGTGGATAAACTCACCTGCATGGTATTATAGACTAATAAGAGATGAGAAAACTCCAGATGGCTCAAATTAAAAGGGACTGAATTCCCTTTACCAGCGCTCGCTTTCACCACTGATAAAGTTAATTTTTACAATGAATAGATGAAGGCTGTATACATGGTGGTGACTTGCCTGCCTTCTTCCTAGTTTTAATAGCTCTGTTTTAAAAATTAATTCAGTATGAAGTAAGCTTCTCAGCCTACACAAGGGAATCTCATAATACCAGTTACAATTTTATTGAGTTTATTGGTTTCTACATGAAAGCAAAAACAGTACAAAAGACATTTGCCGGTTCCTGATGTTTTTACCATTTCTATAAATTACTTCTTTAAGATTGTTTATGATATATTTCCCTTTTTCCACCATGTTATCTCTTAATTACTAATCAATATGACTCTAAATATAGATCTACTCAAATCGTAGACTATAAGGAGCCATAATGGACTACTGGGTAACTAATGTCTGTTTTAACAAGTCCATAACCATGTATTTGCTATATGAGATACTTTACTATGGCTCCAAAGGAGCTATCACAAGCTATTGACTCTGAGCACGTTCCTACCCATCTAATTATGTATTAATGTTACTGCTGTTACTGTCACAACAGAGAAAAAATTGAAGTGAGACAAAAAGTTAAGAAGTGAAGTAAATCCAAATTTATTTGGCATTGAAAATTCTAAATGAAATGGTTTCTTCTGCTGCTTACATGTTTCTTGGTAAAAACGTAAAATTGATGAGCAGTTGAAAGGAAGAAGGATAACTATTAGAGCTTTCTACCACTCAGTGGATTCAGTTTCCAGTAAGTTAGACAGTTGTTTTGTTTCATTCTGCATTTCCAAACAGAGATACCTCACAAATTTCTCTTTTAATATTGAGCCAAGTGGAAGGAATAAGTTTGGTTTCTTTTCACACCTTTACTGTTGCTCTTCACATGATTTTGAACCTAAATACTTGCTGAGAAGGGAGATTGCTTCCTTTTACTTACCTGGATTCAATTTTCAGTTATGTAAAGAAATGTGAAGTGAGGATAACTTCATTTATTTGTTCATTTTACAATGAAGAATTTGCAATGTTTCAGTTCTGCCAGCATGGAAAAAGCTAAGACATAGAAGAAGGATATAATGATATCTTCTAAAAGGGAAGCATGAACGAACAACTCTCTGCAGATTAACTAAGTATCTTGTCACCTCCCCAAATACAGCAAGAGCTTGAGCTACACTCCCAGTTTTCCTGCATTCAGGGGTTTAACTCTATTCATATTTAAAAAAATAATAACTATTTAAGATGGACAGTGGAAAAGACAGCAGATGTATCTGATGAAACTACCAAAGACAAGCCCGGTAGTGTATCATTTTGGAAAATGGCCAGTTTCTAAGCTTTTCTGTGTCACATTAAGACTCTCTAAGGACTTCAGCAAGTATGTGCATGATGACCAGGCAATTCATACCTGGCCATCTTTCTTTACCAACAGATAGCAGACATAACCAATAAAGCAGGTCAAAAGCGGAGTCCTTTCCTAAATTCCTGCTGAAAACCTTCATCAGAAGTCTGCAATGCAGAATATTTTTCCTTTAAATAAACAAAAATCCCAATCTCTATCCTTCAGTAGTGTGTTCAGTCTTCAGCACCTCTAAATCAAGACTTTTTTCTTAAAAAATGCCACAGTCCTTATGCCCCAAGGGAGAGAATAGAAAATAGAATTTTTCAGCAAAACTGCTCTTGGACATGATTTGCTATGGCCTCTGACCAAAGACTTTCTGAACTGAGAATGAATCACCGCGGCAGTTACAGAAAAATAAGCAATAGAGGCTTAAACATGTCCACAGAATTCATATTTTCCCCAAGCCATGTGATTTTAAAAATTACCCGAATATTTAGGTGGAAATTGGTAGATGGAATCCATCTCACCAAACTTCAGGAGTCTGTGGTGTAGGTGTTTAGAGTTGAGTTAACCAATTAACCTAAGTAACTTCTGTTGTCATTTGACAGACACTTTGACTTATTTTAGCCATGTCTACCAGAATGAGGTGAGTCACACTGTAATACAAATATTAAAAAATAACCCTAAAATGCCCAACTTAGATATTTAGTTTGATTAAAATTCATATTTATTTTGATTAATTTCCCTCCTTAAAACGAAGTTCAAGGAGTACAAAAGACCACAAGTTACTGTGGGACATAACAGTTACATACCTGAAGGAACAAAGGAACAGGTAAGATCAAGAGCATTTCAAATGCCCCTCAGCAGCATCTCACCATTAATTGCACTAAATGTTACAGCCCACAGATCATATTTAAAAAAAACCACTATAAGATCAAAACACACTCAAGAACAATATGTCTAAGAATCATCCTAAATAGCCTGACTCTCTCCCAAATATGAGAGTTTTAGTGAACCAACTCTGCAGAAGAAATTTTTAAAGAACAAGCTACATAAATTAAATCAAGAATTTCCCCTATTAATCCCAATGATAATTGAAGGAACATTTGGAGGTCATTAGGGCTAACTTTGAGAATAGATTAAACTTCAAAGCTAGCCCACGTTGTTTAGGGCCAATCCCAGTTGAATCCTGAATATGTCCAAGAGAGGAAAATCCACAGCCACTCTGGGCCACTTGTTCCAGTGTTTGACCATATTATTTGTGAACTTTTTTCCTAAAAATGTAAACATTTCCTTGCATTTGCAAACGTTACAAAATGTGGTGAAAAAGCAATAACATTGTTGTTAGTAACAATATTCTGCAGTCCTTCATTTAATAGGTAGCATTCAACATGAGAAAGAAGGAGAGGAAACGTACTTATGTTGCTTAGCAAGAAATCCAATGACATTAATTATTTCCTTGGCATAGTTTAGTAAACTACTTAGTTTGAGTCAACGTGATAATATTTTTAGGTTTTGCAGTGCTACACTTTAAAGAAAAAATGAGACAAAAAAAAGGAGATTTCTTCTTTAAAGAAATCTGAGGACAAGAGAGGCTACAGTCATCTTTTGCTGAAATAATCTTCTGAGCAATGGGTGTCATCTGTACTCAATTATGCCTAGTTGACAACCACTATCTAGATACAGCTCAGGTTATAGACAGATATGGTCTCTGTTCTGGATGTCCCCAGTTCAGTTTTAAATCACTCTGACTATTACAGTTGTATTTGATCTTGTTTTCATAGAAGATGACTGCATTGCAAGTGAAAGAACAGGAAAGAAAGAGGAATCGTGGCTAAGCTGCATATTTGGAACAGCCTCAAAGAAATTGCAGACATTGTAAGCATAAAATCACTGACTGAATTAATTAGCTAATGAAATGTTATTTCTCCATTCCCTCCTTCTGCATTATAATGCTGTGTGCCCTTGAACTGTTGCCTGTACTCACTCACAAGTCCTTATTGTTGGAAAAAAATGAATGAGACACACGAACATGTACTTTCTATTATATGTGCTATGGACAATTTCAAATTATGCCAAATAGTCAGAATAGGGTTGCAAAAATGCTGCAAAAGCAGCATTGATATATATATAATTCAGGAGCACGAAACATTTTTGCAGTATCATCAAGACTGTAGCCAAGCTAGTGGGTATAGATACAGTCATCTCTTTATTCTGTATGGTAGAATGGTTCGTTGCAGCTCTTGCTTTCGTCTATATATTCTGAAGTGAAAATTAGGGCAGTTAGGCATGGGCTTACTAGGGCAGGTAATATTGCCAGCAAACAAATCAAACCAAAAGGATTTGGCCTTCATTAAGACAACTGAACCTTGTAACTGCCCCTTTCAGAAGACTAAAATAAAGACATCAAATAGCCGTAGATGTCCGTCTGCATCATTTTCCCCTCTCCTTTTAGCTCATGAGATGCAGTTTGAACAGTTATAGCTTTAAGGGGATTAGATGCTGTAGGGGGAGTAGAATAGTCCTATGCTAGTGCCAGTGACTCCCATTACACAGGAATGTGCACACTGTGAAGATTACCAAAGGCGTCCTGGCTGCACAGGACCACCAGCTCATCTCATCTATTTTAGACACCAATGTTAGGACAGGATACATCACAGTCCTCCTCCATAAAGGCACCAGAGAGAAAGCAGCACTACTGTCTGCACAGGAAATACCTGGAGTAAGGAGGAGGTGGAGCGAATCTTGGCCCGGCAGTCAATGGACCTGCTTGAGGACTGGTATCTCTGGGACTGGAAATTGTGTATTTTCAGTGACAGTGTCATGAATGGAACCTGCAGACAGTAGTTATCAGTGGCTGTTGAGAAGCTGGCAGCTCTGGGACTGGGGAATGACTCTACCTCACTTGCTGGCAAGTGCATGGTGTGATGCTGGGGAGCATAGGAATTGGGTTTGCAGTACAGGGAGGAACCAGAGGCAGAAGCAGAGGGGAAAATGGAAACAGAGTTGGTCTCCTGGACTGGAGAAGGTGAGGAAAACTGAAGGAATTGTGTGGATGTGGGGTTCTGGGTTGAGGCGTTAAGAAAGAAAAGGTCCATGGAGCTGTGAGGTTGAAGATGGGCTTTGGGCAGCCTGTCAAGGCAGCTAATTATGCTGTGTTTAAAAAGTGTGAGACTCCCTGTAAACTTTTATCTCATCTCCAGATTATTTTAGACTGTATTTAAGAATATATATTTTTTTCTGTCCTGTGAAGATAGGATGTGAGACCAAGCCTCTGTCATGCTGTGTGGTGGAGTAATCAACAGATACTGGGATCACATTCCTGTAGAAGGGCTGAGAGAAAAATTCCTGAATAATGGTCCTAAAATACAGGCAAATATAAATACAGAAAAATAAGAGGTGAATACTAGGCTGAAACAAAGATAAGTTATAGAGAATGAGAGCATGGTTTAGAACCAAGGAAGAAAACATATCCCCTGTGTGCATCCCATCCCCCGTTCCCCCCACTCCGTTTCTACTGCCTTCTGTTATAGTTTCCATTCAATTTAAGCCAGTATCAAGAATTCACAGAAGATTAAATTAAATCGCTTCATTTAGAAAATAAATTACAAAGGACGACCTATTAAAAGCAGCATCTTTAGAAATGAATAGTAAATGGCAAATTTAATATCCAGTCTGAACTGACAGTAATTCAAGTTTCTGTTTGAAGCAGTAGGAATTTAAGAGCCCAAGTAGTTTGGAAAAAATAATAGCAACCAAACTCAATAAGGGTTTAGGAAAACTCTTCAAGAAGTACATAGAAGTTCTTACAAATCAAATATTAAGGTTATACAGCTTTCTTTTTCAAATCCTTTCTCCTAATGCAAACCAAAGAGCTCTTTAAGACACTTGCCTTAATTCATATGCCTCCTTTCAAGCACTGACATTCTGATCAAGTAAAACTGCACAATGGCAAGGACCATGTTGTAAAGTGCTATAAGTCAGTAAAGTAACACATCAGAACTGAATTTATAGTAATTCAGGACTGCATGGTGTTCTTCCAAGATCACCAGGATATCAGTAACAATATCACCAGCAAGTGAAAAAGTGCTAAGAGCTATACATAAATGATACATTTCCCAGAGCTCATATGAAATCTGTGATATCTTTGCTAGAGGAACTGCTAGCTTAAAAACCGACCCTTTCCTGGTTGTCATGTTCAAAACAAAAAATAATTGTCTGGAGAGTCAAACTAGTTTTTTCCAATTATCTCTAATTTTGTGTGTTTTCACAGGAATGCTTCAGGCCAGTAGCAGCATTGTCTAAACGTAAAGCTGCATCATGCTGCTGTCTTGTACACAGAATCCAAAGGTTTGGCTTTTAGTGTCAGCATGCATGAGAAAGAGAATTTTCACAGTTGCTTTGAGTTGTATTTCTTAAGAGATATGCCTTTGCTTGTTCATTATTTTTCCAAATAGCTACATCTTTTGTACATTAATACTGGATTTCACTGTGATTTTTTCCCCTCCTGCACTGAAATGCTGAGCAGTGCTTCATTTGCCAAAAAGCAGATGCTTCTTCCTGCTCCTCCTGCAGCCAAATGTTTGATTCGGATGGGGTTTTGCATCTGTTATATCAGTTATGGGAATTGCAGGAACTCATTAGCACTCAAGCCCTATGTCAGCAGACTTCCTTCGGGAGAGAGAGGAAAATGAGTGTCCCACAAATAATCCACAGCAGGAGGTTTTGTCCGTTCAGAGATATCAAGACAGGTATCTTTAGTTTTGTAGTTATTTCTACAGGTATTTCTAAAATACCTACTTTTTCTTCAGAAATATGCTTATATTACCTGCTGCCAGTGAATGAGTCTGGCCATTGACTTCACTGAGAATAGAAATACCGGAAGAAAAATCAGTAATTTATTTTTAGGTGACCTCTTACGGATTGGATTTACTTTAACATAAATGATCTGTGTCCTGCAGACAATTCTAAAATAAACTTTGGAGGCTGCTTTTCAAAGTTATACCATATGTACTGTCAAAGCTTTACTTATATCTTTTTTCTTCCCTTTTTATTGGCACCTTCACAGGACACCACCGTGCTGGCATAAGAATGCACCCAACTCCTCTCCCTCCTGATAACAGAGGCTTGTTGTTAGAGTGGATGCTGTCCAGGAATTTCATAGAATCATAGAACCTATGTATTAATTTAATGCAATTGAATGCTCATTGTAATTTTATCACTTCTTTTCAGGACAGATGTTTTTAAGTAACATGGCAAACTGATAAAAGGAATATATTTTTCTTTAGCTTTCTCCAGAATTTCTTCAGGGCACAAAGGTGTTGCCATTTGGATGCTTTACAGTATAAACAACATATTCGTTCCCTTTTATGCTGAATAAACAGACCAAGCTCCTATGAAATGTCAGATATATTCTTAGCAACTCAGCTATTTCTCATAAAGCATCAGCAGATCTAAGCATTTTTTTCTTATTTATAATTAGTAGCTTTGCCTTTCCAATCAATCCTTTTCTACATCTTAACATCCCAGAAGTTCCCTTCTGATCTCTTTGAGGTTTGTTGCCTGACACATATAAGATAATGTTTTTATTTCGGTGCCATATCCCCATGGAAACAGGAATTATGTTGCCATTTATTGAGTGTTTCTGAGAGCAGCTGCCCAAACACCACCTCTTAAAAATCAGTTGGCTAGTTATGCCACAGCAAGTAGGGCTTGCCAATGGGTACTGTGAAAAGTATTTATGTTCCCTGTTCTAAGATGAAAGACACTGCAAAGCACTTAAATACACTGTTGAGAATGACTAATAAGACCACTGAAGTCTGGATGGTTATTTTCATATATATGCAAAAATGACATAACTGAGTGATTGTGTAAAGCAGCTCTGTTGAGCAGAGAAGGCTGGTCTATAATAAGTTCAAGACTTATTTTCAGAACTTCTGTTGTTAAATGAGTGGCAGAATTTGGCCAGATTATTTTTGGTTTGACAGCTGTGATAAGGAATCCACTTTGTTCCAGTCCTTGTAGTAAGTTTCTTCCACTTATCCCAACCAAAGAAGCCACACAGAAAATGACCGGATATAATTTATACCACAGCCTATGAGAACAGAGTCTTGTTTAATTTCCAAAACCATCCTGCTTCATGTATTATTCCTGCAATTTAATGTAATGGCTTTCTTAATGTTTCACTTGGATTCACTTCAGTAAAATGGCCTTTATGCTCCTTCCCTCCCTCCAGTTTCCTGCTTAAAAATTGCAGATTAATGAGAATTTGCGTGGATGAAATGAATTCTACCCTGTCAACTCTCAATTATTTGTGCGTGGTTTACAAGTTGTGGGTTAGTTGAACTGCAGACTCAGGGACACTGAACTGGCTCCTTGCAGAGCTAGGTCTGGTCTGGCAGGGCTTGTGTGCTAATATACACTGCTGTGGGAAAGTGACTCTATAGTTTCCAGGGTCAAATTGGCCCAGAAGCAGTTCAGACACTTTACACAGCCTAAACTAATACCACTTGGTCTCCCTGCACCATGCAGAGTCAACCAAATGGCTCTGCACTGAGCTAGTCCAAGTCTGGCACAGCTGGCTTGGAGAGGAGGTAAAAAGTTTGACTGGCACAGTGTGATAGCTCATAGAGCTTTCTTTCTCCATGCCTCTGTGCTGTTTTCCAGCAGTACTCCTGGTCCAAGGGATTATTGCTAAGAAGGAGAATGAAACTAATGTACAGAGCCAGCATGGGTCTGGTGCCTGGCCGAGCTGATATACACTGCTGGAGCGGGAATCTGGAACAGAGACAAGCAAATGGCTCTGTTGAAGTCAACTGTGGTCTACCTGCCTTGTTGGCTCTGCCAGCCCTGCTGGTCGTTGACTGTCTTTGCCTCATGCCCATTCAAAACTTTTGGACATCTCAGGTATCCCTGTCTTCCTTACCTGTAGCCAGCTGATGCTAAATTCCTTTCTCAAACAAGGCTGGGTTTGGGGGATACTTATTGACTAACGTTTGGTATAGCTAGTGATGATAGGGTCATACCAGAGCAGATCCAGAGAAAGCAGAATATAACCTGGTGCTCTCTGACTACCAATGAGCATTACTGCCTTTTTAGGAGTACAGGAACCAAAGACAAGCTAAATTATTTACTGCACATACTGGAAAAGAAACTCTTGCATGAAACTCTTTTATCAAACTCCACATCAACACATCATGAGTATGTTAATTCTGAATTTGATACAGCATTTAATTAGGCCAGGGATCTGGCTTAGCTTCTGAGTGGACTTCTTGAGCTTTTGTGTTGGGCACTTGTTCTCGTGCCCCATTTTTCCAATAATGTCTGTTTTCTGATAGGTTCTTCTGGGTACTGAAATGTTGAGAGACCATTAACAAACATCAGTTTATTCAAAACTAGGTTTCCAAAGGTGCAATCAGGGAATGACAGGTCCAACATAAGATGTTGAGAAAGCTAAATGACATGCTTGAAAGGAAAAGTTTACATAAAACAAAGCCTACCCTGAATTTAAATATGTTTTACTGTAATAAAAACTGGACTATCTATCACACTCATATGCAGGGGAACATGAAGCTTTGGGAATCTGATCCCATAATGATGAATTTTAGGCATTTCTGTATACGACACTGTGGTCCCTACAGATTGGTTAAAAGATCTGAGATCTAAAATGAGCTGCATGACATTGTTTCTCTTTGTACCATATGTATGTGACCTTAGAAATTATCTCTCGCTAAGAGGATACCTTATTTTTCTATTTTTTTAAAAGAAAAGTTTCTATCGCATTAATTCATTATATGCAGAACAGACTGTTTCCTTTGTATGTCTTATCTTTTCTTTGGAGTAAAACTTACACCCCTAAAACTGAAACTGGTGCATCCTAGTGCAAAGAAAAGACTTTTAGAAGTATTATCTGCTTCTGATATTTTCAATTTTCTCAAAGTATCTTTTTTTTTTTTTAGAGAAAAGGATATTCAGGGAAAACCCGAAATTAAGAATCGCCTTTGTGACTGATTCTTGCAGCCTTGTTCTTTCAGCTGTCAAGAAAGGAAAGAGTGATCCCCTCTCAACATATCATCTTCATGCTGACTGTGAAGAAGTAGCAAAATCAAAGGGAACACCTGTGCATGGTACTCTCAATGAAGAGAAGGGCAGATCGATTCTTCTGTCTGAAGCTTCAGCCAGTCTTTGTGCTCTGCAAAAGTGGGCACCAGGACCTCTGGAAGAGTGCCAGGGTGCAAATTCCAGTCTCTCTCATTCCTTACAGCACAGATTTTCCAAAGCTGTGAGGATATGTAGCACCTCAGAGCAGAGAAGTATTAACCTGGGGAAAGCTACTAGGAGAATCTAATTCAGAGACATTTTATGTAGCTTTTTTTAAAGAAATGTTTCTTGTGAGTGTTTATCAGGCAGAAGAGAATCCCAGGGCGAAAACTGTTGTCTTCAGTTTCAATCAGAGTGATGATCTTACTGTCTTGGTTTTGAATATGGTAGGAGTACATTTTCTCTTGGTATTACAATGCCCTTTTCTAAGGAAGCAGCAGCAAGTTTTATGTGAGGCATATTAATGAAGTCATTTGACAGAAGCCAGACTTCATAGAAAATTCCCACCTCACTTTAACTTGACTCTCAAAACCAAGGGGATGAAGAGCTATACAGTCTTTTTTAATTTGGCAAAGTATTTTTTAAAATTTTGTTTTCTAAAAATTTCAAAACATGACAAACATGGAAACACACAGCCCCTCTCCTCCATTTTCTCCCCCCGTTTGTGGAGTTAGTTCTGTTTGGCTGTCAGGTTTTGTTTACAAAACAGCCCTAATAATTTCCCTTTCCTCTTAAAAACAGTGTGATACCCCATCAGAACAGTTTATAAATTATATGCCTCAGCACCTCCCTTTGAAAACATGGATAGGAGTCACTGAGGAGTGAGGACACTGTCAGAGAGCTTAAGGAGTAGTCTAAAAGTGTCTCTATGCGGCGAGGTGTGAGGATTTCTGTCTTCTATAGAAGAGACTCTAAATTCCTTCAGCTTATTGCAACTACTGTAAATAGGTTGAGTGCACAGGATTAAGTTTTCTAGAACCACTGGAGACAATTCGTACACTTCAGAAGATAAAAGAAACTGTTTTCTATCTCTGCTTTGAACTGGGAATCAATGAGATGTGACGGGGCACACTATCTCAAGGAGCATCTTGCTCCATGCTATTTGTACTTCAGCTGCCTAGAAGTGGACTTTGCTCACCCACTGGCCGGGAAGGAAGTTCCTTTGCTCTTTTGCCTTTAGATGATATCTGACCTGCAGATATAGCTAAACACATTTTAAATTATTGGCAGACTGCAGCAGCAGGGAGCTCAGTGCAGGCTAACTGACAGAATATTTTGCTTTTCTTGATGGGTGTCATTTCCCACACCATTCAGAGCTGCGCTACCTCAGCTAAACAGCTACCAGTGTCTGAGACAGCAGGTATAAAGTAGCCTAGTTAATTCCAAATTACCTGCAGACATTACGCTTCAGATTTACTGTTTGTTTAACATTCTTGAAGAGAAAAGGGAGTAAAAGCAATTTTTGAATGTTAATACATTCCTGCTTAAAAAAACTTCTCCAAACAACTAGCAACAAAAGAATAGATGAGATATGGGTCACTATGTATTTTAAGACTTTTATGATATAATGCTTTTCATAAAATTATCCGGCTGCACCTTAAAAGCAATTAATTTTATCCTCACTACTTGAATGAAAAGCAGTTCCAGATTTGCAAAGCCTTTTTTAAGTCCCAGAAAAAAATATATTCTTATACCATTATCTTTTAACTTAAATTTGCCTTTTCTTTCCTTATACTTTTTTCTAAATGCTGTACTGGGTCTGGCTGGGATGGAGGTAATTGTCTTCACAGCAGCCTATATGGTGCTGTATTTTGGATTTGAGTCTAAACCAGTGTTGATAATACACCGGCATTTTGGCTACGGTGCTTGCACAGCATTGAGGTTTTCTGTTTCTCTGTCCCCTCAATGAGCAGGCTGGAGGTGAGCAAGAGTTTGGGGGGGGACACAGCTGACCCCAACTGCCCAGAGGTGTATCTGGGCCATATAATGTAACGCTCTGCAATAAAAGCCCAAGGAAAGGAGGATGAAGGGATTGATGTTCATGGTTATGGTGTTTGTCTTCACAAGCAACCATTACACTTGCTGAGGCTCTGCTTTTCTGGAAATGGCTATCTGCCTGCTGATGGAAAGTAGTGAATTAATACCTTATTTTACTTTGCTTCACATGCTTCACCTATTAAACTGCTTTTATCTGCACCCACAGGTTTTCAGCTTTTGTTCTTTCAGTTCTCTCCCCCATCCTGCTGGGGGAGAGTGAGCGAGTGACTGGGTGGGTTTTTAGCTGCTGGCTGGGGTCAACCCACCACTGATACAGACATCAAGCGTGTTCTTACTCTCTTCCATTCTTCATTTTTGTAGTTCTTAGAGCTAAAAACCTACTCACAACCATTCCCTACCAGTTCCATTTTGGACTCTTTTTTCCTGATGACAAACTGCCTTTTACTGGTTTGGTTATTTTTTTTTTCTCCCTGATGAAAATACTTATACTGGTTCATCCCAGGATGTTTTGTGCTCTGTCATCTGGGAAGGGTTTCCTAAATACCTTCCATTTCCACCTTACTTTTTTCTGAGTTTCATTAGATAGTTTTATAAGCTTAATTCAGTTTCTTTTCAGCTCTAAAGAGAAATCTGATTTTATCTTTGATTCATTAATATGAAAAAAAGTTGCAAGGACCAAAAGGATCAGACTCAAAATGGAAATATAAACTTAATTCCCTCTCCTTCCTCCAGCTAAAGAGATTTCTGAACATTTGCTTCCTGGAACATGAAGTTTTCTTGCCCTGTATTTTAGCTTTTAATTATTTTTTATCAAGGATGAACAGAATTTCTGTCAAGCCAAAATATTTTCTGACTTGGTTAAAAAAAAAGAGAGGTTCGTATACTTGGGAAAATTACAGAAAAACAGTTTATGGGCTGTAGCAAGTATGAATTACTGGTGTAAAATGATTATCAATTACTCATTTTCAACCAGCTATCTCACTGGATTCACTCTACCTACTCTATTGTATTGCATTTATCAACTTAATTCAGGCAGTTAGTCATTCAATTTTCTCATTTCATTATTATGAATAGAGAGCAATTGTTTTTGTAATTATGGTAATAAACTGTATTTGGAGCTGATTTACCCTCCCACAACTTCATGCACCTCAGCTAAGTTGTGATCCTTTTTAGCCTTCCAAGTATAGATGCTCGATTTATATTTGGCAGAAGAAGAAAAGAGTCTCTCAGGAAAATTAAGATCTTAAGTGCCCTCACCAAGAAATTTGAATCAGGCAGGCTGGGTTTTGGCCACGCTTGTTATCACACAGAGACGTAACTGTTTTGAACTCCAGTATGGTCCTGTCAAATCTGGTACTTTAACAAACTTGCTTGAAATGTAGTTTAATTTTTTCTAGAGTTTTTCTCAATCTGCTGTCTAGAAACTTTGGAAGACTTTGAGCTTTTATAATGTCTCCTGATATCGGTCAACATTATGTGCACAGACGGTACACAGTGTGTCTCTGAGGGTTTGGGCTATTTGCAATTTTCTTTTGCTGTTTTCCCAAGGAGGTGTTGGATCCAAAACCAGGACAGAAATCAATAACAAGAGGTCAGTCTCCTAATAATGTATGCGCTACCTATACAAGCACCCATAAGGTGGCTGTTTAAATGACTGAATTTATATGAGGCATTTATAACTAATTTTAGGATTTTCATACAGTCCCTTGCAGTATGCAAATGAATTACTGTAAAAAAGTAAATATCAGAGTTGCAGTCCTCTATCAAAACTGCTCTGAGTTCAAAATATCTTTGACAATTTTTTTCTTCTGTCTTTCAGCATCTTACACTTAATATCCCACTCCCTGTAATTATATTGGGCTTTACCATCTTCTGATTATTTTCACACCCAAGAATATTTTATTTTCTGCCTTGAGAAATATATATATATTAATTGAAAATGTATTCTTGCTATTTGTTAAATGTACTATTAGCTTTATCTCTGACCTTTTGTTTTTCAGCTGTATTCATTTTACACAATCCCTTGGATATAGCTAGAGTATGTATTTTCAGGTTTGTGCTTCTTTGTTCACCAACAGTAGCTGCTTTTATTTCTGGTGTATTTTTAGCTAGATTACATGCATAACCCTTGGGCATACATTAATTTATCTTTGAATGTTTTCCATTTCCCTCTGTGTCCTTTATCTCTATTGATTTATCCTACTTGATTTCATCCTGTGCTTTTACATTCTTCTAAAACTCACTCTTTGAAACTTAACATCCTTTTTTTTTTCCTTTTGTGGTTTTACCTGTGTCCTAATTACCACCCTAATTAGGTTATGAACACAATTGCAAAGAGCCCTACTCACATCTGCAATGTTATATTTACCACACACAGACATAGCCAAAGATTGATTTTTTTCCTCTAAACTCTGCCTTTTCCCCTACTGGACACATACTATAATGCTGTGCCTTAACCACAGAACTAATAAATCTCTTGATTTATTTCTCTTATGTAATAAGGCTAAATTTACTAATTCAGAACCTTAAAAATTTGACTTATATTGCTTATCTCTTCCCATATAATTATCTCTTCTCATATAATTTTGTGTTCACAGCTCCTATATGTTGCTATATGTTTTTTCAACCAGAGACTACCAATTTGTTTATTTTTCCATTTTTTTTTCTTTTGCTCTGGTCTTATTTCAAAACATGCTAAATGATGAATTTGTGTTTTCAAATACAAACTACGTTTACACTTTTCTTAAGAAAAAGGTTACAACCCTATCTTCCTTTTCATTTTTTTTTAAATTTGTCTTAAATTGTAGTTCAAAATTTGCTCCTTGTTCCAAATGGCACCTGCATGAAATTTTTCTCCTCTCCTCCTCCTTTGAATTTCTAATTTGTCTCAAGTTTTTGTATCACTCCTTTGTAGACTTTCACAGCTTTCATCTGATCACTCTTGAATTAATTGTATCACACATCTTTTTTATTTGTATGTGCTTAACAGTCTTTGCCATGGTGACAATGTACAGGACAAAACTAAAATTGTTCAGGAATGTACTAAGCTATTGAACATCTTTAGCATAATGAATATTCAAGTTGCAGTCATTCGAATAGTAGGAGTAGATAGATACAAATACTTGATGTTTCTGTGAGAACTTATGTGTGGTAACAGCAAAAAAACCTCCCACACTATTTTGTCTTTGTTTTTGTTTCTGCCTCCTCATTTAAGCAACTTTTCTGTGCTTACAGTAGGTGGTATCCACAAGCATACTCTCATTCTTGCTGTTCAGCTCCTTCCTACTGTTATTTCTGGCTAATACCTTTAACCTACTGAGTTGTCAGTTCTTTCACCTATAACATTTTTGAAGACCAGAAAGCATTTAAAGAGACTCAAGATTTTATGATTTCATACCTCCATCATATTTATGACTGTACATTCAGAAAATTATTCTATTATCCTATTGCATTTTTCTTCAAATTGCTTTCTAGCCACCAAGACCCATAGATCCTAAGATAAAAGGTCAGAGTGCTTTCATCTAATGGACTCCACCTTTAACCTTACAGGTAATGGTGTAGCAACTTCAAAAGCGTTCACCTGAAACTTCACCGCCTTCCCGGAAAATGCTGGGAATCATTTGAAATCCTGTAGCCTCTTCATTTAAAAATCCAATCCAGTCCCACAGTGTAAAATATTACTATTTTCTTCTTTTCAGTGACAACCTTGTCTTTATGTCTCTTTAGCAACTGCTGCAATAGCCCTGGGGTCTCTGTGTGTGTGACTATGACTACTTGTGCAGTGACCTCCAGGAAGGTGGCGTGGTGCTGGGAGGTGGAAAGGTAATAAATGACTATGATATATGTGTGAGCTCCTCCTTGAAATCCTCCTCCCAAAATTGGGATATGTCATCTGCCCACACCACTGCATGTGTCAGCTCTCCCATTCGTGTTCTAATGCCTGAGTTCAGCTGTTTCTGCACCATGTTCCAAAACATTTACGTCTCTTACGACTGCATGTGAGTTAGACAACAAAACCCACATCTCGCATATGTTTCTTGCATGACTTCATGATCCACATAATGTTTCATTTGTGGTTGTTTCTAGAAGGTTTTAATTCTTTACCTCTTTGGGTTTCTCTCCCCAAGGAGCTCGTCTTCCACCACCAAATTGACAGGTGGTTGAAAGTTTGTGTGTGTGGCTTGGCATCTATTAAGCTCTTCTTTACTCAGTGTCTTCCCTCTTTTTTCTCTTATGCCGTCCTCTCGTACTAGCTCTAAACTCAGGTGCTCTTGATCTTTTTATTGCTCTCCCCATCTTTTCTAGGTTTCCTTGCTACTTGGTCTACACACCAGCAATGCAGGAATTCAGTTCATAACCTCAAAAACCAAACTGTTGTCAGATACTTTGGCTAATGTTGTAGGTACTTTATGTATCTGCATTTCTCCTTAACTGTCTTCCCTCAGAAATCAGCACATCCTTCCCTAGTTGCAAACTTTCTGTTTTACTAAGTCTTAAGACATAAAGTCTTTCATGTTTTACAACACACCAGGCTGAGGTAAAAGTGGATGAACAAAATATGAAGCAATCAAGGGCCTGTGAAGGGGGCCCTCATCACACCCAGTCAGACCCCTGGTGTAATCCAATTAAATTGAACAGTTCACAGGAAAACCCAGAGGATTAAACACATTTACCCAAGCAAACGCGCTTCCTACCACTTGAGGGGTATAGCTCTGAAAACATGCATCTCATTAAGTTGTGTTAGACTTCCGAAAATGGCAATTAAGGCTAAAAGGTTAGAGAAAGATAATAAAACATCATAGGGATTCTGCAAACTCCATCTCCCTGCACCTCCCTCTTCCCCCCAGCCAGTGCCAGCTGTTTTCTAATTAACCCAACAGTAGCAAGGTGTCCACAAGAGGATATCTGCTGATTAGCCAAAGGACTCTCATTTGCTCAATGCTATTAGGACTGTGTCTCCAAAGCTCTGTTTTACAAAAGTCTTCAGGCATCGTCAAAGTTATGTCTATGCAATATGCAGCTACAGTAGCTGTGTACAAACAAAGTCACACAAATTCTTCTAAAGCGATCAGCTCATGCTAAGCGTTAACAGTTATGCAAGTGAGACCAAGAGGTTACAGTGAAATTATCAGTATTCTCATTTCCACCTTTTCCTCAGTTATTATCCTCTCTTCTCACCTCCAAACAGTCTTTTCCATTCCTTTTCCACCACTGGAGTGTCAGTCAGACTCTGTCCTCAGGGAGCGGTGTGCTGGTGCAGCCCCAAGGTGCCAGGGCATGGCTGGGAGCACCTCAGCAGGCTGCCGTCACCCACCTGCTCCCCATCCTGATGAGGATGTGTTATCAGTAAATCACTTCTAGATAAAATTTGTTAAAGATGCAAGCACTTGTCTGTCTTCAGTTTAGGTAGGCTGGTGTTTAGACCTGGATTCGTTTAGGGGAGTAGTGAAAGGAGGCGACAGACATTATCAGTGCAGAGAAACAGATCCAGAAGACCGTTTAGTTGAGCCAAGGTCTGGACTGCCTGTTGGAAGTAACCGCGGTATGCCTTGAGTGGCTAGGCTCTCCACTTCATGGTCTAAATTTAGGCAGGACAAATCAGTTTCAGAATACAATCATTCAAGGTAACGTCTTTTAATTAATATGCCTTTAAAGATTTAGGTAGTGTAAATAACAATATTACTTTATATGAAAAGGAAAAAACCTGATTTGCCTAGCCTTGGTACGTTAAGAGACATATTGGTAAGTCTATCATAACATAAATTCTGCCTCTCTTAATACTTTTTTTTATTTCTGTATGTTTCATATCTAAAAAAGTAATTTGCTTAGGCTTTAATAAAGAGAACACAATCTACAAAAATTTCTTCTTATTACTAAAATATATAATATGTTAAGATTTTTGTCATGCTGACATCAACAAATTATCTTTTATCTACAGTTTAAATAGCTGACTTGAGAGTGTTTCTGCATCCTCTTTGTACTCCTGTCTTCTAGGATGCCTTCTGAAAATCATAGAATCATAGGATCATAAAATGGTTAGACTTGGAAGGGGCTTTAAAGATCATCTGGTTCCAACCTCCCCTGCCATGGGCAGGGGCACCTC
The DNA here is from genome assembly GCA_025769975.1 of Gallinago jamesoni. Classification (NCBI taxonomy): domain Eukaryota; kingdom Metazoa; phylum Chordata; class Aves; order Charadriiformes; family Scolopacidae; genus Gallinago; species Gallinago jamesoni. The sequence goes on from JAOQGH010000001.1 coordinate 153,543,715, forward strand.
CCACTAGACTGGATTGCTTAAAGCCCCATCCAGCCTGGCCTTGAACACTTCCAGGGATGGGGCATCCACAGCTTCTCTGGGCAACCTGTTCCAGCGTCTTACCACCCTCACTGTAAAGAATTTCCTCCTGATATCTAATAGAAATCTCCCCTCTTTCAGTTTAAAACCATTACCCCTTGTCCTATTGCTCCACTGCCTGTTAAAGAGTCCTTCCCCATCTTTCCTGAAGGCCCCTTTTAGGTACTGCAAGACCGTTACAAGGTCTCCCCAGAACCTTCTCTTCTCTAGGCTGAACAACCCCAACTCCCTCAGCCCATCTACCCACTTTTTCCCACCATTCAGCTACAGAAACACAGACGATCATTTTACAAGTAATAATAGAGCTACTTTTCTATTATAAGCTGACTTTTTTTTTTTCCTTCGATTGTAACATCCCCTGAAATTTCATATGACGCTTCTCAAACAACATTTTTTTCTTCCTCAGAAGTGTTATGAAAAATCCTGACCTGATGTTTTTTCAAAACCTGTAATGTCAAAGTTGGTGCGTGTAAGTCATCTGGGGATGACAACGATAGAGAAGCCATTTTATGAAATACTGAAACTTAGTCCTGATATGAAACTTTCATTCAGTTGACCATGTTTAGCTGGTTGAGTAGTACTGTATCTTCTGTCATTTCAGTATACTCACAGGCAGCTCTAAAGTTGAAAGATCTGTGTTGCTGTACACCAGATTTGCTAAATAACACTAAAATTAAACACCGGAGCGGTAGAGTGATCACTATACTGGTTTAGGTGCAAAATTAACTAGGATATAAGATAGAGAGGTTTGGGTTTTTTTACTATTCTTAATGATGTTCATTATCTACCATGTTAGGATAATTTGTTATTTTCTATTTACATACCAGTCAGAACTGGAATCACTTAAGCACATGGTTTGTTCTATTTCCAGTGTGAAAATCAAGGTCTTATTACTGCTAATGGTGGCTATAAATTAAACATAGATGGAGAATACATATCACTATTTTTTTTAATTTTCTATTCTTCCTGCACTATATTAATCTCTGGATTTAAAATGCAGGTGCTCCAAGACAAAAAAAGTTCAGTTATGATCTCTGTCCAAGAAGGGAAAAGACAGCACAACGTAAATTTGAGTACAAAGTTAAAGATAATTTATGTGAAGAGCTGCAACTTTTAAAAATAAAGTAAGGACACAAGACTTGGTGACAAAGGTAAATCCAGATCATTCTTTCAAAACTGTGCTTTATTATTATTTTTTAAAAAAGAGCAAGTGCTTGTGTACACTTATTGAAAAATCACAACTGACCTGAGAAGTTGTAAAATTTTGTTTTTCCCACTTCTAAGTAGAAAATATTTGTAGTCTTCACAACTGACATTTAATAATTATATTGCTATCATGTGTTTTGCCTAATTTTATAGATACTTTAAATGAAATTTTTGTTAAGAAATTTAAAAAATCTAAACTAGGAATGTAAAATAAATAAGGTTATAAAAGGATAATGAAGAGGGAAAGAAGCAGAGAAGTAGTTCAATAGCTGACACTTCTATTTAAATGTAAGCAGTTTTTAAGTAAGAGGAAACACATGAAGAAAGTTTGAGCAATATTTCAGGCAAAATAATGATCTGGGTGCTACAGACCTAGTAACTTAAAAACTAGAAGATGGAACTGTAATTGTTCAGTCAGTGCGAGTTCGTGGAGATCAAATTTAAATGGTTTCTCTATGAGTCATAAGATCAGTAGAGATGGTAAAAGTGTTGAATTAAACTTACGGAAGGCATTTGACTTGATGTTACATGGCACTTTAATTAACAAATTAAAATTATTTTAAAGCTCTGCAAGGGATATTTTAAAGTGATTAAAGATGGTTAACTGATAGGTCTCAAAATGTCATTGTAAATTGAAATCGTTCCTGTTCATCATCAAACCCTTTCAGTGAACTCCCTCAGGGACTGGTTCTTGGCACACAGATACATTATGTATTTGCCCAAGATCTGTAAGAAACAGTAAAATGATGACTGGTATTGTGTGAGGAAGACCCAGGGACAGGGTGAGTGCTACAAAGGGAAGAGGCTAACTCCCAGATGCAGCAATCTGGGACTTGCCACACAAGCAAGGAACAGCCGCGGGGCAGGATGTGCTCTGGCACTTCCCACAGTCTTGGACCCCCCAGGCCAAGGGACCTGCTCTGTCACCTGAAGAGCCTTTTCTTTCACTGAGAGCTGAGCAGCAGAAAGGAAAAATGATTTTTCCTTCTGACTTGCACAGCTAGGGTGTAAACCAACAGCTAGAAACAGGGAAAAGTTCTTTAAAACCTTGTTTTAAATGAGACATATTTGTGGTTTACAACTCTCACTTAGAAAATCCTATGTCTGATCAGGACTGGAGGTATCAGAGACCCAAAGCAAAAAAAAAAGCAACATTGGCATCTGCAAGACAGATCCATTCTCCACACCATGGTACAGTTATTCAACAGGAATACTGAAGTGTATAAAAGTCATTTACCCTCACATTTGTTATTAGGACGTATGGTATTGAAGCACTTTGTTGTTGGTTTTTTGCCTGACATTTAGAAAGAACGGCAAAATGGATATGTCCTAGAAAGCCAGAAGAAAACTTGAATTAGAATGAAAAACTAAAGCTCTGTTTGTTGAAAAGCAACTTGTTTTAGTTCAAAGATAGTCCTTTGAGCTTTTATTTGGGTTCTGAATCACAACTAGCTCTGAACCAGCTCTGTAGTACATCCTCCAGGGTCCCAGTCCTGTGATAATCTTGTCAGGCCATAAAGCATTTCAAGCCACCTTCTTGTCTTCCTTTTTTGTTAGAAACATGGGACTGCAAGTATCTTATGCTGTCCACTTCATCTATGAATTTTGCTTGTGACAAAAACATTGTCGTCACCATTTTGCAGAAGAGAAACAGGCTCCGAGAGGTTTGATTCTTGCAAAGACACTGGTATACATCTCTACATCTCTTTGGAGGCTGCCTTTTTTTTTTTACTTTAGTGACTTCTGTCCCCTAAAGAAAAGTAATTAATTAGAATGAACACCCTGTTTAGTGCAGTGCCAGTTTAAAAAAAGAAGGGAAAGGTTGTACAGCTTTTCTCTATGGGAATATCATCTCAGTTCTGAATGGAGGCACTTTCTAAAGAGTGCAATGGACACATAGAAGGTTTTATGACAGAACATTACTTCTGTGTTTCTTGATTTCCTGATATTTGCAATTATGTACTTAACACAGAAATAAGGATGATGACCCTATATTGGCAAAGCTCAATTTATGTGAATATCAAAACTTAAGATTAGCGTGTTAAGCATATGGTAGATTGTTTCCCCAGCTGTATGCATAGCTTCTCAAAAGTTAATCTCATACTTAAAAAAAACCCATCATCTTTAAAGAGAAAGCATTGTGGAATGCCATTTTTTTTCCAGATACATGTATTAATCAGTTTTTCTTTATTCTCAACACAACCAATAATGCTCTACATCTCATGATACTTTTGCTATTATTTTAAACTAAGTCAATAAATTACAGAAAGTTAAAGACCAAAAGGAGACCTGATGTAAATTGCAGTTGGAAGTATCTTAGAATGTTCAAAGCTAAAGAAATACCAATTAATGTGCCTGTTATTCTTTTCTTTCTAAATTGCTACTGTCATTATTTCCTTTTCGATGTTTAGGAACTTGCCAGAGAACACGCTCACTCAAAAAAAAACGTTTTGTCAGGGATGCTCTAAGAAAGAGAGTTATGGCTGAAAGTGCTGCAGAGAACCACTCTTAGAAACATCACTGTTACTGACACTTTGTAAACACTTTGGTTCAACTTCACACCATAGTAAAAAATTAAACCATCCTTCATTGTCTATGGGGGCAAAGAAAGCTTTTGTCCTCTGGAAAGTAAGTCAAACTGTGTGGCCCTGCTCTGCCACGTGTCCCTGTGGCAGCGCTGTTCCTTCTCACAATGCTGTGATTTTGGGCACTGTCACTGCTGCCAGGACACCCGTCCTCCCATGACTGGGTCAGGGTTCTCTCACCGCCGGATAATGTATGGTGTACATCTGCTTCATGGAAAGCTGATATAATTTGCACGCATGTCAGTCCAGAAGTGTGCAGGAAACCATTGTAATTGAGAGTAAAGTATTAACTAATTAACACACAGGCCACATCTCCTTCTTCTCTTATTATCAGAGCCTCATGAAGGATTTCAGCTGAACTATCAAAGCAGTTGGTTTCTTATTCTTTCATCGTGTAGACACTTCTTTTTCAGCAGAAAACAGCTCTCAGGTGATATTTCAAATGTTCTCAGGACTAGCACTGTGCTGCTGCAGTGAAAGTTTTACAATTGCCAACAACAAGAGCATGATCAGATTAAAGCTGGCTCAGTACACCTGAAAATTATACTTGCAGCAAAGCTGTACTATTTGTAAGAAGTTAATAATTTTATTCTCAGGATTTAAAAATATCCACAGACCAAAAAAAAATCCTAATAATTTTTTCTTAGGAAAGACATACACATGCTTTGTTAGAGTGACAGATCTAAGTGTGAAATTCATCAAGCAAAATTCATCAGTCATAAATATATAAAATGTTAGCTCTGGTTTAAGCTTAATATTTATTTAGAAGCCTGCTTAACATGTTCAAATTTGGTAGTTTAGTTTTATTTTACAACTGTGTCACTGGAGCTTTCCAAACACTGCTTATAATACATTGATACATTTGTGTCAGATATAAATAGCTTTCAAAAATATTTTAGATCTTCCCTTTGGATGCCAAACTCTTTTGTTCTAAGCAATTTAATGTTTTGTCTCTTTGAGGAGCTTAGTATATTCTGCATTAGCATGAATTATGACTGAGGTCACGATGTACCTTATTCTTCCTTATAAAAAATGATTGCACAACAGATTGCTATAAAGCGTCTGCAAGGCTTATTAGCTCCCTTCAGATTTGTTTTCTTAAATGGAAAATGTATTTGTTAAAATCTGGTCTACAAAACAATATCAGAATTGACTTCTTCCAAAAGACAAAATGAAAATCTATACTATGTTAAAGTACTTTAAAATTTAGACACTTTGATCTTGTAAGTAGTTGATCAAGTGAAAATGCTTGCTTCAGATTTATATAAGTAGTGTCACTGAGTACTGCAGACAGTTTTTAATATGAATAGAATTACTTGTATGCTCAAATGTTTTCAGGATTAGGTCCATCTTTTGTGAAATGGAGACCAAGCAGAGACTGCCATGTGAAGATATTTTTCAGTTACAACTTTAAGCTGTTCTTTCTTTGTTAATTTTATTTTTCTTAATTTCTTTTTTTCTTTATAGAAAAAAAGTCTCAAAGCTCTAAGAAATACCATTAAGGCTCAGTGCTTTAAAATTTATTTAGATTGTAAATGAACACAGGTTCTTTTTACTCTGAGATGTTCTCTTTTTACTGGAGATGCATTATCTGAGGGATTATTTTCTATCCTTAGCAGCTGGATATATTTTAAAGTTAGATTCATCTGTTTTTAAGGTAAATTCCCATAGTTCAGTATCAGGATGCAGAAGATGGTAACAAAGTGCTGCTTTAATAGATGATCCATAGAAATCCCAGTATCAACAGGCAGGTGTCACATTTGCAATGCATTTCTCATTCCCTGCTTGGTTCCCAAATTGATAGCTGCTAAGTAGAAGAAATTGTCTTTCTTTTTCATCTAGGACCTTCCTCTTGTTGATACATAATATATTTTCATCAGGAAAGCATGAATATGCAAAACCCCTAACTATATAAAATATGTATTTGTATAATCACTCATAGCCAGGTCATATTACTGCAATAAATTATACTGTTTGCTGTAATAGTGAGAATAAAATGATGATCATAATAAACATAGAGGCTATCATTATTACTGTTCTCACTGTTCTGGCACCATGACCATATTATTCTCATTTTGGCCATATTTTTGTTTAGGCAGATGCTGTAAAAATCATAAACCTGATGATGCATCTTGCATTTTAGAATGCACTCCAGAGAAAAACAAGACCCAAGCATGGATTACTAAAACCAGCAGATGACCACTCTGCTTTCTCCTCTGAATACCTCACTGTTGCTAAAAACCTGACTTGCAGGTCTCAAGTGCCTTAGGGTTAAAAGTGTAATTACAGTGACTGGAGTGGTATTACCCATACCATGGAAAGACTAAAGACAGTCTATTTTCACAGATGTCTGCATCAACCATGAAATCTTATATTCTTCCTTCTTTTGGGTTTTAGACTAGAGTACTTCAAGATTTTTTCAGGCTATGATAAAGATAACTTCGTTTTCCCTTTTATTACTTATGTATTACTCTTACTATTTATAAAAGAAACCCACCAAACTGCCTACCAAAAAGAGGGGTAGCATGAAGGTTAGTAGTTAACAGATACAAGAAGCACTGAAAAACCTAGGTTCATGCCACGCTGATATTATCCACCTGAAACTGGTCAACAAGTGGAAGACAGATGTCCAAGAGCAGAGTCATGACTCCTAGACTTCCAAAAAGACTCATTTGTACAGTTATTGTCACCGGATGCACTTTAGTGAGAACCAAAGGCAATTATTGTCTTGAGTCAGCAGGGTCTAATTAGGTGAGACACATCTTCAGGGTATTTGGCAAAAATACACACCAAAGCTCTAACACTTCATTAATCTCATTTGGTGGAAACCTGGTAATTTTAAAGGCTGATGAAATCATTGTAATGTTTAAGATATGGTATTTCTGAAAACTTCATGATTTTAGCCCTGGTGGTTCTAATCCAGCTATGGATTAGTATAAATTTAAGTAAAATATAATCTTAGAAGAATATTCCAGTTTGCAAATTGATTAATTTCCTCACCATGAGGAGAGTCAAGTATCTCCAGAGATACTGGTCCAAAGTCTGGTCCAACCAAGCATACAGTGAATCATAGAATAATAGAATCATTTCAGTTGGAAGAGACCCTTGGGATCATCGAGTCCAACCATTTACCCTACTCCACAAAGTTCTCCCCTACACCATGTTCCCCAACACCACATCTAAATGACTCTTAAACACATCCAGGGATGGTGACTCAACCACCTCCCTGGGCAGCCTATTCCAATGCCTGACCACTCTTTCTGTGAAAATTTTTTCCTAATGTTCAGTCTAAACCTACCCTATTGGAGCTTGAAGCCATTCCCTCTTGTTCTGTCTCTAATTACCTGTGAGAAGAGACCGGCACCAACCTCTCTACAGTGTCCTTTCAAGTAGTTGTAGAGAGTGATGAGGTCTCCCCTCAGCCTCCTCTTCCTCAAACTAAACAGACTCAGCTCCTTCAACCGCTCTTCATAAGAAGTGAAGACCATGAATACAGCCAATTGTGAGAACCAAATGTCGAAGCTAGAAGTGTGGATCAACCTCTGACAATTTGCAGTGAACAGTACATATTTGACTATCTGCATAAATTATTCCTGATATTATAGTTCTAGGTATCGGTCCAATGTGAGATGGGAGCAACACTTTCCTAAGTGAATTATGAGCACCTTTGTCATGAGAATCTAAAAATCTAAATAAAATCTACCTGTGCATTATTTACAATGCAAGCATCCAAACTTCATACACCAAGATCACTCACATGTCCTACCGAGCTAGTTTTAGATGGGAGGAGCTGTGAGCATGTATCTACAAAAAATCATTTCAGAAATTTGTTATGCAGATAACAGCGTGTCCAAAAGGTAATTTCAAGGTTTTTACCAAGAACACAAAGCCTCATACCCTTCTCCTTGCTACATGACTGGAATGTAGACATATTTATTGAGGCAGGGATTGTATCTTTATCCTCTTGATCTGCATATCAAATTGCATCAGTAGGTGTTATATGGTTTGCCTGCAAATACGGTTGCTTTAACACTTCACAAGCAAGGAAAACAAAAAGGGAGAAAATATAATAATCACTAAAAATTATCCTAAGTCTTATTTTGTGAACTGATAGTGTCATGAGATAACATCTGACTGCTGTTGGCGTCTATCCTCAGGCATATTTCCATCCCTAATTATTTTTCTTATTATCAATACTTGCAATTAAAATCTTTGTAATTAGAACACCATGCTTTTATAAATTAATTTGCATTTAGTTAATTTCTCATTATTTTATTTATTATCTTTCCTTTCACTCCCTCCCATGAATCACAGGGAGGTGGTTTCAGAACATGTTTCCAGAAAAGATTAACTAGACCTTCAACTGAAACCAGTTAAGAACTATTGCCCTACAAACCATCTAGAACATCTTCGTTATGCCTTTATGAGAATATAACATTAATTAAAACATACCAATCTCACTCCTCAATAGTGTTTCTTTCTGTCAAGTTATGAGAAAAATTAGCTTTCACAAATGAAAGAAACAACTAGCAGTAAATTTGGACATGGATCCAACTTTTCAAAAGAACAAGGACATTTGCCCTTAAAGGTTTCGATCAAATAAAGGAGGAATGTATACAGAACTCTTTTCTGAAAGTTATTGAGGTGGTACTGAATTGTCATGGCATGTGCTGGCTATTAATATAGTCACATGACCCCTGGTAGCTATGTCTGGAAACCGTCCTGTTGTGTTCCTGAATCCACAAGGACACTGATGATTTTCTTGCATCCTGTTGATGCCATCTGTTGAGTGCAGAGGTCCACTGAGTTGTAGCTTCCTGTGCCATCTGCTTTGCACTCCTAACCTGCTTCATATGACTTGCTGGGCGGGCGGATAGTGCACTGAACTGCACTGCATGAGTATTTCTTTTCTTCCTCATTCAATATTCTTTCCCATCTCAGTAATATGAATTGCCTCAGATGGCTGCAGTCAGCTGGTGAATCCCAGCAGTGGCCACCAAGCAGTTTAGAGTAATTGTTTTAGAACAAGTCATCCCTCCTGGGATATAGTATGTATTGAATTGGTGTTAACCATTGAAATTGTTGTATTTGAGAGAGGAGACTATGTATGGACTTAGGCACTGTGCACTTCATGCAATGTTAGGGACTGACCTTACTCTGGTTTTGATAGGCTGGACTTGCACTGGCTTAGCGGGAAGTAGTTCTTTTGCAAAATGACAGAGTACCTGTAAATTTTTTCTTCTGTGCCTAAACTCCACTCAGATTTTGCTTCTGACTCATGTTGTGTATTTATTCCACTTGGAGGCACAAAAACCCACGAAGGTTCAATGTCCCTATTTTTCATGCATCTCAGTGGAATACCGGTCCTTGCAGCTTTTCCCAGACTGTATACACTTTCAGTACACAGCTGGGCATTTTTTCCAGTACCCTTTTACTGCAATGTAGTTGCTTTTCAGTTTTTTTTACTCAAACAGTTCTCTCGTTTGATGATAGAAATTTATCTTCAACATATACCATCGGTTGTATTACATTTAACAATAATGTACTGATGACTTTTAGCAACAACCTACCAGATTCCTGAATGTGAAATGCACTGGATTTCTGGTCATCCAGGAATATAAAACAAATACTCACTGTCTGCACACCAAGCAACTCCATGTTCTGTGTGTAGCAGATCAAACAGAAAATGGACATTTTGAATTCAGTGTAGATACCCACATGAAGATTAGCCTCATTTGGGACTCACAGGCAAGAACTGATCTGTGCATGTACACTATAGACAAGGTTGGCAGCACATGTACAGATGGTTTTATGGAAACTTTGAATTCCTACCATTTCTTCGTTAGAAAATTGGCAGGTATAAGCTCTTTTTCTTATGGGAATACACAGAACATACTGTGACATAAACGTCCCCTGGCTCCAACTGCAAAGGATATTGAGGAAATTTTTTAGGGCAATCTTATTTTGCAATACTGAAAAGGAATTTGGTTTATGAAAGCTACCTATTTGATGTTGTGTATATTCACTGTTTACTCTTTCTAGTAAGGTTAACTTTTTAATTTTATAAAAGTTGTATCTAGGATAAAAACATCATTTAGGCTCTCCCTCTACAGACAATGAAGAAGGAAAGAAGCAGGCACTTCCACAGGATAATTCATCTCAGCAGTCTTACGCACTCGTTTATCTCCATTTACGATGAAGGCATCCCAAATGGCCACCTCAGACTATATATATCCAGGTTTTAAATAGCTGAAGAAGATTAAGCAGATGAATCCTTCTCTAGGTGGTGCTAGCCCTTGTTCAGGTCTGTGATGAAGGATGGAAAACTAGAATCTGCCACTCAAACAGTGGGTGAGATAAAGAGTAGAGCTCCTCCTCTTGGGATATTTATTGTCCCAGTTCCTGGTCTGGAGGAGAAGTCAGACAATTGGGTGGCTATGCAGTTGCTGTCAAAAGATGCTATGCTCAAAGCTAACGTTCTCTTTCGTAAATGCTGTGCAGCTTCAGTGCCTGTGCCTGCATTCTTTTCCACAGAATTAGTCTGAGTCCTTTCTTATGAGGTGTCTGGGATATATACTGTGACTGACTTGTGAAGTTAATCAAGTTTGCCTGTGACACTTAAAACCTACAAGCAACTATTAATTTTTTTCTACTTAGGGAACTACATTAGACATTTTCCTCACTCATTTGTTTGATTAAAAAAATCCTTCTATGGAATGTAAACAAATACTTGCTGACCATGGTGAAACAGCTTTCACTTCAGGTTTTGCAGTCATTCTCCACTGTAATAGCAAGTATATCTTTTTATCAGCTGGAAATTAAATAGACAAATTTGTGGACTTATTTTTGAATTGTCTACAAAAGACCTATGCCACACTTTCTTAAAGTACCCCATGGGAAAACCCCATGGGAAAGTTTAAACATTCTCTGTAAAGTAAACAAACAGAAAAGATGTGGGTAAGTTTTATTTTTCTCCTTCTAAGACATTTCGATGACGGTGGAAATGCCTTCGTTTTGATCAAGCTTTTGCTTGTCATTCAAGGCCTTTTTGATTGAACAGGTCAAAAACCTGCCAAGAAAAAAGTTAATTTCAGACTTTTTATAGAATTCCCCAACTTCAAATGAAAAGGCTTTCCTCAATACATAGAAAACCCCCAAACAATCAATCCTCTAATCTATTGGAAAAAGTATGCAATTTCCACTGCTAACCTAAGACGACTGATGGCTGACAGTCTAATATAATGCCAGATTATATTAGAGATTTGTTAGATGGGGGTTAAGAGATGCTGCCTTTCAGAGGATCCATTCTCTTGGAATTAACTTATTGTCCTGGTTTTGCTGATTTGGGAGACTGGAGAGACTCACTGCTTTTCTCCCCCTGGAGTCTTGCTTAGGAGGCTGTAACTCCAAACTCGAACATCCAGAATTTGCCTGTGGCACCTCCTTGGTGTTAGGTACAAACCAGTGATCGCCGCAGTAGGCGGTGAAAGCATGAAATGGGAGGAAATGCCAACCTTTCCATTTAGAGTTACTCTTTTTGAAACCAATTCATTGGGATGCATTGCTCACTCAGATGTGAATAGATGAGCACATTTGAAGCCAGATGCCAGACATCTGTGCCTGTGCAATCCACCTGTCTCTGCTGCAGGAACAAGGATAACGAGAAAAACTACCAGACCTGGAAGTTTTTGTGTTAGAAATGCAACCTCTGATGAAAAGTACTAATTGGCTTGACTGTTTCTCTGGCTAAAGCAGGTCTCCTGGTGCACCAAAAAAGTCTTGCAGAGTTAAATCCTGAGAAAGTATGGTTGCAAGGGCTTGCTCTCATTCTGTGCGCTTGCAGGAGAAAATCTGCAAGTTCTATTTTAGGTGAGGACCTAAAAAGTTTAGAGAGCAAAGATGCAATGCTGGTCATCTGTTATGTAAACTGGGAAAGGGCATCATCAGAACTGTAAATCTACTTGCAAATAATCACCAATATGGAGGCAACTGGCTGAATATGAAATCTTGCAAATCAGCCTTCAAAGGCCTGGTAATTTCTACGCTTACTCAATAGGAGGGGAATTACGCAGCCACTAGTGCAGGCCGTCTGTTGGAAAAGATGCTAGTTCCTTCCAGGAACTAGATTACCCTTATTTCACATAAGTAAGGCCTCTTTTTTGTCTTCCCCCCGCCCCCACCTCCCTGTCAAGAAGTGCAATTCACGGCTGTGTTTTGGACCGAGTGAATAATGAGACCTGGGCAGGGAGGGACATGAAGGCAGAAACACCTTCTGTGATGATCCCCTCAGGAAACAGAATTATACTGGAGGGGTGGTAAGTAGCTTATTGTAGTGGAGTTATCCTGTGATGGGATACAAATCGAGTTATTTCTCACAGCAGAGAGCTGGTAAGGGGTAACTTCACTCTGGGGTGAATGTCCTACCATCACACTCCAGGAACAGTGATGTGATATGTTGTGTCTCTCCCCTGAGCTGAACAAATATCTCTTACTGCCAGACCCGAGTGAGAAAATGCTCACACATCAGGAATCACAGAGGTGAACAAGAGGAGACAGGAGATAGTTTCCAAGTCCAATTCCTCTCAATAAGAAGGGAGAGAGAATGAAAGGTACGGACAAAAAGGAAATGCTGCCTGGACATCTCCTGAGGGAGATGGCAGCAGCTCCCTCTGTCATGGAGGGAGAGGAAGCGTAGAAACAGGAAAGCTGGTACAAGCTGGAAATTTGTACCATTTTGTGAGAGCCCGAGTGAGACAAAACCAATCAAAACATTGATGCTGCCAGACCTATGGCTATTGGGAGGGTGTACCTCTTTGCCCCTGCCTGTAATGAAACAGCAAATGAAACCATCAATGTCTATGTGCTGTTAATAGGCGATACTCAAAAACTAAGTCCACTTGCAATCATGGGCCTCCCAGAGTTGTCACTAATCTGTAGCACTTTCTCTCTACTCAGCCCCAAGACACCAGAGCTCATTGTTTTTCTATTTCTCAAGTACCTAAAAAACCACAGGCAAGCCAAACTGGTCATTTAGTTTATTATATGGCAAAGGTACACTAGTCACTTGGGCTCTCTCTAAGCACCAACCTTGGCAGTGTTTATCTCATTTTTGAGAAAGAAAAGATTGGATGCAAGCTATCAAAAAACATAGCACCATAGATCTTCGGGGAAAACAGATGTAAGAAGCCTTAATTTTCTTAAGTGCCCAGCTAAACAAGCACAGATAACAGAGGAGCCATGGCAGACAAACTATTTCCTTGGCCAGGGATGACAGTCGTACCGTTCACACTGAACTTAGCAACTGTTCCTGCCTTTTTGCATCCTTTCACCTGCTGTGGCTTATTAAATGTGTATCCACACCCTCTTTTCCTTCAGGTAACACTCAGCCATACTTTGTGCTCTCTGGAAAAACTTGGTGTGCAAGACCAGGGTCTAGGATAAGGGCAGTTGACTATCAGTCAAAATCAAAACCGCAAACTGTCATTGCATTGATTTAGCATGTGTGTATATATCTGCCCCATATTACATGTACGTTAATTATATAAAAAAGCACACTTTTTTATTTCAATAATCTGTAACATGCTTATTTTACAACACATATTTCATTTTAATAAAGGGAATTCACAGCTGAAGTGTATCGGAAAGACAGAAATATGTTTGATATATTACACACATATAAAGGAGCACTATAAAGCCCCAATGAAGCTGGTATAATCTCACAACTCATCATGCTTTGAGCAGGAGGCTGGACTAAACCCCCGAGGTCCTCCCTGATCTGGATGATCCTGTGAAACCAGACAAAGGACAGCAGAGCTGTTCATGTCTTTCAATACTTCATTAATTCAGCAAGGATATTTTATAATTTCTGCTTTTCAAATTTAATATGTATTGTTATTACCTCTCTTTGAATCAATCTTCATAAAGTCGAGATAACAGAATCTCAATGAAAATAACCAAACCACAATCAGTCAATCAAGCATATCAGCATTCTTGTCCCAAACAGGCAATATTAAACTGAGTAAATAGTTTTGTAAACAATTTCAGTTTTCTTCCAGGAAAATAATTTTACTTAAGAACCCTTTTGTTATATTTACAGGTATTTCAGCCTGATCATTGCTGGGAGGAAGGTGAACAACTTGCTGTCACAGAATCACAGAATGATATGGGGTTGGAAGGGACCTCTGGAGATCATCTAGTCCAACCCCCTGCCAAAGCAGGT
>JAOQGH010000001.1:153567960-153628481 GCA_025769975.1 Gallinago jamesoni
TTTAAGAAATGTGTAGACGTGGCTCTTCAGGGCATGCTCTAGTGGCCAAGATCATTGGTTTGTGGTGGGGTGTTGTGGGTGGGGTTGTGAGTGTGGGGTTTAGTTGGTGGGTGGTTTTTTTTTTTTTTGTTTGTTTGTTTCTGTGTGGGGTTTTTTTTGTTGTTTGTTGGTTTTGTGGGTTTTTTTTTTTTTTTTTTTTTAATGTGGTTGGACTCGATGATCTCAAAGGTCCCTTCCAACCACTAAGATTCTAAGAATTCATATATACATACATGTCTACAACCTTGGTGTGTTAGTGTGAATTAGTGACTGTCACTATACTTCTGCTGCCTTCAATAGAGATCTCAGATGGGATTAAGCTCTTCTTTCTAGATGTGTAAGCATTGGGTATCAGGTGTAAGTTGCACAACTCTGATTTCTTTTGTGATTGATAACGGATAGAAACAAATGCTTCCTAAAAGGGATTCATTTGACCTATCTCAGACCTCTATCTCAAGAAGAATTTAACAACCCTCTGAAGACATCTCCATTGACTGGAAAGACAAATGACTACTTTGAACATAATGATCTGCCTTTGAGACCACAGGTTACAAAGGATGATTCCTTTCTGTTATAGCATTCAGTTGCTACTAAAGATGTTTAGCAGTTCCTGCAGAGTTTCCGTTCATCCTTTGGGACTGATCCCCAAAACATCCACAAATACAAACTGCTGTGAATTAGCTAATTAGCAGTACAGGCATCTGAAAACACCACATCTCAATGATCCAATATTTAGTATTGGATCCCCAAAGTAAGAGCATTGCCCTGACTGACACAGTCATTTTTTTTTTCAAATCTCTTAAAGTGATTTTGCACCTAAATTTTGAATACTAAGTGGTTGGGTTTGTATAGCATACTTTACTTTACTGAGTCCAGTCTCTCACAGAGAGGCTTTTCTAACTTCATGGCTCAGTTCTGTTGCAGTAAACAGCCAAGAGAGCAAGGCAAATGCTGATGGAGCCTCGTCAAGGAGACCCTTTGATATGCAACTGCCTGAGGGACAGCTGGTAGACTGGGTTGAGGATTCCTTCCCTGCATCGATGAATATTCTCCATACAGCCACAACCTTGCTAAATCTGCATAAACAGATGATTTTTCTCTCTAGCAATAGCTGTCTTTGTGTGGAGTATGAGCTTTTGCAAGTAATGTCATTCATGTGGAAGTCTTCCTTGACCTCCTGCTTGTGTGCAGAGTTGCCAGAGAAAAGAGAAGGAGAATCATACCAGACTATGCAAAGGCCCAAGTGGTCAGGGGAACACACTTTTTGAAACTGCAGGTTACCAGTGCCTTATATTTTTCTATTTCAGACAAAAAAATAAAGTCCCATACTGTACATGGGTAAGCATGTTACCATAAATTCCCTTTTTTCCAATAACACCAATGATAATCCTAGAACAGGATTCACTACTTGGAATTCAACATTGCACTGAAGTGCAAATACAGTTTATTAAACTTGCCAGCAATAGCTATTTTTGGCTTCTCTGTAGTGAACATTTTAATGTAAAGTTAAATTACTACTCACAGCCATAGAAAGAAACTCTTTATTATTTGAAATTTTAAAGCCTTACTATAAATTGCTAGAGGTGAATTGTAGACTAACACTATAAAAATAAAATGGAAAACCTCTAAAGTGCTGCAATACAGAAAATACATGCACTGTTATCACAGATCATAAATGCAACTACAGATAATTTTAAACATACGGCAAGCTTCTTCTTAAGTACTTATATTTTAGGGAGCATAACTGTGCTCTAAATCTTATTGTACTCACAGAATAATTTTGCTTTGAACATTTGTGTAGGTAAACCTAGTGTTGTTTGTAATGATATTTATTGAAGCTGGATTGGTTTACAATTTGCTACTCATTAATTCACTATATAATTCCAAATAAAGAAGGAGTTTCTTGTGTAGCTATTTAACCCAACAACAACACATTACTGTAAAACATTAGTTATCAACAGTTGCTTCATGAGTAGCAGAACTAATGTTGTCCAGTGTGTCTATCAGTTACTTTCCGTCATTTCTCTGTACACCAGTGTGTCTTGCTGCTGTGTTCCACATCCTCAGTCTCCATCTTTCTTCTTTTCCCACCACTACCTGTCCGCTGAATTTGGTTGAAATTAGTCACTGGATTTTTCATCCAAGTACCACTGAGGGCTGACCCTCATTTGATAATACTACAGTAAGGATCCTCAAGGGAATAAGACATCACTAAGTTAACCCAATGTTTTTGCTTTTTTAAAGTCTTAATTATATAGGGGAAAATAATGTAGAAAATCAGAATCAAACAATAGAATTACAGAACTATAGAACAGCCCAGGTTGAAAGGGGCCTAGAAAGATCATCTGGTCCAGCTTTTCATGGAAAAGGGAGCCTAGATGAGACTATCTAGCAACATGTCCAAATACATCTTGAAAACCTCCAGTGATGGGGACTCTACCACATCCTTGGTGAGGTTGTTCCAACAATTGATTGTTCTCAGTTTGAATTTTTTTTTTTTTATGTTAAGAAAAAGCCTCTCCCAGTAGAACTGGTAGCCACTGCCCCTTGTATTCTCCATGTAGCTTCTTGTGAAGAGACACCCTCTGTCCTCTTTGGGGTGAAGATTTTGGTTTAGGATTTTTTGGATTTTAATGTTTTAAGTTATTATTAGTTATTAATAATTTATTGCATTGATTTTAATTTATTTGTAACCTGAAGGAAAAATGCCCTTTGGACCAGATTTCTGACAAATGTTTATCCAAATGAGAGAGCTACAGATACCATATACTGACATTCAGTTGTGCATGAGATCTGAGTAAAATACATATGGTGTCTGAAACACAAGAACACTTTTATTCCTTATGTGATAAACTGTCTATTTTTACCATGCCTGTTACCTCTTGTCATAGACAGATGATGATGTATAGGCTGACATATTAGGTCCTCATTTTAATACGTCTTTTATTTTGAAGATTGATTTTCTTAGGCCACCTTATTATTTTCAAGACATCCCCAAATACTCCTTAATTTATCTTATTTTTGAAGTAAGAAGGCTTTTTCTGTTTGTTTATGTTCAGTGATACAGGACTATGAATGGGTCCTGTCATTTCTGAATCTGCTCAAGCACTGGGCTTCTGACCATTGAGTCCTTACACAAACATAATTTGACTTTCAAACTGAGTAAGAGAGACTGAAACCACAGCTGAATGAAATTAGAAGGAAAAAATTGAGAACTATGAGTAATAAGAAGAAAGGAAAGAGAATTAAATTATAGTGAAAAACTTAAAATGTTTTTATTAGTAGTAATAATATTATCATGGCAATCATTTAAACCCCAGTGGGTTTCTCACTACACTGTGCAAAGGAAACAGAAAAAACCTGACAATCCAGGCTTCTTGGCTACTACTCTCTAAAGAGATTTGATAAAGAAAATGTGGGTAAAGGCAGGAAGGGTTAAATCATACAGTCCACCAGCAGAATGTGGTATTTTGAAAGGAAAAATGAAGTTATTAATTTATTTTAAAAACATTCCTGTGTGAGGACAGTATACACAAGTGGACAGGTGCAGAAAGGGTATGAAGTGATAATAAAAGAAATGAGTAAGAGTCCAATGAGAAGAGTCTGAGGGAGACTTGAAGAGAAATCAAGGTAAATACACAGTGCAGGAGACTGATTAAAAAACATGTATCAGCAGAAAATATCTAAGGTCATATTCATATATTCTGAGTGCCAGGAAACCTAAGGCACAGTTGGACCTTGATTTAGCAAGAGATGTGAAGAATAATAAGGTCTTCTACAGGTACATTGGGCAGAAAAGGAAGATTAAAGAAAATATACCCCCTCTGATAAATAAGAACCAGTGACAACCAACATGGAAATACTGAGACACTCAACAATTTTTATGCTTCAGTTTTCAATGACAATCTCTCTTCCTACGTCTCTTAAGCCCCTGGCAGGGAATGGGGAAATGAAGATCTGGTTCAAAGACATCTGAGGAACCTGGTAAGATACAGCCCAGGGTCCAGAGGGTTGATGTTGATGTAGTTGTAGATCAGGTTCACTGATGTAGTTGTCAAACCATTTTGCATCATATTTGAAAATTCATGACACTCAGGTGAAGTGCCCAGTGACTGGAAAAAAGGAAAAATGCCCATTTAAAAAAAAAAAAAAGAAAGGGGTAAAAAGGAGGACCCTGGGAACTACTGACTAGTCAACCTTACCTCTGTGCCTGGTAAGATCATGAAGTAAATCCTCATGGGAGTCACATCAAAACAGGAAATATAGCAAAGTGATTAGACAGACAACATGGCTTCACTAAGGGTAAATCTTGCCTGACTAATTTACTGGCCTTCTACAATGGAGTGACTGCATCAGTGGACAAAAGAAGAGCTATGGATATCATCTACCTGGAATTCTGTAAGGCCTTTGATACAGTCCACCACTACATTCTTACCTTTAAAATGGAGGGATACAAGTTTGATGGATAGATTGTTAGATGGTTAAAGAATTGGCTGGGTGGCCACATCCAAGAGCTACAGCAGTGTCCAAGTGGAAACCAGGAAGGAGTGGTGTCCCTCAGGGGTCCACACCAAGACCAACACTATTTCATATCTTTGTCGATGGTGTAGGCAGTGGGACTGAGGGCACCCTCAGCAAGTTTGCAGATGACACCAAGATGAGTGGTCCAGTTAATGTTCGTGAGGGAAGTTCAGCATGGTCCTGCACCTGGGTTGGAGTAATTCCAAATATTGATACAGACTGGAGTATGAATGGGTGGAAAGCAGCTCTGTGGAAAGGGACTTGAAAATATGGGTGGATGAAAAATTAGACCTGAGCCAGCAATGTCTGCTTGCAACCCAGAATACAAATCTTATTCCGAGATGCATATGAAGTGTGGTTAGTAGGTGAGGGAAGGTGATTCTCCCCATTTACCCTGCTCTTGTGAGACCCCATGTGGAACACTGTATCCAGTTCCGGGGCCCCTAAGTATGAGAAAGACACAGACTTGTTAGAGCAGGTCCAGAGGACAGCCATGAAAATGACCATAGTTCTGGAAACCTCTCCTGTGAAGAAAGACTGAAAGAATTGGAGTTGTTCATCCTGGAGAAAAAGAAGGCTCTGGGAAGACCTTTCAATGTAGAAAGAAAGCTTATAAGAAAGATAGAGAAAGACTTTTTACCAAGGCCTGTAACAACAGGACAGGGGGTGATGGTTTTAAACTGAAAGAGGGTAAGTTTAGACTGGACATAAGAAATAAGTTTTTTACAACAAGGGTGGTGAGACATGAACAGGTTGCCCAGAGAAGTTGTGGATGCTCCACCATTGGAATTGTTTAAGGCCGGGTTGGATAGGGCTTTGAGGAACATGACCTAGTGAAAGATGTCCCTGCACATGGCAGGGGAGTTCAACTAGATGATCTCTGATGATCCCTTCCAAATCTAACCATTCTATGGTTCCACGATTCCATTATAATTCAGTCAGGACAAATTGATACAAGATATGTGAGCTGGAGACTACAAACATGATGTGAGGGTCACAACACTGTATTTTTCCTGCAGTATTGTCAGTCACCCATTTTCTTCACACCATCATGCTCTTTAGTTCCCTTCTTCTACCGTTGGGAGGCCTCCCAATTACTAATGATCACTGCAATGGATGAACTAAATTGACATGGCCAAGTGTAGCAAAAGTACCGTGTATCTATGAAATGGCAGTGACTTTTGACCCTTATTAATCTGAACTATTTTTTTGTTGACAAAAAAATTAGTCTACAGCAAATCTTCAATCATTTACAATGACATCACTAATCAAGATTTTTTTTTTTTACTATCTTCATCAGAAAATGTGGCTCCTATGAAGAAGTTTCCTGGGAAGAATCCAGGAATTTTGTCCAAGTGATTTCTTAGGTCAAGGGCAACTTCTTTTTTTTTCTTTTTTTTTTTTTTTTTTTTCCCCTCCAATGTCAGATGAAAAGAAAGATAAGATCCTGGTCATTACTGCACTCATACATACTACATGATAGGCTCTGGCAGGTCCAGGTTTATCTCCATGGCCTACCTGGTTATTTTGAACTCTGCTCCTCTGCTTTCTTCCATCTGTCACAGCTTCTTATATTCATCCTTACATCTTCCATGGTGTAAAAACCACTGAACTTTATTTCAGTATAAAATGGGAAGTGGTTTAGAAAATTTTAGAGTACTTTTTTTAGAATATTTTGAACTATAAAATTTTGCGTGAGAAACATTGTCCATCGATTCTAATACTGAAAATAGATTAATTAATCATAAAAAGTCTGAATAATCATGAGTTTGTGTATTACCAAATACTAACCTCTTTAGTTGTATGACGTATCTGGCATTAAATAAAAGTATAAATATAGATTCAACGGGTTTCCATTCTAGATTAGAACAGTAACTATGAACCACAACATTAAACTGCAGTGCTTGATGCCATGACATGAAGCAATGAAGAGTCCATGCAGCTTTTGGATGCATTGCTTTCCAAGTAAATAAAATACAAGTACCGTTGCTTTATGTCTTTTTTTTTTTATTATTTCATGTATATTTTCATAAAATATAACTCATGGATATTGGAGTAAAGGCTAGTGCTAGAAACCTCCCCAAAAAATTTTATACAAAGAAAGCGCAGGAGCTCCCATGCCAAGAAAAAAACTTTGGGGCATGGGAAATAAAGACATAAAATTGCACAATTAACATGAGGAATAAGTTGTAGATCCTCATTAACAAAGACTTTGGAATGTTCTTGAGTGAAGGTCACTATTTACTGCCAAAGATTCAATCCAATTTCAGTAAAATCACATGGTACTAACAAAACCTGAGCTCCCTGCTGCCTGACAAGAGAATCATTATTATCTTGGTACTTCAATTAAAGGAAAGAATGATAAGGCTGCTAAATCCTAAATCAGTAATCTGAATTTTCTTTTGGAATCTGACTCAACTGCTAGAATGGAAATCTGGTTTGAAAGAGTGTAATATACAAATTATAAAATGTAAAGCCTGAATTATATTTGAGCATCTGGGTATATATAACACAGTTATTTCATAAACATTTTATAGGCAGAAATAAATAAAAAAGCCAGCACAATCTGAATTAATAAATTAAATGCAGGATAAAACTTAAAGTATGTGTTTGAAATTCAGAGAAGTCTGGGATTCAGTTAAAACAGAAATATCATGTTTTTGTAAGTTGCTGTCTCACAAGTCACTTTGCATGAATTTTCACATAATGATGAATTTTTTTTTCTTCAGTTTACATAATTTCAAGTAAAAGCTACAGTGCAAAACAGAAGTGCTGGCTGTGGAAGTTTTGGATGTGTGAGTCTGATTTAAGAAAACTACTCAAAATTCTAATAAAGTTATCTCTCCAGACCTGGAGGAAAAGGAATGGAGTATAGATCACAATAGGGGTCGTTCTCCAGGTTTTTGAATTTTAAAGTGACTTCTTGAAACTCAGAGACTAGATAGGATTTGCAAATGTAATTCAGGAGAGCTGGTCTCAAATTCATTGCAACTAGATTTATGGAGTGAATTGTAGCCAGTTGGTAGGAACCTATTGAATTTAGGAATACTGTTGCCTTCCACAGTCAGCCTAGAATCACGGCTATCTCTAGAAGTGACTCCCATTTTAAAAGGACTCCTGGCTCACAATTCAGGAGCCTCAACAAATGTTGGATTCTGCATAAATAAATCTGGATCTTTGAGATTTTTATCCCATTTCTGCTGGACAGCATTGGAAATACAAATTTGCTAGGCACAGCAGGGGTTTGCACTGCATTTGTTAATCAAAAGTGCAAAACTGCAAGGTAAGGTAGAGCGTTTGAAGATTGATTATCCTTATTTTTTTGCTCCCTAATGAAGCTTCTGATTAATTGCTATATTTGTTATTCAGCATATTTTGTCCAAATTCAAATGCCAGATCACTGCAATGGTCTACTTACGATGAGTGAAAATGCAATGTATGAAACATCCTATCTGACTAAAGAGATGGTTAAGCTTCTTCAACTGGATACACAAGCTGATAGGAAAAACCTCCTTCAAAAACCAAAAGGCAATTGAGCACAGTATCCTGGGGCAGAGGGAAGGCAGCTCTTTAAAAGAAGATTGAGAATAGCAATTAATTTCCTAAGTGATTTTATTCTTATTTCACTCTAAAACTAGATTATAGTATTCTCTCAAAAGTATTCCCCTGCTGCTAGGGAGCACAGGGGAGAAATCATTGTTTGTTAACTTTAGGTTGTTTCTGAGCAGAACTGGTTTTGCTTTGATTAGTCAACATCAGTCATAAAAAAACAGGTTTTCTGTATTCAGTAATGATATTCAGAATCCATAGAACAAACTAAAATATGATTATTAAGAAAATTAAACTGTTTGACACATGTTGCAAAGATGCATTCTTTTATACAAAAGTATACTGTGTAAAAGAGGTACCAGAAGCCAGAGTATTTTAACACCTTGCTTCCAAACCAACCAAACAAAAAAGAAAAACCAAACCAAACAAAGAAAACAAAAGAATGCTCTAAAAACACTGTTGTGAACTCTAAGTCTAGTATTCCATCAACATTTTCTATGATGTTACTGTTATTTATTTCATACTCTTCTTTGGCAAAATAGTCAATGCCTAATTTTTTACAGGATTTAAATAGTTGTGGCTCTCTCTGAGTAATTAGTCCAAGCAATGGATATGAGAGTGCCTGGGCTATGGTCTTGGATGAGCTGAAGTAAATGGGAAAAATTCCTTTGATTCAGTAGTGTTAGGATTTTACTCATGATTTGTAGGCAAAATGATGTTCAAGTTATTTCAGGACACTACCAAATATCTATGAATGCTGCTTTTTTTTATGTGCTGTTATAATTTGATTCTGCCCTGGGGTACAAAATGCAGCAGGGGCAGGATTTCCTTGTCAGCAAGAAGCAAGGGATAATTCATTAAGAAGGGAGACACAGGAGAGCGGAATGATGAAGGCTTATATTGTTGGCAAATGAATGAGAAGACCCAACAGCAAAGATCAAAAAGTGGCCTGGGAAGTCACGATGAAGTTGCAGAGTGGGTGGATTAAACGTGGTGGATTATATAAACAGCTTGCCACAAGCCAATTACTTCGTAAATAATAATGTGTTCTCAGAAATAACATTGGATCCTTTGTCTTACTAAATATATCTTTGTAAACAGTGCCATGAACTGACAAAGAGGGTCATGCCCTTGGGCCACAATAACCCCATGCACTGCTACAGTCTTGGGGAAGTGTGGCTGGAGCTGCCTGGCAGAAAAAGACCTGGGAGTTCTAATTGACAAGTGGCTGAATATGAGCCAGCAGCGTGCCCAGGTGGCCAAGAAAGCCAATGGCATCCTGGTTTGTATTAGAAATAGTGTGACCAGCAGAAGTAGGGAGGTGATTGTCCCCCTGTACTCAGCACTGGTGAGGCCACACCTGGAGTATTGTGTCCAGTTTTGGGCAACTCAATACAAGAGAGACATCGAGGTGCTGGAGCGGGTGCAGAGGAGGGCAACGAAGCTGGTGAAGGGCCTGGAGAACAAATCGTATGAAGAGCCATTGAAGGAGCTGGGTCTGTTTAGTTTGAGGAAGAGGAGGCTGAGGGGAGACCTCATCACTCTCTACAACTACTTGAAAGGACACTGGAGAGGTTGGTGCTGGTCTTTCCTCGCAGGTAATTAGTGACAGAACGAGAGGGAATGGCTTCAAGCTCCAACAGAGTAGATTTGGACTGAACATCAGGAAAGAATTTTTCACAGAAAGAGTGGTCGGGCATTGGAATAGGCTGCCCAGGGAGGTGGTTGAGTCACCAAGTGTTTAAGAGTCATTTAGATGTGGTGTTGGGGGATATGGTGCAGGGAAGAACATTGTAGAGTAGGGTAGATGGTTGGACTCGATGATCCCAAAGGTCTTTTCCAACCGAAATGATTCTAAGATTCTATGATTCTATGCTCCCACCCTCATACATACCTGGAACAGCACTGAACTATTCATTGCTAAAGTAATTTCCCCATGACAGATAAAATTTTGTCAGTGATTTTGTTTCAGAATATGAGATTACCATGGTTATGCCAAATCAGAAATATTTCAATATAATAAAGATTATTGAGAAGTTTTCTGTACATCATTCTGAAAAGATTGCTTTTCATGGGTCTCAGGAGGCTCTGTTCTGCAAAGCCTTAGCTCAGCTCAATGCCTTTGACACATAGATAGCTCTGCTGGTAGCGATATGACAGCTTGTGTGTGTGAGCAAAGGTTTCAGTGTTCCATCACTGAGATTTCTATCAGGGAACAGGTAAATCTATGAGGAATATTCAAAAAGTCTCTCAAGCACTTCCAACTGATATAGTTGAGACACAGGAAAGATTTATTTAACAGGATTGAAAATCTGAAAGCTTTTTTTTGTTAGAAAAATTTGTGATAGCAATTTAAAAATTAAACAACTCTCATGCTCCAGAATGTTTATTGCTGAATTATCCTTTTAGGATTTTGCTGGATCCTGCTGTGCCATCTATCTCTCTAAGAAGCAATTTCTTAAAGGTCTCACCATTACCTGCTTGCTGTAACAAAAATGTGTTTGCTTTTTACAGCTTGAAAAATGTATGTATGTGCAGAACATCTACACATGTAGTGTTTTTCTTCTGGGCAGAGATTTGGAGTAGAAAGAAGGAAACCGAGTATCCTATCTCACTGCTTTCTTCCTATCATGAAATATTTACAGACTGGTTCTGTGAAGAGCAACAGCCTTTGCCTGGGAAACTGCAGATCAGTGCCTTCTCGGACCACGTCTGCAGGTCTTGGTCTTTCGTTCAAATCACACCACTTGCAGCACCTGGGATATGCACTTGTGTATCCACAACTTTTCTTTCCTTGCTTCCGCATACTTATTCTGTCTTCCAGTTGAAACCCATCTGTCACACAGCAGAGAGGGAATGCCTGCTGCCCTCTTGCAGAGGACCCGTGTTTGAAGGGCAGTGGGCTCCCCAGTGCACTGAACCACAGATGGTCTCTCAGGGCACTGAATCAGGGTTGCTCAGGCAGGCAGGTGCCTCTGGAGGTGGCCTTGTCCAACCCCCTGCTCAGAGCAGCATCAGTCACAGCAAGCTGCCCAGAACCTTGCCCAGATGGGTTTTGAACATATCTCCAAGGCTGGAGACTGCCTCTCTGGGCAACCTATACCAGAATTTGACCATAGTCACAATAAATTACTTTTTTTCTTATTCTTAAATGATCATTCTGTATTTGGGTTTATGTCTGTTTCCTCTCACTGTCCCACTGGGCACCAGTGAAAAGAGCCTGGCTCCATCTTCTTTACTTCCCTCACATCAGGTATTTATATATACATTGATAAGTCCTCCCCTGAGCCTTTCCTTCTCCAGGTTGAACGGTCCCATTTCTCTCAGCTTCTCCTCCAGTCTCTTAACCATCTTAGCAGCCCTTTACTGGACTCATCCCAGTATGTCTGTCTCTCCGATACTCTGCATTGCTGTCCCAGCGTGTGGGAGCACTGAGTGGGGCAGACCCATGTGTGGGCCAGCACAGGAGCTCCCTCACTCACAGGGGAGTGATGTTAGCCTGATCCTTTCTCCTGGCTTATTTGCCTAGAGCAGCAGCCGGGGCCGGGATTCCCCACTCCATGCCTCTGATGAGTATAGGTAATTGATCTGACTGTCTCGCAGTGCCTGCAGTTATCCCTCATGAGATTTTTTTAAGCACAACTGGCAGCTCTTTCATATTGTTCCAAACAGCAAAGGATCTGAACTTTCAAAGCTGCCAAATTCTAAGCAGAATCCAAAGTACTTATCTTCAGACATTGCTCACTAAGGACTGTTTTTTTGTTTGTTTGACTTGGATCACTGGCACATAATCTTAATTTCAAGTTAAAGACAGTAAACTCTTCTTCAGAGCTCATCCTGACCTAAGTAACTCAAATTGTGATGATTAACAGGTTACACACATTTGGATTGAATTTTATTAGGCATCTCTTAACGCTATACGTCTTTGGCTACTCTGAGATATATACGCACTCTCAGAAGATATGGTAATTTGCCCTTCTGCTCAGGCATCCTTGCTGCAGATGTTATGAGACTGACAAGTGCTTCTCCATTTATTCCCTCAAGACCTTGTAAGTTTAAACTGAATCTCAAAGATAATTTCCAGTCTCCTGCTTCATATATGCTGAGTTCAAGTTCACTGTACATAATTATATTCAGTGTCCTTTCACAAAAGGGAATCAATCTAGCCATACTCTGTTAATTCCACCAACTTGTGCTCAGCACCCAAATTATGCTTCACAGAATTTTATAGACACAATGTCTAGGAACAGTGGTGGGAAACACTGGAAACGGCCAGTGACCCAAAATCTCCCGGAAAACTGAAGTGTAGAAAGCACTTGCCTCCGTTTATCTCAGAGAAATACTTTCAGATTTCATTGTGTTGATGATTCGGGATTCTGCCAATGTACAATTTATGAGATCTACTCAAGTGTATAGAATTATTGTGAAAAATCTGTGGGTTTTTTTTTTCATATTTATCTATGGACGGGGAATTTTGTCTTTCTGAAAAGCTCTGTACCACTTACTTACCAGATTAGGCACAATAAAGAGTCATTAACCTTTATGGTTTATTAACCTGTCTACACAGGATGCAGGCTGAGGAGGCCAGTTAAAGGTAGAAAAGCATATTTTTTTTTTCCTCCTCCTTCTCTGTAAGAGAGAGAAAAAGGTAAAAATGCAAGCTTTCCATTCAGGGCAGCAAGATAAAGCAACAAAGCAGACAACCAAAAGTGATTTACAGAAAGAATAAGAAGTGGCATAAAGAGGCAAAAGTAGAGCATGTGTGGCTCATTTGTCTACCAGTAATGGCCATCAAAAGCTTCTGTCCTGGGGGATGGTCTGGGAGAGATGCTCTTAGGCAGCACAGGGGACACAGATCTGAGCCCAGCCAGCAAAATGCTAGCAAGGCTTCTTACTTTGTCCAGGCTCTTTTACCACTCACCCTGTCACTTGAAGAAGAGAACTGAACCTCCACTGATCTACACTTGGACAGCTCAACAAAGCAAGGGTGAAAGACTTTAAAGTGGTGCACCTTGGGTTTCAACCTGCTTTGCCCACATGTGAAGTGTCAGCCTGAGAAGGAAGGCAGAAAATTGGGCTCTGCATGCTCCTAAAGGGGCAGTCGTAAGGGCCACTGCTGTCCCTTTTCACTTCAGCCACTGATTCAAATAAGTCAGCTTTAGCCTTGCATGAAAATTGGAATATCCCACCCAATTAAGAAATTGCAGCCCCAGACAACACGCAATCTGCAGGGGCAGAAAACAAGAGTCAGCACCAGGCTGAAGGTTTGAAGAACTCCTTAGTGCAGCTCGCTGTTTCACAAAGTTTCCTGCTGGTTTCCTACAGGTTTTATTAAAATGAACATAATTTCATATGGCAGACCATAGAATAATTTCCAGTGATTATCTTCCTTACTATTTCAGCCATTTTATTTTATAAGGGAACATTATGCATCCGTACTTGATATAATTTTAATTAATAGTTCTTCTATTTAATCTCCAGTTTTGGTGAAATTATTCATGTTAAAACAGTTCCTAATTAAAAGCACATGTGAAACCAAAAAAAATGTGAAGCTTTATCCTAAAGTTTGGTTTTTTTTGCCTAGAATCAGCGTTTTTTTTGTAAATATTAAGCCTTCAGGATTAAGGTAGAAAATATGTGGATAAAGAAAAAAGAAAAGTAGAACAAGCTACTGTGATTTAACATGATGTGACAGGAAAACAAAACAAACCAAACCAAAATAAAACCACCAGCACAAGTGGGGGCTCCAAAACCAAATGTTAGTTCCATGCAACCATCAGAGCCAAAATGCAGAGGCAAATAGTTTTCATGCTGCCATCACTTTACATCTGGCAAAATGTGCAGTATGAAACAATAGCCTTGCACTTAGGCCTAAGTCCAAAAATGATATTGAGATGCCTGTGTTCAATTGAGATTAATGGTCCATTTAAATCAAACAGAGGAAGAATCTCAAATCTGATGCAATGGTGAAGCACTATCCATAAAGAGAAGAATCTCTCTCAAGCTATTCAGACATCTAGCTAATGGAATGCTGGCTGACAAGGAGTACATTTCCATGTTTCCATGTGTCTTTTTCTATATACTCTGGAATGGATGAATATAGTGGCACCCTGGGAGCCAGACACCAGAAAATCAGATATAATGATAGTCCCTGCATTTAAGTTATTTGTTCATCATAAATTCCATATACTTAAGTGAAAAACAGTGAGAATCTTTAGCTCCTGATGCCTGTATGTTTTTGAGGGATCCACTGTTAGGTTCCCAAAAGATGATGAATATGGTCCTCTATTACAAAACTTCTGTGAACGGGAAGAACCATTATCAAAAAAATGAAGTAATATGGCAATCTTGATGATGAAAAGTAATAAAAAATGAATTAGAAAGCAAATTATCTCAAATGTACTGCTTTACTGACTAAATACCAAGTTTATATCAGCCCTTCTAGGCACAGATATAAAGGTCCCTGGAAAAAGAAAAAAAGAAAAAAAAAAGGAAAAAGAGATGAAGCATAATGGAGTGCTTAAATTGGAGCATTGCTTCCATACTCATGAGATTGCTTTTTCTTTAAAGTATTTCAATTATCCTGACAGTAAAAGATAGAACAGCTACATTAGTATCATATTATTTCCATAACAGTTACCTTCAGTCACTTCTGATCTACGAATTTCTGACAAATTTCTACATATATTGCACCTAATAAGCCTGTTTTGGTTTTTTTTCAAGGCCCTTGAAGAAACAGAAATCACACCACAATTTTCACTGGAGGCTTGCTATATGCACCATCCTACAAAGGCTTGTTGCTAAGACAGAGCATGTGGTGAGGCTCCACCGTAACAACAATTACGAGTCCACAGTACATTAAAATCCTCAACTCCTCAGTGTTAGAGATCATTGTATCCTAAATAGGGATTCTACAATCTGAACAAACAGAAATCCCCTGCCCTTTCTGGCAGTGGTGCAATACCAGCAATTAGCTGCTGAGCCCCAGACTGCATCCCAGAAGATGAGAAGAACAGCTGCTTTGGCTTATTAATGGCCACTTGGCTTTATATCATTATAATTTTAATTTGGGTAGTGTATTGTTCTTAATTCCCCTCCAAGAAACAAAGGAATCGATGAAGATCATCAAGAAAGTTTAGTCATCTTCATGTGTCCTCCTGAGGGGTTTTTTTTAACCTGATCAAATTCTACCATGGGTTTTCTGCAAGGAGTCTTCCCAAAACCACAGGCTGCACTCACAGAAAGCTGGTTTTATTAAAATTCAGTCAGTCAGCACTGTATATGTCACACTGTAAGGAGTCCTGGGTATCTATCTCCCCAAACAGATAATTCCCGAAAGAACGATAACAGTGCCTGCATGGAGGCATTATGTCAAAGGACTCTATTATAAATGAGGTAAAACTGATGTTGTGTAACAATCAATACACACAGTTAAAGCGATCTGTGCAGGCTTGTAATTGTTACAAATTCAATTATTTCAGCAAATGTAAATACAAGAGACATAAATATGCTAAGCAGTTCAAAATTCTTTGGTGAAAGCTAAAACTAATTTGTGTGCTATAATATGCAGTCTTGTTGAATGTAATCTTACGAACTGTAGCAATCTTGACCAGAGTTTAAAGGTATCCAGTCACTGAAATGTTCATTAAGCATTATCTCAAGAGGCAGTTCTGTTTGCTAGAATGATCTTTTTTAATTAGTGAATTACAGAACCCCACAAAAAACCTTCAGCTGTCATCGCCCTCTGCTTACACAACATCTTTCTACTTCCTAAGAACAAAATTGCTCTGTAATTGTATCCTCCACTGCAAATAAGCAAAAAATGTACTCCAGGAAACCTCTAACAGTTCCTAAGGTGGGTGAAAATAAAGATGAATAATCACACACCTTATGGGTTAGTATGACCAAGTTTTCTTATTTGTCTTTCAGAATCTTTTAATGGCAGTTAAGAAATATGACATGATTGCTGATATCACGTGGTCTGAGTGAAATCAAGGTGTTCACCAAAACCAAATATTATCTACATACACCTATGGTTAAAAATCATGCAAAAACCTCTGACCTGTGGAAGACAGAGAAACAGCTGTTCTGCCAGAAATTATGCAAATCCTCCTGATCAAAATCTGACCACAGACCTGTTCTGATGCTTTCAGAAGAGCAACATATTCCAGCCAGACTTTTATCATGTCTTGCTTGTGTGTAACTCTTCTTTTGACTTGATTAATCATAGCTCAGCATCAGAATGATTGATTGATGCTTGCTCACTTGTCAGATGAGGGAGACTTGAAAGATCCTTCTTTTTTTGTTTATTATAACACTGGTTGCTTGCTGCTCTGAGCTAGATGGGAATATTTTACTGATAATTACCTGTTCGCCCAGTTAATTCTGCCCATTTAGAAAATGTTACAAAACTGAAAAAAAATAAAAATAGTAGCTCTAGAAGACTATCACTCCCATCTAATGGTCATGAAAGAGACTGATGTAAACCTTAGTATATCTGAAACTTCAGTCTTTAACAAGAGATTGTAGGTAGGCATGATGTGTAAATATCAGAAAAAGATACAAGAGGTTTATAGGATGAGGTTAGGAGTGTAGTAAATAAGGTAGCACAAAACTTTCAAAATAGCCTTTCGTATAAACAAGTTGGCACTTCTGAAATACTGTTAGCCTGCAGATAAGTAATGGGTGTTTAGCTCAGTAGTTTATCTCAATGCAAAAATCCAGCCCATAATCTTGCCTGCACTACTGACTGTGCAAGGCTCGAGCAGGGCTGAGAATACGTCAATACACAGATGTCTGTTGCATCAGAAAAACAAAGAAATGGACCAAAAAATCCCCCAACTCAGATAAACAGTCATTTTGCCCATCATTATCAATGTACCCTGAGAAGAGAGTGAAGGAAAATCGGTCACATCAAATTGTTTTCTGCATTACTTCAGAATAAATGCATGGTGACTCTAGAAAAAAAACAACCACACAACAACCAACCAACCAACTAACATGCCACACAACAAAACAATAGAGATAGTGAAGTCAAACGAGAAGCTGATTAAAAGGTACATGATCCATAAAGCGTCCTAAGAGAAAGATTGAGGGAAGAGGGAAGCAGAGCTCTAGCACTGCAGAGAAAGAAGCTGAAGAAGCTGGGGACCACACACACTTTTACCATCTCAGGTTTTTCTTCCTGGGGCTGAGTGACAACTTGCAGTGAGAAGTAAGCCTGTGTATGTCCCATAAGGACAGTGCAGAAACAGTATCACCCAGAACAAGTGGCACTTTCCTTTGCAACTTTGAGCATTCCTCTGCCAAAGACACTTTTTAAAGGAATTGTATTTTTTTTTTCCCCTCTTAGAAATTCAGCAACTCCTTGCAGAAGATGTCAGCACTGGGATTAGGAGGAAATGGACTTCATTCACTTCAGCTCTTCCTCCATACAGCACTCCTCCAGTGAGTTTTATGCCCTCAAACGTCCCCACATGCCAATTGATATTCCACTGGACACACAAACCAGTTTTTTTTTCATGCTATAGAAATGTCATAATGTTTATATAAAGTCTTCAAATAATATCAGACACTTTGAATTAAGACACACTCACACAATTTATATCTTAAGGTCAGAGGAGAATCAAATGGAGTCCAGGGCTCAATAGTATGCTGTGCAGACAAGGCCTGTCTTCAGTGAATACAGTTATTCTTCAGCAGGGAAAATCCAAGCCAATCCATGCCATTTGGCCTTCTTTTATTTGGCACTGATGGCTGAGATAACTGTTATTAACCGTATTTTAATACTTATATTTAATAGTTAGAGGTTACTTAATGAGCAGCAGCACAGGCCCAGTCAAAAGCACAAGTAAAAGCTGATCACCTTGCCCTCTCCTGTTTTCATTGTTAAAGGTACTTTCTTAGGAGAACTTTGCGAGCACTTTTCTCTGAAGCAACAGACCTATCACCTAGAGCCAGCAGAGGTCTAGTATCAGAGGTTTACTTGTGCAGCTCTCCTCTTCTGGGGGTTTCTTGATGTGGAGGTCAGGTACAGCTTTACTCAGGTCAGAGGGGATAAAAATAGAAGGGACTTGCTGTTATTCTTGCTTTTTCCATAATTCTCATGTTTGGACCTTAACAGTGAAACAATTTGATCAAGAAAACTGTCACGTCATGAATCAAGAAGCATGATAACTCGCAAAGGATGTTTAAACACAGATATCTGCACAAACAGTCATATTCCTTGGGTTTTTTTTCAGACCTTTTTCTGCATATACCCTTATAGTATCCTTCTAGCATGGATTTAGTTGCCATTTCCTCAACTAGCTTAAATTTTACTAAATACATTATATGTGATTGGAAAAAAAAAAAAGATTTCTAGGATAAAACTGGTGTTTTCTCAAGTGCAACAGAAGGTGCTTCTAAGACAATCAAGAAGATTTAATCTGCAGTCACAGAGGCCTTGGTCCCTACCAATTTGTCATTACATCCCATCCAATAAATTATGTTTAAACTCAATTCAGACTTAATAAAAAAGGTAAATAGTAGTTTAGTACAGATATTTTAATGGATCTCTACAGTGATTAAAGGAGTGATTATTTTTGTTTTTTATAACAGGAATTGCATTTCTTATATTACTATAGTAAGTAAAAATATTAGGAGGCAAAGACATTACTTCCAACAGCTAGTGTCCTATGTCTGGAAAGAATCAGCATCCCATTAAGGTAATTACTGTTCTCATTTGGGATCCTGATAAGCTCTTAAATAGTCTGTCATCAAGATATATACAGCACATCTCTTTAATAAGATCTCTTGATTTGATGAAACCCTTATTAATACCATCGAATGTCCCAGAGAACACCTCCATTTTTTGTGAGTGTTCTGTTCAAGATTACTCTGGTATTATTGACACGGTTTTTGGTATAATTAGGCTTGAATATAGAGTCCTCCTCTTGAATTTCCAAGACAAGTTTAGCAATAGTGTGTATGTACCAACGTCATGCATCTCCCTTTACAGAAGCAGCTGCTAGCATTAAAATAATGTATTTAATTTTTGATGTTATTTTTAAGAACAAATTACAACAGATTCTGATTCATCTACGATTAGCCAACAAGAAGAAATTTTGTCTGGTGTTTTTACTTTTTACAGAAATAACATGTCATAAAAAACTCTGTTCTGAAATAACTTCTTTCCGACTGGCATATCCTTTTGCTTCTCCTGCTATTTTGTTACACAATGGTTGCACTGCACTGGTACTTTGTAATGAGACAAACAAAATCCACCAATATGCATCAGGTTATTAGAGTTTGGATGAAGAACAGGAGGTACCTCCTTTGTTGTCTGGTGGGAGAAGTAGAATCTGTCCATTGATGAAGCACTGTGTCCCAGGTACAACCCTATTAGCCCAAATTACAAATGATTGCTTCATTCAGAGGGGAAAGGGAAAAAAAAAAACCTTGAATGGATAAACATATGCCACCTACAGATGTTAAAAAGAGAAGGATCCTTCTGACCCACTGCCATAGCCAAGAGGCAAGCTGTCTGAGAGCTGTGCAGGTACTGGATGCATATCTTGGAAGCTAAGTAGGCACCACAATTTGCCAGGCCCTCTCATCCACATGAACTCTTCTTTGCCTTTAGAACTGCTATCATTTCAATTCACTAGGCAAGTCCTGAAGAGGCTATTAAGTAGATCATGCGGAGTACTGTTCAAAACCTGGCCGCTTATTTGTGTACTTTAACAAGATTGGGACTCTTCTAAATAGTTCTTAACTTTGTGAATCAGATTGTTGCATTATATAAACTTTAAAATTACACTGAAAACAGGTGGAATGTGTCAGAATTTATAATGTCTCCAGGTTGATGACAAAATCTCTCTGGGAAAATATCAGAGAAAAAGTGTTCATTTTAGGATAGTTTGTATGGTCCAAGAAGTTTTTATAGTGACTGTGATTTAAAAATGAATTAAAAGTTACAATGTACTCAGAGTAATTTTAGACACCATTAGTCCAGCCCATATTTGTGGAGTTCTGCATGGAAAGACCTTATTTTTCTTATCACCTATCATTTAGAGATACTTTTATGTGCACTGAAAATTCTCCTTATCCTTTCCTTCTATTTTTTTTCCCCTCCAAAAAAACTACCCACAAGAATAAAAATGTGGACATGTATCCAATATTTTATCAATATGCTTAAGATGAGCCACTTTTTAAATTCTCTTTATGGTGTGCTCGGTGTTTGTTCTGTTCATGCTGCATAATTTTTAAAGGGTTAAGACTCATGTGAAAATTGGTAGATAATTTGGAATGTGGAGGAGAAAGACAATCTGCCAATCTGACACAAGTAAAACCTGGGAGGACTGTGTAACTAGGGCACAGTCAATACAGCTGTCTATCACATTTGCAGTCATGCAAACACGCTTCATGGACTGAGTAGCAATAACCCCATTCCCATTGAGGGATCTGCTAAGATCCATTGCAAGTGGATGTCATGGAGGTTTGCTTGAACTGCAAAGCAGAACCAGTGGAAATCACAACAGTACTGTTGAAACCGTTATGAAGTTTCAATTCCATGATTGCACTAACCCTGAAGCAAGAAAATTATGCGAGATATCCTCATTTCTAAAAGAGTTCCTAGAGGATAAGTGCCTTTAACTTGTTTTCTCAGCTGTATAGGTCCCTCTCAAATGAAGAAAAAGATGTTCAAATACTTTATCTGGAAAACAATTTGGGTAGCTTATTGTGTATGAACTGGTTTAGCCTTTTTACCATTCAGTGCTATTTGTCCATTTGAATTCTTTAGTATTCCTAAGAATATTGCCACAATTTAGAAGAAAAAAATGGAAAAGAAGAAAACGATCACAAATAGTAAGAGAAACTCTCTTTGTGTTGGAACTTTGTCTCCAGTAATTCATCTGCAAAATCTTATGCTAAATCAGAATGGGATTACTCAGTTGTTTAATAAAATCTCATGTCCTTTAATGTTGCTGGGCTGAGTCTGAGCATTCATTTTCCTCTTCCAGTTCTCTCTCCTGCCACACTGTAGGGGGAGTGAATGAGCTGCTGTGTGGACACTTAGCTGCTGGCTGGTTTCAACCCACAGCACCAATTAATATTAAGCTATGCATCCAATAAATAAAAATTGTGTTTTTTAATGGTATCACAAAATTTCTTAAGGGATAACTCTTTTTTCAAAAACATTTAACCTATAAATGTTAGGACTGTAAAAATAATAATAATAATAGAAAAGTACAAATAAAACTCCTGCATCTTGAGAATAGTAAAAGCAATTAAAAGTTCATGTTCAGTTCATTCAAAATTTGGAATAGTGGATCCATGAACCCACTTCTTTTTTAATTAAAATGGGCATTTCAACACAAAATGAAAGCTCTGTTGGGAAGAGTTCATGGAATGCTCATGGTATACCTTTCAAAAGGGTTATTTTACAGGTGAGAGGATAAATATGTATTAGAGCTAGGGAAAGGGAATCGGGGATGGAAAGACAAATGTTGCCAAAGCTATACTGTCTTGCAATTATAGTAACCTAAGAACTCCACTCCCTGTACTTCAACACTCTCTGCTACAGCTAGTTTATTCCTACTGGAAAAGTAAGTATTAAAGTTTCTAGTGTTAGAAGGTAGTGTCATGTTACTAGGAACTTTATAAACATAACAGCACTTTATTTAATTTTGGACTGTACTTTTAAACAAAGGTCTGCATGTTGGTCAGAGGCCCGTCACAAGTGTTAGTTGAGAGCCATGAAGCACCAGATGTTACCAGAGCTTTGATTTTGGTTTTGACAGTTTGTCAAGATAGACTTTTGGTGTTGTCAATAGTCCTGCTTCTACCAGCAATTTGGAAATGGTTATGGCACTTCAAAATAATGTGCACAGTCACAGCTACAGTTCGGTTTGAGGAAAGTAGCTGTTGGCATACAGGCCACTTTTTTATGTTAAGAAGAAACACAGTTTGCATTTAGAAAGCCTAGAAGCATTAGTCCTTCTCCAAGAGTAAAATTTCATTTTCTGGTTTGAAGTGGATTAGTGAACGTTAACAAACACCCATTTTAACCTGTGAAATCATTATAGAGACAATTGCAACTGAAGGAAGTATTCTTTGGATCCACCTTGATTAAATAGAGTCTATCCCAATGCTTACCTTTAAGCAATTCAGTATTAGAAACTTTTTCCAAGTTTGTCACCTAGAGCCCGTGGATTTTTTACAGACAAAGATAGGAAATTTCTACCAAAAACCTTTTCTTTCTTCAGTTTTCCATATCAAGACAGCCCAAGAACTTGGACAATGCTCTTAATTTCTGTGACTATGAGAGGAAATATGAGCTGTTTTGTTTTTTGCCAGGGGTTGTAGGAGAGTGGTTCCATAACTCAGTGGTCTCTTCCAGAAATGTATTAAAAATTAATTTTATGTGTTTTACAGATATGAAAGGGTCAAATGGAGACAATTGCAGAACATCTTCAAGCAAAGCGACAATGAAAAAAAAAGGAAAGAAAAAAAGAGAAAGTGACTATTCAAGAAAGGATAATAAGTAGAGAATGAGTAGACATACAAAGGAGGTGTGCAACACCAGCACTACTGGAAAGTGACATTTACACCTTTCCAAAGGAATGAAAACAAATGAGCGGAGAGGCTCTGTTCCAAGAAAAGAGTGGAGTGATCTAACAAATGGTTTTCTGACTTTTTAAACATAAGGGCCAGCTTTGTGACCTTTATAGAAGGATACTTAAGTTTACTGCTCCGGTTTATGCTGGATCTAGGAAAGTGGTATTATCTCAAGGATCCAGCCCTTTCTTAGGCTGTATCAAATAGCAGTGCAATCCTGAGCAGCAAAATCCCTTTGCCTTTCTCTTTCTGAGCCCTTCCACCACCTTTTTGTCTACCACTTCTCAGTGCTTCCACTTTATGATTAGCATTCCTTCTTCCTGCTTTACTGTCTGTCATTTATTGGAAGCACCAGAGAAAACAGAGTGGTGTGAGTCAGCTTTTGCTTATACCATCATTTAATTTTAGTTTTCCTTACTTATTCTAGAGGTAGTGTCAAGCATCTGCAAGATATAAGATATTTTTGCGCAAATGGCTGAAAAGGATAAATGACAGTATAGTATCAGCTCAAGTTGTGATGTACTGACCTGCACTATCTTGAGTGAAAAAAAAGTTTCTCCTCTCTGCAGAGTATTCACATTTGTTTGCATTGATTCTAAAATCTCTCTGCAGCTCTCCAAATGCATGGTTCTGTGTGTTTATTTTATGCTTATGTAGAACTACATTATAAAGTATAAAAGCTGCAAATGCAGGAACTCGAAAATCAGGAAATGTTATAATTTATGTTACACATAAAGCTTTAAATCTATTGCTGCCCCTTGTGCACATGTAGTATGACCACTTTTAATGCCATGCCCACATATTATTTTTCCCAAAGGA
This sequence comes from Gallinago jamesoni, assembly GCA_025769975.1. Taxonomy (NCBI): domain Eukaryota; kingdom Metazoa; phylum Chordata; class Aves; order Charadriiformes; family Scolopacidae; genus Gallinago; species Gallinago jamesoni. The sequence goes on from JAOQGH010000001.1 coordinate 153,591,490, forward strand.
GGCCTGTTTCATCTAATGTGCACAACGGATAATGCTCAAGATATTCCCTCAGGAAGTGGTTTAATAGTTTTGTGAAATTTTAATTCAGTCTTTTACAAGCCTTTCAGTCCATCACTCAAGAACCTGGAAGCCTGTGACCAGTCATTTCATCTCCAACATTACATTATGTATTTCACAGCCGGAGAAACAAAGTCTTTTGAGGGCAAAATATGGGCCCAGAAGTAAATGAAGGGTTATAATTTAGGATCACCTGACTGTCAGACGTGTTTAGACATGATACATTTTTTTTCAAATATGATGAATATAAGGATGTTCAAACCAGGTCAGACTATAAGTCAGCAGCATGTCTCTGACCTTGAGGAGCCAACAGGGAAGTCCGTGAAGATAGGACAAGCCTGTAGTGATAAAAATACATCTTATTTGAAAGTGTTATTGTATTTTCTGGATAATCTTTCAGCCTCAGGTGATTCTGGGACCTCCTCATCTATAAGTGTTGGGGTTCTTACTTAATAGCCATCAATTTTCTTCTGTGAATTAATCCTGGTGATTTTTGATAACATGCAGTATTTTAGGCTATAGTAAGGAGAGTTGAAGGTGTGCATCTCTTTGCTTCTGTAAAACCCTGCAGATACCAAAATAAGTACCTGGGAGCAGAGGAAACAATATGACAACCTATAAAAATGCTGGTTTACATGATTTCAGGACAGGATGATGGGGAAATTGTCACCTGCAGACAAATGAAAAATTTCAGTTTCCAGAGCTGACTGAAAAGACAGAACTTGATGAACCTGAGATCAAAATCTCTATCAACCACAAAATTATGGTGATGAAATTTTTTAAAATTATAAACTTGATCCAATAGTAATGGGCACAAACCAGAACATAAGAAGTTCCATCTAATCATGAGGAGCAACTTCTCTACTTTGAGGGTGGCAGAGCACTGGAACAGGTTGCCCAGAGAGGTGGTGGAGTCTCCTTCTCTGGAGACATTTAAAACCCACCTGGATGCGTTCCTGTGTAACGTGCTCTAGGTGGACCTGCTCTGGCAAGGGGGTTGGACTACATGATCTCCAGAGGTCCCTTCCAACCCCATATCATTCTGTGATTTTGTGATTCTGGCCCCAGCTGGACAGTGACCATCCAGCTAAAGTTAGTGGGATAGAAATAAACACCTAAAAAGCGACCAACCTAGTTTCTATACTTATTTTTTTATTTGTTGTTATTGTTTTCTTTATGTCATGTGGTGCTTCTTTATTTGGGACCATAAGTTTGGGTCTGGATGCTAGATATCAACATTCATTCAGCAGCAAGTCATGCTTTTGGTTGGAGATTATTAGCTGGGACATTACTGAATGCAAATTACTGCCATCACATGAATGCATAGTTACTGTGTTTGAATTTAGCAGATTAAATCCTCCCAAAACAGCTCTCTTGCATCAAAATGTGTGAGCTAGTGCAACTGTTGCAACACTAATACATTTAGCACACCTGCTCACAGACATTCTTTCCTCTAAATTACTTCCTGAGTTTTGTGTTGAACCTTTCCCAACTGCTTAAGCAAATGAAGCAGGGGCTGCTACAGACTGTCACTGGTCATATTGGCTCCCACAATCTCCTTCGTTTCTGGAGCTCCACCTATCCTCTGAAAGGCAAGAGACTCTCCTTTAGAAAAAAAAAGTAATGAAAAAAGGTGGGAAAATTCTAGCGGCATGAATAACTTACATTCTGATGACTGCCACCCGATACTTCTGATTTTTCAACTTGCAAAATGTCTTTCATGTTTTTTATAGTTAGTCATTTATTTTTCAAATAAGAAGAACAATTGGTGAATGCAAACTCTCTTACGTTCACCCACAACGGCATTTCATTGTGCACCAGTTAAAAAGCGTTTGGACTGCAAGCCATGGGCCTGTCACTATTGTATTTTCAGTATTGCAGACAATGATCTCCTCTCCTGTTTACAGGTGTCCTTTTGTGGGAAACTGAAACATGCAAAAAAAAAAAAAGTCTCTATTTTCATGCAATACTTATTTTGTACTGCTGAAAATATAAGCAATATATTAAGGGATGATGTGCCAAGGACTTATAATGCTTCCTGCCATGGGTTTTCAAACAAATGCGTTAATCCATGCTAATCTGGTTCAGTGCTTTGAAAACGATTTTATGCTTTTCACAGCCCACTTGCCATCCCTGCTAGTATTACAAATGTCCTCTGTTGCATATATGCTTTTATTTGATTACACCTGTAGGCAAATTTAGAGCAAATAAAAAGATACAGCTTTGTTTGATTGAGGTAGCTCCGTGGTATATTTGTACCATCCAGTGTCTATACTTTTTTTTCATGTACAAGGGATAAATAGATCTCAGAGGGTGCTCTGTGCTCTACTCTGGAGATCTATTTTGTTCAATTTAACAGAAAGAATTGCAGTATTATAGAAAAGCTGGAGAGACGTGGACACCCCTGGTGGGTAATTCCCCAAGTCTTGAATTACCCCTCAGAGATGCCCATCTATCTCCACTGTTTATACAGAACATTTAGGAAAAATACAAGCTAAAATAGACTCATCAACTTTGTATCCACACTGGGTGTTGATGTCAAGGTGTTGGTGGGGTGAGTGTCAGGGATAGCCTCTGCAGGAAGTGGCCAGGGGATGCTCCGTGCCAGACACAGCTGTCTCCAACTGACCCACTGCAGGGCACAGCTGAACCTCAGCCTCAGCCCAGAGGTAGCCCCTTGGGGAAAGTATATTTAAGAAAAGGTAAAAATGACAGACAGTCAGAGGAAGAGGGTGAAGAAGAACTGAGAAGCAGCCAAAGCCAGAGAAGAGGATGGGGAGGAGGAATTCCAGGAGCTGGAGCAGAGAGTCTGCTGCTGCCCTGTGAGGGACCTGTGATGGAGCGTGCTTTTTCCTGTAGGACTGCAGCCCATGGAGAGCCCACACTGGAGCAGGGGAAATGCATGAGAGGGATGTAGGGACAGAGGTAATTTGTTTTGCATGGACGATACCCCATCCCCACTCCCTCTGCACTACTCAAGGAGAAATAGAGGCGTTCGGAGTCTGGAGGGGAGTTGAACATTGTAAAGGGGGAACGGAAGGTGGTGTTCTAATGTTTGTTTTTATTTCTTGCTAATCAAATATATTTTAATTTTAATTTTAATTTCTGACAAGTTGAGTCTAGTTTGCCCCTGATGGTAATTGGTAAGTGATCTCCAAGTCTTTACCTCGACTGATGAACTTCCTCATCTTATGTTCTCCTCCTCTCCTGCTGAGGAGGGGGAGTGAGTTAGTGGCTGGCTGGGGGTCTAGCTGCTGGCCAGTTAACCTACTACAGTACCTAAACTTGAAAGGAATGAGATCAAGTCGGAAATGACGAAATGGAGCTATGCCAGCATCCAATTTATGAAAAGTATTTGCATCGTTATTTATCTGAAAAGAAAAGCTCTATGCCTGAGACTAAGCCATGCACTGCATCATTTTACTTTTATTTCTGATTCAACTACACTCAGGGAATACAGCAATGCTTTATTTCTGATAAGACATAATATTTTCCATTAAACCCCCTCTTGTGACATCCCACAGAACATCAGATATGCCATAGACCAAAGCTGTGTTTGAATTTTTTTTAAAAACATGATTCTGACTACTAGTGCATAAACATTAGTTATAGCACATTAGCAGAAGAAGCCAAAAATGAGTTTGTGGTATGATTGGGCACATTCTACTTAGAATACATGCTGACCTTGAAATTTTACAGCCTAAATAACTAAGACTGAACCAGCAGGACATCAAAGATCACTAATGTAACCACAGACTTAAATCAAGACGGCTGGAAAGCCAAAACAAGACCCTATCTGTGGTCTAGGTCATTGTTGCTCTGCAGGTTTCCAAATTAGCTGTCTCTGTTTTACCTTTAGTAATGATATATGCTCTTCTACCAATATTTGTACAAGATAAAAGGCATAGTGTCTTTGGAACTGCGGTGTGTTAACGGAAGCACAATTAATCTAGTCATGTTTCTTTTCTCTAACTTTTCTTGATAACCTTGATGAAACATATTTTCTCTGCTACATTCCTCTGATTGTCTGTCTCATTAAGGGTGAATAACAAGTGACACCACTGTGCTACCTAAGATATACTTTATGGTGTAAACACATGAGCATTGAAACTTGCCATTTTCAGTCTCCAGAAACAGTTATTTCCTTCACATATTTTAATTAAAGATGCATCCACTTATAAGGGCATTTTATCATCATGACCATCGTGCTACTGGCAAGGAAATCCCTTGCTGTGAGAACTCTACCCTCACTAATTGGTTCCTCTTGGGAAATTTGAGAAGAAAATTATTTCTTCATCACGTGTTAATTTTAATGATTTCATAAATTTCATCACTTCATATTGGAATCATCCTGAAACTTCATGTCACTTTTCACCACCAAAGAAAAAGAACAAAACTGCCATGCTATTAAGTGCCTCTTACAGATCACAGGCATCATTTCTGTCCCCCACATCTGGTGTGAGTATCTTTATCAGAATAGATGAAACTGGCACAGTTTCATGGAAGCTTGCATCCTCCCACAAAAGATTTCAGTTGTACTGAACTAACATACCTTGATTATAAAATAACCCACCAAAACCATGTTCGAGCTGTATAAATTTTCCATATAATTCTCAGCTGTGTATAGCAATAAATGAGGATGTGGAGTGCTGCCATGGGCAAGATGGTTTTGAATGTGTTTTGCCCCACTGCAGATTCTCTTTGTGGGGAAGGTAAGTCTTCCTGCAGTCCGTTCTGTGGCAGGAATGGAGAATCAAAAATCCTTTCTCCTCGGTTTTTGCACAAGCCTAGCTCTAGGTCAGCACTTCTAATCCCTGATCTTCCCGGCATCATTTTTTCTGTGAGAATGGAAATGGGATTGTTAACCTCTGAAATCTTTTATTTTAAAATAAGCAATCTATCTGCAGGAGCTTTACAAGAAGCAAGTGCCGATGACATGTTTCTTAAGATAGACTAAGTCTTCTACTCCATGCAAGGGCCAGGCTGACCTTAGTTATTTGTTCTTAGCCAGTTTTCCAGCTGGTTTTATACTGTTAAACTAAAGTTTACAGATTTTATGTCAGTAATGTTTGTTGCTATTGTTAAGTCACGTTGACATTTGTCTTATTAAGACATATGCTAAATCACAGCCTGTGGTTTATGATATACATAAGTGTATGTATCAACATACAGTTAGAACCAGTAATCGTGTAGTGCTATAAAGGTTTTATTGCCAATATGCCATTTGTGAGTTATGCAGGTCATCCCAAACAAGTGGCAAAACAACTTTTACAGCAACCTATGCTGTGATATTTCAGTCATGCCACACAGAGTACATTGCAGCTTTTACAGCATTAAAGAAAAAATAAATTTAGCAAGCTTTTAAAATAAAATGTTGTTATTGAAACTGCTTTTATGTGACCCTCCACCTGCAAAGTGAGTTGCCTTGGTTGTCCATAAATCCCAAAGATTTAGGGAACTCTTTGCCTTGGTTACAGTATGCACATATTTAGTGCAACTATAATTCTGTCTACTTTTTATGTTCACTACCTTATCTTTGTTACACAGTTTAGCTTTTAAGATGTGTAATTATTTATCTATATTCTTAATGAGAAAAAATTCTACTTTGATTCTTCACAAATCAAATTTACTTTTTCTGCCACACTCTTATTTGTAGTTAGGCTTTAAATTTCGCTTGTTGCCTTGAGCTAAAATATATGTGAAAGGAGGTGCAAGGTCATCTACACAGGATATTAACATTTATACAAGACAGGAACCAATCCTACCCATATCACACTATGCTTCCAGTTCTATGGTATTAATAAACCCTGCTTACACACTGTAGTTATATCAAAACCTGTTAAAATGCCAGGGATCACTTATTCAAATGGGCTTTTATGTTTAATCAGGAAATTTAACATTGATTATACTGCATCTGGTTTTAAATAAAGCAAACGAAATTTGCCCACTTAAGAGTCACGATCAATCCCTTTGGGACAGTGAGGGGAATTAACATATTTAATTACCCTGTCTTTTTCACTTGCTTAATATTTAAGACATATCATACCACTGCAAAAAGTGGCTACCTGCTTTATGAACAGCACAAGAATCCTGATGTTCCTGTGAGGAGGGGGGCTACATTTATTTCACACTGCTACAAGAAAATAATATTTTCTTCTACTTGTTCAAAGACATTTGATACCTAAATTACGCACTTCAAGTGGAAGCGCATCTGAAAATGCATTGTCACTAATAGGCAATGAGGTCCAAGGTGGATCAAGGAATGGGCATACTCTTAGGAACTGAGTTCCAGGATTCAAGTGTTGCTCTCTCCTCCCCAGATCCAACCCAGATTTTTGGTAAAGCTGCAACTGTTGCAGTAATGCCTCTCTATCTCCACTTATGGAGACGCACAGAAGAAAACACAGGACCAAGGCCAAATTCACCTCCTCTCCACATTGTATATTGCAGGACGGTCTTCAGGGCTGCCATTTGGGATAACAGGGATAGTTTTTGTGAAAGAGTTAACATACCACTTAAAAAACTCAGTAAGTGTGTGGATGATTCCAGATCAGCATCTGCGTATTTGATTTTGCAGTGATCTTACATGATCAATGCTGTGCAAAAAAGATGGTCCACAGTCCATCCTAGAAGAGGCAGACATATCACCCTAGGAAGAAGGTGAGAATCTGTAACACAACCTGCACATCAGAAACGGGGTTTCATCCAGCCCAGGAGTCAGCAGCTCAGTCACATTGTAGATGCAGAGGTAGTTCGTGGAACCACAGCCCTGACGTGTGTGAGCATGCCAATTCACCCTGCTACCTCTGGATCTCACCGCAGAGCCTGCTCCTCCAGAGAGCTTGCTGTGCTGAGCCTTTGGCCACAGCTTCTGGTCCTATTGTTCAGGTTTCTCCCCCCGCCCCTGCTGCCTGTGATTCAAAATGAGGGAAACTGTCTTTTTGCTTTTGTGCATTTTTCTGTAATGTGAATGCCTCATCTCAGTATAAAATTTCTTAAACAAGGAAAAGGAATTGGAGCTGTTTACCGGTGATTATTTCTGGATTAATAATTACCTTTAATTACCACATAACACCAAGATTAAAATGCATTCTAAAAACTTGACATTTGAACCTTATTAGCTTACAACAAGAGTATGGTAGTTTCTAACAATACTATTTATCAAAGATAAATCTCTTATTAAGACCTTCTAATTATTAAGGTAGTATAATCAGTCTTCAGTAAAATTCTATTAGAGAGATATAAACCCTTGAGAAAACTGCTCGTGACTCTTATGAACTTGACCAATTCTGAATGGTATAAGAATTCTCTTTTCTCTCACCATGAGTTACCTATATTCAAATTTGGTACCTCAACACTTTAGAAAGGCTTTTGGTAGGTTGTTGATATACCACTGGAGTGTTTTACTCATCTTGTAAATGCTGATGTTCTTATTATTCATTTTTTGTAACAAATTAATTCCACAAGCACATAATTCTGTGATAGGGAAGATAATTCGTAAACCCATTGGAGGGCACAATCTTTTCCCCGATGTGTTTACTGTCTAAACAGTTTAGAAATACAACTCTCCCTTTAATTTGCCCCTTTACTGCATCAGCTGGATATCCTCCTCTTCATGATACTCACTCTGCTCCTATTTTCAGTACAGAAGCGGACTTTGCATTTCTTAGCTCCTTCCACACATTTTGTACAAGGCTTGATCTCAACCACATTTTGAAATTTTTACACGTCTTACCCTATATCTGTATTTTGGCTATGTCTGTATTGTTGGACTGGAAATCGCATTCCATCTCTAGGTGTGTGACTTCGTTGCTAAGGCTGTGATGGGACACAACCTGGCCTTGTAGCACTGTCCCCTCCTTACCCCAAAGCCATGTGCTCTGACTTGCTTCCCAGGCTCTCTGGGGATGCCCGGCTCTGGGACACGGGTGCATTTTCCCTCCTACAACATAGACATAGACTTGATCCCTTAGCTCACCTCCTCTCTTTTCCCATGTACCAGACAAGGGTCATTGAATGTTGAGTGTGTTTCAGTCTGAAGGCAAGGTCACTCTCTATGAACTTGCTCTACTTCGCCCAGTTGACTCTCTCAGGGCCATATTGCAGCCCAAGACAATGGAGATAGATACACAAAGGTAAAAATACACCCCACTGGGTTTCTTGCTTGATGCATCATTGCTGGTCTGTGTCACAGAGAGACATGTGAAGCTCATTTGGTAGTCTTTTCTATGTGAAAAGAAAGTAGCAGACTTTTTGCTCTTAAAAAACTCTGTCTGGAAGGAAGAGTAGGAGTAACCTGTCTTGCCTACAACAGATGGAAATAAGCAGAGTTAATTCCAACCAAAGCAGCGAGTTCCTTTAACCCAGACAAACTGTGACCTTCAGAATCACAGCTTCTCTTTTACGGCTCCTCAGCTTGCTGACAGGTTATTAAACACTAAGCTAAAATGCTTGCTTTCAATTTCTGTTGTTTTTCTCCCATTATCCAAATCAGGCTGTATTTCTCTCACCTTACACCAGCATTCAGAGCATGTCCTCATCTATACCTGCTTGCATTTACCATAGCATTCTACATTTCTGCATCTCATCAACTTCATACCTTTTTAAAACTCATCAGACTTTTTTCCCCCTTCATTCACGCATCCTAATATCCTGATTTAATTTACTCCTTATAATTTATCCTACAAATGAATGTTTGTTTACTTACCCCAAGCTAGCTCTGCAGCAGCTTCCTGCAATTTTTGGTACACACTTTTCTGCATTGTTAAGAACATAATTTTTTTGGATAAGGTTGAATTTAAAATGCAGCAAAACACTATTACTCGCTCTTTGCGAAATTATCTATATTTTAATGGTTCTTTTAATATGATTTTACAGAACGAGTTTTCTGCTCAGAGAAGAAATAGAAAATTGAAATAACATATTTTCTAATTCTCCTTTGCAAGAGCTTGTATCTTATTTTTCAGTTGACTTAATATACATGAGGGTTTTATGCAAAAACATAATTTTCAAAAGCAACACATAACAATCCATTCACTTCCATCACAGTAATCTGAAAACATGGTCAACAGTAGAAGAAGCTGCTGATAATGAGATTGTTTTTAAGGTTCTCAAATGGATTTCAAGCTCTATTTTACTATGAATAGTGTTGTCCTCTTAAGCCCTAGACATCTGGAAAAAGTTCAGTGCTGTTTTTGTAATACTTGGGGAGGATAGTCTTAAAAGAATAATAAAATTTTGGGATACGAAAGGAGATTTGTTTATGCTTTTGTGTTTTTCTGAAAGCCTAAGATCATTTCTTCTATAGAGTAGGGCTTATCTTCCTGATGTATATTTTTATTTGAGTTATGTTTTGTTTAACTAGAAGACTATATTTGTAGAAAAGTAGGGTTTATTTGAATGAAGTTACTTTAAAGCAAATAATCTAAAGAAGACTAATATATATTAAAAAGACAATACAAGAATTTCCAGTCCAGAATAATCATAAATGCTTTGAGTCATCTCATATATTTTAAAACCTCATTTACACCTTTCACAGTGTAGAATGTAATTCTAGTTAAAGCTGGATATTTAAAGCCAGCGACATTATATTGCAGATTTCATTAAGTAGGATCTTGCAGAATTGTATACAAATGTCTGCTATATTTCTGCAGAGCCCTGGTACTTCTACACCTACTCAGTTCTTCAGGATTACTTCAGAAAGACGTAATTAGGAATACAGATGTACTGAATAAGAATTGTTAGCAAGGTACAAACAGATATCCTTTTTACTTGTTCCCATTTTGCTCAGCTTCATTGCTTTTAAAAACATGGGTTATAAACAGGAGTGAAAAATTCTGGATATGCTATAAAATAAAAGACCAAGGGTTATGGTATTTCATCCCTTTGCAAGCTCTTTCTTCATTTTACGAGCCCCCACCGGTACCTGTGTTTTTTCCCACTGACAAACTGATGTGTTCTTCCCAGAGCATACAGACCTCATCAGCTTTGTCATTCATGTGAGTAAGGTTTTCTTATAAGCCATTTTCTGCCAAGTTAATACACCAAAGCTTTAAAGGTGGAATACAAGAGCTTTTTAAAATGTTTCAGGATACCTTTCTTCATTCAGTCAAGAGTAACTGCAATCCATTTAAGTCAAACGCGTCGTATAAAAAGAAGCATTTACAGCAGCAGGGTTGTTTTTAAAGCAGTTTATTTTCTATAATGGTTTTTGCCCAGCCCTTTAGTTTTCAATAGCATTTAACTTTGAGAGAGAAATCTTAATTTTCTTCCTGCAAAGCATAAGTGTCAGTTTCTTATGTAACAGTCCTCAAAGCTTGAATGACTGTAAATAGTTCTTCAGGCCTTGTTATGTACTTCTGACTTGCTTGTAAAGGCTTAGTATTGTGATAATGCAATTAAATGCTGTGGCTTACTACAAAGCAATAGAATATACAATTGCTATGTGGTTTAGTTTGACTGTGGAATATGGCCAGTGCTCGTAATGAACGCTATTAATCAGAGAAAAAAGTGAATTTAAAATCACAATGTGCAAGCAAGAGGTAACTGATAATCAGACCATCCATTTTCAGGCATCAGATCAAAGAAAGATTATTATCATTATCCAATCAATTATGGTAGCTTTTGAGCTGCTCTGGCTTGACAGGTAAGCAGGATCTAAATGCTGCCATTCTCGCCACAAGTAAACCGTTTGAGCTTTGTTTAAACATGAGGCACTGAAGTGTTCCTCAGGCCCTGGGAGTGCACCCAGGCCATGCCCCATCTCCACCTGGGATGAAGTTGAGGTATAAAGCTCTTCCCCCTAATTTCTGACTTTCATGGGAAGGACGGAGGCACACACGTGTACGGTGCACCCTAAGTCAGGAGAGCAGGATGCTGGGGTGTGCTGCAGGACACAGCAGGATGGCCCTAGTTTTTGCCACTGTAAAAATGGGCCTGATTCAGTAAAAATCTTAGCTAAAACATTGTTCTCTTGCTTCTATATATATACTTTTTAAAATTTGTGTATTCCATGTGGTGAAGGTGCAAACCTCTTAAGAAATTTTGTTTGAGATACATGGAGTTGCTTTCTTAATCTCATTTTGTGTAGTCTTCAGAACCAGCTGACAAGCTGGTTCTCTTGATGAGGCATTGAAAACCTAAGATCGAGTGAATATTCTTGGGCTAGAACCTAACTGTTTACATGTAGATTTGACTTCTGAACCACCTATATGTAGTGCAAGGCTGCATCTACATTTTGGGAGAAGTATTTGGATCAAATTTCTCTCTAGATAGCTCGATACTTTATTGAATGCATTGGCATTAACTTATTAATTTCCTTTTAAATAAATGATTCTTTTACCTGTTTCAAAATGTAAAAGCTTGGGTTTTGTTCTCTTTCCCAAAAAACATGTAAATTCAGCTGTATTTATTTCTTTACTCAGCCCTGGGTATATACCAGATGGGAAATGACAGATCTGCATATCTCTCTATAATTCTGACATCTTTAAGTCTTTTTATAAAAACACAAACTTATATTTATAAAGGCCTCCAAAATGAAAATACATGCGTTTTAGGCAAAATGTTTACAGTTTGCTTATCCACATAACAACCATTTCACAGATCCCAAAATATTTATTTTCAATATTGAACTTCTTTTTATGGTTGATCCACTTTCTTTCAAAGCTGTTCAGTTTATACAACCAGTAAATTACTTTTCCATAATTGCTGTAATTACAGTCCTCCTCATGTGCTTACTCTTATCTCAGAACTATGCTACTGTTGAACATTCTGGTAACAGAAAACCTCATGTTTATTTAGGAGATAACATAGAACATCCTGTTAACTGAAATATCTATTTGGAAAGCTCTCTATAGTTTATGTAATGTAATATTACTGTGATTTAAAAGGTTGTACCGACATCCCAGCCTTACAAAATGTTTTTAAAGACAATGTATAGCTAACCTAAACCTTCAAGTGTTAAAAATTTTCCTATTAAAATCAGGCTGGAACCATGGCTTTATTATGTAAACGGAAAATATCTCATTGTGTTCTAGCTCTTGCTATTATCTATGCAAAAAGCAAACCACTTATTCAAAGCACGGCTATGTGGTAATAACATTTCTTTACCTGAAATATTCATAATCCAGAAGGACTTTTCTTCCTAAATTATAATTTTTTTTTTTTAGTGAATTTAATCATAGTTTTCATCTTCAGCTCCTTTTAAAATGACTTCTCTCAGTTTTCTTGTCATTGCTGATTACCCAAACCTGCTATTGAAGTTCTAATTTCCTCACTAAAGCACCTCAAAAACACAGGGAAAGAGGAGGATTGTTAACACAATTCTGAGATGGTCTGAAGTAGTATTTCTCAAAGCTTTCTGCACTGTTGGCCTGTATTCACAACTAATTGGCTATTTTTTTGAGGATACAATGAAACACAAATATATCTAAAATGGTATTAATTTCAGAATTCAGATTAAAGCTCACCTCCCATAATACTCTGACACATTTACTGCAAGTTACCACCCAGACTTTGTCTATGCTTCATATTTCACCATCCCTTCTGTCTAATACTATCTTCTTCTTTGTCATGTTTCATGTTGTTACTGTTATTCATGCAGGAGACTTCTTAAATGAAGCTTTTGCTGTCTCTGTCAGCTTTCCTACATATCCCTACTTAGCAGCCCACTATTCTAAATCACATCAGAAAAAAACCGTTTTTAACCTTTCCCACTATTTTAGTTGTTCTTTTTATCACCTATTTCTTCATTATTTTCAGTTCATGAACATATTTATGCCTCTGAAACACTTTGATCCATTGCATGTAGGATGATGCAGTACACATCACAATTGCATCCATCAATACAGTACTGTGAGTTGTCTTTTATAAGATTACTTGAAAATTAAAATAAAATCATAATTTCTTCATACCAGAGCATGAAATGGTATGAATGGTACAAATTCAAAACCAGAAAATTATACGTAACTAATTTTCTCCTTTTTAAAAGGGAATGTGCAAACCAGGAGTTATCTAACAATCATTAAAACCAGAATAGTAAAATGGCAGACATGGCAAACATATAAACTAATTGACAGTTTATTTCCTTTAAGGAGATGCATGTTTTTTCAGCATTGTGCTGCATATAACCCTAATGAAGAACGGAAAGCAGACCCTTAAGGTAGAATAACAGATAAGAGTTTTTACCAACCTAGTAGCAATAAAAGGATAGAGGGAGATCCCACTCTCTCACCCCACATCTCATTTGTGTTCCTTGTTATAAATACGCACAGTTTATTTTATAATGGCTCCAGCATGAGTTGGATAATGATCCAATGGGGCAAAAAGCCAAGAAAATTTCGTAATCAACAAGAAATCTTAAACGTCAAAAAAAATCGAAAACGGAAAAGATTGGGTGGAGAGATTACTTCATGCTTGGGCAATGGTCCTGTTTTCAAAAACATCCTATCAGCATCAAGGTGAGTGCAAAGGACCCAGTGCAAATATACAGTTGTAGAGGTCACTGGGATAGAGAAGAAATAAGTGACAAGACCGCTTTTCAGCAATGGTGACCTCATCCATCTCACCTAAAGTTAAGATGGCCACTCCTTGAGCTGATGCTGGTCACTAATCTTGCTGAGAATTTTATACAATTTTTCCCCTCATGGTTCATTTTCTACCAGGTTTGTAGGCTGAAGAAAGCTTGGAAAGCCCGTCAGGAGAGGGAAAGCAGAAGGAACACATGGCTGGGAATGGGTTTTCTTTTTTTGGTGGCTTCCATCTCTTAGACTGGTGCAGCCTTCTCTGGATGCTTTGCCTTAGGGATATTACTGAAAAATGCACCTAAAGACTTATTAACAAAGATGAAATTAACATTCCACTTCTTGTCCTGAATTATCTCCTCCTGCCATAAGGTGACATTTGAGTTAATTCAGGTAGCTGAGGCAGCAGAAAGCTTATTCCTGTTTTGTGACTGGGTCAGCTTCCTGCTGGTTCTCTTCCCAGTAAGCTCTCACCAGGCTGAGTGCTCTGCTGGTGCTGGAAAAGGCACAGCAGAAACACATGGCAAGGACAGAAATGTGTCTGACCTGTTCATGGCCATTGCCCAGAGCTTCATCTTCCTGTAACATCAAACTAATCTCTTAAATCACAACCTGGCTGGTATTTCTATTGACTCCGCTGGTCTAGGGAGCTCTTTTTCTCTCCCCACTATGCTCTTTGTCCCACCAGTTCATTCCCACTGTGCTGCCTATCGCTCTGTGTCGGCGCTGCTGTTTGGCTGTGTGGAGGACCACCAGATCAGGGGCCACTGATGATAGGGTGGTACAAAGACACAGCTGGCTGCCTTGTGGGGACTGCCTCAACCGGCTTAAGCACGGAAGGTGCCAAATGTGAAATCATGGCCAGACAGAGATTCCCAAATGTAGCTTGCTCAGATGCTGCCTTTATAGGACTAGAAATGTTTTCTGTCACACCTTCCCACTCTATGCCAGACCATATGCTTGGGAGAAAACATGGCACTGGCCCCAATCCCCCCTCCCATACGAGACAGTAGTAGCAACAGTGGCAGACCCTTGCTTTTTCACACAGGAGGAGGCTTTCAGGCTCTCCTCGTCTCTTCTGAGGAAGAGGAGGGAGATCAGTTGTTAGTTTCCAGGTATTGTATTGAATCCTGAATGTCAAAAGGTGATTGGGCTATGACACCTCACTCTAGTGAATCCCTGAGGAGGGTCTGGCTAGACCCTTTGGTATTGTTAGGAAGAATGGGTTAAAAGGTTTTAAACTAAAAATCTAGGCTTTTTTGTTGTTGTTGTTATAAACTAGGATAACTAACACAAAAAAGTTAGAACACAGAGCATCTTAGGGTGTTCACTGTTTATTGAGGTCTCCTAGCTCACCACACATGCCTTCCCTTACCATGGTGCCAGAACTTACTGGGTGACAGGGAGAGCTAAATAAGAGAAGAAACTTAGATAAACACACTCAGTTTTGTGTTGTTGTTTTTTTTTTTTTTTAAATTAAAAATTTAAAAACAAAAGAAAAAAAGAAAAAAGTGATTTTCACAGACATCAGCTGACTGGTTGGGACTGGAACATGGGACAGTGCAAGGATGTGCATCTGGCCTCCCTCTTTTGTAAGCAGCATTGGCTTAGATCAACTTAGGTCAGCCTAATAATGAAGCCACACCTTAAGGCAACATTCAGAATTCTGCATAAAAAGCATGTAAAATGTACATCTACTCCCACACCTGGGTGCAATCTGCATTGGTCAGCAGCTGATCAGAGCCTGTGAGATCTGTACTGTTTGTTCCCTTGTGCTCTTGTGGATCATTGTTACATATATTACGTACACAGCGAGCCTCTGCAGAGAAACAAATAATTTCAGCTGTCTTAAGTTAGAGCTTCCTAAAAGCACAATTCTCTGCATTGATGTGAAACTTCAGATAGTCATGATAACTGAAGGTACACTGAAATGTAAAAATTACGGCCTTACAAACTGGGAATTGAATAAACCTTTTCAGATAGAAAGTCAGTGATGTAGAGACAGAGTCTGAATCATTCTGGGAATTTTGAGATACCTTAGTAGCAGTTTATGAGTACATAAGCCCTAAACTGATAATTAATCTCTTCTCAGGTTTGTACCTGCAGGAATTGTATATATTGGAAATCAAACAGATTAAGAGTGTTATTCAACATCTCTCCTTGCCTGTGTATTTCTTTCCTCAAAAAAAAAAAAAAAAAAGGCAATTAACCCATTCCTTCAGTCACTGTAGCAAGAAGAAAGGTGGTATTCTACTTGGGAATATCCACTCTAGGTTCACAGGTGCCAATAGACTTTGCCGGACCATCACCAAACTCAATACAGGTTACAAGACTGAGTTGGGAGCTCAGGAAAATACAGACAGCAAGCCTAGGCTCAATTCTGTGCTGTTATTTTATATTGTAATTAGTATGTAAACCAGATATCAGTACATAAACTAAATAAATCTCAGGTTGTGCCTTAACAAAGTAAAAATATGTGGCACAGCATCTTCTCAATATCTGTGTTTTAATGCTCAGTTAGAAATAATGCTTTTTTTTGTGTGACTTGAATTTCCAACCCATAAAAACTCACCTACTCCAGCAAGCTGCTGAGAGAATAGACATGCATTGATAAGAAAAGGTGCCACTGTCACGAGGCAGACAATCTTCCATTTAATGATGATACTTAATTATTCAAATAATGGGAAAGTGTTTGTAGGTCATCATGGCACTCCTAGGTGCCACAAATGACAGCAATTCACCCCAAAACTTACTGCAATAATTAGAAAATAGTCTGTGTTAATCCAGATGCTCCCTCTGGGTTACTGATCATCCACGTGACCCCATGAGTGCTGTGAAAATATTCTAGTTTACATATTAGAAAAACCGGCAAAAACCTGGTCTGCTGGCCTGTGGTTAAGTAAAGAAAACTGATTCCCAAAGTCTTACTTTTATCTCTCTCTGTTTCTTTAATGCGCTAAAAGGTGACACATACATTTGCAGAGTGTTGAATCATTATTTCTTTCAAATAGTAGTATTGTAAAAAGATGTTTTAGTTGGGATGGTGCCCATTTATATTCTTGGCACTTCTCTAAAGCCTATGAAGGCATTTGCTCCATTTCCATTTCTCCCAAATAAACAAACTACAGCTGCTATTCTTCAAGCATCAGCTTGTTGCCTCTGCTTAAATAGAGCTTTTAAATGTAAGAACATTTTAATACTCTTAAATTTTGTTAATTAGAAAGACTTGTAGCATAGTCCTTGGAACTCCCATAGCTCCCAAACCCTTTCATTTGTTAAATAAGAACAATAAATAAAATTCATCCATGTATACAACATGGAATAGCACAACTCTAAATGTTTTCTCTTACCTTTCACATACATTACCTAACCTCTGTTAAATGTTCACTAAAAAAATAGAAATTAAAGAAAGGGAATTTTCTATTTTATCTGTATCTGTTTAAATTAATGGAATCTGATAGATAACCAAAGCTCTTTATAGATAAATAGCTATGGAATTCAGTCTGAAATGAAGAAAATTCAATAGCTACCCAGTTTCCACTGAAAATAATGGTATTTCATAACTAACTCACTTGCCTTGAATTCTAACTCTTCTGCAAAGAGTTCTATGGCTATATAATAGCTATTTATTCTATTAATTTCAATAGAATTTCAGTAAAAAGTAATGGAAAGTGGAGAATGCACATCCAGTAACTACTAATTCAATACCGTTTTTACTTTTTATTTTAAAGAGTATATTTTTATAAGTATTGAAAAGCAATTGGTCTACAGGAAAAGATAATTACTTTTTTCATGTTCGCATTAGGGATCTTCAGTGCTTGTAATAATAGTTTTATGCCTGAAGGTCTTGCAGTTTACCTTGAGCTCTACTCTGAACTGGAGGGAAAAATTTCAGAAAATCTACCCTCCTCCACTGAAAAAATCCTCTCCTGAGACACAGTAAATCAGAGATCTGAGTGTGTTTCATCTTTCTTACAACAGCTTAGCACATATGTGTAGGATATATTGAGAGCCAGATTTTCCAAGAAAAAAATATTATGGTAACATCTGCAAACAAACTGGGTTGGAATACTAAACATCGTATGAGATAAATGAAGACTAATTTTAGGCAGAACTATGTACTTTATATAGTATTCCCAGAGCTCTCAAACTGTGTATTTTCATGGACAAGCATTAAAATATTTGAACAAAAAAGACTTCTGATCATGTTAAAAATGAAAAGAGAGATTATACTTCTTCATAAATGCTTATTTTAATCCGTAGCAAGTAAAATGTTCTTCAGTTTAAACAGTTTTTTCAGAAGTCTACAGAGGTGAAAACTACAAGAAAATAGAATGCTTTTAGAAAAACTAGGTGAAGAATTGTGCCAAGTGGAAACACATTTCCTATGGCACTGATTAAGCTACAATACAAGACACCTATGTGCATGGAGTTTTTGCATATTTATATGGAACACTGAAAACCTAACAGGTGAATACAACTGGGAATTCTCCACCCCAACAGTGAAACTATGAATCAGCTGAAAAGGACCATATTCTTGCCACTTATGGAGTACTATCTCACAAGACTTTACACAATTTGGATCTATACGACCAGTCAAGTCAAATGAGTTGAGCATAAAACAAGGAGAAAATTAAAATTAAATGAAAATTAAAATTATAATTCAGTATCATGTACTTTGGAAAAAGCTATTTGTAACCTGTTGTTTCACTCTGAGACTGTTCTTCAAAAAGTGCAAGTTATATTTACTTGGTTGCTTTTTTCTGCCTGTAAAGACTAGCTGCCTAGAGGTCACACCTTGTAGGTGGTTCAGCTTGAACAACAGCAACAAGGCAGACTGGAACAGAAGTACCTTCATGCAAACTCTTATGTGGACTTATGACCGGGTTTAATATTGCCTGATTTCAAACAAATGTGAATCCAGCTTTAAATGCTATACAAGACTACCCTTAACCTAGCCATCAGATTTTGTGCAGCAGCTCTGCTTTTGACTTCGTGCCCTATATAATTAGATATGCAAACTGTCAAAATCCTTTTTGTAAAGGGAGAGAAAACTCCCAAAACTTTAGAGTCAAGAGACTTTTATCTTCCTGAACTGAATGGGAGCTGGGGAGCTTGAAGGTACTTTCATTGAATGAAAAATAAGTATTTGCTTTCCTCATCTGTCAGTAACAAATAACTTGACAAAATGAATTCATTTTGGAAATATTTTAGAGTTACATTCAACATCATTGGATTTATACCTTTGTGTATTGTTCACTGCCATACTTCCATTACTAAAGTTTTCGCATTAGTTAAAAGTTCTATCATACGGTCCCTCTCAATTTCAACCTGACTAAATTATTAAGCCTTAAATAAACTTTTATAGAAAAGTTTGATGACAACTGAAATGTTACAGTTCTTTAAAAAGTGCTAACAAATCATTACCATAGTTCCGTTTTATACGTACACTCTTCAAAATAAGCATCAGTCAGACAACTAGGTTTTACATGCATTTTTCTGGCAGCTGCATTTGAATAAAACAGATATAATATGCACTTATATAAAAAAAATGAAAAATACTGGAAGAATATATTAACTATATAAGGAGAAGACAGTAAAATTAAATATTATGAAAGGATGCAAATCTGTCCAATAAATTAAAAGTGATATATCTGAATGTAGTCAATGTGCTAAAATGAGAATGTCAGTCATTAATATCTGGAATAGAGGACTGCCATATTACTAAAATATGTTTTCAGCCATCAGCATAGCTTGGAGCAGCAAACACTCCTTCCTCCCTCAGAAAGGTTTTCCTGGCAGAAAGGAAACACAACCACTTCACTTCTAATTGGTATGAAAAGCTAACCAAAGAGTAAGTGCAGTACAAAGAGGAGAACTTGATTTAGAGTATGTTTCCAGCACTGCATATAGCGGCCAAGCATCAACTAACAACATATTCATGGATTCATTTAGAGTTTGTCATAAGAAATACATAAACCCCTTCTTTTGAGTGTATAAATGAAACATAAATCACAAACTGTAGTTATGTGTTCCAGAATTGTCATTCTTATTCTATAGTAGAGACCGTCTACCCTATCAGCTTCCTTTAACCAATCTATTAAAATAAGGATGCTGAAGTGTTAAGTGTAACTGAATGCCAGTGGGTATGATCCTACATGTTTTATTAGAGGAGTGAAAACTAAAGGAAGAATTTCTGTGTCATTTCATCTATGAAATTCAAGTTAGCACCTTGTGAGTGCTGTGTTTTATTGGCTCATGCACAGGGTAAAATCTTGCCGTTGTGGCACTGTCCATTTACTACAGTGCACCTTTTGGTTCAGTGATGGTTTTGATCTCATCCTACAGTTGAGCTAAGTGCAAGATGCTGTAGTAACCTGCACATGGAAAGTGAAGACTGACCTTCATCTCATTGTACAACATCATAGATGACAATCTTGGTTGAAAAACTGGATTCACTTTTAGGGTCAGCAACAAATATCCAATGGAACCAAAATTGCATTCTTTGTTTTCCAAGCTGCTACTTTTTCCTACAAAGTTATCTGTATTTTAAAAGTGAACAAGACAAAACAGATAGAAAGGCTCTTTACTGCTGCTGTAATTTGAAGTGTGATATTATGAAAGTGAGTTCCTACTGACATGTAAAGTTCAGTATATGCATCTGGTGGCTAATACATGCCAGGGGAGTTTAAACTCCCACAGGTTAACTTGCAATATAAATGACATTAAGGGATGTTGAATGTTATATTACAGGGCAGGTGACACAGAGTAACACTGAGAAATAAGAAATATAAGAGATGAGTTTTTCATATTACTTTCATATTACCTTCTAAACACATCAGAATCTCCCAAATGTATCAGAACAGTCTTAGATTTCACTGTTGCAAAAATGGTCAATGAATTTTGGCCATACCAGCTCTGACATAGCACTCTGGGCCACACTAGTTCTCTTAACTATAGAAATGGTAGGACTTTCTGTTAGTAAGGCAGAGAAAAAGGAGGGAAAAAATATGGTTTTCACAATAATTCCTGCATCTGAAAAAAAAAAATATTACACAAAGAAATGGAGGGAAGACATATTGCAAGAAGGAAGTCTACAGGACCCTTACCAGAATGAAATAATTAATTCCTGAATCTTTTGTTTTACTAAAATTCTGATATCTCTCATGGTTTTAAGTTTTTACTCCACTAAATTTGGCACTGATATGGGGTACTGTGTAGGTTTATTTAGCATAGCCTGTTTGCCAAGTCATGAGAAATGTATAGCTCAGTCAACCAATCTTTGCCCTTTTCTATCACTTTATCCTTAAAAGGTCTTCTGAGAACATTGACTGAGTCTAAACAAAATTATGTATTTGAGTAGGTTTTGCCATATTACTAATATGGCTTGGAGCTTTTGTATAGCTCAATAGACACCTGCACAAGCAGTAAAGAAAGTAAAGAAAAGTAAAGAAAGTAAAGAAAAATTTAAGTAAAGAAAAAATTCAAGTAAAGAAAAATTTAGTAATTTAGACTGAGATTGTCTGCACATATTAATTCTTTTACTGAGTTTTGGGTTGAGTTTTTATTCTTCAAGAAACATCAAAGTGAATCTTGCTCTGAAATTCAAGAACTGAAAAAGCATAAGGAAATTATACTAAGAAACCCTCAAATGTCTCATTAATGGAATTTGGCAGATTATTTACAACCCAAAGTCGGTTTTATTGTGTGTTGTTCATCTACAGCATTAGGATTTATTTGTAAGTGGTAGAAATTAAGGCGGTTGCTAACACTTCTTTGTTTCTGTATTTCAAACCCAAATATGTTCAGTTTCCTTTTAAGGTCATGGGACACAATTGCAAACAGATAATATACTACGTAAAACATTATCATAGACAGATTAGCTTTCATGAGGCACTGGCTCAAAATTATAATACAAAGCAAATCAATGTCGATATTGCTTTGACATCATTGTAGTAAGGAATTTGCACCTTTCGGCTTTTATTGATATTGTATAATAACCTCAGCAAAGTACTTTCAGATATAACCAAGTGTTTTGATAGTAGTAAGTTAGGGAGGTTTCTTGCTGTAGAAAAAAATTGTTTTGAGTTACATGCATCTCTCCATTACATTTACCTGAATAATGGAGAAAATAATTTGACATACAGATGCACAGAGAAAATTTGTTTCTAATATAAAGTTCAGAGAATCTGAAATAGTTTGTAAAACAATCTATGAGAAAGAACAGATCCTTTAAATATTACGTAGTTTCAAGTTCTATTTTCAGTGTATGAAAACTGATTCTTATTTATACAGTTTTCTAAAAAAGATGCAGATTCTAAGACAAAATATTTTAAAAGTATAAAATAGTGTCACAATGTAACAAAATACTTTTCTCAGATATATGGTCTTAAATACAGCTGAATACAAGCAGAAATAAAATGCAGGAAAATGGACACAGGGACAAAAGTTGAAATACAACCTACAGTATTCCTCTGAGCAAAATTCCAAGTATTGCATCATCATGTTTTCACTTATAAAGAGGAGTGTCTGCAAAACATAAAATTCAGATCATCTGAAGTTTATCAATGCTGACCAAGCCAAACAGTGACGTAACTGAAGATATGTTTATAGAAATAACACAATTTTTACACTTCCTAGTGTAATACAGCATTGCCTCAACTAAACACAGCCAAAGTAACAAGTTTAAACCAATTAAATTGATATTTAATCCCTCCTGCTCACAATGTTTGAAAGAAATCCCTTTACATTGGACAAAATAATGAACAGTAGAGGCTAACGAAACTTTTCTTAAAGTGGACTTATTTTATTTCTGCTTGAGAAAAATGAAAAACCATATGTTCTTAATTTGGATTTGTACTCCTTAAAAATAGACAATGAACTGAACAAGTAGTTCTTTCAGATAACTGAACTGTAAGAGCATGGCCAAATTCTGGAGTCTGAGCGTGTGCTCCATTGACCCCCTTATTTCATATGACAGAGAGACTGGGTGCCTCAAACCCCCCAAATGAGAAGGGAAACCAGACCAGGTAAGAGGCACAATATTTTGCAGTGGTTCCTTGGCCTGTGAAACAAGGAGATGAGCACAGTGAAGTGCCCGAGGGATCCCCCTTCAGGGAAACAGAGATCCAGCCCTACACAAGCATAATTAATTGAGAGATTAATTCCTCGGCTGAAGAGGAAACACTTTTGAGGTGTTAATATATGTGGTACCCTAGGACAGAAAGAGCAGCACTGTTTACTGCACTCCTGGAACAAAAAGTTCCTTGAGAGAGCATAGCTGTGAAACTGGAAAAGTACAATATAATAATGCTTGATTCTTGTAGCATTCAAGTACTAAATAATTAAGATATTCTCCTGTTTTAGAGATGTCTCATTTAACACCCTCCTGTTCATTCATAGTATTTTTAAGGACAGTGGCAAAACAGCTTCCCCAGCACTTCTCCTGAATGTAACCTTAGAGAAATTTGCTATTCTATGCAACTTCCAAACTGAGCTCATGTGTACTAAGCAGTCATTTCACTTTAATGTAATATGATGTGAAGGATTGGAAGACGAGGAATGAAGATGGAACTAAAAAGACATCATTTGGGTCCAATGTTTTCATTATAAAATCTTTTAATTTTTTTTTGACAATGTTGATCAGCCTTGCTATTTTCAAAAGATGCTGTAACATCTAAATGCTACAGTCAACTTAGGGCTCTGTTGTGCCCAATGAAAATGCCAAGCGTGTGACTCTCATAGCACTTCACAAAAAGATTTGAGAAACTTTTTTTTCTGCAAATGCAGAAATCATACAATTCAGGAGTATTGTGTACAGGTGGCAAAGGCAGAATTCTATAACTGCTGAATTCAATCCTGTATTTGTAACTGTCACATCACATGATGATGGGTGATGTGTTTCACATGCATTACTATTTTTTTATGCTTACCAAAACCAGCACAGTTAATCACAATACTTCATTTCTATAAGTCATGTCAAAGTTCAGGAGCCCAAGAGGTTTGCTGCTATAATTTAATGAAGCACCTGCTTCTTCAGAAATCCACAGCCCCTCTTCAGGGGCTGCAATTTTCAAGAGTCACCCTGAGTGAAGCCATTAGCATCCTTCCAGGACACATCCTCCTAGTAATGAGCTGTGTTCGTGTCAGCAAACAGTAAGATCAGGCCAGATGAGTCCCAGCCCTTTTGAGCCAGTAACTGGAGCAGAAGATCCCCATAGTCCCACAGAAGGATACCTCCTTCTTCAGTGGCACATCCTAAAGAGAATATACAGGGCAATGGATGCTGTGAGCTACTTGCAAGAAACTGTATTGCCCCAGGGGAGACACAGAGATTTAGCAGGGTAAGTAGAGTTTAAGCAGCAGGCAAGTGCTGGTGCTATTTACATGCTCCTGGCAATTCAACAACTTCAGAAAGCTTCTCTCAGGCTAAATTCATTGCCATCCGAGGAATTACAAGCCCAGGTTGTGTATCCTTTATACTTCTGAGGGAAGAGAAACAGTAGGGAATGAGCAAATACAGTTCCCATCTTCTATGCATTTTTTTGCTCAGTGAATATGTTCCCTTTTGTTTCAGGGGTGCTCCTACATACTTTGACTAAGCATTAGCCATCAGTTCTTCATATCATATGTAAGTTGTAGGCAATGATTCTACTTTTTCTGGAAAGCAAGGGGAAAATATGGGACCACTGTCTATTAGAGAATTTAAAAAGCATAATACTGTGAACTTTTAGTTAGGTATTCACAGATTCATGGATTAGGCAGAGTCGGAAGGGACCTCTAGAGATCATCTAGTCCAACTCCCCTGCTAAGCAGGATTGCCTAGAGCACATTACTCTGACCTGCATCCAGGTGGGTCTTGAAAATCTCCAGAGAAGGGGACTCCACAACCTCTCTCGGCAGCCTGTTCCAGTGCTCTGTCAGCCTCATTGTAAAGAATTTTTTCCACATATTTGAGTGGAACTTCCTGTGTTCCAGCTTATGCCCATTCTTCCTTGTCCTTACACTGGAAACCCTGAAAAGAGTCTGGCTCCATCATCTTTCAACCCACCTTTAGGAACTTGTAAACATAGATAAGGTCTCCCCTCAGTCTTTTCAAGGCTAAAGAGCCCCAGTTCTTTGAGCCTTTACTTGTAAGGGAGGTGCTCTAATCCCTTAACCATCTTGGTTGCCCTATGTTGGACTCTCTCCAGAGTACTATGAAGTGGGGTTCACTGTTTGTGTGTGCAAGTACATATTTTTATCCTGAATTGCCATAATTTTTTTATGATAAGTCTGTTTTTAAACAGCACTTCAAATTTCTTTGAGTAGACTACCTATGCATTGTGGAGACTTGTGAACTTGAAGCATGCTAAATTTTTTTTGCATAAGGAACTTTGGATTTACATCCACAGATTTGGTTGATCTTAACTGAGAAACTGAATTTGCAGTTCTATTACACAACACAATACCTATTTTCGCTCGCTTTTGTGGACAAAAATAATTCTAAACTATAGATTACATTTTTTAATATAAAATCAGAACTGAGCTCCACAGCCCTTAGAGCCATCTACCAAACCCTACCACTTCAACTAAGGGAATTGAGATTGGTATATGAATAACAATAGCTACTACAGTCTGTACAGACAAGAGACTTAAAGAAAATACTACTTCTCTAAACTCTGGATACACTAAAGTTGCTCTAAGAAATGAGTAGAAAAGATGAAAAGCATTAAGATAATTTTCCATATTCTCATTCTGATGGGTTGCAAAGATGGTTTCACGGGAGGTGTCATGATGCATTTCTTTCAAGAAGAAAGCAAAAAAATTATTTTAGCTTGGACGATTAAACACTAGCTAAGCTGTCACTAACGGAAAATAAGGCTTTATAAATAGGTTTTGATTTTTAGGCTGCCTTAACTAAGAATGCTATCAGTTTTCTTATGAGCACAAGATACACATTATGAAATTTTAGTGTTTGCATTCAAGTACCTCTTCTATGCCTGTCAATCCAAAATACATTAATTTCTACCAGAAACTCTGAATTTGAAGTAATGGCACTCCAGGACTGCAGGAACCCTCTGCAGTTTCTCTGCGTGGAGGGAATAATATCACTTATTTTTTCTCCCAGAGTCCTTAAAAGAAGCTGACTTGACTTAACATAATAAATATCGCAGCGTATTTTTATATAATGATTAAGGAAAAAGGTGGTGGAGAGAAGAAATTCAAGGGCCAGGTAACCAAGGTTGCTAAAATCCCTGGTTTTAGCTCTTGCTTACCATGATCAAGCACAAGCAAGACTTTTGCCTCCTGAGAGTTACGACATTGCCAGTCTTCGGTCTGTAGAGTATAAGGGTAAATAGAAGTGGCAGATGTTGTACATCAGAGAAAGAAGGGGCAAAAAACCCAATCTGTTTTAAATATTATCTCAATACACTTCAGAGGTTCCCTATTTTCATGAACCTAAGCTGTGGCTGCCAACACAGCTAAAGCTGTGTTTATTTACAGTAGCTGTACACACAGGAACAAGAAAATTGTAAAGGATTACAACTGTAGGCTAATTTTTCCATGAATGAAAGTGAGTCTTGAAGAGCACAGTTATTCTTGCGATAAACCAGTAAAAAAAGATAAATCTAGGTGGCTTCTTGAAGCATTTGAAGGAAAATGTTTATCCTTGTGCTTGCAGAAAACAGAGTCCTGAAGTCTTTTGTAAGTAGTAAATAAAACTGATTGCATATTTTCATTACTGCAAAGCTTTCATTAGGAGTAAGTAGTTAAGGTTTTGATGGGGATTTTTACTTAAAATGATTGAGTTGCTATAAATGAGACTGCATGGTATGATCTACCTCAAGAGGTCTCCTAAGATAAGTGTTTGAGTCATACTGATGGGAAGAAGAAAGAGGGATTCTTAAAGCACAATAAAGAGAAAGTTTATTCATCATTCAGAGCTGCTGCACTGAGAGTAAGTGAAATAACTTCAAGACTGGCAGGAGAAGCCTTTGCTGAAACCTTTCAGGTAAGATTGTCTCCTGTGGCTGAAGTCTAACAGGGCACTGTCAGGGAGAGGTGGTTCTGGCACTCTGAGCCAGGATGCCAGCTTTGCTGGCCTTGAATACTGCAGTGTGAACACTCCACGAGCCTATCTGCGTTGCTACGCTACAGAGCTGGTCAAATATTGCATAGACTGATAGCAAAGCCACTTGCTCCCCAGCCTGAGCAGAAGGAGGGCTGTGGACATGAGCTGGTATATACAGGAGCCCCTTGGCTCCTTTTCACAGACAGGGGTGCAATCTTGAGCCATCAGAATCATGATCATTCACACGGCTCTGTTACTGCACAACTTCTGAAGTGTTTTCTGCAGTCTGCCACCTACTAAAACATGGGAGTAAGGTCCAGATGTGTCTGATTTACCACTGAATAATTCCTAGGGAAAAAAAAAAAAATTACTTGTAATTTCTGCTGCTATAAATAGCAATGCAGTGGCAAACCTCCATGGATTGCAGAAAAGCAATCCGTGGACTACACTACTACACAGGCACTACACTAGTGTATAGTTTGTCACTAAATACAGCAACAAAGTGTTTGTGATTTACTTTAGATGGCCACAAAACAAAACAAAAAAAAAGCCCAGGTAGAGTCGTTGCTGTGATTAAAGCAACTGCTTGGATCCTCAGTTTTCTGCTGTTCTGAATTATTTAAGTAAAGTATTTGGTTCACAATCTGGCTTGACATTCAGATTTAGTATCATCTGTGTTTTTGTCTGAAGACAGAGGAAAGTTAACCCCACTGCTAATCATGAGAGATATCCTGACCCCCTTCCTGACCCCCTTCCTCCCCCTGCCCCCACCAAAAAAAAAAAGAAGAACATTATGGTCACTTTGCCATCCTGAATCTCAGAACAAGATGCATGTGCTTACATGGAAATCAGCTTTTATGGGTGTTGATTCTGAAGCTGAATGAAGGCACCAAGGAGAAGTGTGGTGTCCATTAAGTGGAGCTCATTTCTTGACTGACATTCGTGCTTGAGAAAAAGAGCAGTTCAAGGGAATTAAATGATCAGTTGTAGAGAAAGTTAATGTTAGGGAAAGTGAAAAAATCTCAAGATAGAAACAAGGACTGAAATACAGGGTAGCTAGAGAAAGAGGAGTAACAGTATTGCCAAAATTGAATGCAATTCCCTAAGATAGATGGGGTTTAAATCTTTGCAAGAGGGAATAGTTTTCTCCATCTCTTCTGTGTTTCCATGACAGAATGAACGGTGGGATCCCTGATCCTTATCGCTGTTAATTGGTATAGCTCCATGGAGAGAAGCATAATTTTTACTATCTCTGTTGTGCCATGAGACAGAGAAAATTCCCTTTTCCCCATTCCACAAATCAGTCAGCTCCTCCCCTGAGGCAATCTCCTTCCTCAGCAGTACAGTTCCTCAGTCTTTTTATCTTGCATTTGCTAATTTTACTTGAGACTGGTGCAAGGGACATTATGAGGGGTAACTAACAGGCAAAACATTGGAAACAAGCTTTGTCAAAATACAGATTTTCAAAGCCAGTGTGGCTGGTATACTTTTAAATACCTCATAAGTCTTTTATACAGATACCTGGAAGAAGCATTTATTGATTATAATTTTAAAATTATAATGTAATTATTAGATTGTCTTCTTTTCTCAGGCATAACTCGGAGTTTCAGAGGAATTCTGCTAGGATGAGATGTGCTACATTTTGCTTTTATTGTGCGATAATGAAGGCAACAAAATACAAAAAGTCTATAATGAAACATTACACAAAAAGGACACAGACCTTAAGGTGACACAAACAGGAAAAATATAATAAACCATGTGTCATACTGCTGCAGCTGTTTCACCTCTTACCAATTTTCACAGTCTATAAAATCTTGGAAAGCACCAGATGTTTAGGGAAGCTGTCCCACTCTCTCTAGCTTTGAAAGTAGATGCAAGATTTATTAGTGCTATATAAACGGGATTTCAGTCCTGACTTTTATATTTATAAACTAGGTGGAACATGTAACACATCCTGTTGTCAAGAGATCCCATTTACTTCCCTCTGCTCCTCCTCACTTGTAGATCTTGGATGTTGCTGGACAATTACAGCAACTACAGAGCAATACCAGAACATGCAGTCCAAACTACAGTATTTGCTTAGTCACTCACAAGCGCATCTGAGACTTTTCTCATAGTACCAACTCCTACCAAAACGACCTTGCAATACACAGATTATGAGCTAAGCAAAATTATCTTGCTGCATATGAATATGCACTCACATTTGGGACTCCTGCCTACGCAGAGACTGTTAGTGCACAAAATTATCTTCTTTTTTTTTTTTTTTTTTCCTAGTGCATGGTTCCTAGTATTGGAACAGGGATAAAAACTGCTCATGCATAATTTCCAATCTTTCATAGCTCAGCGGTGCTGTAAAGTGCTGCCATTCGTTTTAATTCAGCGAGTGGAAGTTTTGCTGTGTTTAGTACTAAGGGAATTGCCTGTGTTATTCGAAAGCCTCTGACAGCTGTCAGAGGCAGCGACAACTTGCCGCATTTCAATCTTTCATGAAGGAAGGACTCAGGACCCTCATCTTCAGCACAGCTGTCGGAGGCCTCAAAAATGGGATAAAATAGAATACCTTTTCTCAAACATAGGAAAATTTCTGTATCTCCTCTATTCCTTCCCCTATCGAATTGTACATGGAAAGTTGTGTATGTAAAAGAAAGAGAAAATAGGTCTTGATGTGTTTGTACTTTATACCACCTTGTCATCACTGACCTGAAGGGATAATAGTATAGCAGCCTGCTTTCCTTTAAGGAAGCACTCAGTGTATTACATAGTATTTAATAAATTATCACTATGTTTAACAAACTGTACGTTCATGCAGTTTTTCTTTTCTGAGAGCAGGAACAATCAAACTCTGAAAGGCATTGATGAAGACAAGAGCTTTGCATCAAAGACTCTGAATGTCTGAATCTGCACGCTTTTCCACACTTTCGAACACATACCTCATCCTGCCGAGCACTCTCACTGAATTTAAACCACCAGAAAAGGAAATCTTCTCTTAAAACCTGAAGTCTTACCTTCCAGCTTTTGATTTGAACAGGAGCTTGCCTTAATAAAAATTCTGTGTTTATTTTATTTTTTTTTTTCCTAAAGCCCTACATTATCTTCTCTGATCAGAATTAGTGACAATTCAGCTCTTGTTTACTCTTTAATGACAAAAGGAAAGTGGCTTCTGCAATGTCTTTAGCAGGTCGGCATTGTTTGCCCATGCATTCCTTCTTAGCTTTCTGATGATGAACTGACCTCTTTCACACCAGTAATCCTATGGGTACATCTCCATATAGCGCTGCTTCCAACATCAGCCCCTTTAAGCAGTACAAGGGACTGAGAAGGCATGTTTATTGGCATCATTTGTTTATTATTGCTGTTTGCATTTTTGGCTTATGCTATTTTAATAGCACACTCAATGCTGTTTTTCAGTTTTCATACTCTGATTCATTTTTCATCCTGTTTCCTTCTCCCTATTCATCTTTCACCACCTCTCTGCTGAGTAAAGTGAAAATCTGTGAATGAGTCAGAGTCAAGTCTTCAAAGTCACATTGGTCAGTGAGGTTTGAAATGAAGCAAAATGAGATTGCTTATATTTTGTCTGTGCAAAAGTAGAAAATAACATTTCTTTTTTGTTGTTTTTTTTTTTTGTTTTGGTGTTGTTGTTGCAATACAGAGAGCTTTGTCTCATGTTTTCCAGCTGCTTTTATTTTCCTGAAATCCAGTCTAGGCTATGATGCTCATAAATGACTGGTAACTAGCTGTTTCTGTTATTTCTGTGTTATCATTAGCCTTACCACATTCCTTATCCTATCCTTTGTATCATCAAAGCAACTTGAATCTCTTATTTCTTGTTAAATATTACTCTTCTGGGAGATAGGTTTTCCTCCCTCCCCCCCCCCTCCCCCAATATACCTGAATGGCTGTTTAAAGGAGATTTCTTGGTTTTTCTTAGTTTACTTGAGTGAAGAATTACGTAAATAAAACATTAATAGCAGTTTTCCTGAAATACATATTCTGTGCTCCATTCTAACATTTTGATTACATGCTTGGTACTTTCTATTTAGTAGACTGAAAGGAAGACATTAACATATTTTAATCAAGAACAAGGAATTAATAATTTCTCATGTATGTAAATTGTAAGGTTTTTTTCTCTATGTACTACCAGATTGTTGTGATTTATGTTGACTGGATGTTATACAATATTATTATCTTCTCAGCTTGCAAAAGCCTAGTTTTCAGTTGTAATGCATACTATTTCTACCATGTTAAGCTTATTATCAAAACCAAAGCTTTCTCAACATTTCACATACCATGTAATAATTCATCTCAGAAGCTGTAACACCACACCATTCCTTCTGAAATACGAAAAATGACTGGCTCAGTGTGGGAAGAGTCGATTTCTTACCACAAGCCAGGAAGGTCAATTAGAAAGTTAAGTGTATCTGCAGTTGTTTCATTGCGAATATTGACCAACAGTGTCTTCTAACCTCACAAAACTCTACAGATGTTTGTTATTATCAGCATTTCCTTCCACTGATATTTAAACTCTTCTTACCTATGAACAGATTCCACTCAGTATCCAAATCAGCCTGATTTGCCAGGCAGCCCTTCATTACATTGAGGCAATAGTTGTTGCAAGGTTTCACAGTGGGAAGTCCTCTGCAGTAAGGGCAGTACAACATCTTCATTAACGCCCGGATGCACCCTGGGGTGGGACTGACCTGCAGAGTTTAAGGGGGGGGGAAAGAAAAAGAAAAAGGAGGAAATCAGTCTCCTGTTCCGTGACTTTTGGGATCACTGAGATTATGCCTCTAAAGCAGTAAGCACAAAAGGGGCAATTTGAGAAAAGAGCTCAGCCCTTAATAATACCCTCCTATGAGAATAATCAATTCCTGCCAATTATCTTCATTTAGCACAGTGGCGATTTTCAGGAATGCAAAAATCAACACTCCCCTACGGAGGGCAGTGCTTGCTTCCCCAGCCCTCCCACACATAGTCTCCTGAAAAGTGAAGGAAAAACACCCAGGGAATCAGCTGGATCAGTAACTGACTGATCCTAACACAGAGGATCCTGAAGAGCCATCATTCTCTTCCTACTCAAGCCAGAACTACCAGTCACACCATCACTGGATCAGATTCTCCTCTCTATTAAAGCACAGTAAATCCAGGATAATCTTGATGATTTCTATGAAATAATTCGGAACTGCACCATGAGAAAGAGATATAATTCTGTTTTCAGACAAAAATACCCTTCTGTCTTCTCAGACAATTTTATAAAGAGACCAGACAGGGTTGGGTTTGTTTTTTTTTATGCTTTCAATGTGTTGAGTGAAAAAAAAGCATTCTAGAAAACAGTGTAATGCATTTCAACTCCCACAGCAGCATGGCACAGCACAGCTGCACGGGGTGAACTTAAAACAGCCACCAGGGTCAATGAAGAGACACCCAATGAGTTTAGGGTTTCCAGTCAAAGTCATTAACACTGGGCATGGTTGACAGAAGGAAAGAGTGTGTAGATATAAACTTTCAGTGATATATGCTACAGTTTGCACTAGAAGGGTGTGGGTTTCCTGGAGAGGGAGCATGCAGGTTAGGGAAAGGTTTTTGCATAAGGCTTTTCCACTATTTCTAATGATCCTTCACATCATCTTAGCCCCCAAAATGCCAGGCATCTATTCAACAATGTGCCTGCCATGTTCAATGGAGAAAAATAGGTCCTTTTTGGTTCATATTCTTTATCTCCCCTATTGACGTGTAGGATAAATCATGTTCTGAAGAACATTCACTGAATCCTCCATATCTAAATTTATACTGCACAAATTGGTCACATTTGATAACCAAGTTCCTTGGCTGCTTAGTATCTCCCTGATCCTCTCATTTTGTTATTTAATTGTTTCATCTCAGACTTTAAAATTGGTACGTACTATTACAATGCACATTTTCAGGGTAGAAAATCTATTACTGGATTAAAAGTGCATGTTAGATAGTCCTTGCAAGAGCATCTTGTCGTGATGCAGTGGAGCGTAATTTTCCTGTGCTGGAGTGACAATCTAAAACAAAGACAAAGGGCTACAGGTTCCTCAGTGATTTCAAAATTCCTGGACAGCAAAGTGCAAAGCAATGACACTCCTTTCAGTCATTCTTCTGGTTTATGAATAAATGTAACATCTCTAATATGAATTTGAGCAAATTAAACTCTTTTTCTATATTCATGGTGACGTGTTGAAAGTGTGAATCTGATTGCACTATTATAGTTTGTGCTAAACTGACTCATGGTTTGTATTGTCAGGATTGTACTAAAATGGCAGGGTTTTTTCTCTGGAATTTCTTTTTCCCTTTTTAATGTTAAATCAAATATTTAGAGAACTATGCAGAACATACACTTTACATTGGACATTTTTACATGAAAATGGCTCTGTTAAGAGTTATAGCAGATGCTTCTGAGTATGCTCAGAGGTGATTTTTGCCTTGTTTTCCTAAGAAAATGCACTCCACTTACGCAACACTGGTGGTGTATGAAGGTATATTTATTTGTCCTTTTCCAATAGCTTTTGAACCTATCAGTCAATTTCAATCAAATTTGACTGAAGACTTCAGGTCTCAATACATCAAGATACTGTAAGGTTTTTGAAAACAGACAGTTGGGAGAAGAAAAGGAGAGGGGCTCTGTAGCTGTCTTTATTGAGGAAAAAGCTGAAGCACAAGGTCAGTGCCTCACAGTTATCAAAGAATTCACGTGGAAGAATGATGCTATGAGTGATCCATGGGTTAAAAAAGCACTAGGCAGTATTTTCACCTAATTAAACAGCAGAAAATTCAAATACAAGGTACAAATCCAAGGAAAACTGGACTTCATTATTTCCACTGCTCAGATCTACTTTTTAGAGTTGCTTTTTTATCTTTATAACTCCAAACCTAGAACAGGTCCATTTTTACAAAAACATTAACACTAAAAGCAGAACATAAGCAATATATATATACTTACGGTCAACAAGGGAACCTTCAAAATTACTTTAAAATTGTTGCTTAAAGCCAGAGATATTTCTATCTTTGGGCACTAAGACTTTTATCAGCAAAAGTCCTTTCATGCTTAAAATTATGCTTCTTCCCAGGCCCAGAAGTATTGTCAATGCAAAGTTGTCAGCACTGACTTGACCCCTTAAGTTCAGCTGGAATCCACACGTTCTCCCATCCTTGCCTTCCCAAGTCCACTTTGGTACTTGTGCTGACAGCACATGTACCTATAGGATCTTGACCTTTCAAAAGAACTTCCTGGCAATTTTCTTCCTGAAAAGTGTAGTTAGAGGAGAAAAGACAGTCCTTGTCTATATGTTATTTTTATATCAATCAAATATCATAAATATTTATGTGAGCTTCACATTCTCAGAAGTTTAGTCTAGGACGTAACTGTCATGTTTTTCTCTGCCGGAGGCCCAGATCATATCTCCAGTCTGTTAGGATATGACCCTAAAGGTCAGTTAGAATATTTATTTACACTGGCCAGTGAATCTTGAATTCTTGTTGCCTTACAGAACAGCTTTAGCCAGGGGACTCCCAGACACAGTCCACAGTGAAGTAGTCAGGATAAATTCTTACTGCTCAAAAAGAAAGAACAGGACACAGGTGTCTTGTATCTTGTCTGAATGTTTTAATATCCCCTGTACAAACATGGTGGTGTTTTACAAGAAAGGAAGGTTCCCTGCTTTTTTTGTTTTTACAGAGAGGTGACATTGTTTTTAAGATAAAAAGCCATGCTGTGACTCCAAACAGAAGGCAGATGGAGAAATCTCCTATAGAAGCCACTGACATATCTGTATCAGCCTCTGACAAAGACCAACACAAGCAGTTCCTTACTGATCAAGCTGGATGTTGCAGACCTCTGTTTCAGAAGATGTTATGCTGGTGAAATAAAATATGAGCACACTCTGAGGCCAAGTGGCAGGGACTGGCTTACATCCACACTGCTTACTGTTTTCACCTTCTGCTCCAAGCTGGCTACATTCTATACTACTACATAGTACTTGGCATTACATCCCCTCTGGGTCCCACCTGGTGCCTGAATGACTAAAATACATAATAATTAAATTCTGGGGTTATTTTTCAGCTCAAAATGTTTGGAATTACAGGAGGCAGTACCGCAGGCGATGAGAGTAAAAGGAAGCTAAATATGATGTTGCCTGTTTTGAAGTGTGTCCAGCGAAGGGCAAGGGAGCTGGTGAGGGGTCTGGAGAACAAGCCTTATGAGGAGTGGCAGAGGGAGCTGAGATTCTTTACCCTGGACAAAAGGAGGCTGAGGGGAGACCTTATCACTCTCTACAACTACCTGACAGGAGGTTGTAGAGAGGTAGGGTTTGGTCTCTTCTCCCAAGTAACAGGAGACAGGACAAGAGGAAATGACCTTAAGCTGCACCAGGGGAGGTTTAGATCGGATATTAGGAGAAAAAAATTTACACTGAAAGGGTTATTAAGCATTGGAACAGGCTGCCCAGGGAAGTGGTTGAGTCACCATCCTTGGCGGTATTTAAAAGATGATTAGATAGAGATATGGGTTAGTGATGTTTTTTTGTCAGTGTTGGGTTGACAGTTGGACTGGATAATCTGAAAAGTCCCTTCCAACCTAGACAATTCTATGATTATGTGATTCTGTGGAGTGAGATTATGTTTGATAGACTACACTTGGGTCAGCATTGGAAAGAAGGGAGAGGGGAGGTACCTTCGTGCAGCTTTCTGGAAGCAATCTCTGTCCTCTAAACAGTGCACAAGCACTGTGTACAGAGAACAAGCTAGAGAGGTTCAAAACAGATCCAGGAGGAAGGCTAGCAACTAAGCAGTGACCTGAGCACAAGATGAGTCCTGCTCTCAAGCTTGCTCCGTATTCCCCTGTCACTTGGCAGTGCTGATGTACCGTTAGGTGACCAACCTTTCCCATTTGTGGCACAGGGAAACACTGAAGTAACTCAGGTGCTCCAGAAATCTGAAGGCTAGAAGTTAAATGCTGTGTAACAGCAGTCAAGTGCTTTTGTGAATCCTTCAGTGAGCAGCCAGGTTTCAGTTCTCAGGTGCAGCTGTTTTTTCTGTACCTTTATTTTCAGAGAATGCAGTCAGGCTTTTTTCCCCTCTCAACATCAGCTGAAGTATCTTTCATGCAAAAAATAATCAAAATTTGTTTTAACATTCTGAAATCTTTTTAAAAATACAAACATAAAAAAAAATTCAGCTTAGAGTGTGGGTATTTCAGAAATCTATGAACACATGAAATCTGGAGATTATCAGAGCAAGCTGATTTTCAGTCACCTATAATTGGCTTGCTACTTCTTGCTGCTGGCAAATTCTATGAAATGTATTTTCAAAGCCCATTTCTCATTCCCATCTTCAAAAAAGAAATATTCAGAGTGTCTCACACTTAATAATGCTTTTTTTGCAGATCAGTCAAAAAGCAGATATTCATTTCATTCAGAAGTATTCAAAACCTGCATTTGCTGAGGAGAGCTGTACCTTAGTGCAGGAGTTTCAACTGTAACTAACATTTGTGGATGGATACGGCTTGGGTATTTTTCTTTTTTGTCTTTTAAAATGCATTGCAATTGATTCTATGTTAATCACAGCAGAGAAATTTGCATAGACTTCAAAGTTTAGAAATAACTGGTCCTTATGTAAATCATAGGTTATAAATCAGTCAGACCACACTGAATGACATAACTGAGAAAACTGCTGTAGAGGAGTCAGTAATTATTTCATGCTGTCTCCCCGACTGACTAGGACATCTTCATTTTTGTATAAGCCTACGTGGAATGCAGCACATCAGAAGAGTGCCTTTCTGAGCTTTGATTGAGCCTAGTAGCTGCAGGACATGTTACATTACTGCATTTTGTAACATCTTCTGACAGCTTCAGCTTTGTCTAAATGTATGCTTTTGCATACATGCAAAAAAACTGAAAAAAACAAGATTCTTAAGGGCTTCGTTACTGAACACTTGTTTTCCCTCTTCAGAAATTCTAGGAGGAATATTATTTCATCTCGAAGTCAAATTTTGCAATGGTGGACTTGCAAATATAAATAATTGAGGAGAGAACTTCCTTAGGAGAAAGCCATGAAATTGTACTCTTGTCTAACGCTGCATTTGCAAGACGGCTTTGTTATGTATTTGACCTGTTTTTATAATCAAAAGCCTTGGCTTTGTCAGGTAAACAAACAAAAATCTTTTTCCTGATACAAAAAAATCAGACAAACTGATTAAACAACTGGTCACCTTTAGAAGGATCAAGTGCACTGACGCAGTTTCTCTACTTATATTTATAGAAGACATTTCACAGAAATCACAGAATTGTGGTGGTTGGAAGGGACCTCAGAGATCATCGAGTCCAACCACAAAAAAAAACAAA
>JAOQGH010000001.1:153630849-153648724 GCA_025769975.1 Gallinago jamesoni
TCAGCCCATCCATCCAGCCTGTCGAGATCCCTCTGCAAAGCCTCTCCACCCTCCAGCAGATCGACACTCCCACCCAAACATCTTACTGAAGTGGCTGGTATATGCTGGCTGTTATAGAGTAGGAGTTTTCTTCCAAAGCAACTGAATGTACCTAAACTCACAGCGTAAAGCCAGATAGTCTGATCTTGTCATTTCTTGGCATATAATACAATCTGTTAGATGCTAAGATCTCAGGTCATTGCTTTTATAGCACAATATGAGATGAAAATTGAAATACTGCATCAGCCATACTCAATTGGGGGTCTATGTTGTAGAAGGTCAATTTGAGAATATTTGCTTATATCAACTAAAAATCTAGTCTAATACTAACCTCCTAAAGATAAAAATAGCTATCGTTTTAACTATTCATAGCATCGCAGATGACTGAAAGGTAGAAGACCTGGTTTAAGTCTACAGCTTTATACTGGTGTCTTTGACTTGGTGCCTGAATTATACCAAAATAAAAGTAAAACACTACAACCAGTTAAACAGCTGCAAGATTCCCACAATTCTGGGATAGTATACCTCAAGAATATGATGAGATTAAACATGTTAAATTTAATTTTAATATTTTCATATCCAATAAAATATATTTATAAGGAATGTACAATTTATGGTTCAATATGCTCATTAAATTATTAGAAACAATTTTAGGGCAGTATAGTTGAACTTTAGAAAAGTTTTATAAGGTAAAAAAATATTGTATATTTACTATGTAGTACAAACTGTGCACTCACTCCACTGCAACTCAGAGGAACGACCTTACTTTTTTCTAAAAGAAGAGGAACATTTAGCCATTGTTCTTGTCTAATCGAGATGTCCTTTTCCATTATTTATGATTTTGAAATCATGAGAAATATGGCAACTGTATTTCTTTCCAACACCCATTTAAATTTGAGACATTTTTCATACTTACTTGATCATCTCACTTTGTCTATAGCTGTGTTTCAGTATGTGTATAGTTTTGGAAGATGGATAAATATTGTTCCTCCATTTCACAGATGAAAAAAATGAAATATCACAAACAATTTTAAAGGTATTTAGATGGATAAACTCCTAAAAGTTATGCACCAGAATTTTTCAACACTGCTTGTAAGTGTCGCTCTCATCTGTGATTTGACTAAGTTAACATAATGGAATTCTGAAACTGGCTATAGGAAAATATAGACTGCAAGTCTCTAAGTTATTACATCAAATCAAGTGTACATCAAATAATGAATCATTGTTGGAGAGATGAACTGTGGAATTTCACAATTTCCCCACAGAAGTCAAGGGCAAAAAACCACAAGAACCAAATGTTGAGATGTTTACATGGGTGAGACTGAACCTCTGTTTACAGAGGAAAAGAATAGCTTCTTCTATTTTTAGGAAACTAGGAAAATTACTTATCAGATTATCCGAATACAGAAAATCCAAATTTAGAAAACCACTTGAAAAGCTGCAGTCACAAGGATATGTTGTGTAAAGCTATTTTTTTAATCTGTTGAGTCACTTCTGAGTGATGCTTTAAAGCAATCTACTTTTACAATTTAAGTTTTTACAAAATAAAATGTTTGAATGTTCAGACATAGATATTAAAATGTTCTTTTTAAATCCCATTTTACCTGTCAGAGGCATAATCAATTTCAAACCAACTGGGTTGGAAAAATGTTGTTTGATTATAAATATGGTGGAAAACATAAATTCTTAGACTGAAAATAGTGCAAGCTGAGAAAGTACTCCAGGATATGGGGTTTATTTCCTATGAGACATTATTGCACTGAAAAATCTGTGCTGCAAATTTTCTGAAAAAAATATTTATTTTTCTCATCTGTTATTTTTAGAGTAAGTCCACATTAAATAGAATTTGAGGTATGGATTCCATCAGCTATTTACCCAGCATTTCAAAGGCAAAGCTAAGGTGAAAAATCTTTGAAATAATTTCTTCATTCCACTCCCAGGAGATGAGAATTTTTCTGCTACACAGAAATAAGGAAAGAATCTCAAAGCTGCTGGGTTTTTCAGATCCCACCATCTCTTGTGGAACATAAACCTTAAGACAGTCTCTTAATAAAAAGTAATTCCTCTGCTTTCTTCCCAGAGAAAAAGCCCCAGTGCATCTCACTTAAAAGGGAGTGTGCTCATTTTTTCCAGCCTTGTGTAGAAACGTCCGTGGCCTCCACATAAGAGGGCCTTGATTTAAGAGGAAAGCATGTGATAAATTTTCCAGGGCTTAAAATAGAATAGGACAGGACCATAAGCAACAGAGTCAGAAAACCCCTGAAACTAGCTACTTCAAATAATTTGGGGAACAAAAAGAAAATCCATAAAGTCCAGGACTCAGAAGAAGTCCTTAGTATGATGTGGTGGATGAGTAATACTCTTTCATGGTGCTCTAATGGCTAATCCATGTTCAAATACCTTGATGTGTATGTTTAAAGTTAAGCAAGATGAAACCACATGCAGGAGGATGCTACTGAGCAATGATGTGCAGTTGCCTTGCAAAACAGTCAGAAAAAGAGTCAAGTTGAAAGAGGCATTAAGAAAGAATGGTGAGGGAAAAAAATGCCAAATTATACTCTGCATAATCAAGAAAAAGCATCTTTGTGCTCCCTATGAGGAAAAGAAAAAGTTGCAGAGAAGTAGATTAAGTATTGCCCAGATACATATCAGAAATAGAAGGGGAGGTCCTTGGTAATCTGGAAATCAAACCCCCAGATAAACAGGAGGGAAAACTGAGAAAGGGTTGAGATAGAAAAAGACAAGAGCTGCCACAGCAGGAGATTATGATCAAATCAAGCAGTTAGAGATATTGCGCAGCAGTGTCTGGCTAAGAAAATTATGTGAAAAATGGTAAAATTCAGTCCTACTTATACACGGAAGAAGCTTGAGCATGCTTACCTCAGAGAAATCTTGCTGACTGCCTATGATTCATAGTGCAAAACAGAAAAGCACCTGAGAAGAATATCAGTTCTCTCAAATACAGAAAGCAAGCAGCAAAATTGTTCTGGTCACTTGTAGGTACTCACAAATACTCACAAATAAGTCTTGTTTGGTGCTCACTGACCTGTGAATTGTTTTACTGACTTAAAAAGGGCATAAAGCTCAGAGTGGTGCAGAGGGCTGTGGGATGTCTTAGCTGTGCAACGTCAGCAAGAACATGCCAACCCTGATGAGAAATAAATAAATGCATACATAATATTGACAGTCTTGGTCAATGATAAGTTATGCAATAATTTGAGGTGACAAGTGACAACAGATTGACCGAAAATATTCCAGCTCCTTCCTGCTCCAAGAAACATAGATGGCATCATGATGCAAAAGACACTTTAAAGTCTATGGTAAGGTGATTGTTATCTGAATTTTTTGACAATGGCAATCTCCTAGGCACAGCAAATGAGGATATGCAGATTTCTTACAGATGCCTCCCCGCATGACTGATGAATTGTCTGGATTGTATGTGGGACAGGGACTTAAAGGAGAGTACTCTACTAGAGAGAAATAAAATAAAATTGTAGGGATAGCGAAGCAGGAAATTCCAAGGGTGAAAACTTTGTCTACTTAATAAGCTTCATCATATTGCTAAATTGAACATTTTTCAAATGGGTTCAGAAAGCAACCTGCTGTGGGAAAAAACAACAACAAAGGAATCTCCATATAAACAAAACATGATTTTTCAAGTTCTCATATTCTTGGCCCTTCTCCAAGAAATTCGAAAGGCCAAACAATAAAGAGTGCTGGATTTTGAAAAGGGTTTTGAAAATCTGATTGTGAGAAATAAGCTGTCACACCTTGTTGAGACAAGATGGGTACAAAAATATAGTCATTACTTTAGCAAGGAATGTAAAGCCTGCTTTAAAGACTATTTGCTGAAGATACTCCAGCCCAGTAGAAAGCAAGATGTAGGTTATCTGCCACACAACATAATATAATGCTTTGCTTATGCTCCTGTTTTATTTCATGATGTGAATGAAGCACAAAGTGGAGCACAGTAGACAGGACGGTAAAACAAAGCCTGTGTGGATCATGTGCAAGCAAAGAGATCAAAAGGGAACATCTTAAACTATTTTCCTGACTTCTAAAGTGAGAAGGGTGTCAGATCTTTAAGGTATTCCAGCAAGGGTCTAGTCAGACACATTGCTGGGTTCTAATAATCAAACACAGGCTCCTCAATACAATACACAATGCTTGCTAATATATTCAGGGTAGCACAGAAGCAGAGGGATGCTTTATAAATAGCTTACCATCTATTTATAGGATCCATAAATGCCCACTGCATTATGTGGGCCCAAACCATGTGAGATTACCTTATAGCTCCATGTTAACATTTCCTCTTTTATGGTCTTTCAGATGCTCTTGTTAGATTTTCACAAAGCTACTTATAAATATAAATATCATATATAAAATATTTAACAGATGCTCAAGTGCACCTTGGGATGATGACTATGGTCTGGAATGACCTGTTTATGGGATGTGTGCCCGCGGTTCTGCTGAGTATTGCACTTGCAGTTTTTGGAACTGCATAGCAGAAAGTGAATTTGTATCTTCATGCCATAATTTAAGCATTATTTGTTTTCTTTTATTTTCTTTTAAATCACTTTCTGATAATTCCTTCCCTATAGACAGAAAATGTAACAACAGAAGGCTCCTCACTGGTGTCTGCGTGTCCTACTTTCAATTCACTATAAGAGAAACATAGGAAGGTGATTAAATCAAGGATAGTTAGGGGCACTAATGACTCTACAGTAAAACCAGGAAATTTTCTCAGTGTTTTTTCTCCAAGTTGTGTACTAAAGGAAAACATGGTCCAAAGTACTAGCACTGGATAAGTGTACGGTATGAATTAAAGTATAAAATTTCCCTGAGAATGTTTTATTGGATCGTATTAAAGCAAACCAGTCCTGTGTAAAGGATCCAACTTTTTTCCTCCTTCATAGTCATGTCCGTATAAACATACAAACACTTAAATCATCTACATAATAGTAAAATTAGATGCATTGTCTTGTTCCCTGAGAGTTAACAGAAGGGTGAAATGTAGCAGCAAAAAATCTCTATTATATCTGGTGTTATGAAAATTATAACTTAGGTGCTATGATTTTTGGAAAACATTCTGATGGAAAGTAAGGACATTGTAACATTGGCTTGAAATGACCAAGTACCCAGTGAAAGAAATTTGTTGAGTTTAAACTTGTTACTTGTTCACACTTGCAGGAAGAAGATGAAAACCTACAAAAATATATCTGATAGTCAGATTTGCTTTTTATTTTCCTGTAAAACCTACAAAAATATATCTGATAGTCAGATACGCTTTTTATTTTCCTGTAGAGACAGGCTAACTGTGAAATTTACTATTAAATCTTCATTTAGTATATTGTGAGTTTTAGGTTGATGTACAAAAGCAAAGTAGAGTTTACAACATATGAAAATATTCCTTTTAATATTTTGTTCTACATAAATTCTCATAAATTCTACATAAATTACTCTCAGTAAACTATTGTTTGAATTTTTTTTCTTTATCCAAAACTGAGCAAGAAAATGCATTTGGTATTGGACTGACTAGGACATTAAAGGCAGCAGTTCTATAAATGTCAAAATTAAAAATATATTAAACTGGAAAAAAGTATAGGCTAAGATTATTTTATTTTGTTCAGAAATTTTGCCATAGTAATTTAATCCCCAACAATTTCAATAATCAGTACAATCTACTATAATTTCCTTGATTTACAGGTGTCACTTTCTCAAGTGCAGAAATCACTCATTTATGTGTTATCATTTAGATCCGTCAACAGCCCTTGAAACCACTGATCCTATATCATCCTCAGTGGGATGGAAGTGCTCTGCAGTATGCACTGAAGCCCCTGTCCCAGATGTACGCTTCCCAGCCGCTGGCTAAGATCAAGTGCATCAGCTTTTCTTATCACTTTAATATCTGATACATCCTCAGCTTGAAGATTTTATATTAAATGTATTTGGAGGGCATGAGAAGGAGCAACTGCTTCCTCCATCCACTCCATGCATCAACCTGAAACTGCAGTGCTTCCAGGTACCACAGCCATTTTGACTACATGTCAGGATGTGATATTATGGAATTGTGGAATTGTCAGAGTTGGAATGGACCTCTAGAAGCTCATCTAGTCCAACACCCCTGCTAAAGCAGGATTGCCTAGAGCACATTACTCAGGACTGCATCCAGGCAGGTCTTGACAATCACATAAAAACACCCCGTAGCCTTTGGCTTTTCTTTAAGTGGATTCTGGATCAGCGGTGCTTCCACAGACCTTCTGGAGTTGTAATGAAGAGACACAATGCCACCCACCCCACTGGGCCTATGTACTCCATGGGGCTGATGCAGCCACTGCAGCTGTGCTCTTCATGGAGGACTCCCAAAATCTTAGGTCAGAGACACCATGTGTATGGAGAAGGCTCATAACTGTGACCGCCCTTGTCCCTGCTCATGTCTTTCTTCCCAACAGACTTTCCAAAATAAGTTAGAATATATTTAATTTTGCTGTGGACTGAACTGGTCCTGAATACACCTGCAGCCAGAGCAGGGCAAGGGTATTTTTACTTCTCCAACAGCATGCCAAGTTTTCCTTTAACAAAGTGAAAGATGTCCTATGGCTTGTTAAACAAGGTGTCGTTGCTAGATGGCTATATGGCAGAAACCCCATTCATGTGGAACCTGAAAAGACCACACAGATTGGACTGAATGACAATGTGAACTATGTTGCCAAATGGGTCTAGCAAAAGACCAAATTTACTACCAGCTAAGTTGGAAAACCCAGTAAAAGTAAAATACAGCACTGTATAATGGCTATCTGGTAGTAAATTTGTATTCAAGCTATTTCACTGCCATTTGTCTCTATCTGATTAAGCCACCTGATTTATAAAACATGCTGGAATACAATTTATATACAGCAATATAATCCACCTAGTGGTCTGGTTTCCAGAACCACAAGGATAAACACACTCAAACCATAAAGGCACTCTCAATGCCAGATATCCATTTGTAATGCCCGCTGAAAGATGTCTCATCATTACCATCTTCGGTATGGATGAACTGTCAGCTACACTACCACAACCTCTTTCCAAACCTTTTAAAAGTAAGGAAAGTCTCAGTCATGTCCAAAACACAAAGATATTTCACAAGTTGGGAGAGATTTCCTCATCAGTGCAGTAATATTATTCACCTTCTGTGAAGAAAACGGGGAATTTTGTACTATCGTAAATAGTTTTTACAATTGTAAACCTTTGACGGAGAGGCCAAATTTTACAGTGGACATGAGAAATCCTGTAAATTTGAGAGTGTCGTGTGTATCAAAGTGGAACAGATTCTGAACCTGAAAACTTTGGTTCAGGTATCACAAACCATCACAAAATAGTACAATTCCGCTGTGCCTGTCAATTCAACAAAAAACAAGTTGTTTCCAAAAATACCTTTAGAAATACATATCCTAAGTAGGATACTAATTCTTACAGATCTGTGTCTTATACAGCTGCTGAAACATTTCTTATGAAAAATTAGAAAGTAGAAGATACCTGGTTTTCTTTCTTAAGCAGCAGTGGAGAGAATGGAATAGATGCTGCACTGATAATTACCAAGGTTCAAATTTTTATTTACATGGGTAAGCTCAGTGAGGCTCAAAGCTGTGCAAGGTCTCCTGGACATCCTATCCACTGCCTGGATTTAACAGATTGCTTCCAGATTGCAGGAGAAAGAGTACATTTGGTTGTTTACATAATTTTCAAAATCCTTACAAAAGGTACCTTAAATGTAACAGCCAACTAAAGCTAACAATAACTGGATTCTGTAGCATGAGTATCTCTGGCCCAAAAAGCAAACTGGGATTACCTGCTGATTCACCAAGTCAGTAAATGGCCTCAAAATTAATTATTGAGGTCAGTTTCAACTGGATACATCCATTTTGCTCCTCTCTCATCAGAAGGCAATTT
Organism: Gallinago jamesoni; assembly: GCA_025769975.1. Lineage (NCBI taxonomy): Eukaryota > Metazoa > Chordata > Aves > Charadriiformes > Scolopacidae > Gallinago > Gallinago jamesoni. The sequence continues at coordinate 153,638,821 of JAOQGH010000001.1, forward strand.
CCCAACTCACAGAGAAAAATCATGGTCATTCCTTATTTTACTCTTACTTTTGACACCAGCACTCCACACACAGTGCCACAGACCTATACCATGAACAGCCCACAGACAAATAATCAGGTAAAATAAATCAGGATTTTGTTTTATTTGATAGGCACTGTTCTATCATCTCGATAGATCTTAAATAAGTGACATTAAAAAAGAAATAGGCTAAAGGAAATGTGACATGAACTTCAACACTTTTTAGAGCTTGTATAAGAGTACTTCTAATGTGAAGTTTTTACATGCTAGCAAACCTTCCAGAATAAAGAGCATAGGTAAGGAATTGTTCCTATCTGTTGAAAGGCTAAACTTCCTTTCTGACTTAGTCTAGCAAGTGCAAAAAAGTTTTCCAGTCATAGAATCAGAGAATCATGGGAAAGACCCTTGAGATCATTGAAACCAACTGTTAACCTAACTGCCAACTTGAAACCATGTCCCTCAGCACCACATCTACATGTCTTCTGCATATCTCCAGGGATGGTGGCTCACCCACTTCGCTGGGCAGCCTGTTACAAAATTTGACAACCCTTTTGGTGAAGAAATTTTCCTAAATTCCAATCTAACTACCCCTCCCCCCCCGCCCCGGTGCAACTTGAGGCCATTTCCTCTCATCCTATCACTTGTCACTTGGAAGAAAAGACTTACCCACACCTCGCTACAACCTCCTATTAGGCAGTTGTAGAGAGTGACAAGGTCTCCTCTTAGTCCTTAGGAAAACTTTCCCTCATTGCATCCAGTTGGTACATGTGTCTCAGATTTTGGTTAGAACAATCATCAAATTATTATGAAAAACACAAATGAAAAAGCTTGGAGTTGTTTTAATGTTGACACCAAGCACTATGTATATTTGCTTTCACTTTTCCTGCATTACTTTTTGCTATCTTGATCAGTGGGGTTGTTGACTATCCTCCAACCTCAGAAACACATTTCACCCAAACTTTTCTCCTTGTGTAAGAGAACATCTGGGCTTTCAAAGAGAATAGAAAATGGAGCTGTAAGGGTGGCTGATTTTTTTTCTTAATATAGGAAGGCCAGGTTATAGTAACAGGATTAGGGCCCAGACAGACCCTTCACTATGTGCCAAAACACCAGAACTGATCCTGCTGTTCTTCTGATGATTGGCTACAACTGCATGTATAAATCCCAGAGGCAGCTTTGGCAAATAACATTGGAATTGCAAAGTGCAAAATAACGTTGCAGAAATCTTTCCTTGCACAAAATGACCCCTGGAAGCAGGTTCCTGCTATAATCAGCCCTTCACGACCCATATTCCTACTTCCCTTTTTACCCATCACACTTCTGACTGGCTGCTTAAACACAAAAGTGTCACATCAGTGATGCTGCTGCTGCTAGGAATTGGATGAAAAGAACTGCTGGGAACCTATTAAGATGAGAAAAAGTTAAATAAATAAATAAATAAATAAATAAATAATAAAGAAGGACTTGACAAAGAGAAACACATTGAACCAAGACTGATTTCTCGAAGCACAGAAAAGAGCCTTTTTCTCTCTTTTGCTCTCTCTCTCAAACCCTACAACTGTCAAGGGCACTGAAAGACAACTTGATCCAGAAATAAGTTCACTATAGCTGGGTTTCTTCATTCACAGGAAAAGCATTAACAAAACCCTTTATATATTATATTTATATAATCACAATACTGAAGTAGCAAGCAAACCCTTTCTGCATTACATTTTATTTGTTTATTTTTTGAATGTCTGATTAGTAAGCAACAACTAGAGATGATTATCACATGAAGCTATTACATTACTTACTCATCTAATACGCTGACTTTTTATATCTCCCTCTGTCTCTTAGGAAGTTTTCAAATGAGAATAAAATTTGCAGGAGTAAAGTCCACACCATCCAGTAAATAACACTTGGCTGTCTCACTAAGAATGCAGCACATTGTCTTGCAAAAGGCTGTGTTTGTTTCATGCATTACACTTATTAACTTTTGTGTTCTGTGAATTATATGGTTTCTTTTTCTTCTATTTAAAAATCATGTAAAACTACAGTATACAAGACATAAAAAGAAGCTGTTACAAATATGGTGGGATAGAATGAGGATCAGATTGATTCCTGGAGATCGGTTTTACTTATTACTCCAATAAAAAAAAAGAAGTTAATTTTACTCCCCTTATTTGATTAACTGGAACTTAAAAATCTCATCAGGTTTTTATGAAACTTGAGTTCCATTGAGTTGTGACTTTTCCCTCAATACAATTATTATTTATTTAAGATTCTTGTCCTGAGCAAGTCTGTTTGCACTGTACTATGTATTATACAAGCACAGAATTAGATGCTTCCATGTTCTAAAATAAGAAATGAAACCCCACATTAAAAATGTGAATTCTGCCAATTTTTACATAAAAATTTTCAGACAGTAACATTATAAAGGCAATCAGTTACACTTTCTTAATTTTTAAGTCTTCAAATCAGTGTAATTTGAGAAAATGGGGGGACTAGTCGACAAGACAAATTAAACCCGCATTAATGATAAATTTTTATTAGTCACAAATTTGCCAAATAGATCTCATTCAGAATCAAGAGAATCAATGATGCAATAGGGAAACAATGTAATTTGATTGTTCAGTGAATGTTGGTATAATTTTATACACACTTGGGCTTTCCCAAGAGATTACTATAGCAAATCCCTTGCTATCGTATCTTAAGTCCCACTAAATTTCTTAGTTGGTCCCAGTTAAATTACTTGATTTAGTAGAAGTAGCAACTTTAGAGTATAATTCTAGAGACAGTGAAAAAAATTCTTTTAAACCACTCAAGAAGAGCAGGAAAACCATTCGAACACTGATTTGTTCGAAGAAAATCTAGAGAAATTTTGATCTGAATATCTCCAGAAGTTTCAAAACATGTTTCCTGTGCTCAGAATTATTTGAGAACACAGTCTTGAATGGAAGAATGAAAACATTTGTTTATTTGCATTTTGTGGGGAAAATGACAACATGTGAAGTATAACAAATGAAAAATTTCTTAGGTGTTGATTGCCATTCCCTACTCACTTATTAACACAACAGAAAAATGAAGATGCATGTGCAGAGATCAAAATTGAGTGCTGTCTATTCTGGCAACCGTTTATAGTGTAAGTAAAAGTGTAATTAAATAATGACTTCATTTCAGCAGGATCCCATGATAAGAATCAATAGTCAGGCCACTGATCTTGCATTAATTTGCCCTTACATCGTCACTAAATCTTGTCACAGTCACACTTTTGTGACACCCTGAATTAACCTTGAATATAACCTTGGCTTTAAAATAGAAGCTTTTTTTTTTTTATTTCCCTCTCTCTTCTCCCCTGTACAATGACGGCTTTCTGGGATTAATCATATTCAGCAGAATTCACATATACAAGACATGATCTTAAATTCTAAAAGGTATAACAAGTGTAACAATCATTGCCCAAAAATGTCTTCCATTACATGCTTAACCTATCTGAGCCTTTGATGAAAACCAGTTTCCTTTTATTTTAAGCCGTCCATATTCCTTGAAAGTAAACACTACATTTTGATCTTAAACATCAAATTGTGTTAGAAAAAACAACATACAAAGAAAGCAAACTGAATGTGACTAAAATGCTGCGATATTACTTGTAAGTTTTTGGGCCTTACGGTTGATGTCTATCCTTTTTTTTTTTTTTTTTCTTGTGCAAAGAACCTTCTGATATTCTGCAAGTCGGCAATCAGTACCTGCAATACATTTTCATTTTGCATAGATTGTATTTTCTAGCTTATACTTTGTGCTCCTGCAAATACAAAAGGCTTCCTGCTCCTCACATCTCTTTACAAATATACTAAAAAATGAATTGCTTCAGAAAATTTTGTGGATACTATTTTACAGCTTTAAAACCATATGAATGCAAACATAAAGCAGTCCCGTGTCCAGACTGATAGACTGCAATTTATGGAAAGACAGCATTTTCACTTCAGGGTTTGTTAAGAAATGAGAAGCCACAATGAATCTTTATTGTTCTGGAAACACAAAACGTGCTCTTTCAATCCTGTCTAAAGATTTCATATTATGTAATTTCTTCCCTGGTGATACTTCATTAAGTTGCACAGAAAACTCATTATCCTTCCTCTCTGAAAAAGTCAATATAACTGGATCTTTTTAGTAAAAGAAAGTTTCAGGTTCTTTTCTTTCCTGGAGACTTAGAAGCACTGGCCTGTGGAGCCCAGTGTGCCCTCACCTTCTCCTCAGTCCGAGGTCCATGGAGGGCACCGACCTACATATTACAGACCACCATGAGCCTGTATCTATGTGTTATAAAACATGAAAGCACAAAATGGGTTGATGTAATTTTTCACATCACGATACCTATATCAAGGAACTCAGTTATGAGGAGTGAAAGGAAGTTTAGTAACTTGTATGATTAGGTTTCCTTCATGAATTTTTTTCATAGCAGTTTTATCTTGTAATATATAGTGTTACTGCTTCGGGCAGCTTGGGATTATAAATACACGAACGCCACTTACTAAGACACACAAGAACATGGTGATAATCAGGTATTCGCAGTCATGACCACTCCAGGGTGTACTGTTGTGTTGACACCCACAGTATCACACACAAGCCAATGTCACACTAAAGATAAAACTCCAGTTTGTTTCATTTTGTGTGGTTTCCCAATATTTATTACTCATTTCATTTTCTAAATTTAAACTTGCCAAACTAAGCAAACAGGAGCTCAGCTGGCCAGGATCTACTGAATACTCCAAATGACACAGAATCCTAAGGGCATATGATCAGGTTTTTGAAAGGCTATATTTCATCCAGCATAATTTACATTTTTAATACAATATTCGAATTAGTAGTACTATATTCTTTGTGAATCATTTGGTTTACTTTCCTATATTCAAGGACACTCAGACACAAGAGGAGGCAACAGCTTAAAAAGAAGCTAGTACAAAATACACAACATTCCTTTTCTAAATGTGCTTTTAGAAAAGTCACTGCCATACAGATCTGCACTTATTTCTATCTTAATCTTCATGCATATGTATTAATGCCTCTGACCAAAGAAAAGATTTATCCTTGTTACTTAACTGGGCAATGCTTCTATAAAATTCAGTTTCAGAGTTTTAATAAGAGCATGACAGTGAGTAGCAAAGCTTAATCTACTCTACAGGGTTATTTAACATCCATATAAAAAACTGAGAGAGCTGTTGGGAGAGTTTGAGCTGACAAGTCAGCATTACATGTGCTTTGTCCATTTTCTTATTGCCAAACATCCAAACATTAAAGGACCATTTTCTAGCACTCTCGGTACTTAGCTGACATTAGCTTCTTGTATTAGCCCAAAGAGGGCAACTAAACAAAGCAAACCCAAGTAACATTGACATGATGCTGATAAGCTACTGCCTGCCATCTCATCTTCATAGCAGCCAGGATATACGGTAGCACGAAGGAGAATCAAGCAAGAACAAAATAGATTTATTGCCACTAGTTAGTGACCACAAGAGTGTTCCAAAAGGTGCATTGTATCCCATTTTCTTTTTGGTTTTGATATTATTATATGGTAGAGAAGATAGAAACAGGGAGGTCGACTTGTTCACAGGATGAGCTGAGAGTTAAAGAAAAAAATATTCCATGTTCCATACTGGCAAACTAACTACATTTTTTTTCCCAGAAGCTAATGAGACAAATCTAATATCTGCTTGTCCTTCATCCCATAATACACTTATTACCAAACCAGTATTCAAATTACAGTCACATCTTATTAGACAACAGATGGTCTTATCTAAATTGGTTGGTTAATTCAAGTTCACGATTTCTTATTAATAAAGTCACAACAATGAATCAAGCCTTCCTAGAACTCTTCATGAAGCCAGCCATGTCTTGCAATTAATGACTGCTATTCAGCAAGAACCAACAAATTTATGGAAAAGATCATTTGTATAAAATGTGTTACTGCAGTTCCTTATGAATCTTCGTTATTGTCTCCTGTAAGTGCGTTTCTTTTACCACTGATAGGTGCCAGCGTCTCTTCCAATTGTGATGTACACCCTAACTCCATGAAAAGTAAATGAAGATAATCATCATATAAAAATCTATGACACTTACATGACATTCACCTTTAATTATAGAGACAAGATTTATTCTCCCAAATGAGATTTTCATGTCAAACAAGCTTTTCTAAACATATAATAATTCTGATATGTACTTTCAGCTACTAAAATATTTTCTAAAAGATGAACAGCAGAAACCTGACTAAAAGATCTTTCTTATTATCATATATGGAAACAGAAATTCTACCTTAGTTACAAGCTTTTTATTTTTCATCTAAGCATTTAAGAGGAACTCTGCACTATAGCTTCTGCCTCACATACTCTAAATTAAAATTCACATTCTTGTCTCCATTATCCTAATTCTGCAAGATACAAAACTGAACTGCTCACTGACGACAATACAGTGTAAGTCTGCCTTATAAAATGTTAGAGTGCTTAATTTCCAGTGACTGAAAAGCTCTCTTTCCTGTGATGCCTTTTGGTGTGTGGCCTGAAGATCAGGTTCACTGAAATAAATGTGCTGCTCTCTTCACAGGGCTTACACACCTTTGGGTTTCCTTATGAGAGGTAGAGCTCTCCTGCAAGCTAACGTGAGGTCCCAATGACTGGAAGGTATTAAATGAGAGGTTTCCCTCTGAAGAAAATGCAGTGGCTGTATAAGCAGGCTAACCCATGACAACAACAGGTTTTGAAAAGCTGCAAGCCCACGACAGAAAACCTAGGGCAAACTCTGCCAGACATTGAAATGCCCCAAATGCACAGCTGTCTCACTTTGTATGATTTTCTCTAGCTTTATGATATGGATTTGATGGCCATGCTCAAACAAGATTAGCAATAAGGCTGAACTTTTCACACCTGAAGTGAAAAATGAGGCTAGTTCTTAATATAAGTCAATACTTTATTTGCGCTGAGACTGAACTGGTTGTGCTCAGAGCAATCTGTCCCTTGACGTCTCCCTGTGGTGGAGTCATCAGACAGTCTCCTTTGGTGGCAATGGACCACTGTTTTGAGTCATTCCTTTTTTTTAGTATTGGAATGAACTATTGCTGAAAGTTTGATGTTGAGCATAGATAGAAGTTAATACCAATAGTGGTGATGCAACAGAAGTTTTCACTGGGTCTAGAAGTCAAAAGAGATGTGACTGAAATCACTCCTTCGACAATCCAGTAATATTTCTTCATTCAAAGATAATTAACCTTGAAACCATTGCAAATATAATTGTGGAATCCTTAGAGGAGAGTTTGAAAAACACCTAGTAGCTGACCTATCCTGCCCTTTCATGGCTTAGAAGTATTAGATTCCCAAATGGCAATACCTTCCAAGCCATTAAACTAACAGCTATACTATACACACCTTGATTTGAAAATTCACCTGAGCTCTTAGAACAGAACTATCAAGGTAAATAATTAAAGAAGTCCCTCCTGAGTCAAAGGGGGATAGCTCCTCAGTATTGGACAAAGCAGTTCTGTTGTTTCTTAAAGCCATGAAGATGCTTTTCCTCATACACATTCTAACCACCTCTCCCTCTATGCCCCCTCCCCCCCCTTTTTTTTTTTTTGGTGCTGATTGCTATTTTTCATTGATATAATGATTTATTTGCATCAGATTTCAGAATTGACGATGTCATGTGCATTTCATAAAAAGATAAAAAACCATATCTCTGTTGAAGTGAAATAAACATATTTCAAAGAAGAGAAAAAGGATTTGCAAATTTTGAGCTTTGTCTGGAGAATTCTACTGTATATATTTAGTTCATCTCAATTAACAGGCCCAATTTCTTTGAATATTTTGGCACAATAACAGTTTCCTCTAGTGTTATTTAATTTAAATTTAATTTCTTTAGACTTGGTGCCAAGTTTTGTGCTTTTTTAACTATCATTTGTAAATAATGAGCACAAGGTGGGTGTTAAGAGAAACAGATGATAAATTACAAGCTAACTGTAAAATTACAATACCTAATTTATATGAAAAATTCAGCTAGGTATGTGGACCAAGGTTTATAAAAAACATCCAACTAAGAACCTGTAACAAAGTTGAGTATTTGGGTAATTTCAAAACAAATCCTATTAACTTCCATGGGACAGATTGTCTGCTCAGCCTTTCTGAAAACTAGGTGGTTTTACTCCAGAATCTAAATATGGTGTTAAGACATTATCATCAGGTTCTTATAATTACACAAACAAACAAATGAAAAAAAAAAAACTAGAGAAGAAAAACATTTTTCAGTAAGTAATTTTTATCAACTGAAAAAAAAATGTAATGTTTTAATGGAATTTCAAAATAGGATTATTATTTAAAGGTGCAAGAAAATCACAACAAAGAACAATACATAGAAACTACTCTAGGCAACTGAGAGAATAGTCAACAAAAGTGTCACATAAAGTTAGAGAAAAAGGAAGACCACTTCAGTCTAAAGACATATCTGCTGCTTTATGCTGTAGGTGTCCATGTCTAATGCAATAGGCAAATACAACCTTTAACAGAGTCAACTGCCTTGAAAGCTTTTATGCTTTTAGAGTGCAATGAACTGTAATACAATAGAGGCTACTATAATGCACAGAAGCAAAGTGCTTTTGAGAGTGATATAACCATTTGTGATGCCCCAAATTTCATAAAACTTCCCTGAAAAAGGAGAAAAATAAAGCAGTAGAAGAAGTGAATGAGATTATAGGAGGTAAGTGATCAATGACAATAATATGGGAATGAAACAGAAAGCAAAAAAATAGCTTGTGGAGAACCAAAACTGTTATATACTTTTCGGGGTGAGTAGCTTGGCTACAGCGTGTGCAGACTTGCACAGTTAGCTGCTTTTGACTAGAAAGTCATTTACCTTTGTCCAAATTAAAGAATCCTACCATGCCCATCCCAGTCCCTGAAACCAAGAAAACCTGTGAAAAGCCCTTTTCAAGTCCAGTAGCAGAAATGAAACTTTTGAATGCTCATTTGACAACTCTTTCATTGCTATTTTCATAGATCCTGTACATACATAAGGACGTTTTGGGGAGTTGAATGAGAAACTTAGTGCTCATTATATTTTAAGGTGGCAGGAGGCATATTAGGCACAGGGAAATGGGTGAGGGAACTATTGAACATATAGAATTTGCCTTATATTACGAGAATTTTTAGAATTATTTTCAAGCAGCCCATCCAACCGTATAAAAGTATTTTCCTGAGCACAAAGAAATTAAACCCAAATGAAGAAATCATTGCAAACAGCAGTTTTTGTATTTTGAATCCATCCTCTGGTACCACACTATCTCCTACCAAACATTTAGTATCTGTGTTTGCCTTGTCTCTTCACTTTTGTTACATTTTTGTTCCTAGCCTTTGTAGGATTTCCTCATTCCTGTCACTGTCTCATGCAAAGTAAACCACGTAATCAACTTTCTTAATTTCAAAGAATTCATTTTGTTAACAGGTAATTCTTTTATATTATTACAGTTTTCATCAACTAAAATTCCATTTCACAATTCAATACTGGAAGAATCTATGTTAACTCACTCAACACACACTCTGTTGTTATTAATAGTCTGAGAAAAAAATCAGGATGATTGATCCATGACAACAATGTTTTCCTCTCAACATTTCGGCAGTTTTTTGACTTTACAAGGCTATTGGCTGAAAGGCAATTAATCTTCAAATACTTATCTGTTGCTTTATATTGTCATAAAGTAATCAAAATAACAGTGAAACACAAAAAGAAAAACATCTGCCATCATCACGCAGAGGGCCACAAAGATGATCATAGGGATGGAGCACCTCTCCTACGAAGACAGGCTGAGAGAGCTGGGGTTGTTCAGCCTGGAGAAGAGAAGGCTCTGGGGAGACCTCATAGCAACCTATCA
>JAOQGH010000001.1:153687654-153765762 GCA_025769975.1 Gallinago jamesoni
GAGAGGAGAGGAGAGGAGAGGAGAGGAGAGGAGAGGAGAGGAGAGGAGAGGAGAGGAGAGGAGAGGAAGAGGAGAGGAGAGGAGAGGAGAGGAGAGGAGAGGAGAGTATTTTCTGCATGTATAGAAGTATTTTTTATTTTCAGTTCATGTGTGGATTGTAGTTTAGTGCTGTCAATGTCCCAATAAGATAAACAGGGGATAGATAAAGGCCCAAGGTACATTTTTAAAAATGCTTACTCGTATGTCAAAGTTGCAAAGCAACTGAACAGAGCACATGTACCTTACTCCTTAATGCATCAGGCAACACGATTTAGAGGCAAAACACTACCACTGAGAGGACTGAAAAAACATTTTAGCAAATGTCACATGCTTGTACTAAGCAGAAATTCTATTCCCTTGCTCAAAACTGAGAATTTCATTTCCGCATACAAGCTTTTTCTTCAGTCTTTTAAATTTGGAAATAAAAAATTCTCTATTAGAGAAACAAAAATAAATCTATCAAAACAAAGGCAGAAAAGGCAAAGGAGACTTTTTTCTTCTTTAATTGACAAGTCTCTAACACAGTGATTTTCTGCTTCATTTATCTGTCGTTGAAATAAAACATCTCAGAGGGTTTCCAGTGACCTGTAAGAATGGGATTGTAGAGTTTAATAGTAGCAGCATTTCAGGATCATCTAATATTCTGTCACCCGGCAGGACAACATCAGAAAGGGACAGTTGTCCTTATTCTTATGGAATGTATAGCAACTGCAATAATTCCTCTTTAAAATGGTTTCACTTCCCATGATTGCTTGATCCCTGTACAAGATAGCTGTTAGAAACATTATATTAGCTTCCTTCTATTTATATCCTCATAAAAAATTAAAAACCCCTACTTTTTCATTAGGATGTAGGTTCATAATTTCTATGCATGCAATTTAGTAAATACTACCAATAGTCCAAGTACAATATGGAAAGGTTTTAGAACATTGCAAATTTTAGGGTTCCCTTCTGCATATTAGAATAGGGTTGTTTGTGAGCTCTTTTTGTTTGTTTGTTTGTTTGTTTAGAGACACATTTTAACTTAACTGAAAAAAAGAAACACTTTCAATTAAAAGAAGAGAAATTATAACTCTAAAAGGGATTCATTAAAATAATCAGTTTGAATTAAGACTGAGTTTTTTTTCTTTGGGTTTGGTTACTTTATTTTTTTCTGATAACATTTGTTCTATAAAATATGAAAAATTTAAGCTTAAAACTAACCAACCTAGTCCTCAAAGCAGAGGAATGTCCTTGAAAATTCAGTGTTGTTAGTTGTTATAGTAAGAGTTACAGAACTCAAGTGTGGGCAGTTCAATTTAAAATACCTCTCTCATTGCAAAAGAAGACGACAGAGTACATACATTCTTTAGAATTATTTTTTCATTGCTTCTGGTGGTTTGTGGTTTAGCATTTCCATGCATCTTAAAAAACCCCAGGCATAAGCCTCAGGCAGACTAAACACACAAAACATACCAAAGTCGATGTTGTGATTTCCTGCCTCCTTTCAGGGTATTGGAATTAATTAAATCTGAAGCTTCTCTAAGGCAAAGATCCTACCCCAATTGTAAGATCCCTACTTTTATATTTGCTTGGGATATTCCTCCCAACACTTTGCTCATTACTATCTAAAACTGACTAACGTGTCAGTGAGGGGACAGGTCATAGTCCTAATGTTTCACAGGCCCGCAGCAGCAGAAAAATACAGCATGTATATGAAGCCTCTTAAACTATTTATAGACCTGCAGCTCTCGACACTTTATCTGCTCTTCCCATTTCCACTTCATGCCACGATAGGCTTACTGAAAATATTTCCTGCCCCTGCAGAGCTGATCAGCTCTGACACAAAAGCAGAGGGGCAGCCACCTGAGCTCCCTGGTTTGTGAAATAAAGGAGGGCTAAGGAGTGATCTTCCACAAGGCCAGTGGCTCCAGCAATCTTCCTAACTCCCTGACAAGGATTTCTCTCAGGATGAGCATCTTTTGCATCTCTCCCTGCAGCTGGGGAGACTGAAGACATGGGACTAGGGGAGGATGGAAGGAAATATGCATACTGGAATGGGGTGTCTGCAAGAACATAGCCTTTATCACACACACTGTTTCCTTGTATTGTGTTGTTAGCTCATTATGAACATTTAGATGAACAAGTAACTGCAATTGTTATAAAGTGCTTGGAATAACAAGGTATGTTAGAAAATGGTAATCTAGAATCATGCATTGGACATACACTACCAATGAGGACCTTTAATTTTTAGCTCATGAATTTAAAATTGATAATTTTTCCCTAGAAAATGCAGCTGTGTATGTTTTTTTTAAAGAATCCGCAGATATCAGAGAGGAGTAAGTGCAAAAAAGTCTTCAAATGGGCAAGTAAAATGATTGTAGCACAGAATTTATTTTTAGTTACCAAACAGTCCAGTGTGGAGATGACAAAAGTTATTTCATCAAAATATCTTTTTCTAATATATTAGACACTAGATATTGCAATATTCAGACTGTGAGACGTGACTTTATGTAAACAAGCCTATAGCATAAATATAGTATATAAAAAGAGACTTATTAAACCAAATGTTTATAATAGTTTGTAAGATTTTATTTAGAGCATGACTAACTCAGCTACTTTATTCCTAGATTTCCAGAATTGCCTGCCTTCATAGCCCATTAGATTTTTCAGTTTGCATCTGCTAGAATTATTGTTCATAGAGAGTTTGTAAAATAAATGAATTAGCTTGTTTTGCCTTCTTTCAAGACCATCTGAATTCTGTTGTTTGACAGCTTGATTCCAATGCAAAGTGGCTTTTCATGGGTATTAAAAATGTCTGTGGTGTAAAAGCAGTAGGAAAGAAGGAATTATAATCAAAAGCTAATACAGCAAGGAGATGTCATCTGTAGGAATTTACCTTTTTAAAACTAGAAAGAAACTTCCAGAAAACTGGAAGAGAATTGGAAGTTGAATTATGCTTTTAAATCAGATGCAGAGAAAAACAGTTTGTCTACTCCAAGAAATGATCAAACTACAATCTGGGGATCTAAGTCTCACAGGCTTGTGTGCCAAAACTTCAAATTAATTTTACATTTTCCTGCCTGGTTTTGAGGGGTGAAAAAAACTCTCTAATTTGATAGAGTAGGCCATCACTATAAAGCAGCTTCAGTTATGTAGTCCTTCCATGTGCTTTGCAAAATGTAAGAGCTTTGGATTTATGTCTTTACCTTCTACAAATGATTGGAAATTAGCCAGTACTGTTGCCCTGAAGAAATAAAACGTGCAATTGGTAAGATCCTATTGTTTTGAAAATACCTTTATAAGCACAATATAAGAGTGATTGTATAGCTTGCGCTGATTTTCACATCTGAGCAATTCAAATCTTGAGAAACATATTTCTCATCTGTATGGACTATTGTTTTTATGCTTTCTTTTCTAAAGTTTTGATTTAATAAGCATGGTTGCCGAATTCTGTTATTGGAGAATGGTAATTCAGAAATAACTCTTTTCTTTACTGAAGGAGTTCTTGCTGCACTACAAAGTAAGGCACAGGAAATCTCCCGTAAGCTTGAAGTTACTATTAACATAAGATAATACATCTGAGCTGCATAGAAGAAAATTATGAATCCACTGTCAACCAATCTGAGTGGATACTGCCCCTTCAGAAGCTATGAAGGACATGATACATTTGTGAAGTTAATAAAAATACCATGTTAGGGGAACATGATCACTTCTATCCTTGTATGCTCATTTTCAAGATTATGTATGAGCATACACTCATTTTTGTATTATCTTATTTTTCCTGGAAGTAAATTTTTCTATAGATTTTTTTCATTGAAAAAATGAAACTACAATATTGCAATATCGTTTCAATATACCTTGGCCATCAAAAGTATATAGTTGTAAGTTATTATATAGAATAAATACAAATTAGTTTCTAGTACTTCCTTCAAAAAGTCCTGCCTTGTTAACAGTGTATGAATTTAGATTTCACCAAATCCTGCAGTCGTTCCTTTATTTCTCTTTCTATAATTACTATTACTACCATGAAATATAGCCATAAATTAGTATCTTGTTGCGACAAAAGACTGTGAGAAAAATCAGGACAAAAGAAAGAGTATAGACCGACCGTAATAGGAGAATGGAGAGAAGCTGTTGTTCACAAAGAGTGAACCAAAAAAATGATAAACATAATAGGCAACAGAAATACGTAGCACATGAATATCAGAGTTGATGCCAATTTTGCTGTTACTTCATGGACATAATTTCAGCAGATTTGAAAGAGGTTTACTCCAGAATATTCCTAATAAAAATCAAGGGCAGACCAATGAATGAGGCTGGTTGTGCACCAGTTGCATGTTTGAAAGGACCTGATGAGAGGAGGGCATAAGGTATGCAGGTAACAGAAAGATTATGTTTAATTTAATAAAAAAAAAAGGGATCTGATGGAGGACTGAAAAAGGAAATTAAAAAAAAACAAACCAAAACAAAACCAAAACCAACCAACCAACCAAAACCAAAACCAAAACTACAGATTGGAAGAGCAATCTTTACAGCATTCTAGAAATATTAGCAAGATTCCTGAACAACAGTAAGATTGCATTGTTGATGGCCAGAAAAGGGTGGCACAAGATGCTGAGAGCCTGGCAAAAATCATGTCAATGCAGTAAAAAAGTGCATATTCGATATAATGCACAATTAGCCTAAAGTACTTGAGTGTAGCCTGAAGAAAATTCCAAATGGAGACTAATATCTGCAGTTCATACAAGACCTTCTGGTAGGAAAGATGGTCCTCCTGTTCAAAATGCTACAGAGAAAGGCAATAGAGGAAGATTTTTCAGGTAAATTTAAGAACAGGTAACCTGGAGGTTTCAGAGAAACAAGATTATAGTTTGAGTGGAAGGAAACAGGATTGCTATTGATAGTAAATTACATACCCTCCCAGTAGAAAAAAATAGTAAATTAGATTGCTGTTAGATGAGATTACCCTGAGGTATGGCATCATGGAATGAGGGAAAGAACCAGGACAGACCCTAGAGGGCCTTCAGCTAAAACTAGGATATTGGAAGGGAAATAAAGAAGGAGAGAATCAGAAAAGAACAGGGAGCAGAGATTGAAAAGATTTCAAGAAGAAGATGATAGAGGTGTTGAAAGTGAGAGAAAGAAAGAAGGTAAAAATAAAGTCCTTATAGTCTAATTCAGCTATGAAAAATCATTCTCATGAGGGCTATTTCATTAGAGTGGAATTAGAGGTTGCAGGAAAGAATTGGCAAATAGCTAAGCATGGCAATCGCAAAGCATGTACTCTGTGATCTTACTTCACTGGCAACATAAAGTGAGGTTCAGCTGCTCAAAAATTATACATCTAAGTGTAAGCGAGCTACCTTAGGCTCTCTTTCTTGCTAATTTATCTGATCTATCATCTTAAGAGATGATGAATCAAACCCTAGAAGAAGCTTCAATTGACCTGAAGGGGGACATAGACACAGAGCAATTATATGCACAAATTAAGGCAGAAATCCTATCACAAAGATCTGTGTAATTCTGGCTTCAGGTCATTGTTCCCTCCTCTTTTATGCTCTTCCATGAGTTCACTTTGACTACACTGTCTATGGAAAGAGCGTCAAGGACTGATAATTTCTTCAGTATTAGAAATATTATTGTCTTTTCACCAGCTTAAGCACAGGTCTTAATAGCTACATTATCTGTTTCCCATCTCCCCACAAACCTTTCATGGTATTTTTTTACATGCCTTTCATCTTCATGTAAGGATATTACATCTAAGATTATGAGGCAGAAGTGTTAAATATCTCTTATGCATATGAAAAAAGTTTAAATTCTGAAAAATAAGAATAAAAAAGAGAATTCATAACAACATCTATATTAAGCTGATATTATTCTTATCTTCATTTAAAAAACTATCTGATCACCTATTATTACAAAATTCACCCACATCTGCTTTGGGTGTGCTCATCTTATCTGGTTTGTATACCCAAGGCCCCCTTGCTGTGCACAACACAGTGAACAACAGCTGTTGTAGTGCCTGAAAATACACTTAGAATGTGTCTCATACATTATTTTTTAATATGTACCATTTCTGTGCCCAACTACCCTCCTAAAGCAGGATTGCCTGGAGCACATCACTCAGGACTGCATCCAGGCGGGTCTTGAAAATCTCCAGAGAAGGGACTCCATGACCTCCCTGGGCAGCCTGTTCCAGGGCTCTGTCACCCTCACCGTAAAAAGTTCTTCCTCATATTTGAATGGAACTTCCTATGTTCCAAGTTGTGCCTGTTGCCCCTCGTCCTGTCACTGAGAACTACTGAAAAGAGTCCGGCTCAATCCTCATTCAACCCACCCTTGACATTTGTGGAATCTACTTGAATCCAATGAACAAGAAACCTTTTATTTTTCCAAAAATCATCAGGTTTAGTCAGAAAGTGAATAATGTCAAACTATAGGAATTTAACAGACATGGTAGGTTGGTAGCTTACACTGATTCAACTACTCATTGTTACCACTTTATGGTATCAAGTATTTGAAACAAACTTGTTTCTAAGGAAGTTTTTAGAGCACCAGTACTTTGAAGCGTGAAGGCTGTCAAGAGGTAGCTGAGATATACATGCAAACCTCTGACAACTATGCAGTCTTTAAAGTTCTTTCTCATTATGATTGTATCTCTTGGTAAAGAACTAGGAATCTCAAATTATTTATTTTAAATTCCATATACAATTCTTTTACCTAGTATTCTCCTAAGGTCATTTTTGAGATCTGTTCCATGTTCCACAGTTGACTGATACAAAAAATGATTTGCAGCACTATTTTAGGACTTCTGGAAAAAACACAAACTAACAATAAAAAAACAACCAAAACAAAACCCCAAACACTTCTAAATCATTACATTTGATTTTTCACTGTTTCTAGCTTTTCAGAGTTCAGATTCTACTTCTGAACATTTTAAGCTCAGCTTAATTTTCTTTTTTTTTTTTTTTTTTTTCTCCTTGGAGCAATATAATCCAGGTTTGAGATTTTGTCTTCTGTGTCTAGAAATACACTTTCTATCTGCAAAATTTGTGAAATTGTCTTGGTACACTAAAAACACAAAGCTATTTGAAGCTTATTTGTAAAATTATAGGTAGAACTTATATCAGTAAAATTTAAATAGGGAAATCCTAAATTTGATCCTTTGCTCATATTCAGTGTAGTCTTTTCACTTGTGGTGGTGGGTGGTATTTTATCCATTAGTAGAATAAGAGCAACAGAAGATTCACTGAAACAGATACTGTCTGTATTTGTTTAACTATGTTTTTTTTTTTTGCTTAAGTGACAATTTTGTGTATAAATGCAGTACAAAGAATACAGCAGGACTATTTCTGGAGGGTGAAATCAGAGGAACCATTGTAAAAAACTTCAGTGGACTGGGCATCTACACATTGGCAAGCTACCATTTTTCTCAAGTAAGAGGGACAGAATAAAAAGATATTTCACATGGTTTTATGTTGTATTTGTAAGATTGGTATATTTCATTGTGAATGAAGAACTATCAAATTTTCTGGAGCTGATATATAAATGAAAATAGGAATACTTTCTAAAATACCATAATCACCTAGATTTTACTCACAGGGAAAGGAAACCAAGCATGTGACCCAAGCAACAGTGGAAAGAAATTTGTTCTATGCCTCTGATTTCTACAACCTCTTGTCAAACAAATCTCAGCCTCACTGTACCATACGTACAATGTGTACGTACACACAATCCTTTCTGGCCGAAGACCATTCACAACCAGCTTCATGTTGTAAGTTTGAGAGACTGAGAGCACATCATATGTAAAGACCAAACTTGTAACAGAAAACTTAACTGTAGGCTTGCTACTAGTGCTTCCAGAAAAGTAGGGAAATGGCCCAAATGTTAAGTCAGCTTCTCTCATGCAGTTCTACAATCCAGCCATGTGTTCAAGAATACAAAAAAAACCAAAACCAACAAACATCTCAGGGAAAGATTCCTAGGGATATTTAATGTTTTTTTGTGATGGTAAGAAATGTGCAATTTGAACCCTATGTGAGCACAGTACCACAGCAAATTGACAGCCTAAGCGCTCATTCACAACTATCCTGAGGGACAATCAACTCTACAGCAAAAATATTATCTAAGTATAAGGACCTTTATTTAGGAAATTCCAGGCCATCTGTTCCTGTGAGCTGTAAATTAAAAAGTGACAACAAAAATTAAGCAGTTGGTTTTGACTGATAAGATTTGCTAAGATCAAAAATATTCTTAACTTGCCTTGGCCTGTTTGTTGTTTCATACTGCATGTACTGAATGGCACATTTCCCATGACGAGTTCTTTCTTCTCAGGTTTCATCCTGTGACAAGCCTCTCCCCTTTGACTTACTTTCTTCCTTCACATCATCTGGAGAAGAGGCCACGCATTTCCCAGTTTTACACATTCAAGATTATACAGAAATTTGGTTTGCTGACTTTATTTACGCAGCATTTTTCCATTAAAATGTTGCCCTCAATTCCATAAAAGATACCCATATTTCACCTGTCAGGTGCCAGCCTCTCAGCAGATGCCATCCTGCCCCATCACTAATGATGATTATACCAGAGGTCATTGACAGAGGCTTACTGTCATTGCACTAACACAGTAGAAAATGCTCATAAAAGCTTTTCATTTATGCAATACGATTTTCTTCCTAATCTCAACAGTAATTCCACTGTACATTTGTAAAATGAAAGCATCAATAAATTTGTTGACTACAAAGCTAATTTCTCATCATCAGCAGGGATTTCAGTCTATGTATGCTGTAGTGACAGTGCATTTTTGCAGAATGTGATATTTCACCCCTGCGATTCAGCAGGTGGCCTCATTTTCGTTCTAATCATACAGTATCAGTATCTATTCAATTTTTATCCCGAATCATATCTATTCAGGCTCTTGTCCTTATCTGACCTTGATAAACTGATGGCATTTGTGAAGCTTACAATTTGCTGTTTAGACTCTTTTTCAGATGAATTATTGGTTGAGCAGTTGGATATACTTGGTTAATCTTCCTGTGCCTTTGGGCAAGAAATCATCTCTGCTGAAAGCTGCTGTGATGACTCTTAGAAAATGTTCTGCTTTACTGGGGGAGGGAGAAAAGGCAGGGTATGGGGGATCTTTCAATGTCCTACTATTCATTTTTATTTTGTGGCTTTGTTATATCTTCTAAAGAATTTAGAGTGTATTGTTCCCTTCTGAATAGCAGCTTATAAGAATACATATGGTAGGATCTTTACAAGATTTCTCTGTCCCCAAGGGAAAGTGACTGCAACTTGCTGTTCATAATATATATTAAAGTTACTGCTGAAAAAAGTTCTCTGAGTTGCAACACTAGATGACAAACAAAATATTAGACTACGCTAACAACCAACTTCCACACTTGACATAATAAATTATCTTTCTTGTCTTTGTTTAAATTTAGATTTCTCTTGTTAAATCTACAGAATATTTTGACAATAAATTTTCACTGAATATCACTATAAACATTTTTATAAGTCTGAGAGGAACAGGAAAAGGATGCCAAGCTTTGTGTTAGCTTCCCACCAAAATGGTAAAAGATGCCAGTGATAAATGGGCACAGGACAAAATCCAAACATCCTGGGAAACTATACCGTGACCACACTTTACCCCCACTCAGGCACTGGAGTGGTTTGGCCTCTTCTACATTTTGCCAAAGTTTGTTTAGCTTGCCATTAAAAGGTATTCTCAGATGGTAAGTGAATCAAACTCTTGAGACTCATGGAAGAGGTGTTGAATGTCTCTGTAAACACCCTCAGCTGGAGTTTAAGAATTATGGACATCTTTGAACATCACCCAGGAGATGGGCAGCTCTCACTGTGGTGCTGCAAAGTTTGGTCTGTAAATTCCTGTTTGACCAGAAAAAGTGACTTTGTTACTGTTGATTCACTGGTCATGTGGGAAAGAGAACACAAATAATCTGTATTCACATCTTAGAGCACTGCGGGAAAAAAGCCTGCATCACCAGCAACTAAAACAACAATGAAAAGGAACCACTCTTTAACAAACAGTTCTTTCAGTAGTCTCCTTCTTCAGAATTAATATGGAAATAGGATTTGTAACACCAGAGCAGAGGAGGTCCTGCTAACCTGCAATCCCTTCTGCAGCAGAAGGAAATGTCTTCACAGGTTGCTTTCTGTCGCTAGTTTGAAAACAAAAGAAAAGAAGTCTTAGATATGAAGGTCTGTGACACTGTGGGTATTATTCACTAGCAGAGAGACAGAGCTGACTGATGAATCAAGGAAGGCAGGACTACTTTCAAAATAGGCTCTTTCAAATACTTAAAGAAAAGAGCTAAAAAGAGAAAGAAGTAGACAATTAGCAAACAGAGGGCAGTGGCATACCTCTGCCATGCTGCAAGGCTTGGTCTGCTCTGCTGGGTAAAAAAATGTAATAAAAAGGTGATTCCTGCCACCCATAAGGAAAAATGCTTCAAGGAAGAAATCCCAGCTCTGCCAGTATCATATCTGTCAGTGCCTTATTTATAATTACATATATATAATATATATATATACATATATATAATATATACATATATATACACACATATATATAATTAATTATATTTATAATTACACTGGTTTGGCCAAACCACTCCAGTGCCTGAGTGGGGGTAAAATGTGGTCACGGTATAGTTTCCCAGGATGTTTGGATTTTGTCCTGTGCCCATTTATCACTATTATTTTTTTGGTGTAAGTATTACATAACCATAATTGTAATTATAAATACATGTGCATTATAATTAATGCTGCCTTTGGGAAAAAAAAAGCCTTAAACTGCAACTGAAAAATGCAAGAATTCCAACTGCAAGGTGATTTTAAGCAGGTAATGGTAATAATAATGCCTCCTCTGGATGGAAGCTCTTACAGTTTCAGACACCATGGTTATTACCATTATTTCAGAAACACAACACTACTATTTACAAGCAGCTACAGATCTTGGCCTCCTTTGTGTTTGATGTTGCATTATTAGTGCTTGACTTTCACCACTGATTACCCTAAAGATTAGGGGTAATCACCACAGTTTACCCTAAAGAAGTCTGACACAGCTGGGTTCACAGAAATACCAGAAAAGATGCAGAAGGTAAACACAGTGGTAACTGAAGAGGAAGGAAGGGTCAGGTTTCAACAGGAAAAGGTAATTGTACAAATTAACTGCATGAAAACCAACAAGTTACATTTATTTCTCGGGAATATCTGATTTGTGGCATATCAAATAATTACAGACATTAATATTTATTAGCCTTTTTCCTGGATTGTTAGGAAAACGCCAAATATCCCTTTACTTTTTTTAAAATAAAATATACATGGTTTTTTCCTCTGAATTTCCAGAAATGTCACTACATTGGGTCATAGCTGATTTTCCTAAATATATTTTCAAAAAAGTTTTTGATTAATATTTAGTTGATGATTCATTTTATTAATTTAGAAGAATGTATTAACACCTGAAAATATTTTAAGTCAATAAACTTGAAGACTGCTTTAAGATGGCGAGTTAACTGCTCATGTACAACTGGAAGCAGTTTTTTTCACTGTATATAATTATGAAGTTGTTAACAAATGTATTTGATAGAATGCCATTTGCTAGAGAAAACCAGCAGGGCAACAGTAAGACAAATTACAAGTTTTATCATTTGGGAAAATACAGTGAACATTTTCCAATCTGACAAGATAAACTAAAAAAAACCCAACAAAACAACAACAACAAAACCCAACAGAACAAAACCAAAAAAACCCAAACAAAACCAAACCATACCTTTCAATTCTAATCATTCCTGTAAAATACTAGAAAAATATCCAAAATATCTTGCCTATCCATACAGTCAGCTTTTCCTTCATCAGTTTTGCTCTGCTGCTCAACAACTTTAAATCCAAGCACAGCAAAGAAACATGAAGTAAAAGCATGGAGATCTCAGTTAGCGTGAAAGCAAGATAAAAAATGAAGCATTAGAACAGCCAAAATAGATAACAAGAAGGTCTGTTGAATGTCTGGCTTTCTGCGTGCCAAAAGAAGTGGAAGCCTTAATTATGATTCATGGAGTCATTAATTCTTTTTAGGCATGAAAGTTAATGGAATAATGATTTTTAATCGCTGTGGGATGATTCCTGATGTGCCTAAACAAAAATAGTACCGATGATGTATAATGCATTAAGAAGATTTCAAGAAAAGGAGTCTCACTGAAATGAAAGGATGCTTAAGGAGTAAGCGTTCACGGAGTGCCTGTTCAGGGCACAGCACACAGGAGCCCACGCTCTCAGAGCCACAACCAAAGTGTGGCTGAAAGCAAAGGGCCACTTTTGCTTCTGGCTGCCTTGCATGAAAGCAAGAACGATTTTCACTGGTTGTTTTGATGCTCTTTCTCCTCTGTAGCTGCTAGAAATGTGGCAATTGTTGCAGGGCTTTCTGTGGTAGAGATAAAACCCATGTCATGAGGGACAGCTTCTGCTTAGCTGCAGACTGCCTTCGGACTGAAGTCCATATGTGGCAATTTACTGGCAAAGTTTGGATGGATGGATTCATTTCAGCAGCCATCTTGTGTTCTTTCTGTTCTCATTCAATTCAAGTCATTGTAGCTAATTAAAAAACAACGCTGGTTTTATTTGGACGTAAGACATAACATATTCTGAAATGAGATACGATTAAAACATATGAGACAGCTATGAAGATTTGTGCAGAACAGCTCTACAGCTTGCTTGTATTTCCTTCCATTGTAAAATATAAATCTAAGCTGAGTCCTCTTCTAGCTTATTTTTTATTCTTGTCTATGCATGTGGCCTGTGGAGCTTGTGAAACATATCACTTCTTATTGTTTTCTCCTGTAGGTTTAATTCTGTCCTCCTCTACCTCTGTCATCTCCCTTCAACGCCTTTGGTTGGGACAGTAGGACAAAAGGCAACAAACCGCAGTTGCAACACTGGAAATTTTAATTAGATGTTAGTATCTATTTTTTCCCCCCATGAGGGATGTCAGGTACCAGAAGAGGTTACCTTGGGAGGTTGTTGCATCTCCATTCTTGCAAATATTCAATTTTTTTTTTAAAAGGTTAGTATTTCAATTGAATAATAATATTCAATTGAATGATAATACCCTTAATGACATAACAGCTGTTTTTTCAGTTGTCTGGGCAAGATTTTATAGCTGTCAGCTATATTTTGGGCACAGTTTGTTCTACATGAGATATTTAAAATAGCTGGATTTCAAAATTATTATATTATTTTAGGGGATGTGGAACTGAGATAAATTAGGCTTTATTTAGAGGTACTCTGGAAATCAAGTAGTTTACTGGTTGCTGCTGGGTGATTATCTTCAGGCCACTGTGAAGAAACAAATAATACATTGTGATTAAATCATACTTTTTTATTCATAATGAATAAGGGTATATATACCCTATGGAGTCCTCAACACAGGAGGGACATGGACCTGTTGGAATGAGTCCAGAGGAGGGCCACGAAGATGATCAGAGGGATGGAGCACCTCTCCTATGCGGACAGGCTGAGAGAGTTGGGGTTGTTCAGCCTGGAGAAGGGAAGGCTGCAGGGAGACCTAATAGTGGCTTTCCAGTACCTAAATGGGGCCTTCAGAAAAGATAGGGAGGAACTCTTTATCAGGAAATGTAGCGATAGGACAATGGATTACAGTTTTAAACTGAGCGAGGGGAGATTTAGATTAAATATCAGGAAGAAATTCTCTACTGTGAGGGTGGTGAGACACTAGAACAGGTTGCCCTCTTGTGGATGCTCCATCCCTGGAAGTGTTCAAGGCCAGGCTGGATGGGGCTTTGAGCAACCTGCTCTAGTGGGAGGTATCCCTGCCCATGGCAGGGGGGTTGGAACTCAATGGTCTTTAAGGTCCCTTCCAACCCAGACCATTCTGTGGTTCTATGTTTCTATGTTAAGGATAATTCTTACATTTTTTTTGGTTATGCAAAGCAGAGTAGTATCCTCTACATTTTTTCACTGTCCTCCAGTGTAATTAGACCTTCCAGGTCATTAAGAGAAAACCTGTTTGTCCACAGGCTGTGAAGGAAATGATCCATGTCTTTAAGACTGTCTTCTTTCTCTCTGTGCTCTTACCGCTGCTCAGTGAGTGTCTGAGATGCAATGAGAGCAAGCAAAATATTGATCTTATTAACACCAAGTGAGGCAAACAGAACAGAAAAGCTTTCCCAAACCTTTTACCGGAGCTATGATATAGAGAATACAATGGGGAATCAACTCCAGCCCTTGTAGAACTGCATATATAAGCACTAACAGAGTAGTGTCTGGCTAAGTTAAAAAAAGACCCTTTCAATATTTCATATATATAGAAAATTATATATATATATATGAGACACTGAAACAAACAAAACCAGCAGTTTCCCTAATTGAAGCTATGCCTTCCTCTCAAACAAGCTCTCCTTTCCATGGGTTAATTCTCTCAGAATGGGGTGCAGCTACATCTGTGCTGCTCCTGGCTCTGGAGGTCACTCAGATGACTCCAGTGTGCAGGTCTCTGCTCCAGGTTTTATCACGCAATGCAGACTTAACTCCTCCTTTTGCTCTTTCTTGTTTTACCCAGGGGGCCAATCCAGACAATTTATAGGGTAGTCACAATCCTAAAGTGCATTTACAATACATGAGAAAAGATATTTTGTATTTGACATATGGGAAAAATAATCGCAAGTCGCTAATCTGGGAATAGGACGGACTATCCAAGCAGATATAATAGAATGGTTAAACTACATAAGGCATATATTAGGTGACAGTACGACATCTCAGATAGAAAACCAAGACAGCAACTAAAGTGAATCTGGATTTCCTGTTCTCTCATATTTCCCATGCTTGGTTTAATAAAAAGGGCATAGCCCCAGATTTTGGCAGCTCTGTGCACTGCAGAGACTCTCTGCTGACTGATTTCTTTGTTCAAGGCAAGAGAATGGAGAAAAGTAGCTGCTGCTGATATTTGATTCTCATTCATGTTCTATATGCCTCAGTATCTCTCACCTTTTGACCTGACTGATCCACGTCTGTTAAGAAAATCCTAGAGTCAGTAATGAGGACAGCCAATTTCTTTTTCTGAAAGGTCAAGCTCAGAAACAAATCCAACTCCTAGTTTTCTAAAGTGCCAGAAAAAATATTCCCTTCACTCTACTCTGACCCCAGGGCACGTCTGATCTGGAGAGAATAAGTGCAAGTTAGGACCAGTGACTTTCAGCATTCTTGATCCAAGGAGTCTACAAATACCCCCAAATAAGAATCCTCTTCTTTGAGCATTTAAAATTATTGAGAGAATCACTGATATTGCCAGGTATGAATATAAATGCTGCAGTTTAAAGCTGAACTTGCATCTGCACACTTTCTTTTTTGAGGGATGTTTCTTTCTTCATGGGTAAGATAGTATAATAGATACCTTCTGAAAAGAGAAAATATGTTTTGCCTGCAACGGATATATGTTTTCATGCCCTAGGGTACAGAGAACTGAGAAGGAAATCTGTGAATTAGCCTGCCCTGAGGTCTATGGTACATCCTTTTGGGGCAGCTGTAGAGAGAAAGAATCTTTGCAATAAACAATGTTAATGCAGGGGCCAAAGTCTGTAGAGGCTGTATTTTCACTTCTCCCTTGGTACAGCTAGTGACTATCATCTCATCCAGGGCAGCCTTTAGCCTCCAGTTAGGCTACAGGTGTCCTATAATATAACTCTTCCAACATTCTGGGTCAGCTTTGCCTGTCTGCAATCATGGTCTTTCTTTCTTTTTATTACTAAGCTGGAGCAAAAGGCAAAATATTCTGAGGAAAGATATTTTTCAAAATCTGGACATAAGAGAAGTGTCTGAAAGAGAAATTTGATTCCCTTCAAGCATCTCAGTGCAGCTGATACAGATGAGTACAGAATACAGGATTACTGTTTTGTTTCACAATAAAACCCACATGATTTAATGACATCCATTAGCACAATTTAAGATTTGTTTCCCCTTAAGAAACTAATATAACCTTTGAACTTTTAGAGTCTGCATACAGACCCTTTTGCATATAGCACTGTGTGAAACTGTTCCCATATTGGAAACTGAGCATGCTATTTTCAGTAAGGGAGTGATATGTCAGGTTAAATCTAAAACTGGGCATCTGGGAAAACAGGCTTTCATCTACGTCTGGAAGTATAACCTTCTAGTGCATGACCAAGTCAAAATGACACAATTTTATTTGCTTTCCATCTCTATATTGATCTTTTAAATAAGGATATATGAAAGTAGAGAAAATCCTTATTATACTGGCAATTCTTAATATAAGACCAAAACCAATGTTGACTGGCACTAGAGACCAGTTGGAAAGTTTGTTTAAAAGCAACCTTGTGGGACTCAAACCAAACTTTCACTGGCCCTAAGGCACCATATATGTAATATATAAATAAAAAATATTGATTGTGGTTTTGTGTGCTTTTTGAACATTATTTCTTTGGCACTGAGAAACACTGAATCACAAAACGTTAAATTTCAGCAGTTAACTTGCTCCACAGTTTCTGAATTCTTTTGGAGGGAGGAAGGTTGCACAGTTGCACCTACTTCTCTGACAGATTGCAATGCTGAGTACTAAAAAATACTGGGTTTATAGCAACAGTTCTGTTTTTCTGTGGTCCCTTTCCTCATTGAGGAATCAAAACTCCTTTCGACTGAAATATAAAGTAAAGGGATGAAACTTGAATAATTAATGACTTGAAACAGGAGTCAGTGTTTTTACAAACCACCTGGCACTAATTTTAAATAAAACAAATGCTAATACTTGGTAAAAAAAAAAAAAAAAAAAAAAAAAAAAAGAAAGTGTTTCTAAGGTCCTCTAAGTGTTTCAAGCCAATGATTTGAACATCTGGCTAGGAAAGCTCGTGTTTGAGCATGGGAGGATGGGAGGATTAGGTTAAACAAACCTGTCTCCGGGGTACGGAGGACTTGAACACAGTCAGCATATTCCACACCTGAGCCACAACAAGTCTTAGGAAAGAAATTCCTGGAGAAGTTTATATGCTAATACTTATATGTAAAACTAAGATGAAATATAAAACTTATGAAATCTACATTAAAAAGGTATAAGTATCTATTATTTTCACTACGTAGATGCCTGTTACTGAGTGCAACAAGAGACTTTTTGCTCCTGCCACTCAGCCTTCAGAAGCCTGCTCCAGAGAGAAATGGATGGTCCAGAGGCAGCCAGGGGAATTGGGGATCCAGCTACTGAAAACAACTGAGAGCAAACCCCATGTGACACCAAAACCACCAGAGAAACTGTAAAGCAATAAGGAAAAAACAACCCCCAGAAAGAAAACATCACACTGATGAGTAACTTCATATTCATCTACCGCCAGAGTTTTTACTTACATTCATTTCCATCTATTTCTCAACTTCCTCATTTTATTTCCTGCCCCTCCCCTCCCTTTAGTTGTCCGTAAAAGTCTACAAAATACATTCTTGAAGTAAATTTTTGCTCCCTACCCCTCATTCTTTTTTCCCAAATGTTTGAAAATCCTTAGTATACAACTAAAAATGTGCTCACAAAAAGTTTGTGCCTTTTGGATGTACTGATTATAGGTTTTGAAGGGATTGTTCTGTTGTGTATGCAGGGGCAAATATTGTTTCTCTTCACCATCATGAGCTTTCCCTGATTGTCTTCTGTGTTCCACACAAAATTGGGCTAACAGATATTGAACAGCAACAAAAAATACAAGCAGAAGAGCAATTGCTCTGAAATGTTTTCATTAAAAATATGGAAACTAAAATCCAAATCAACAGTAACAAGAAAAATTCTTTCCCTTTCCAAATCCATTTACAATTACTTGCTGTAGTGAGAGAATCCAAAGAGAAAAAGGTCCATCCAAGCTTTATATCGAATTACTCTGTCGGTAAAAAAAAAAAAAATCGTAATTACTGCCTCATGTACAGAAAAAATTCAAATCAATCCTGTAGAATAAGGCCTTAAGGTTACAGATGTAAATTGTTTGCAATAAACCTAATATACCTCTGCCAGTCTTTTTATTGTGGATATTGCTGATTGATTTGCTGTATTAAAGGACAGCAGAGATTGTTGTGATATGAATTAATGTTAACTGGTGAATAACATGTATATAAATGTGTCATAACCCATTTGAATCTATGATAACCCTTCTCCCTTACTTAGATTCAGAGATCTCCAAACATATTTTTTTGAATGAGAAAGTGACAGGCAACATACAAAATGAATATCCTAATTTATTTAATGTCATTTTAATGGCTTCAATTTACTTTTTTTTTTCTTAAACAAATATCAGGTTCAGTTGAAGATGATAAATCTTGGCTATTGTTGTAAGTACATCTTTTGTGCTCAGTTACTAACAAAATGTTAATCAATTTCCTGCCCAGTGCCATTAACTATCACTTCAAAGCAGATCTCCTAAGATATAAAGACAGTTTTTGAATAGTCAAGACCTCCCTATGGCATTAGAAATTAAACTTGCTTTTTCTTCTCTCTTTTCACAGAATCACAGAATCTTCGTGGTTCTCAGATTGCTTATTCTATCAGGAGTAATTTGCTCTAATTAGAGGCTGTGTGTTCTGAAATTGTAACTGTTTCTCCAGGACAAGTTAAATGATATTGTGTAGCTAGTTGCTATGCCCCTACCAATTTCATAAGCAAACTTTAAACCTGAATAAATTAAACCTAGAAACACAGCATTTGTCAGACTAGATCAGAAACTTGGTCTATCACAGTGCCCTGCCTGCCACTGGCAATGATCAAACACTTCATGCTCTTGAGCAAGACAAAATATGCCTACACTACCCAAGGCAATATTCTTTGTAGGGGAGAGAAAATTCCTTCCTGACCTCTGTAGGTGATAAATTATGTCCCTGAAGCTTAAGATTTTATTATGAGTTTTCTTTCACTTCTTTAACTAGAAAAGTAATGGGTATCAAGTCAGGGTTACTTAGATGTAAAGCCAGACTCGTGCACTTTATTCAACTTGATTCTTCTTTCCCACTGTGGAAACAAGTATCACAAAGTGGCTTGTGCATAAATGAGTGATTTCACAGAAATCAAAACCGCTCATATCAATGAGTGCAGGATCTCAGGACAGTCTGGGGAAAATTGTCATCGTGCCTTCTTCTGTAGCCTTCAGTGTGTCCTGGTCTTCCAAGCCAAATTTATGGAATGGTTTCTTGTTCCTTCGGTAGTATAACACCCCCATCTCACACTCAGGAAAGATTCTTTCTCCTCTCCCTCCTTTTCTATAGCTCTGACTGCTTTTATTATGTGAGGAGTTTTTTGGCTTGGTTGGTTTTGATTTCTGGTTTTGGTTTGTTTCTTTTTTGTTGTTGTTGTTGTTTTTAAGCTATATAATAGATCCTCATTAGACCAGGACATTCTTCCTAGGTGATGCTATTCATTTCATATACATCAGTGCAAGATGGCTGTTTCTGTCACAGCACCATTTGCCCTAAAGTCATAGGATCAAAAATGTAAGACATAACGAAGCAAGAGAGTAATATTACTCGATTCACAATGTCATCATTATGACTTTATTGCTTTCTGGCTTTTTTTATTTTCTTATTTGAGAGTATCCTCTGTGGGTTATTTTTTAGCTAAACTGTCACAAACAGCACAAATAATATCAAACAGAAAACTCCCAGAAGAAAACTTTTTCTTTAGAAGAGCCATTCTCTCATACTCCTCTCATGACTTCTCATCTTTCAGATTAAAAAAAGCCAATCAATCAGCAATTTCAGTTATTTTCACCCATAAGCATTATACTCAGCTTGGTTGAATTTCATAGGCATCACGCTGCTCAGGGACAGAGGTGTCTACGTCTGTATAGCTTTGTTTTTTAATTGCCCAGTGATGTTAATTAAGTAAAACAATTTGCAGCACTGTCATTAATAAACATCCGAATCATTGCCTACTTTCTCATCCAGATCATTAGCCTATATGTTACTCAGTACTGACCTCCGCTACATCATTGATTTTTCTCCAAGATGAAGATTCAAAATTGCCTTGTTCTCCTCTCTTTCAGTTGTATCGTCTTCTGTCTCTAGAACAAATTATTCTCTATTTCTCTATTTCTTTTTTTTTTAACCCCTCTGCCAACAGTGCTTTACAACAGGCTTTATGGTCTTATTAAAAAAAATAAAAATCAAAAGTAATTATATTTTTGAGCTCACCATTTTTTTCTTTAAAGTAAAAGGGTGAAGAAACCCATGACCCCTTAAAATAATTTAAAAGCTTTTTTTTCCTACGTAAACTTAGCATAGTATTACACTATATTGCTAAAATTTCTTCAGTTTCTCCTTATTTCCTGAGCTTCTTACATTTCCAGTTTGATTTCAGGATTTGTGTTTCTCGTCTTTTTTTCTGGTGAATCTGCTTAACACAGAACTGTGGAAAACAACTCTGCCTTTAAAATACAAGTTGTTTCTTCCCCATTTTTTCTCAAACAGCACATATAAAAGTAGGAGGGCCAAACATTTGGTTAAGAAAATGAGAAACAGCTTTTAAAAGATGAAAGCATATCAATAATAGTTGTAATCACTCCATAAAAGAGAGTTGTAATTACTGCTGGTCCAGAAAAGAGGGTAGCAGTTGAAAAGCCATCAATGGTGTATTTATAAAGAAGACAATAATATTTCAGGATAAAAAACCACTACACTGAAACAGTTGCAGTGCTCCATAAAATCACTGGAATTGACTAACACATTAAGAATGGCACGTATCTCTTTTTCGTATGACAAGAAAATACATCTCACTTACGTTGCAGAATAATGGCATCTTTTATGATACAATCTTGGTGCATATTGTTCTGTCACCTTCAAAAGTACACAAATTCACTTTCAAAAGTTTGTGCAACATCCAGGGCCTTGAAAAACTGATAACATATTTGGTACAGCTGTTGTCATTCTGAGAGTTGCTGGTAAATAATTTGTAGCATTACTGGATGAGGCTAGAACCATCTGAATTTATTATGGAGGAGTTACACTATGCATTAAAAAGCCTGAAACAGATGTTAGGGGGTTTCTCAGCATATATAGAATGCAAAGCATTAAACACCTTTTAGCTTTATCCTGTGTGAATAACTTTGCTCATATACATTGGAATATGTCTCCTGAATGTACACCTGAATATGTACTTTCTATGCTCACGAACAATTTGTAGGACAAAAATTTATGAAAAGAATCCCTGCATTGGTATGACATTCAGCTTATAAGTTTTTCCTAAACCACACTTTTGGGTATCTAGATTTCAAGAAAGTAAAAACCAAAAAACCATTTTCAGCTACTGGTAGTACATATTTGCTTTCCAGACATCAGCTGAGGGGATAAAAAAAAAAACAACAAAAAAAAAGAGAATCAAGCAAAAAACAAAACAACAACCAGAGATGTTAGTTAATTAGACAATATGCATCATCTGTCCCCCTTAAAAGAATACAAAGTACCTCTAAGGAACCTGTGTAGTGGTCCGCAAAAATTAACAATCAACATACATATATAATGGATATGCATAGGTTGTAATTAAGTGTAAAACAAATCTGGCAACATTTTTAAGAAACAAAGGAAAAACAACATTATTTGTATTGTCCTATCCCTATTTAATATATCTTAATTCATTGTCAAAAGCACAGCTTTTCCCTTTGTTTTCCAATTCGATCCTACTTTCACTATTTCCCATTGACAGTAGAACATTTTGCACCAAAAGACAGTAAACTGCTGGCAGTGTGCTTCATCTCAATTAATTTAAGCCCTCTATGAGACACACGGTCTCAGAGGGCAACTCTTTCCACCTCTGTTTGTTAGATGCCTGTACTAGGACTAACCAAATTGCTTTTGGAGGTTCCATCTTGCTCTGATCACTGAGGCAGCAAGCATAGATAACTAGCATGCCCTACTAAATGCCTGACTTCTAGATTATTACAGTTAAGTGAGATGAAGCGTGCCCTTTGTGATAGAAGTTGGGTATTTTAAATAAAAATAAACATAGGGTCAGTGATACATATAGTTCTGAGCATGTCAAATTTGCCAAGTATGGACCTTAACACACTACATTTTCCCTGATGGTGAGTATTTTCTTATGTTTGAATGTGAAAAAACACATGTAGAAAGACTCCATCTGTATAGTATATTTTAACAACTCTTTTTGAAAGTCATGAGGACCTTCAGGCAAGATGCAGGAGGCCCCATCCTGAAAGCACTGTCTGTCCTTAGTGACTCTAGGACAGCATTACTAAGTCTTTCCCTTGCCCAGAAAGAAGAGTGATTCCACACACTCTGCAATGTCACACGCTCTTTAAAAAGGAATCAACTGAATAAGTGGTGTGAATCACAAAATGCAGCAACCCAGATGAAATTCACAAACCCAATTTTGCGAAGTTGTAGAACACCCAAAGTTTTTAAAAGATAATACCCAGTGAGGGAAACATTTGTTGTGTTTGAATGTGTTTTAACTTGCTTGGTACCTCTGGTTATTAGTTTGATGGAAAGCTGATATATGTTAGCATCTACGCTATTTGGTAGTTTACAATGTAGCACTGAACCAGGGAGGACATTAATTCACATGGTGACTTTTGGAGCCAGGCTATAATAACTCATAAATATTATATATTCAATTATTTGCTTTTTATAAAGGGGATTACCACATGAAAACCCAAAATATTGGCTGCATGAAGGAAAAAAAAGGAATCAGAGCCTGCAAAACAATCCAGTGTGTAAATCTGGGAGACTAAAGAAGGAAGAACACATAAAGGTGACATTTCATGATTTGCTGAAATCATACCCAATTCACACACAGGCAGAAAGCAACACCTGTCTTAGTGCCCGATTCCTATTATTTCCTTTGTGCTGGCCTCATAGCTGGTGTGACTGCATGACCACAGAGCTACGCTGCAAAGCAACCCTGTGGAAAAGCTCAGAAAAGCCGGGTTTCAAGTGGGTCTGCTTCTTTCCCTGGCACTCGGTGCAGCCTCACGAGTGCTAACACGTGCGCAGCAGGGCACGAGAAGGACACGGCTGGCTTTGAGCAGTCAGGGAATGGGAGAAGGGCTGCCCAAGGCATGTGGTGAGGGTTGGTTCTCACTAAGCAAACACGCCAGTGTTTGCTGGGAGAGGCTGTACTTACATAGATGAAGGAAGGCAGTGCCTACATACAGGAGCCCTTTCTGTAGCATTGTTATTGATTTAGGCACTACTTGCCCCTAACAACTTTTATTTGTTTACTGGATGTTTAATACTTGCAGTTGCACATGGCATAATCACCCCTCTTTCTTTCCTTTCTTTCAAAATTCATACCCTCCAGTAGAGAAATCATCATTAAATTAGTAAGATTTTGTAAAAGGTGAATAAATCAATCTGCTGTTGCCTTCCTGTTTGAATGGAGCATCTCTCTCAAACTTATAGAATCACTTAATTGTAATGCAGGAGCAAACTCAGCCTTATGCCTTCAGTCTCAAATAATAAACTTCAGAATAACTACAGGCAAGATGTGTATGCGAGTATGTGTGCATTATCTGTGTGTGCATATCCATTTCTGTATATTTATATTTATAAAGAAGCTCATATTCTACTGTTGATTATTCTCAAATGTAAGAAATAAACAATAGAACATGAGTTATTTTAAAATAGAATGGATCAATCTCATCATTCACTTGGAACCATTCATTTAAGGAATTTCTTTCTAGTATGTTTATTTAAGTATCTTTCTTTTCCTTACTATTTCAAACAGCACTGAGCTCTTTGGTTGTCCTTTCCTTAGCTGTATAGAGAGCATCATTATCCTCTCCTATGACAATTCCCTGTTTAGCTGCCCGTATCACCTTCAGAACTTTATTTTAGAACTTACCTAATTAGCCTTTGATCCACTAATTGGCTATTATCTGCAGATCTCTCTGTTCTTTCTTGCACATAAGATTTTTTTCCTTTCATTATGGGAACATAGAAATTGTCATACTGGGGCAAAACAATGGGTCACCTAGTCTCATACCCTCTGTCTTTCCAGGGCCAAAGAGAAACCATCTCAAGCAGGCATTCAGCACCATGATCCTCTCATGTTCTCTTGTGCAAGGCTTCCACTAAATAAAAGGCACATAACATTTTCCCTTTTGCTGCAGGTGTGCACTGAACAGATGTCATCGAACTGTCCACAGTGACATTTAAATCTTTTTCTTTTCCTGAGAGATTACAGCTAATTCAGAACCTAATCACATGTACAAATAGTGTAAATGTCATTTCCAAACAGCTTTTATGTACTGGTTTGGGTACTGTGCTCCTTAATGCTGCTATTTACAGGTTGGTTATCCAGGGATACAATCTTCTCAGGAAAGAAGTAAATCTAAGTCCTGCAATTTTTCCCAGCCAAGATGTCTCTTTTGGTTTCAATGCAAAATGTATAAAGAAAAGAAAGCAAGTATATAATAATTTTATTATAACAGTCTGATTCATTTTGCTTTATTAAAAAAAAAAACCACAAACACCTATCTATCCTTGTGTTTCAAAGATAGATCTTAAAAAATGAAGAATCATCCTCTTTGAAACATTTCAAAAGCTTGATTCCCAGTATTGCCAACCTTAACAATTTAAACTTTGTGAACTAGGCTCCAGAGACTCACAAATCTCATGGGGAAAAAAAAAAAAAGCAAGACTCTTAACAAAACTTCAACAGACTGCTGAAATAAGTGAGTGGATGGCCTTACTTGTTATCCAACTTGAGATGCCTTAAAGGTTCAAATTTTTACTCTTTTTTGAATAAAAAAAGAAGAAAAAAAAAAGAAAAAAAAAGGAAAAAAAAAAAAGAAAAAGAGACTAAGAAAAGCACCAGAAGATAAAGCTAAAGAATGAGAATCAGGCAGAGCTCTTCATTTCAGTAATAAAATGCAGGGAAAGAAAAAGAAGAAAGAAGAAGGAGGAGTGTAGCTGAAGCACTGTGTCCTGTTCTGGTCCTCACAACTCAAGAAAGATGCGTTCATATTGGAGGGGATACAAAAGAGGGCCACAAAGGTGTTCAAGGGGCTGGAGAATCTGCCCTATGAGAAAAGGCTGAAGGAGTTAAGTCTTTTGTCCATAGAGAGGGGTCAGTTGGGACCTCATCACAGTATTCCAGTACTTAAAGGGAAGCTAAAAGGGGACAGACAGCCTCTCTTCCCAAGGAGCACATGAAGAAGACAAGGGGCACCAGGAGAGGTTTCATCCCAAAATCAGAAACAATTTTTTTTGCAGTGAGAACAGTTATTCGCTGGAACAATTTCCCCTTGGACATTGTGGAGTCTCTATCACTAGACATTTTAAAGACGTAATTTGAAAGAGTGCTTGATAATTTATCTAGGCTCCCTTTCCTGCAAAAGTCTGGACTAGATGGTCTGATGGGGTCCCTTTCAGCCTGGGCTGTTCTGTAATTGATTCTATTACGCTAAGAAATAGGAAAGAGAGAGGAAAAGGGAAAAAAAAACAAAGAGGAAAAAAGAAAAAAAATCATTAAAAAACCCAAAATAATAATAATAATAAAACAACAACAACAAAAAACAACAGAGCAACACTCATTTCCAACAGCACAATGCGGAGCACTACAACAGGCACTGCTCAGAAAACCAAAGTTCTCTGTGGTGCTTCCTTCTCACAAAGGGTGAAATGAGTGCTAGCAGTGTTTGTGCTTAACTTGAACTCTAAATAAAACAAAACCTGAACACCTCCTGGTTGCCAGGGCTGAATAATTCCAGAGACCTTGCCGTAGTTTCTGTAGGTCATTATACTCATTTAAATTCACAATGCTTTCATCTCTCCTTTGAATGTAAAGTACCTCGCTCATCTACACTGCATTTACTTTTCTATGTTTTTGATAGCTAGTTTCAGTTATTTCCCTCTCAAGTACCTCAGAATTCATTCTTCCCTTGACTACCATTTTATTCTCAAAAGAAAGCTGAGCTACCCCAATTATATTAAAGATTACAAACAAAGAAGCTATGGGGATAAATTTAATGACCAAAGTCACTAAACGGGTATCTTTCGGCTTAAACTGAGTTTCTTTCCATTTATGACAAGGGAAGAGTTTAATTTAATGCAAAACAAATGACTTTTAAAGGAAGGAAAATTAGATTGTTGTTTCAGCTGAATCATTGTCACTGTGTGTGTGTGTGTACTCTTGATCCCTAGCAAATACAAAGCTTGGTTTGACTAAAGATTAATATAGCTCAGTTGAACTACCAACTGCGTAAGAAGTCTCTTAAACTGATGAAACTGAAACTTTGGCCAAAATATAAAGCTTTTTGCATGTGCTCTTCTTCCCTTCTTACAAAGATGTTCAGGTGTAGCTCCCATATTCTCATTATACCATGTGCTGCTGGGTAAAATTGTTAACACCTGTGGTAGGACACAAGACAGTGAGGGCTTCTGATCATGGCATTATGGATTGGGGATCTTAAGAACCAAATAGCCCCTGCCCAGCCCTCAGCTCCTGCTGCGGTACGATGACATGAGCATAACTGTTCTCCCTGGATTGGAAATGCTTCTGGAGCTCTCTTTTCCCTGTCAAACTGCCCCATGTGGCCTGTGCCCACGTTTTTTAATTATGTCTGAACAAGAAGACAGGCTTCAACTTTTTCAGTATGATGTGGCATCCAGGGAAGGAAGGTTGGCACTTTTATAGTCCCTTTCAAAATTAACAGGACCAGTGGGCCTGGAAAGAGCAGTCTGAAAACAAAAATGGTGCCATACTGGCACCAGCTGAGGCCCCAGAAAACATCCAGAGTGAAAGTATGTTGGAAAAGGGGTAGAAAACTAGGCATAGGAACAATTGAGTTTGGTTATCAGAACTTCTAAGAAACCACCCTTTCATTAGCGGAATCCTGAAAAACAAGTGAAGAAATACCCTCAGGAGTCCCATTTTTTCTTCAGAAAATAGATGACAAATGTGAAGAAAAGGGAATAAGAAAAATGGAGTGAAGTATCTCTGAGTTATTTGAACAGGCAAGAAAGAGAACTGTCACAAAGTCCATTGAAAAAAGCATCAAAGCTAAATGAAGACTAGAAATGACCACTGCAGAAGTGAAGACTTGAAAGAGCTTTCAATAAAACTTTCAATTTTCTTTTCTTTTTTTTTTTTTAATTTTCACTCTTTCATCTTTTTACAAATTTCTTCTCACTCTTCTTTTTTACTTTTATTTTTGCTCCAAATTCCCTTCTTGCACCTTCGCATTTCGTAACAGCATGTGTTAATTTCAGATGTTTATCCCTTTGTTACACTACTCACTGGTTCCCACACTCTGGTTCCAGTGAACAGTGAAATATATCTCTACCATGCCTAAAGAGAAAACTGAAATGTAAAATGACATAACTTTATTCTACTTGCAGCCTCTTCTGTGACTGAATATGGACAATCTAAGCCTAGAAATGATTTTCTTAGAACACCTTTTAAAAAAATTCTCATCTACTTCTGTCCTATTTGAACTGGGGTTTTCCATTTAGAATAATTTCTCAGAGTACATATAGGAGTCATAAATATCCAGCAAATAAATGAGCTTTGAAAATAGCCCCAGATACAATTTCCCATAAACATTATTTGGATTGGCAAATCTCTTGTTAAGAATTTCTTTTGAATACTCCACTGCTGCAGACTAACAGCATCTTCCACCAATTTGAACTAGAAAAATAAAAGATACCTACTATTTCCATCAACAGAACATAACTCTATCATCTCACTTTGTGAAATTCTGTGAATAAGTAGATACATGTTTTCCAT
Organism: Gallinago jamesoni; assembly: GCA_025769975.1. Taxonomy (NCBI): domain Eukaryota; kingdom Metazoa; phylum Chordata; class Aves; order Charadriiformes; family Scolopacidae; genus Gallinago; species Gallinago jamesoni. The sequence goes on from JAOQGH010000001.1 coordinate 153,715,424, forward strand.
TACTTTATTCTTTTAAATATTGCAATTTAACAAATTCCTTTAAAAGGTTTTCAAAACCGGTTTTTCAATTCCTGAAAGAAAGCAAGCTATAATTTTATACCTCTTCTCTCAAGTGATCTCCATAGTAACATATACTACAGTAATTCTCATTGTGAATAGTTTTATTTACAATTTACCAAACTGCTGCCCTTAGAGGACTTTTTTGTTAAAATAGGCAGGTTAACAAAGTAGAACATTTTTGCGCACTGAACTTCAGCACTTTGTAACCCTCTCATATGGAAACAAGATCAACCTTTTATTTTTCAGTTTTGCACTATTTGTTTTTCTGTAAACACTCTGTTTTTAATTTCTATTTACATGTGCAAAGTTTGTAGCAGAGTTGTTTCAAAACCTACCATAACTTTTTGAGGAAATGCAAAAGGTTTCAGAATGGAGGTCAGCTGTTTCATACCAAATACCTAACCATATTTGGATGTTTTTCCATTTTCTAAAGGCACAAAATAACATTGGAACTAGATGATATTTAAGGTCCCTTCCTACTCAAACCATTCTATGGTTCTATGACTCTATGTGTACCTAGCAGCTAAAGCTCCTTGCAGTTTCTGATATGAGAATACAAAAAAACAATTTTGCTTACAAAAATCTGTCTTAATTCAATTCCAGTAAACATTTCTGTAAACTCCAGAAGACTACGTTCCTTCCTACAATTTCATTGTAGTCTTGCAGGTAAGCATACCCACAATTGAAAGAATAAGAATTTCTCAATTTACTTCTATGGCCTGAAAAAAATGCAGCTTTTATTCTATTTAAAGAAAGGAGGAAGTAGGTATGTGTGAGTCCTGCAACTGCCACACACCAAAGTGGAAGGGTAAATTGCCAGAAACATGATAAAACACAAAGACACATCTTGTGGGTCAGCTGTGAAGCTAAATAGCTTCATTTTAACATAGGTAACTCAGAGTTTGAAAGGGATGTTGAAGAAGGTCATTATGAAACCAGACATGTTCATGAAACACTCTTTGTACTTCTAAAACTTGGTTCCTAATTTGAGAAATATAAAAAAAACCCCCAAACCAAAGATGTCTGCAACAGAATCTGAAATGCGCTCTAATTGTATTCCATTCACATGAATGCTGAGCAGTTTTGAAGGCCATATTTCAACTGAATGAAAGCTTGAGAATCAATCAAAGGTATAAATACATAAATACATGTTTAAGCTTAATCCATTATTTCTCCATATAGGAAAACACTTCCCATAGAGTTTGAGGGGCTGTCCCCTCCTATCTAGTGTTTGGGGGTCTCTGGTTTGCCTTGCATAATGTCCCAGTGCCAGTATTCCTCAAAGCTGGTATTCAGTGAACACTAAGTAAATCAGTTTGCCTGCAGAAACCTAGGAGATTGTTGCATTTTTCACGTTAGTTACTGAAAACAGAAGACCTTTCCCTTACTCACCTCCACCTGTCCCTATTGTTCTGAAGTTATTTACAAATAATGTGAAAAAAACTTCACCAAAGCTTTTCATGTTGGAGCTTATTTGTATGCAGAACACACAGTACTGAATAAGGTGCAGAAAACACTACTCAGTACAAAAATATGCTATGGGAATTATGGTGTCATCTTCAGAATCTGACAAATTGCCCAGTGTATGAAATGTTTAGACACTGGTGGCTTACTTGAGATGTGCATGAGTGGCAATAAAATCATAGGTTCTCCAAGACAAAGTTTGAATTTTGATTTGATTGCAGAGAAATTCTGGCAGGACCCTTTTCAAGCTGCAGTTGATTTCTTTAGCTGGAATTTGGCATGTAAACAAAGAGAAGACTTTGCCATTTATTTCATTCCATATTTTTGGGTTTCCCTGCCATCTCCCTGATGGTAAATTTTCTTTTTTCTTCACTCAAACTGCTCATTTCTGCAGCAGCACCTGGGATGGATGGCAAACTAACAACACAAATGCAAGGGCTAGAAGGAAAACAAACTCAAAAAGCCTGTTGCAATGTAAGGGTGCACAGTGTTTCTTGTATCTTGGCATCTTCATAGAGAACTCACCCCCTCAACTGTCATTTTTACTCCAAGATGATTCATCTCCTTTATTCTTTGGTGTAAAGAATACAAATTAAGGCAATCAGTTGCTGTCACTGTATGAGGTGAGTCTTCTTCCTATTATAGCTCTAAAGTACAGTGAATTGAAAGCTGCTCAGAGTGAAGGGTGTTGAGTTTCCATGCACGCCTCTCAAATCAATGCTCAAACATACTTTGCATCGTTACTTCTTCTACAGTGCTCCTTAATGATGTCAGAGCCATCTTTTGATGAACGTGTATGGGAGGCAGGGTGCCCACAAAACTTTCCTGTATTGTGCTCAAGAGTTTCTCAGACATTCTCCATTTTGACTCAAAGTAATAAAGTACTTAGCACTGTATTAAACCTGTCAACTTAAAGACCTTGCTTAGTCCTTCTAATGGGAATAAACGTATGCAAAACATATTCCCTAGACTGAGCCTGGAGTTGAACACCATCGAAAAAAACAAGAAGCTCTGTCTGTAGTCATGCTAAAAGATGACTTTCTCTGTTTTCTTTTGAATGAAAACTACAAATTTAATTTGGTGTATGGTAGTTTTGATCTTTTTTCCTTTCTCATAAAATGTCTTAGGCAAAACAAAATGCTTGTATAGGCATCTAGAAATGTTCTTCACTCCCCAGAAGGGAACACAAAAAAGTTAATTATTTTTTTAAAAAATAATGTTAGGTATGGAGAATGTATCTCTGTCCAATCTATATGCCAAATGCAGCAATCCACTCCAGTCTCAATCCAGAAAACAATGACATTTTGCATTATCTTACTGAAACCAGTAAAATAATGTTGGCTCTTAGTATTAGACAGCCGTTAACATTTTATTGGATCAGAGTCAGCAGGATTTTCATTAGTATGCCAACCAACCATGAAAATCTGCCAGTGTCATTGCAAACATCACAACATCCACTGAGCAGTGAGCGCCTTTGATTCATTTAAACTGAAGCACATTCACAAAACACTCAAAATAATAGAGTTGCAAACCCCTCAAAATGTTACCAAACAAAAAATCAGAAAGGAAAATAAGAAATGACACCACTTTTTCACAGTCACACACAAAGCAAGCTCTGCCCATCTGAAATATGTAAGGAGATCTCTTTAATTGGACACTGAGGTGTCCAAATGACAGTCAGGATTGTGCTAGATTCCAAGAAGAAAAGTATTTTGGAGAGTGAGATAAAATCCTGAGTGTGACAGACACCTATGGGTTTCTCAAGAACAGATAAAACATAGGTTTTGTCCTACAGTTTTATCCCATTTTCCTATGCCTTTGAGATTCCATAATGCTATGCTGGTTTTATAAGGGACCCAGTGGTATGTCCTATTCTTTTCATTTCACTGGGGGACCAGAGTGCTGGGAAGAGACAATGCAGCTACTGGGATTTTGTACTCTTGAGTGAGTTAGTGTCTTTTTGCCTCAATGTGATTTTGAATTAATATCTTCTGGGGAGGGCAGACAGGAAAGACAGTCTCTTTCTGGATTAAAGGAATGGACATTAAAGACAAAATGAAAAGAGAGGAATCAGGATGGAGAGTGAGAATATGCTAACAATAATGCTGTTGTCTTCAGATTCTTCTTTAGAAAGGTTACAAACAGAACAACATGAAAAATATTGGATCAGCTGAAAGAGAATGATAAATAATGTGATTTATGCCTTCAGAGTGTTACTTTGCTCATGATATTTGTAAGCAAGGTTTGTTCGGGGGCATACATAACATGAGTTGATGGTCTCAGTTGAATGAATCAGCTTCTTTTGTTTCACACAAAAAAAATACAGTTGCAGACTGCTGCAGATTTGAAGTTGAATGACCAGCAGGTTACGGGTCATGCTAAAAATTTGGCATCATGCTTTCTAAGTGTAAAAAAACAAAACAAAACCATGACTGGATATGTGTGTAACAATCATGTTGTGACACTGATTACACAGAACCTGTTTTGTGGATAAGCAAATGGCTACAGCTTTTACTGCTGTCAGTCTAACATCCTTTCAGAAGCAGTGCATTTCACTCAAGGAATGTTAGCAGAAATCTCTGCCTCGATCTGTAGCCCTAAATGAGGCTATTCAGTTCTGATGAGCGAGAAAAAAAGTGTTCTTGAATAACTACACAAGTGATTTTGAAAACAAACGCAATCCAGATTTCCTCCTTTCCCAGCATGAGCGCTGCCCTCCAGACCTGCTGCAGGGAGGTACTAACCAGAATTTCTAATGTGCAGGTCCAGTGCACTATCCATCAGCAAGGCAAAACATGAGTTCTTCATAGCGGCTGACAGATGGTAAAAGAAGTACGTTTTTCAATCTGTATCTTTCCAGACTTCCTAAATGATAGCAATGTCAGACACGTTTTACTTGTTTTCGGGAACACACAGGTCCCACCTGGTTTGCGCGAGTTCTTTCACAGGCTGCAAGGCACATATTTTCCTGGGACCGATTCCAGGTGGTATTGTCAAACGGGGGCCCTGTTACTTCATTTACAGTATGCAACTGCGTAACAAAGTACGTGGTAGCACATGCACTGCCCTTTGCTTCCAACAGAGGGTAAGGTTACTCATAGTTACAAAGCTTCTTCCCAAGAGATTATGTTTCAAGGAGAGTATGACGTCCTTAACATTGTGTTATTTAAAGCTGCAATGCTCCACAGTTGACCAACATACAGGTATTAACCTTAATAAGGATTGATCACATGGTTAATTATCAGTTGCAACTGTGCTATGTCATGTATTACAATAACAGCAATGCCAGCCATTTTATGGTGTGATTCTCTTCCCAACTGCTAATGCCGTAAGTTAATGATTTGATAAAGTTCAGATTGCTGATATAATCACATCACAGCTGGTCTGGTAATGAGTGCTATAGAGATGTCTATAAGTAGGTTATCTAATTAAGTATTAACATATCCATTGCAATATCCATCATTATGCTCTAATGCTGTCCTTCCCAAATACCCATTTTGGGAACCCTTATTAGTATAATTTGCTCCGGGGCTCACCTGTAAAATGAAATACATTGACACTTACCTAGAGGAGTCCCAGTGGAGCATTTGCAGGTTCTGCTGCTATCACCGCATAGGGGAAAGCTGGCAGGAGGCTAACTCCACAGCGGGGGCTCCACTGCAGGTGCTCCCACTGCTGGCTTGCCAAGCGGCAACATTCAGCAATCATGAGTCTGTTCCTCCAAAATCAGGCTCATTTTTAATCAACTGCTTTTTAAATTTCACATTTGGGTAATACACTGATGGCTTTGGACCCTTTCTCTTCAGTTTTTGGAATCTCTGAGGCTTAGGTGGGCTACAGTTTGTGGTTTTGGGTTGTTTTCCCTCTCTCCTCCCCATTGACTATGCAAGTGAAAAATAAATTATTTTTAGATGAAATTCTGACACACAGGTAAATGACCCCTGGAGTTTTAGAGAACACACCAAGGCCAGGAAAGGGCACACACAGGAGTAAAATATAATTCAGAGCACTATAGGAACCTGAATGAATAATGGTGGGACAAGCTAAGGCAGAAAGGAAGTGGATATAAGAATGCCATGGCACTCTACCCTGAGGTTTTCTGAAAACAAAGGAACATGATAACCTCAGCCAGACCATTTCACGTGGAAAGAACAGTACATAAAATCGCACAAGCAGAATCTGTAAGCGAAGTACACCAGGCAGCACTATGCCACAGAACAAGACAACTGTCATTGATATGTATGGGCAATATATGAGTAGAGACTAAGAGATCTAGGAAGGTGTGTAGTATCTTGGAAATAAGAGCAAGGAAGATCAGAAAAGAGGGAGGGGGCATCTGAGCCTAAAGATGGGATAGAGCCATGACTACCTTCTGAATGAAGAAGAAGATAAATAGGTGAGAATGCAACAGATTAATTTTATTTTAGGGAAAGCTGGTCTGCAAGGCATTTTTAAAAATAAAGATTAGCTCTTTGCAGTGTTTCTGAAAATTGGGTGGTAGAGCATAACAAGATTTGATATGAAAAGACATTTCTTGGCTAATTCATACTCTCTGTCTTCTGATCTACCACTCAAATGGCTTGGTTTATCTGCATTTTCGTTGCATGTTAAATAATGAATATAGTAAGTGTTTAGCAATACAAAATAGCATTAAAACCCTGGAGATTGGTGAATAATGCATTAAGAAATGTAATTTCATTAGTAGTATGGTTCCTTTTTATTATATTAAATGCTCAATAGCTAGTGAAGAATAGAAAAGTGCATGACTTACTTTCTTACTAATAAATTCAGTTGAATGAAGGGAAAAGCTAGAGTAAAAAAATTACTGTTTCTGCAATTACAGCTGTTCTTCTTGCACCAGAGGAATCTCTTAACAATTAGTGTGCTTAGCCATAGCTATCCCCAGAAAGCCACTTAAAGCCATCAAGTCAAACAAAATGGGACCTCTGCAGATCATCTGTAAGAAATCATTGAGACAACTACACTAGGAGAATTTTAAAAGGATTCTTTTTTTTATGCAAGCAGCGGTAACATCTAAAGCCATTATATCTATCTCAAAAAGTTACAAAAATGAATTCAGAAAGATGAATGCAATCATGGATTGCATAGATGTTCTGAGGAAGAAATTCTTTTGTCAGAGGAAGTTCCACAATTGGTACATCGGGCAACATTTTCTTTGGAAGCATTAGACATAAACCACAGAGTGAAGCAGAACAGCCGTTTAGAAGCTTCACTTGTCTGTATAGGCAAGAAGTCAGTTTTCAGTCACACTCCAAATATATCTTCTTGGAATACTTACATGTCTTGAAAAGCATAATGTATGTCATTAAGCACTGCCTGAATAGTATTTTTTCATCATCCCATGTATTATTAACTTCATATACCTCAAGGTTTGGTTTAGCATCTGTTACTTTATCATCTTGGAGCATTCTGGCCCAACATGCCCAGTGTGCAACTATCTCAGCCTGCTGACAAAGTACAGAACATCTTCCAGCTCAAAAAAAGAAATCATATTTAATGATACATCTTAAAAGGATGAAAAAGAAAATCTGGATCAAAGAGATTTATTGCACTGTGTTCCTTTAAGTATTCAATAAAGAGGGTACACTCATTAAGAATTCTCCTCTGCCGAATCTTCACTCATATTATCTTGCAAAGAGTCATAGATTTCATCTTAAGGTCCTGTACACTTCACACATTGCATATGGCTGGTTTTATTGTTGTTTTAGGGTTTCTTTCCATTCTCCAAGGAAATCTTGGCTGGCAAAGATATTTTGTACAAAAATGTATGGCTCCAGCAGAAAAAAAATCTTTTCCCACCGTGGTCAGGTGGCATGTAACAGAATTCTCTGAAAAGTTAAGACAGAGTTAGGGTTACCGATGTACTGCAGATGCTCTAATGTTAGGAACAGAATCTCCGTGAAAGGAAACTACAAAAGTGAGATTCAGCTTCAGGTTGCAGACGCTCGGCTTAAGATATCTTACAGCCTAAGTGTCAGTAAGTGAGGTCAAAGATCCCATGACAGCCAGCAGAGGACTTAGTCTATACAGCTGATGAAGGCTGCAGAGATATTCAGCTCACACTAAAACTAATACCGATACCTGCCCAGCCAAATGGTTTCCCCGTTCCTTTGACTGCATTGACTAGATTGGGACATCTTGCTTACATGTTCTGTGCATCCAGTGTAGACACCTGGTGTTAGTGAGTGCTAAATTCCTTTGACTTAAGCTTTGACTTATGTTGATGTGGCAATCTGGCTGCATTTGAGGGCTCTTTGTTATCTCAGTTATACCTGGCACCACAACACCTTTTCTTCTGCCTTTTTTTATTTAGTGAGAATATGCTATATTTGAGGAAGTTTTAATGGTTTATTTTCCACTTATGCCAATCAGTATGTTGACTGTCCTTTTGTACTGGACATTTACCTGACTTACATCTGAACCTGTGTATTTATATCAGGACCAGACTGACTCCCTGTACTAAACTTCTAATATAAACTACGCTATCTTCATCAGACATCAAAGAGATGTAACGGATGAAAACTACTATGCAAATAATGCTTACTGAAGGGAAAACCAGGGACAGATACTCTACCATCCAGTAATTGTCACCACATGCAATATACAGACATTTCCATCTGCTTTTTTACTTCTAGCTAGATCTGTATTATTTAGGCTATTACCAGTCCAGCATGGATATGATTTTTAATAACAGGACACAGGTGCTCCTTTTAATTCCCTCTTTCACTATTTGCTTGGCAACACATTTTACTTCAGCTGTTGGGTGTTATTGCTTTAGGCAGCCTAATGCTATAAAGAAAACATAACATCTAAATTATATTTTGGACTTGCTGAAGCAAACAACATTTTAAGATGTGGCATTTAAATAACAAATCAATAAAATATGTATTTCCTGTTTTGTCTTTTTTTTTTCTTTATTATGTAAGTCGGTCCTGGAACACTAAGTTCTTATTTTGTCTCATGGTACTTTGACTGCTATGTAACTAATGTAACACTGCACTTTTTTATTATTATTTTTAAAGCCAAACTGAAACCAAGAAACAATTCAAGCCCCTTCCTAACTATCCTGAACTCTGGAGACTTATAAATTATTTAAATAATGCAGATGAAATAGGGACAGACATTAACTAACGTGAAGAGGGCAAACTCTCTGAAATCTGAACTATGTCTCAAAAAAAAATAAAAATAAACCATATAGGAAGTGGCAAGCAGATTGCTTTGCTTTTTTTTTCTGAACAGATTAACAGAAGCCTTTCTCTTCACAACAAAGTAATTCATAGCCCATTCCCATTACAGCCACTGCTCTCTTCCATGCAGCTCATTCCTTCCATGGTCATTCCTTCCACAATCTCACTGAACAAATTGCTTGCAACTAATTGGTTGAAAAACTGCGATGGCTCCATTTACAAGTAACAGTGTAATATTCCGTCATTTGGGGAAGACTTTGCCTAAACTGAGCCAAAAATTGATTATGAGAGACAAAGCTAGGAGAAAATTAAAATAAATTATGTCTTTTATTTTCTTGATCTGCCAGTTTTAAATATGGTTAGAAATTGTTGGCAGTCTTCTTTTAAAGTGTGATTAAAAATAAGAAAGAAGACAAAAACTAACAGGAGTTGTTGGTGGAAAACTAGGTATGGGAAGCTGATGGTAAATCCACCATTCCTGATGGTATAATAAAGGTTCTGTTGTGGAACCAAATCTCACACTGCTTCAAGGAAATATAAACTTCAGTCCATTTTCTTCTCAGAATCACTTCCCTCCTATCCTCTACATTTTTTAGTCACTTCCATGTTCAAACCAGATCTCACACAGGGCTGTATGGAGACAGCTCTGCTTATAAAAGATGATCCGTCCTTGGAGAACCTAAGCCTCAGTTTCTTTCTAGTGGAAACCAAAGGTTATCTCTAGCAAATGCAACCATTTCCTGAGGCTTACTTTTAGTTCATCATGATGGTTAAAATGTAAATATGCCCCTTCTGTCACACAAAAAAGACCAGACGATAACATAACTGTAGAACAGGGCTCATTTGCAGCTGTAAAAATGGAAGAAATGCAAGCTGCTTTGTTAAATCTGTAATGATAGCACTATTTCCTTCCGTGATATCTCCACATATTTGAAAAATAATGCAACATTTCTTCAAATTTCAAAGATATTATTCAAAGGACTACTGCATATATGAAGGTAATAATAAATTCTCAGTTATCCATAATAACTGGCACAAGGTCTGAAATATCCATTAGATAACTTACATGAAACCACTACCTGGCAAAGAAGTGAATATTCCTATTAACTAGCACTGGCTGTACAATAAGCACCATTAAAGAGAGATTATAAAATTAAAATTGAATCAGTTTCATGAGATGAGTTAAAAGTAGTTTCAAGGACTACATCTGCCCGTTAATTACCCTGGCAGTGGGCCTGATCTAGTGGAGAACTTCACAGATCTTCTTTTCCTTTCAAAGCATAGAAAAAATATAATTTTCCTCAGTTCTTTTCATTCTTACATTTAGAGATATGTTTAAAAATATTCCTGAATCTGTAGTAAAGTGAGAAAGGCAGAAAAATTTTCCCCTTGAAAACGATTTTTCACTTTGCTTTCAACAAGATCTCTACAACTAAAGGTGATGGCGACTAGCTGGGGAAACCTACTCTATTCAAAATGCTGTCAAACATGCTAAATAATCAGGTAAAACCTTTTAAATTCTCTTACCTTACAGTTCTCATAACTTTATGTATGCCTTTAAACAAAATACTTTCAGATGCAAGTGAGATTTCAAGTTGATGATGTCCTCTTATAAAAACAGTTTTAAAATCTATTAACATATCAAGCAGTTGTGTCAGCAACTCAGTGCTTCCACCTATTTAACATAACACTGTTAAACTTTTGGTAATCATATCTTTAATCTTAATGGATACATGTGTGCATGTTTGCATATTATACATGTGTACACACACACACACATGCATATGCATTTAAGACAACAATTGCAGTAAAGTTTGTTAGAATTAGTTATGTGGTTACTAAGAGCTATCATGTCTGAACCCTTCCCCAAATGCTGCAGGTATGTCTTGGCTTCTGCGGGTGACCAGAACATGAGCCTCCACGTTGATGCAACTGCAGTTACACACCTCATTCCCTCCCCGGGAAACTGTACGCGGAGCCACCTCATATTCCTCAGACAAAAACCTCCCCTGAGATCATGTTTCCCCAAGCTTGTGTTTTTAACTGGAGCTCCTTCCTTTATTTCTGCCAGTCACTGACTCCTCTGTGTAATCTTTGATAGCCTACTGTGGATTTTCTTTATTTATGTTATTTCATGAAGTGTGAAGAATTCATTGTTTTCCAGGAGATGATGCTTTTACCCAGCTGTGTTTTTATTTTCATTAAAAGTGAGGGAGAGGCTCCAGCTGCAGGGGAAGCTGAAAAATAAATCAAGAAATAATATTCCAGTAGAAATGTATCTTGGAGGTACTATTCCACCTTGTGTGGTGATCACAGCAGTGTAACTTCAGGTACCGCGGCAACTTTTACTTGTTACATCCCAGTACTCTCTGCTAGAAATAATTTTCAGACTTATTTCATGGGTCCAGTGCTGCTTTTATTTTACCCCAGCTCTTCTGCTCGTAAAGTTTCACAGATTTAAAATTAGTACTGTTGTGCAGAGAGAAGATTTAAAACACTCTACGTATTGGCCACATCGTGTTTCCTGGCTTTATGTGATTCAATGTAAAACACAGTTAAACACAGCAGGCCAAAATCTCAGCTGGTGTCAAACATATCAGATCCTTGAAAAATCAATTGAGCTGAGCTTCTTTGTCTCTGCACCCAGATTTTCATTGATACAGAAAAATAGTGGTTTTATAAATATGCAAAATATGTAAATGAGTAAGCTTGCTTTGCTTAATTTTGATGCCACATGAACATTAGTTCCAAAGACAGCTGAGGCTAGTGTTCCAGATGTCATAACACAGGATCCAATCAACATATTATTTCAGCTAAAATTTGCAAAATATTCTTTAGAAGTTAGTGAGCAATTTCTCCCCCCCCCCAAGGCTGCAAAAGTTTGACATGCACTGAGTAGAAACATGAGTGACAATACATCTATTAATAGAAACTATCTCTAGCGTTCATAATGTCCAATATGCACGTTAACAACGTGGACTCAACCATTTTTTTGCATCAGTCTTCAGTGACAAGGGCTCTAGCTGCCCTGTTCACAGAATCCAAAGTCAGGGACTGGAAGAATAAAGTGCTGCACACCAGAGGTTCAAGACCATCAAAGGAACCTGAGGGCGTACAAGTTCACAGGACCTGACGAGATGCATCCACGGGGCCTGAGGGAAATGGCAGATGAAGTTGCTAAGCCACTTTGAAAAGTCATGGCAGACTGGTGAAGTTCCCAGTGACTGGAAAGGGGAAAATATAACTCCCATTTTTAAAAAGGGAAAATGGGGAAACCCAGGAGACTATGGGACAAGTCTGTGTCTGGCAAGATCATGGAGTAAATCCTCCTGGAAACCACGCTAAGACACATGGGAAAGAAGGCGGCGATTGATGACAGCCAACTTGGCTTCACTAATGGCAAATTGTGCCTGACATATTTGGTGGCTTTCTGTGATGGAGTTACAGCATTGGTGGATAAGGAAGTGTGACTGATGTCATGTAGCTGGACTTGTGCAAAGCATTTGACACTGATCCTGCATGACATTCTTGTCTCTAAAATGAATTTCATGGATGAACTACTAGGTAATATGAAGAATTAACTGAATGGTTGCACCCAGATTTGTGGTCAATGCCTCAATGTCTGGGTGAAGACCAGTGATGAGAGGTGTCCTTCAGTGGTCCATATTGGGACTAGCATTATTTAACATCTTTGTTGGGGACATGGACAGTGGGACTGAGTGCACCCTCAGCAAGCTTGCCAAGCTGAGTGGTGTGGTTCACACTCTAGAGCGAAGAGACGCCATCCAGAGACACCTTGAAGGGTTTGAGAGGAGTGCCTGTGCAAACCCATGCAAAGTTCAACAAGGTAAGGTTGGAAGGGACCTTAAAGATCATCTAGTTCCAACCCCCCTGCCATGGGCAGGGACACCTCCCACTAGAGCAGGCTGGTCAAAGCCCCATCCAGCCTGGCCTTGAACACCTCCAGGGATGGGGCATCCACAGCTTCTCTGGGCAACCTGTTCCAGTGTCTCACCAGCCTCATACTGAAAAATTTCTGCCTAATATCTAATGTAAAATTGTAAAAAATTTCTTATATCTGATGTGAATCTATCCTCCTCTTTTAGTTAAAACCATTACAACAGGCCCTGTTAAATGTCTGTCCCCGGCACTATGATCATTATCTGAGTAGTTCCTTTCATGATTTCATTGTGTATCTATTATTACTTAGTAGAAGGTTTGTTTTAACAGAGTCATGATGACCATAATCTATTTGTCATTCTGCAGATAACATTTAACATTCTGCAATCCTTGTTCAGGCAATCTGCTTTGCAAGTAGTGCTGATAGTTTTACTAAGAGTGGTAGAATTTTACTATAATAATTCATTGTTCTTCATCAAAAATACAGACACACACACACAAAAAAAAAAAAAAAGGAAAAAAGACAAACAGACTCAGTTTCTCAATTTGCCCTGTATTTTCTTTCCTTCTGAGAAGTGGGATTTTGACCTGCGTGAGAGTGGTGGACAAAGACATTATCTAACAATCAGGCAGTCCCATTGACCTTCAAGTGGAGGAAAGAAAGCATGTTATAACTTCAAGTGCAACCCACTCACTAGCCTAATAGAGAAAGAAGCTATATACACAGCAGCTCCCTAGGACACATGATTTCCTCCCACTGCTTTAATTGAGATAAAGTGGGACAAACAATGTTAACTGACACCTACAGTAGAAATAGACATTTCATAGGAGGAAGGAATAACAGGATGGCAACACTATGCTACTTGCACTTTCTCTCAGTAAAGAAAGGATGAAAATGATAAAGCGAGACCAGAAGTGTTTCACACTGATACTGTAAAAACAGTTTTATCTTGAAGAGAAATTATCTTCAGTATTCTGACTGAAATGTAGTAGCTTCAGTTTTGTTAACCTTAAAAAAAATCACTAGAAAGAAACCTGTAAATAGCACAGTGGTTTTCAACACAGGATAACCGCCAAGAATAGACCCTCTCAAAACACTTGAACAAAATGATCAGTGAGGACAGTAGGACTAGTTTTCTGGAAAGTGAATCTATTGCCAATTGTGCAGATGAAATTCCAAGCAGTGAAGTCCACAGTATATCTATGGATAATAGCAATTGCTTCCGATTTCTTTACTGACACCTTGACAATCTGTACAGCACAAGGAGAATGCACGTGGAGCACAGAAAAGTGTTACTGTTTCGAACTCTGAAGTGATTTCTGGCATTCGAAACTAAGAGCAGAATCCAGCATTGACCATAAGGTAATTCTTGAGGAGTCCCAGAATTAAAAGACTCTAACTTCTCAAAGTGAAAGTATATGTAGACAGTAGGAAAAGAATAATCCCTCTCGCAAAGTGAATGTGGAAACACTGATTTTAGGATTATGCCAATGGTATAGACAATGGAAGAACAGAAAACAGAGAATCTGTAAATGACTTTAGGATGTCCTACTTGTCACACAGGCTATACTGATATTTATTTGGAGAAATGCAACAATGATCAATTGCCAGATGGAATGAAACAAACAGGATAAAGGGCATAAAGTCTTAATTAAAGAGGGATAGTGTCATAGCAGAAAGGAACCAGAGGAGTGGGCAATAAAAACCTCCAGAAATATAAAATAATCCCAGTGTCAAAGGACATTAAATTGGAAAACTAATTTTTGTAGAACAGCTAATTTAAAGTGTAAAAGTTACTTTCCAAAATATTCTTCATCTGCAAACAGAGAGTTTGCAGTCACAGTTGAGAGGGAAGGAAACAGCGGCAGAGAAAATAACAGATGAACAAAACTGGTAAAAAGAATAGAGCTGGAGCTAAGGCTGGAGGTGTATTTGATGACATGGGTAAGGGAAAAGGAATAATTAGAGGATTCAATAAAACTCACATAAGGGCAAAAAAAGAATGTGAAGAGGGGATAGCAAGAAAAAAAGTAAAACACATGTAATGGAGAAAAGTCTTGGTTTAGAACTAAAGTCTATATGACTGTTGCAGTGTTATAATATGGATAATTATTCATATATATGTGTATAGTTTTATAATATTTTCCACATTATAATATATCTATAGTAGTCCACAGCTTGGGTTTAAATCCTAATTTGTTAAGTATGGATACTGTGGATACTGTTTGATTGATGAGCCCTTAAATATCTATTTTGAAATCTCTTGTGCAATCAAGGCAAGCTTGCCATCCATGTTAAGCTTTGATGCACACAGTGAGTGGAAAGTCCCAGCTCTCATCTGTCCCTTCCCAGAAGAGGTTGTGGCTACAGGAACACTTTCCATCCTTTCTGTCCATGGGAGACAACTGCTAACCACCTCTTCTCTAATCTGAGGCCATTGCTGAAAAAGAAAGGCCTTCCAGGCACAAAGCAGAGGAAGAGAATGAGTGTTCCCAGCTGGGAACTAATTTTACAGCTTCTAGGCTGAGACCCGAGCCCCACTGCGCAAAGGCCTGGTTCCCCCAGTGCTCCTCAGAAGAAACCAGCAACCTCAGTGAACAAAAACAAGAGCTAAACTCAAAAGCTTAAATGAAGCCATCCAGTACCAGAAAACCTATGCAGGTCTGAGCTGAGAAGTGACAGTTACTAATGGTTGCCACAACCTGGAGAATCTGCTGCCATCTGCCTCCCCGCTGACTTGGGATGCGTTTCCACCTGGTAGGGCCACAGCCCACAGCTGAACCCGCGCTCAAAAGCAGGATGTAAACAGAGCCACATATTAGGATAATGAAACAAAATTAGTGCTCCTGTCCAAAGGCAGCTTGGAAGTGAGGGGTCCCAAGCATGTATAAATTGACCCTACACCTCAGTTATGGAAGAGTGCAATCACATCGCACGGTATTAAAGGTTATCTGGTACCATTTCCTTTTCCTGCGGTGGACAAGATGACAGCACGTTGTAATTCTGCCTTTTAAGGTGCTGGTGTCAAACACGAGCCTCCATAGGTTGCAAATAGTGCAGACTCTGTGAATAGTACAGGTCAAAATTGTAAGCTTTATAACGAAGTGCTGGTTGCTGGAAGAGCTTTACATCAAATCAGCCCGTGTCTCTTCCCTCAGTTATGTACCCTGAATTAGCATTTATTTCAGTTGCACTATTTTTCAAACTTACAAATGCAGAAGAAAATAAATAAATAAATTAATAACAATGATGAATGTCTTTGAATTTATCTGTTCACTTAGACAGAGTTACCTAGTTAACTTTTTTTATTACCTTGTTTCTCTTTGGATTGTTTAACAAAGGCCTTGTAAGGAACAGCTGAATTTTTACTTTGCTAGTATTTAATGACTTTTCAAACCTTTGGCTTTCAAATCCATTGAAGAGTAACTGTTCAGAAGCCAACTGCATATTTTTCAACAATTTCACCCTTTTATTCCCTTAAATAATGAACAGAGGAGTGCAAATGCTGTTTGGTGTTGCACCTAGAGCATTCACAAAAGCTTTATAGAAGCCTGCACGCAAGTGATTATTGAGTATTTCCAAATATATGATAATTCAGCATCTGCAGTGCCCCACAGAGCCTTGTCTCTGCCTTGCTCTTACTTTCAACATGAAAAAAATCCTGCTGCTTCTCAGCACACAATCCAAATACACAATCCATTGTTTATTATGATATACCTTTTGTGCTAAAAGGGATAAGCAGACTGAAAATTTTACATGCTTCCCACTCAGAGGCAAATGCAAAAAAATGTTCAATGTGGTACAAGATCATACAGTACTATATGGATTACATTGCTTTAATATCCAGATGTAGTTGCAAATGCCATTTACATAAGTAATTTTAACATCTTGTGCAAGATTTTTAGTAACAAATGCCTCATTCAAATCTCCTATATCATTATTGATGCTGAAATAAGTTGAAATATGTGACCTGATTTTTTGAAGTACTGAGGATGAAGTCATTTATTTAAATGCTTGTAAGGACATTTGGACATATATTTAGGTTGATGTTTGTTTAAATCTTAGTGTAATAAATTATATTCAAATTATTTATGTAATCTGACATTCATAAATAACAAATTGTTCTTCTGATTCAAATATCCATGCCTGCACAGTCAACCAATGTTAAATGCAGATTTAAAATACCTTTTAAAGTAGTCTGCACTGCATAGGGACATTTTTCTAGCCTAGTCCAGACCTTAATAATTTTACCTTTTTAAGTCCAACAAGCAGTTTGTGTATCTGACATTACAAGGACTAACTCACTGAACAAGAAATATGTGTACCGCCCTGGACAACACAGATTTTTTTAAAGTAACAAGGTGATTTTTTTACAAAGAAAGGTTATTAAATAGTCCCCTTGAAAGGGTAAGGGGGGTGGAATTTGAATAAAGACATTTCCCATTTGACTAAAATGTTAAAAAGGTTTAGCTGAACTGAAAGAGGAGAAGTTCTACCTTTTCATTTGAGCAAAATTCATATCAAAGTCAAAAAGTACTTGTTTTTCTAATGCTTTCTTTGTGAATACAGAGGCATACCTTGCATGCCCTCATAATCTAGATGGCACACTTTCCCAAACCCTATTTCCAAACTTGCGCATGTTTCAAAGCTCCCTACAGTGTGTTCTGCTGCAGTCATCTAGGTTATACTCTGAGGTACAGCTCTACGGCTCCTGTTAGGCAAACAGGAAGGCCCTACAGCTTATCATCAGGCTTACCCTGGAGATGAGGTCCTGGAGATCATGCCCTCCATGACCTAAAGATCTACTTTACATTATTAAATTAAAAGCAGTAGGAAGGGATTTTCTTTTTCATGGGCCTTGGACACAGCTGATAAAATCCATTTAGCCTGGATGGGAAACAATCTCCCTGAATTAGAAACAACATGAAGCATAGGCTTTGCTTCGCAGAGACTTGATTTGTCCTGGTATAATTATGTGGAAAAGGCAAGGTGGAGATTTATCTCTTCACACACACAGTTTGTACAAAGAAAACCTACATTTTTTTAGCAACCAGCACATGAGGTCTGTAGTCTAGAATTGAGGGCTTATATATTAGAAAATTACAAATTATTATTATTATTATTATCAACATTAATACTAATATCAGGCAGCCCACATAGGTCACATACCTTTTACTAAATTAAAGACTTAAATTAATATGTGGGGGTTTTTCAGGTTCCTTGACCATAGAACCAAAATACTACAAAAATTACTTCAAGACAAGTCTCCCTCACTGAACATATTCTGCACTGTCTTACCTAGGTGCTCAAAGTGCGGCCATAATATTTAGGAAGTGATTATGATCAGACTAAGTTTTCACATAAGCTTATTAAAGTAGTTCTGTTCAGTTCTTTCCCTTTTTACTGATAGCATTTAAAACCCAGAAAGGGCCATTGCAGTCATCTATTTTAAAGACCAGCAAACCACCATCAATAAGCCTTCCTTGAATGAATTTCTACTTCAAGTCAAATAACTAGGTTGAAAACACAGCAGAGCTTTTTGAAAAAGCTATTTTGAAAAATATCCAATTTAATATTCAAAATTTCAAGTGCTAGGGAGGCCATCATAACCTTTGAATAGCTGTTTCTATGGATAATTACCCTTGCAATTAAAAATGTGTGTACTGAATAGAGCCAGAATTTGCCTAGTTTCAGCTTCCAGCCAGTTCTTCATGTATCTTAGTCAATTAAAAGCAAGCCTCTTTGATCATCAAACTGCTGGTCCACAAATATGTGTGGAAGAGCCATGATTAAATCGCCTTTTATGCATTTTTTTTTTTTCTTAAAGAAATAGACTTAACTCCTTCAGTGTCTTCCTATGGAGGTATATTTTAATTACTTATAGATGTTATTATGACACTCCTCTGAGTCTTCATCACTGTTTTGACATCTTTCTTGGACTGTTCACACATGGACATTGGGAACTCTTTTCCAATTCAATACAAGTTGTGGCCAAATCTTTTTCAGACTGAACAACCCAGTTACATCCACCTGAAAGTGAGCAATTTTATCTTTTCATTTTATGATCAATTCCTGTTGCTTTGTCAATACTCAATCTTTTTTCATCCAGTGCAACCTTTTAGAGTAAGGAAGTTACGATCTGGTATCCTTTAGAAGTAAAATACTTATTTCTGCACTTTTCATATATTTCAAAGGAGTCCCCTATGCTCCTTGTTAATTTTTCCCTGTATTTTATGGATAACCATTTGAAAAGTCATATATCTAACACTGGGCCTGTGGTGTCATAAACTTTCAATTGTATACAGGGATATGACTCTGCTCTTTTAAAGACATTAGCCCAATTTTAACAGACAGGAAAATGGATAATTAATAAATAATAACTCGATGTTTTTAGCTTGGGCTGATGTGGGAGAAACAAAACAAAGAAGAAGCCAGAAGGGAAAAATCTGTAGAAACAAACTTTATTCTAAGATCCTCCCCTTCTAATCACCAAGCTGCTAGTTCTCAAAACACCCCAACCTGGTGCTCATGCTACCAAACTGTTCTGGAAAAAGCCATATGCTCTAAGACTGTTATGTGTAAACATGCAAATGTTTTCAAAATAAGGAGTAAGAGAACTTCCCAAAACTATCAGGTTTGCAAAGCCTAGTGAAACAAATATAGATCAGAAGCCTAGGCATGCCCAGACTCTAGATAACCTAGAGTTTCCTGAAGCAAGATTTACATATTCTGGAAAAAAAATTACCTCTGTCTCAAGTGAGTAATTTAGAGCAATTTCTGAGATGTCTGATTTCTATTAAAGACTAACCCAAGATTTTGAAAAGTAATTATTGCCCAGACAACGAACATTTCAGAGTCCAGATTTTTAGAAACTGCTGAGTGGTTTCAGAATTCAGGAAATCCCCCCTTCTGTGGTGTCTCAGGCTGAATGCCCCAAGTCTCTAGCTGCTTTTAAAACTCTTAGCCTTAACAGCATGTATGTAATATGCAAAAGTGAATCTTAATTTAGCAACTGCAATAAAAGTGTAACAACTTGCATTAGAGATATTCAGGTTTCTCTCAAAAATTATAATAATTTCATTTCAGCAAAACATTAGACTACATAATTGAAGTTTCTTTTTTTCAATCAGTTTATTGTAAATATCATATGAGTCCCAATTCTAGAGCATATTATTCTCCAAATATATTACAAACAGTAACAGAGCAGCATTGGATAGAGGAATAAAAGATGGTTTTGATTTTCATATTCAGATAAAAAATTTATTAAGAAAATTTTCTGTTAAGCTATAAGAACATCTCAGACATCCACCTGAATCTCAGAGATTCATAATACTGTTTCTCATTGATTATCATGTCTCTCTCTGTGCAATATATTGGTTCCTCCTATGAATCATACATCATCAAGATCTCTTGTATACAAGTCCAATTTGCCAGGGGAAAAAAAACCCTTATAAAAAGAAATTTACGTAGCCACTGCATACAAATAGGATTAGTGTACCGTTAACAAGAACTGCATTCAAGAGGAGTCAACAGCATTTGCAAGATGTTTAACAGCCAGCATATGAAATAATTCTGAGATGCAGCTGCATCTGGATCATTTTATAGTTTCTTTGTTCTTCACAGGATGGTCTCTCATATTACTATTTTATGCCCAGTTAGTCAGCCTTAGAGATCTTGTAACCTCATGGTAACAATATTCCCATCTATTCCGTGGATCAAGAAAAGTGTGGAAAAATCTCATATGTCTCTTTAAAAGATAATGTAATTGACACTGGAACAGCCTGCCCAGAGAGGTGGTGGAGTCTCCTTCTCTGGAGACATTCAAAACCCACCTGGACACGTTCCTGTGCAACTTGCTCTAGGTAGACCTGCTCTGGCAGGGGGATTGGACTGGATGATCTCCAGAGGTCCGTTCCAACCCCATATCGTTCTGTGATTCTGTGATTCTGTGACATCTACAGTCATTTCTGTGTGAGGATAGTGTGGAAAACACCATAAAGCCAAATTCTAATTTGCTTTAAAATGTTGCCAGAATTATTCATAGGCATAATGTCTGTCTTGGAGGAGCAGCTTAGTGTCCTGGACAGACATGGATTTATCACGATGGGAGCAGAGAAAGTCTAACCTTCCTATTAGTATGTGGAATAGGTATCCACACATAATATCCCTCCCACATCGTCTCGGGTGCATGGCCTCCTCCCTGCGATTAGCACTATCTCCGCTCCCTGAAATATAGGCCTGGACAACTTGGCAGTGAATGCTAATTCTCACAGCGAGTTCACCTTGTCAGCTTAGTAATATGGGCTGACTTTATAAAACAAAGGGACATAAACTTGGACACCTCCACCTTCTGACATTCCAGTTATTTTCAGAAAATGCCGGTTCTACGTTTTTTAAGGCTGAATTCTCATAACCTTACAATGGCCTGCAAGCAAAGTGCTGACAGCATATTCTTTCCCTGTTGTAAGTTTGTCACTTGCTGGAACGCCCAGAGGTTTCATACTGTTTGCACTGTGTTTGTGAGAAACCTGCAGTTGGAGAGACTGCGTTCCAGAGACCCTCAGAGCGGCTGGACGAGAGCTGTGTTTCGGATACATGCTTCCACGTGGGGTTCCTGTGTACTTGCCCACCCTGCTGTGAGTTTTCTCAGCCCAGTTGGCAGCCCGCTCATTCTGTATCACCACTCTGATGGCAATTACAACAAAAAAGCCCAGACAAAACTTGACACGCTGACCACAATAACACACTTTCTTGTGAAAGGAGGGAGAGATGCTGAAAACCAGCTTTTAACATTCCCCTTTTTCCCCGGGATGCAAACTTATTTATTCCTGTTAGAAAAAAGGAATTTAGTTTGTGCATGAATGTGGAAGGCACCGTTCACTCTACACAGTGGCAGAGGCACGCAAATGGGAGTTAATCTCTGCCACTTAACCTTGAAACCAGGGTTCAGTCCCCTATCTATGTAGCTGGGGCTGACTGGCTAAAAATACCCAGGAAAAGTGCTAAAGAGATGCAATTAAAATGTTCCTACAATATTGGAACAAATTTGGGGGGGGCGGTTCATTAATCTGCTTAACAAGGCTGAGGCTGACCCAAATTTTTCATGATATAACTAAATGTGTGAGGCCAGTAATTTAAAACCAACCTTGACTTTCATATTTTCTAACAAATACAGAGAAAAGAGACTTTGTCAGCTGCCCAGAGATAAATGGAAGCAGTATTTTAAAAAGGTCAAATAAAATTGCCCTAAAAACTGTATGATAAATCAAAATTCATTTCCAGTCTGAGAATACAGTATGCAAAAATGTCATCATGTTATGAACATTTTAGCCAGCTATATGCATCTTGTATCATATTTGGTAAGAAAAATCATAGACTGATATTTTTTACTCTTCTTAACACTATAAACTGCTCAAAATTATGGGAAAATGAACTAATTTTTTTTCTTGCTTCTAGGTCTCTACAACTGTTCAGTGTAGCACCCTGCTCCTCACAAAATGTCACATCCAGCTGGGGACATAACAGGACTGTGTAGGGACCCTGGCTTGATGAAACTTCTTAAGAGCCAAACTGAGCCTATTTGAATATTCAGGTTTACTAATTCATACTTCCTTCTACTATTTGTTTAAAGAAATCTGTTAAAATGCACTAAATATGGTGAATAAATCTGCGAGTAAAAATTAATTCAAAATTGCTCCAGAAATATTTTTTCCAATCAAAATCACATTTTAAAATGGTAGTTAAGTTTGCAAGACATACTTTTTATTGCATTATTTGGTTTCCTGATTAAGAAGGTATAGTCTGCACCCATGACTATGGACAAGACTCAGACCATTCATTTCTTTCCTATCTTTTGTTCATGTGGTATGAAACATTAATTTATTAACCCTGGTAACAACCTATTTCACTACTGACCACAGACTGCTTCTCAGAAGCATGGGTAAGATAAGACACCAAGGCAACCATTTTTAGCATGTTTTCTGATTTTTCAATTTAGAATATTCCTGAAAACTGCATATCTCCATCTACTTATAAAAGAGCATAGATATCTCTGCTGTAAATATTGTATGGAGAACTATTCTTCAATCTAGACTTATTTATGTGAAAGACAGCAGGCTGTGTGCAATAGAGACTTCTGCATTTAGCAGTAAAGAGAATAAAGACTTCATGCTTCTAGCTAGCCCCACTGACTTGGAATCAGTTCTTGAATGTTAACAGCTGATACTTATTTGTGATCATTTTGCTGCAGAGGATCCTGATTGTCTATGGATGGCAATATGCCCCTTGCGAGGTAATATGCCACTTTTCCAGGACACAGCTGTCAGTCAACTGCAAATTGAGGTGGGGAGAGTATATTGCACTGCCAAGGCCACCCCATCTGCATGAAGACCATTGTTTTTTGAGAGTGGCATACCAGTGCCAAATGCCCAAGCCAAAATGAGCTACAAGAAGAGCTACAGTAGAAGAGAGGATGACGTGATTGTTTCAGGCACTTGACTGCCAGAGAGAGGTTGAACTGCTGTAGGTACCCTGGGCAGCCCATGAAGACCATAGGTGTCCAGCATATGCAGCAAAGGATACAATCATCAAGTGCTCATACAACTTACATTTATGGGAGAAAACTGTCTCAAGTGCTGATAAGCAAGAGTAGCAGAGCCCAGGATTCACATATTATATTTGCCTTGAGAAAACTTAGTCAAAGCACATGTTGTGACTGATTATGGGTTACTAGGTATCAGAAAAGCAACTTCAACCGGTACATTATTCACACTTTAGTCATATTTCCAGTACCTGTTGGTTATGGCTTTTTCTGCCAACCAAAGTTATGTATCCTTTTATGTACTTACATAACTTTTTATATAAGTCTTTAAAGTTGTGTTTTAAAAACCTTTCCAGCAATATAAATTCTTAAGTTGTACAGACACGAACGGTATTCCCAAGATATTTAACACTCATGCTAATGTTATGCTTTTAATGTAAGTGCTACAGAGACCTGTGTGCTAATTGCAGAAGGTTAACCACGAATACACCAAAAGTCAGCAGTAAAAAAATGAATAAATTCTAAGCACTTCCCAGCACAATCAACAAGTGTGGTACTGCAGTACTGCTGCATAAACCCATGTCTTGAGCTTGATCCATTCCGTAACATTCTTGCAACTGCTGATCCAACATTGGTACCTGTGATTTACAAAAATAACTGAGCTCCTAGTCAATAAGCCACCTAAATTTGGTGGAGTCAACAAGTTCTTTCTTAAAAAAAGAAAAAGCTACTTAATTAAGTACTTAATATGTGTGTAAGCAACAAGGAGAATGTGAGATACTGGTCATGATAAAAACAGAAAACATATTACTCAATGAGTTTCATGGCTAGAAACACATAGGCACTCTATGTCATAACCCTAATCAGTATATCCGATGAAATATCATTGCAAGTTGTATGAGATTCAGGATGTTTTTCTGATGCTGATCAATTTCTATTTCTGTTGACGTCTTCATTACTCAATAGTGTTTGCGTACCACAATTTAAGAAATTATGTTTACCATTGACTTATTTACAGACTGCATATTTTAATTGGATAATTGTATGCCTGAATAGTTAACTATGTATTTAGATCCTTTATTGAAAAGCAAAATTCTTCAGCTGCTGACCAACTAACACCAGGTTCCTCACATAAACACTGTGATTAATTAATTTACAATTTACAAAACTGAGGGTTTCAAAGCGTTTTCAAAAATACTCCTCCCAATAAAGTAAAATTTGTCTACTCTTACTGAAACATATTCAATTATATATTTTTTATTATTCAGTCAACTCTGCTAATGCATCAGAATGCTGAACTCCATTGACATTGTGTATTTGTTACCTTTAAACCAGCTGATTTCTACAAAAAATCATTATCTTGATCTGTTCTCCTTTCAGAAATGATTTCTGTAATGACTAACTAATAAATACTAAATAAAATGTCGTTAACAATTGTATTTGAGTTATTTAGTTAAGAGGAAGTAGGTAAATGTAAGAATCCATAATAAAATCCTAAAGATCTCTAAGTTAAGAGTTGCAAAATCCTATATTGCATAGTAATATTGATAGGCTGTTTTTTTTCCTACCTGATGTTGTGCACGTAGCCAAAGAATCTAAAGGAAGAAAATATAACTTTTAAGAGTTATCTTCTCCTCTACAGCTGGTAAAGAAAGACAGCAATATCTTGAGGTCAATTCACGTGACTAGAAATGGAACTGATTTCTGGAGATGTTTATCCCTTTTAATTGCTTATTGTAGAAGACTATAATAAATACTCTCCAAACCTACATACCTGGTTAACCTAAAGTTATGATCATCTGAAATTCTGTTGAAGAATGTAACACTCTCTTGCCTAATTAACCAGACTAGCTAAGCTAACCCAAGGGGCCTGTATGTTTGGAGAAATGTGATTCTGAACAAATCTCAAGCAAAATAAATAAGTTAGTAAAGGTCAGCTTTCATCTACCATTCCTAACTTCTTAGTTTAGTATGGCTTCTGAGATACTTTTTTGTCTGCTGAAAAATAGACACTAAAACTTGTGTAAAGAGTATAAAACTTGTATAAGAGAAACACAAGTGCATTTTTTTTTCCTGTTAGGCAAAGAGATAAAAAGTCTGTCAATTTGTGCAATTGTCTCTAGCTCAAAAAGTAATTTTTGACATAACATAAATTTTTAGTCTCTTGAATGCATGGTTGAAACTATATTACTGGACTTAAAAATATATAAATTTACATAATATAAAACTTTTTTGAAGTACTCTTAAGACCACCACATCATGAAGTAGGGTGACTGATAAGAGTGCAGATAAGAGACTATAGGATCTTTTCCCCTTGCAGTATGGCCAGGTTAGTGAAGGCTGTTACTTTCAACTACAGCTCCCCTTTGAGCCTCAAGAAAAGGGGCTGAAATTATGCAATTTAGCATCTCCACAACTTCTTGAGGCAGAGGAGAATTCTCTCATGGTAAATCAGTTTATACCTTTCTGACTAGACCAGAATACAATTTATGGAACAGTCTGAAGTCAATTCTCTCATTAGCTACACCACGTGTTTTGAGATGAGACCATTAAAATGCTCAGGCACATCCTGAAACTGGCTGTTTGTATTTACTGAGGCAGTAACTCCTTTGCCAGGTTCATTTCATGCTCTGTAACAAAACGGAAAACCCATCTATCTATCAACTCTCAAAAAAAGCCCACACAAACCCAAAAAACACCCCACCCCAAAAACCCTAATGAAAATTATGGTCCGAGGGCAAAAACAACCACTCCTCCAAATTAATAATACTCAAAGGCAAATCCCCCTGACTAAATGGAACATAACTATTTGGGAACTACAAAATATCATGGCAGAACTGAATTGATATTCAGTTTTAACATATTGATACTCAACACATTTATCTGGATGTTTTTGTAGTAGGGATATTTGCTTTAAATAACCTGACACTTGGAAAAATAGCTCGGCTTTATTCTCCTGAAATTACACCTGTTTACAGATTCTACCAGCAGCAAAACCTACCATTTGAATATTGACAGCAGCAGTTTTGGATGCTTTACACCTGATACCAGCCAAAGTCTATATCTGACCCATTCCACTCAAAGTAAAGGAACAGGGAAGTGAGATTTTCACTCTTATTGCTCGCTGACCACCATTTCATTTGAGACAACTGCTCAAAAACCCTCATCTTTACATTGTGCCAAAAAGTCAGGACATACCTTTGACAACAATCAAAACAAAATTAGTTTTATTGGGATATAGATGTCTGTCTTGGGAAAAGAGAATGTCAATAATATTAATGCTGACAAAACTTAAAACATGCAGACTGAAATTTCTATAATCAGGTATTACCATCAGCTGTATGTTTCTTACCTATTATATTTGTAGTTATGCTGTAATGTCACTAATTTAAAGGTTATTTTCCCTAACGATCACTATGAAAATCAAATTGCAATTCTGTTGTAAATATGCATAGCAGCTGAACTCTATAAACCATAGACTTCCTCTACTCTGTCATCCTGTCACCTGTTCTTTAATTTACAAGGTCTCCTTATTCAAATATTGAATAATCTACATACACCTGGAGCATCAGATTTAAGAGTTAATTTTCCATTTCAGTTCAACAGTATTCCCACTTTTTATAGTCCAACCTCAGGAAATGAATTATGAAGCACCACATTTTACATATAAAGGAAATTAAGGTTGATTCTGTCTTATTTTAATCTCTATCCATCATCTGCAAAATTAGATTGTGATCCCTGGCATACTGTATCCTAGGATGAATACAGGTTATACAAGAAGAAACTGTAATTTTAAGTTTAATCAGGTTTTATTTTTCATAAGAAATAACTATTATAGATTTAAGTGGGAGGCAAAAAGTAACCTTCTGGGCTCTTAAGGAGTCCATCATCATTATTCTTGACTTCTCTAATGAAATCTTAACAAGGATAAACAAATATCAACTAAAAAGGCCTTTAAAAAATGTGAATTAGAAGTTAATTTAAAAAAAAAATTAAATGTTACAAGCAAAATCCACAGGTGTGTTTACTGCAGTTGAGCAAAAAGGAAAGAAAAGAATATAAGACTTTTATTACAAATGTTGGCAAGAACATTGTTGGTAATTCCCATCTTTCAGTGTAAAGGAAGTTTCACTAAGTACATGGGATGTCCACATTATCAGACAGTTTTATCCTGGACTAGTTACAGTCTGGTCCATGCATTGAATAACCATTAGTGCTTCTCCCTGTTCCCTTGCCTTCACTGGAGAGAGAAAGTCAGCTCTAGAAAATGACTCAACCTGCACAAGATGCAATTTCCCCCTAGAGGTACCTGCTTTTCTTCAGGGATTGTAGAAACAGCATTGGCTCACTACTTTTAACTCAGTTACCTCAGAGAAGTGCCTAACCTATGCAGTATATATTTCTTGTTATTAAATATTACTCATGATCTTAGCTTCCAAAGAGCACCTTTCCTCTACTTTTTCCACGTTAAGCATTCTGCTTCCTAGCAACTTCTTGACTAATTTATTATTCTCTGCACTATAAGACCTTAACTTTTCTTACTAATAAACACATTTCTAAACATTTTCATCTGCCAAAACTTCCATTCTTTTTCTCATGCCTGTCCATTTGTCACTTTCACGTTAAACATAGCATTATATTTGAGGATCTTAGAGCATTTAGGAAACTTTTTACTTTTGAAGCTTTTTGGATCATTCTGCAAATACATGTAGGTAAAAGCATATTCATGAAAAATAGCTCCATCAGAATGCATTTGTTCATTATAACTGTTTTTAAAGGACGTCAGCTTGACAGAATAGCAGGTACAAGTTCTTTCTTACTGATAAAAATGAGCAAGAAAATATGACTCTCAGCGTTACTTCAGCTTTGACCCAAAAAGAAAAACCTAAAGCTCCAGAAGTTAAATCTACACTGTAGAGAAAACCTAAAGTCATTTTCTGTACCTGTTGACTGAATGTTTTCCTCTGTATTCATATTGCTTTCAAAGAGACTGGACTAGAGAGTGCTTTCTGTGATCTTTGTACATACGTATCAACATTTCACATAGTGCAATAAATATCCATTGGACGGTAAGTACCTGTAGTCATTACAATCTCAAATAGCAAAATTTCTGTGCTATTAATCTGCAGTTAGATTGTGTGCCCATATGCATATACACACACTACTCCTCTCTTTCTATTTGTACGCTGAAACACAGGCGTGTGGACCTCAACAAGTAATAATTTGTGCAAAGGAAGGACAGTCTAATTCACCTCTCATATAACACGAGTTCTCCAATTACTTTTGTTGCCAACATGGCACTCTGTGAATCCATATGTGTGTCTGTGTATGCATGTGTGCACATGAATGAGTGTGAACACAGGACAAGACAAAAAAGTGTTGAAATGGGTCATCACTTGATTAAGCAGTAAACTCATTCATTTTATGGAGATCCAATCTTTCCTTGGTAGGTACTTACTCCTCCTACTAAGGAGCAACACACAGTCATCAGGAAAAGAATTCTGATTGCAAAAGAGAAAATAATTCAATACATTTACTTAACACATTTCTTTCTTCCACCAAGTGACAGTCTGTCCTATGTCATATCTTAGCCAGCAGTAAGAATACCTTAGTGCTTTACACACTCCACTGCGTAGGTCCTACTTCACTACATCAGCACTATTAATACAATATATCTGTCAAGGCTTATTAAAATTCTTTTTGATGTGTATCTTGGCTCATAAACCTCCACACTGTATTGATATTGCCTAAGGGAATGTCCTTGTAGCACTGAATCTCTGCAAATGGGATGATAAAAGAAAAATGTTCAAAACTTTAAAAAGTTCGGTCTCTAGCAGAGCTTTCTCTTCCAACACTTCTTTGGAAGAGTGTTTTATGTTCTCACTCCACAGCTATTGTTCAAAAAATGGTTTACAGAACATTTTAATTCACAGAGAAAAAAAACGTTCTTATAAATAAATAATTGATGGATAAGAAGCAGATGATGTATCTCAACCCATTTTCATAGATATACACTTTTCAGTGCTTTGTATACTTGTTGTGCATGTACACGGAGCTTCAAGTAGCAGACAAATGCTGGAAGCCAGTTCACTCGCTAGAGTGAGCAAGAATTTACCAAGTCAGCTGGAGAAGTGACTTTTGTTCATGTTCTTCTTCATGTATGTAATCTCTTCTGCTTTTACTTTTGTAATTAATTTCCACAGGGCAAAAGAATTGTCCTTAGGGATTGAAAGCACTGTGCTGCCCAGATTGGAATACATGATGCTGTAAGCTTCAGAAACATATTAAACTTTTACAGTGTGTTTAAACTAAATCACATGGGTGAAATTTCACTGATGATTTTATGTGAATTTAACTACATATGCTGATAGTCTACAAACATTTTACCTGTATTAACTCGCAGTGCTGTTCTTATGACTTTAAATGGCCATTTCTTGATTGAAAATCGTATTCCACCCAAATTTCCTCACAATAAGTCTCCATCAGTAAGTTCTTCAGTCTCCTTGCAAAGGCCTTTACCTTAATAAACTTTGTTTAATACCTGATTTTATACAGATCTGAACAATCAGACCCTCATCAAGTTCAGATTGAAGTCAATGGCTAAGATACCTTTTACTGATTCAAGAGGGAAAGTGGAAGGAGGGAGAGGGAGGCACAGACAGAATCTTAAATACAGAATTGACTTTTATATATAAAAATGTGCACTCTACTGATGCATGTACATTCACGGTGCTTCAGTACTGGGGTAAATCTGGAACACATTTCTCTCAGAAGCAGTTTTGGGGAATGAGACTGAAAATAAGATATGGACATAGGTTGCTTTCTTTTGTGTTAGGTTAAAAATCAGACAGTTGAGCTAGTTCAGGTTTAGCATTTACCTCTCCTGCTCCCCACACCCTCTTTTTTATTATTAATAAACTTTGTTGTATAAATTTTATTTTCACATTTTTGACACTTTTAAAGAAATCCTGTAACTAAATATAAAAGACTGTAAAATAAAATGGAGGGAAAAGTATAGTAGTCGAGATTGGCAGCCAGCTTTGTCTATTAGCTTTGGAGACTCCAGAGCATGAATTAATCTGCAAATATCCTTCATGCAAAATTTTAACTCCAGTTTAAGTGAAAAACTGAATTGCATTAATTTCAAGTTGGTACATTCTGTCTCACTTTTGAATGTTACATACAATGAATTATGTAACAATAAAAAAGTTGTACTGAATTAAGGGATTTCTTTAACCTCATACTTATGGCCAGCAAACATCCTGAGGGCTCCCTAAAGGACTTCAGTTTTGAGGGTCGGAGTAGAGTTTCTGACAGTAGTTTGTCTTGTGGTTTGTTTTTTATATGTTTTTCTTGAAAAGCAGATTTGTATTGTTCTTTACAAACAATGTGTGATGATGAAAGATACACAGATGCTTATCTTTCCTACGAAAATACATCTTACACATGGAGGATAGGTTGCCAGGAGCTTTCTGAACATTTTTCCATTCTGTTTTGCTATACTCTATGTGGTAGCCGGTTACTCCCTTGAAGTTTACTTTAAGATCTCTGGGACTAAAGGCTGCAGTGTGCCTTGAGCTGTCTTTGTGCTGGATTTCAAACTAACTGTTAAAATAGCCATTCCTTATCCAAAGAAATGTCAGTGTAAATTCAGAGCTAACACTTAAATTGGAAGAAAACTGATTTTTTTTTTCGTTCAGGGTATCCTTTGCACACTAGTGTACACCATTAAATTATTTTTTCAAATAAAGAATGAATTGCCTGGTGCTCTAATACTAATATAGTTAGGTAATAAGAACAGATTTGGCCTGAAGAAATTAGATACATAGATGCCTCTAGCAGTTCCTTATTCCACTGGGAAATAGGCAAGTACAAAAGGCAGATCTGTGGCCAGATCTAAAAAAGAAGACAGAAGTCTGACAGGTAAAATTGCAAACATGACAAAAGGCTATCAGTTTGGGGTGTAGAGTTCAAAAGGAGGAGTTTGACATCTAATATGTGTTTGGACACCAGCATAGTGAAAGGGGAGAGTTAGACATCGATGGCCACATCTGTATGGGTGACAATTAAATCAGACTATTTCCCTATTCTGTCAACACTGAAGACCATAGGCTAAAAGAAGGCGGTGCTTGAACTGAGAAGCTTTTCCTTATATGTTTCCACAGCTCCTAGGCCTGATCCGGTTTGAGTGCATAGAGCTTAGATGCGATAGACCAAAGTTGGTCAATTATTGTCTTCCCCAGACAGAGAAGACTAAGTGCTTAGCTCCATAGACATTCATTTGGTTTGGGTCATGTCTGAAAAACGGGGTTCATAACAGCCACCACAGCCTGCCATAACATCATAGCGAGTGGCGCTACTGTCGAGCCAGCAAATTGCTGAAGAGGAAAATGCAGCTTTTGATTTCTCTCTTTCTTGTACTTTAACACTGAAGGCAACTTTTCTGAAATTCAAATCCATATTTTTAGTGGCTCAGGTTTCCTTCTACCAACCAGATGCATAAAACCTCAATTTAAAGTAGAACAATTAGATCAGTTTTTTCTGTTGTGGAGAGAAGGGCTGATGGGCTTAACAACTCAGCATGCAGAGCACTTCCACAGGAAATGCGAATTAAGTGTACTATCCCTCCTTTAGCTTTGTCAGCTTGCCAGATATTGCCTTATACATGCTTGCTTTTGGATCCACGGATAATGCCAACATATGGACATGAATGAAAGAATCATCCCATGAAAAGTACAAAAGGCAAGTGTAGATGCAATTCAACTGTGTTGCTTGGCAATACTGAAAATCATGTAAGTGGGGTGAAGTGGGGAGTCTGTACATGCTTCCTGAATAAATCCAGTAATTTCTCCGGTGGCGCGTTCGTGTAAAATTACTAAACATTTTGAAGTAAAAGACCAGAATTCAAACTTTCACAGAGCTGGGACTGGCCTGAACGTCAGAATATCTCCAGCAGCTTTAAAAGGAAAAACCATTTTCAAGAATGAGGAAGTAGTTCACAGGCTAAAACTGTGCTGTGGTACTGGGGAAAGGCAAAATCTTGTACTCCAGATGTTAAAGGATGGCAAGCCATTATGAAGGACAAGCAGGCACTTCTTATTTTAAAATCCTCTCTCTATATACTTAGTTTCTGCTCTGGGCCATGTAATGGTGACAGATATGTATGTGTGAGGTCAACTAAATCCTCCTGATCTTATTGAAAGCTCTACTTTTCTACTGTTTTATCTGGTACATTTAGTTTTTACCCAATAAATAAATTCTTCCTATGGGCTTTAAAAAAATAAAGAGAAAGGACAAGTAGGAAAACAGAAGAAGAAGAAAGAACAACAGTAGCCTTAGACATCTGGACTGAAAAAAATGACATTTTCTCCTCAGAAAAGATTATAGAAAAAACTCAGCAAGCTTGTGGCATAAAAATCTCCAATAAGAAGCAGACACTGAAGAATGGGGATAAGTATATAATTTTACAGATGACCAGAACTGTTATTTTCCCGACAATCCTAGAATCATAGAATGGTTTGGGTTGGAAGGGACCTTAAAGATCATCTAGTCCTCCCACTAGAGCAGGTTGCTCAACGCCCCATCCAGCCTGGCCTTGAACACTTCCAGGGATGGGGCATCCACTACTTCCCTGGGCAACCTGTTCCAGTGCCTCACCACCCTCACTCTAAAGAATTTCTTTCTAGTATCTAATCTAAATCTCCCTCTTCCAATTTAAAACCATTGCCCCTTGTCCTGTCGCTACACTTCCTCATAAACAGTCCCTCTCCAGCTCTCCTGTAGGCTCCCTTCAGATATTGATAGGCTGCTATAAGGTCTCCCCGGAGCCTTCTCTTCTCCAGGCTGAACAACCCCAGCTCTCTCAGCCTGTCCTCGTAGGAGAGGTGCTCCCTCCCTCTGATCATCTTCGTGGTGCTCCGTTGCACCCATTCCAACAGGTCCATGTCCTTCCTGTGTTGAGGACTCCAAAGCTGGACACAGTACTCCAGGTGGGGTCTCACAAGTACAGAGTAGAGGGGCAGAATCACCTCCTGTGCCCTGTTGTCCACGCTTGTGTTGATGCAGCCCAGGATGCGTCTGGTTTTCTCGGCTGCCAGTGCACATTGTTGGCTCATGTTGATCTTCTCATCCACCAACACCCCCAAGTCCTTCTCCTCAGGGCTACTTTCTAGACATTCTCCACCCAACCTGTATTTGTCCTCGGATTGCCACATCCCAGGTGCAGGACCCTGCACTTGGCTTGTTTGAATTTCATGCAATTTGCACGAGCCCACCTCTCCAGCCTGTCCAGGTCCCTCTGGATGGCATCCCTTCCCTCCAGATGGCATCCCTTCCCTCCAGATGGCATCCCTTCCCTTCAGCGTGTCGACTGCACCACAGAGTTTAGTGTTATTGGCAAACTTGCTGAGGGTGCACTCTATCTCACTGTCCGTGTCTCCAACAAAGATGTTGAAGAGCACTGGTCCCAGTATGGACCCCTGAGGAACACCACTTGTCACCAATTGGACATTGAGCCATTGACCACAATCCTTTAAGTGCGGCCATCCATCCAGGTCCTTATCCACTGAGTGGTCCATCCATTGAATCCATGACTTTGCAATTGTATTCCTATGTTCTTACTATCTTTCTATTTTTTTGATATTTATTTTGAGATGTAAGACTTCAGACAATGAAGCCAACTGTCACTGACTACTGAATAACTGATAATTGGACTTAGATCCACATAATTGATTTCAGATTCCATTATTTTAAAGTCTCAAAGAAGAAAGCAGATATTAATTTAAATTCCAGTTAGTATTTCTGATGAGTTTTAGGTAACTCAG
This sequence comes from Gallinago jamesoni, assembly GCA_025769975.1. Classification (NCBI taxonomy): domain Eukaryota; kingdom Metazoa; phylum Chordata; class Aves; order Charadriiformes; family Scolopacidae; genus Gallinago; species Gallinago jamesoni. The sequence continues at coordinate 153,749,420 of JAOQGH010000001.1, forward strand.
ATATTTCCTTGACTAATGTTTTCTGTAGAAGCCTGAAGGCAGAACCTATTAGTTTTTGTGCTTCTGGCTCACATGTGAAAGAAAATGAATTTTTTTTATCAAGTAGTGACTGGTAAACAGTGTCTCCATAGGCTGACTGTGAAAGATCATGAAGACAATCTGTAAAAAGGGTTATTCTAAGAAGTCAGCATATTGCAAGATGAGATAGATCTCCATGCATTGCTTAACCTTCAGACTTTTTAATCTCCTTCTTATTTCCATTTGATTCTTCTGAATTTCTTTTATTCTCTTGTGCTAAAACAGCAAAAATGTAAAACTTGCTGTAAGATTAATTACAGAAAAGGTCTAAATCTAGCAGGGTCAGCAAGCTCCTAGTTGAGCTAAGCTTCTTCACTGTTATTTCCTTCATGATTTTTTGTGTATCATGACATTCATTAGGATACAACCTTTGTTCTAGGAATTCCACAGAAAAAGTTCTACATTTTCTCTTTGCATAGCTTCTGCAGGTGCCATATCGACATCTTTTGTAAGTGGGAAATATAACTGGTATGAAAACTTTGAAGGATTATGTATAAAATGTGCTTTGCAGCAATCCTAAAGAAAACCTTGATTTGAATGATTATTTTTATAATGTGCTATGGCAGTATTTAATGACATTGTTAAACTAAAATACTTTCATTTTATTTCTTAATATATAGATAGAATTTTCATGTAAAGCTGAACTAAAAGGGTATTTTCTGTGACATAGGCATTAAAAAAATAAAAAAAAAAACAAAAACAACAACAACAAAAAAACATATACTGAGCAAAAACCCTGTAATCCAAAGATCTTTGCTTGTGGAAGATACAAAGAATCCAGGAAGAGAAGACTACTGCAAATATTGAGATATGAAGTGGTACACAGTAGGAATAAACCAGGATGGTAGACCTACTTAAGGGATACTGAGCAAGACCAAATATCTTACTGAGCAGTATGACTCAGTTAAACTCAGGTTACTAAGGTCAGTACAAAGCTAGCTGAATTAAATTTTAGGACCTAAGAAATGGAGAGGCTGGGCTGGATTATATCTGGCAATTCTAAAAGATAGGACATGGACCATGGCTTTTGCAGACCTCCTACCTCCATTTTCCTTTTCTTGGAGTTGCTGTTTCATTTTAGGCCTTTTCTCCTGAGCTGTTCTTCTGGGACATCTGATGTTCCAGTGCACAGAAAGCAGAAAGTAGATCAGTGCACCTGCAGTAAGTCTAGTATATCTGGAAGGCATCTGATTTATTTTCTCATGAAATGGCTGCCCATTAACTGGATTAGTTTATGTCCCTTTTCTTTCCAAGAAAGGAGAAAAGGTTTCCTGCATAGCTGAAGAACTTAATTTCCAAGGATACTGCCCACAAAGCACTTCAGTGTAGATAACCCTCACTCTTGCTTCTATGCCACAGACATCTCTGAGCCCTGAAATTCCCCATGCTGGACAATCCCTGGACTCCCTGCCTGAGGAGCACCAAGGGACAGGAAGAAGAGACAAAAAGAATGTGGCCCATTCACAGCATGGTATGATGCAGTTCTTGGAAAGATACACTAATTTAATTAAAGCTCAAAGAACAAATGACAGAAAAAAACCTTAAAACAATAGACACAGAAGCAATCATAAAAGCTATGCTTGCTCAGCTGGGCTGTTACTAAACTAACAATTTGAACTAAGGATTAACGTTTAGTGAAAACCAAGTCTTTTTTAGATCTCCTTTCCCTCTGTTACTTTAACAAGCCAAATCTCTTCAGCCAATGACGTTAAAATGCACAAGCTGTGTAGCTGTTGGTCTGTCACACCCTGCAAATCACATTTTGCAGCACTAAAGTGCTATTTGTTTTGGCTTTTAATTACCCAATTTATCAGCATGTCATATTTCTCCCCCCCTCCCTACAATAATTACATTTTGAATCAGTGTGACATTCAATATTGACCTTTATTTACGGCTCTCACAAACTGTTGAATGTTTATTTATAAACCATGAAAAGTAGAGTTTGTAAGAATATTGATTCAGTGTATTAGAAAAACAGTGGCCTGGCATTCTGTGAGTAAAAATAATCACAGGCAATTACTAGAGACTGATTTTCACTACTAATCTTGGGTTTAACCTTATAATTGTATTACTGAATTTGTTTCACTTTGTCCGTATATCACCAGGTTCCTAATAAGAAGTCTGAAATTAACATAATTTAATAATGTTCAGGGAAAGAATGGTTTTAATTGGTTTAAGAAGAAGGAGACTTATAGCCTATACCATGCAATGAGAAAAGTACTGTTACAGCCTTTTTTTTTTATTTTCTAATAAATGATAATTAATATTTAAATGTATTAATGAAATAAGTTCTTGTGTCTGGGTCACAAATCTTTGATGTTGATGCCACTAACAAAATCACTAACTGCTCCTAATGATTGCCCTGAGCTAAGATTCACTTTACTCCTGGAATAAAATCTACTTTCATTGCTGGTAGCATGAATTTGCAAGTGTGAAAGGCAAAGTTAAACTAAGAACAATTTTTCTTGTCATTATCCCAGTATATAATGGGAAGAAAGTGGCCAAATTCAGAAAATAAAACATCTCACAAAGCAGCCAGACTTAGAGAAAAGCAAAACTATCAAACAATAACTAAAACCCTAGATCTGTGTAAATAAAAGTTCTCTGCACTCACACGCTGTTCCTAGTGAATCAGATTCAGTGCAAGAACCAATGAAGATGTAACTGTCTCCCTGGAATTAAATTAGAGCTCTGAGCAGCAGTGGGTAATGACAGCTGGCTAATGACTGTACTTCTGGGGAGGACTGACCAGTCATACCTCATTATTTGTTGTTGGTTGTTTTTTTTTCTACTAAACTCATATGTTCTCAATGTGAATTTACCCAGGCTAAACCATGAAATCAACACAAGCCAGATTTAAGAAGCTATGCTCGCAAAAAATAATAAAAAAAAACCAACACTTTTTTTTTTTTTTTCTCTGTATAACTTTCAATTGAAAGTATATGGAAAGAAAATGTTTCCAGGAAAATTATTCTTTGGGTGGAATTCTATCCTGATGGGATAACGCCCTGTTAGTGAAACAGTACTGCCTGTACCAACTAGTACAGTATTTTGGGCAAATTTGTTTCCAGTTAGGGATTTAGACTGTATTTTGAAATAGCCTTTTGGTATTTTGGTCTTAATCTTTTCTTGAAAACTAGTTCTGTTTTCTATAATCTGTGTTTGATCCAGAACTCCTCCTTTATTTAATGAAGAAAATTCTCAAGAACATCAAGTTTTATAATTTTTCTAATTCAGTTATGATTATATTTAGGAAAAGTATTTCAGGAATCATAAGCTTCTACGGAAGTCACAAAGACCCCCCCTTTTTTTTAAATTTTATTTTAATTTAAAATTAAATTTGAAAATATTTCTTTAATTTTAATTGCTTTATCCTCCTATTTTTTTTTTCTGCTTACATTTTCTACCACTCAGTAATAGCTCAAAGAGAGTATTATGATAACTGAGAATGTGTTTTTAGAGTCAGAGAGAATAACTTAGCATTATTTTCTTGTAAATTATCCAGAGCTCAGACGTAGTAAAAGATAAACAAGAAAAATATGCATACATTTTTTCTCTCACATTATTGGAAATCACAGCTGGCAGCAAATTCAGAAATATTTTCAGTAGTTTCTCCAGTTTAACATTAAATACTAGATCACAGCTGCACAGGAGGGTTTGTTTGGTGTTTTTATTTTGTTTTGTTTTGATGTTTTTTTCTCCAGGAATAAGTAAATTGAGAAAAAGAAAATGCATTTAAAGCCATTGACATTTAGATATGCTGGGTTTTTTTTTTTTTTTGGGGGGGGGGGGAAGGAAAAGAATAGCAAATATTTTCCCCATTAAATGTTAACAAAGCAGAAAAACCTATTGTACAGGTTTTTAGGATCTGAAAAAGTAGTAGAAAAACAGATAGTAGGATAGTAGGAAATGTTACCAATTATTTCTAAGCCCGTAGCTCAGAAAGTCCATAAACATCTACTAGCTTTAGCTTAAGAAAGTATACCATGTGAGAAACTTTGTTCCTGTACTGACCATTAAACTACTGGACATTGGGGTAAAAATCAACTAAACAGACTTCTGCTGTGCCCAAAATGGCAGTTCTTAAGTGATACATTGAATATAATGTATTGAAGCTTTGTCAAGGGAAGTTCAGTTTGGACATTAGGAAAAGGTTTTTCACTGAGAGGGTGATCAGTCACTGGAACAGGCTCCCCAGGGAAGTGGTTGTGGCGTCAAACCTGTCAGAGTTCAAGTTCTTAGTTATATGGTTTAGTTTAGGTAGTCCTGTGAGGAGTAGAGAGTTGGACTCGATGATCCTCATGGATCCCTTCCAACTTGAGAAAGTCTATGATTCTATGATTTTTCTATAGTAATGAATTTTTCTCACTTTCTTAGATTATAATTGCATTTTGTTCATATACATACATAGCTTTATAAAGCATGTGTAGAATTTAGTGAGCTGAAGTCTACTCAAGCGAGTAGATATACACTGCATTGAATGGAGATTTAACAAGCCCTTTGCAAACAGACTGACAAGTTTTTAAAGCATTAGTGTGAGAAATAAACAGATTTTAGAATCCCTGAAAACTGAAAAGCGAAATGGGACTTTAAGATTATGAAAACACTGTTCAATTAAAACTGCACAACTTCAGGAAGATGGAACCAACTATTACAATACAATAGAAAAATTAGAAAAATTACCAACCACCACCCCCCCCCCCCCCAATCCTAACTGCCCTCCCACCCATTTATCTGAATGGGACTTATGTAAATTATGATCTCACTGGCATAACCAAATAACAAACCACTACTGTATGAGGAAAATATTTGCAATATATTGCCTATTTTGAGTGTGCTTGAGTGAGTACTTTGCGCCTTTTTCAAGGAGTATACTGACTGCATCACTTTCAGTCAATACCAACATTACACCCTCTCTGAAGAGAATGTATCCCTGACATTAGATAGGGAATAAATCCTTCTGAGTGTGACCCACCAGCTCCTTTGTGGGCAGAAGAGGCTGAGAAAGTAAAGTAAAGGCCCAAAGGAGATGTTGTTACCAACTTTCTCATTAATAAAACTCTTTCTCACAGTGTTCAAGGTGTAGGATCAACTTTTATCTATGGGAGTGGCCTTTGAGAGTGGCAGTTCAGTGAGATAATGGGTCCAAAAATAGAAAGCAAAACATCTTTTTAGCTTGTGATGTTGCAGCGACGGGACCCCCCACCCTGTTCCCAGCCAGTGCAGACAATGGACAAAGATTTCTGTAAAAGAACCGCAACAGTTCATCTTTTCATTTTCCTTTTTTTTTTTTCCTGTTTCTCTTGACTTACCCAGATGTGGCATTCTTATCACAGAATCTCTCAATATTAGAGAACAATGAAAAATAAATTCATGCTGAATCTGGATGAATTCCAAAACAGCAACAAAAAAAATATACCTGACTCTTTTTTTGGTTGCAAAGTTATGTGCTATCTCTAAAGAATGGTTGCAGTCCTTTAAAATGATGTTTAAAGAAAAGGATTTGTCATTTTCTGCAGTAGGTAGACCAGCATAAAATCCACAGTAATGATATGATCATGAAAACTTGGATCTTGGACTAATCACAGCCTTTCCACAAGATATTTATTAATCTTGAACATTTGGTGTCTCTTGGGGTTCTTCACATCTGCCTCACCATGCTGCATATGACACAAAGTCCCTAAAACCAGCAATTGTTTACCATTTGCTAAGGGTATGAATATAGCTGCTGAGATTTTAATACCAAAGTCAGTCTTGCAACCAAAGCATATTCTATATTTAAGTAAAAATGTTTATTTTATTAATCTTTTAATATCATCATAGGATACCTTGAATTGGAAGTATCCCAAGAGATCTCCAGTCCAGCTTGCTTCTCAAAGCAAGGTCAGTTCTAAACTCAGACTAGCATGACCAGATCATCTCAAAGGGCTTTATACAATCAACACCTCCATGGATGAAGCCTGCGCAGGCTCTCTGGGCAACAGATCCACTGCTTGGTCATCCTCACAGTGAAGCTTCTCCTTATATCCAGTCTGAACTGGACCTGGTTTCTGCTCATGCCCATTATGTCCCACCATGCCTCACTGTGAAGAGCTTTGCTGCATCTCCTCGATGACCTCCTTACAGGCACCAGGAGCTGCTGCTAGGTACCCCTGCAGTCACCTCTTCTCCAAGCTGAACAAACCCCAGTTCCACAGCCTCTCCTCACGGTGCAAGTACTCTAAGTACTCCTGACCACGTTGATGGTCTCCACTGAACTCCCTTTATTTTGTCAATGTCTTTCTTCTATGGGAGGGGCCCAAACCTGAACACAGTATTCTAGATGTGGTTTAATAGAGTATCACGATTTACATAGATATAAAGCAAAGAACCTGCATTGTATCTTGCACCAACCACCATGCACTTTTAAAGATTTTAAAGTGTTGCTTTCATGTTAAAAGAAAAAAAAAAACAACAAACAAACAGAAGCATTATTGAGCTATCGTCATCATCTTCAAGTGACACTACAAAAAGGCTCACTTTATGATTACTGAGCTAGTACTTCTCATTATAGGATTACAGGATCTTTTAGCAGTCTTGTGATAAGCCCTATTCTTTAAGTGCTTATGTGCCAAAAACCCTGCAGGTGAAAAGAAAACATCTCCTGAGTATGTGAGAGCAGAGACACCGGCACATTCTCTACATTCATGTACATACACAGGAAAAGCTACATCTCAGCAGATGATTCGTACCATTACACATCTGTTACATGAATTACATAGTTTACTCATTGCAGTATGATCCTGTTGATGAAGCAAGACCTAATGTCTATTGACAACAGTGACATCAGAGGTCAGCACTTTCACTTAAAACCTGACCCGCAGGGGACATCACCATTCTTCAGAGGAAATTTGGGGCTGCAGATAATATGCATTCTGCACCCTCGGAGGCTAAACAGCTCTACCTGCCTTCAACCAGACTAGGAGGGCTGGAATTTCATGCCAATGCTCTGCCACTGTTCAAAAAGGTCTGTAAAAATTGGCTGTGCCAGAAAAAAAGGAAGGCAACCCTCTAGACCAAGAATGCACTTGGGAGGAAGAAACCTTGATTGTAGCTGAGTAACCAGGATCATGTATTTCATTCACCGACTTTTAAGTGCAAAATGACCCTTTCCTCCCACGCAGTCCCCTAGGCATAAAATCAGGCCCTCACTTGTTGACTACCTCTCTGGCTTCATGGCTTCTGTATTTGTAATTGCAAAATATCACATCATACAGGGTAAGAAAAGTTTAAAAGCCTCATCTTGTGCACTTGAATTGCAACGTACAATGTATCGGCGGTACCTCTACCTCACCTCTTGGCTGTGGTTTAAATGAAGCAAGAGAGCTGGTACACTTAATGAAAAGGAATGGCTTAAGCTTGTAAATGCAGGAAGTATTGCAAGGGCAAACATCAAAATCATGCATGTGCTTATTGTCCAGAAGTGAGTATTTGGGCATTTCCTAGTATATCTCACTAAAGCACTTCAGAATTCAGAATACAGTTTAGGTGTAAATACACTACAGACAAGGACTGTGAAATAACCAGATCACAGAACAAGTATCTACTTGGAACAGCAGTTCAGAAAAATACACCCGAGTTTGAAACACTGTGGAAGGGAAAGTAATTCAGGCACATTTCCAATACCCAGATGGCTTATTTTTGTGTGTGTCTGTTGTTTTTTTTCTTATGTAGTTTTAATTATGTGCAGCCCTCAAGGATTATAATCGTCATAAATATTATCATAGATAAATAATTAAAACTAAAATAAATGTGAGTCAAACCATCCTTTGGGAAAGCTCAGGCTCTGGAGGTGTCACTATTCATCTATTTTCTCATCACAAACATGACTAGACATTTCTAACAAAATCCATCACCCAGTTATATGATGAATGAATGCTGAGGGCTGTACTGCCCTAATGAAAAGCAGCATAAATTTGCTTGAAACATTTAAATTCTGATCATAATCATCATCTTTATATATGTAGCCAGTTTTGAATTACTAATGGCAATCACTACTATGCTATAACATTGATGTATATTGGTATTTCATTGTGTCCTAAGCAAAAAGAAATGCTTTCCAGTCAGTACCACCTTAGTATCTCCACAAGGAATTAAAACCAACTCTATTGCCCCTATTTATAAACTTTGGATGGGTATACCGGTAGATATGAAAACCAACCAACCGAACAACCCCCCAGCATGATAAAAAATAAGGTGCACAATCAGATTTCATTTCTAGCAAGTTTGAAACAGATTCAAGCTTAAAAATACCCTGATTTTAGATTACCTTGGATACTCTGTTTGCAACCTCTCTGCCTACTGTCAGCCCCTGAACAAAGGTCCGTGCAGCAATGAACGCTCTAGTCACTTGAACCTTCAGCTTCCTGGGTACATCTCCAAACGGCTTCAGCTGGTCTGTGTATTTGCTTACACACTCCAAGTAGTCCTCAGTGAAATGGTACTGGGGGTTTATGAGCTGGAACATCCGCTCCAGCAGCCGAGCCCAGAAATCATTCAGCATTTCCTCCAAGTTCACGTTGCCTCCCGTGTAATACCGCTTCAGCTCTGTGAAGAGGTCCTGGAACACCTCAGAGTTTTGCATGTACAGCATGCCATATGTCCGGACAAACATGTCGTTTAAGGATCTTTCTGCATTCTCCAGAAGTTCTCGGAAAAATTCTGCAGGGAAAACAAGCAGCTGTTAACAGATGTATTAGTAAGATATGAAGGGTTTTTCTATGTTACCATTAGTAAGGTTTGTCTTAATATGTTGTTACCACAGTGCTTTACTAGTGAAATTCATCTATTTGGACAGGAAATAGCTTTATTTAGAGGTAAGGAAAACCAGAGTATAACCTGAATTCCCCAACAAGGTGGAAAGATGTAGAACCTATAACACTGAATGTGAAAAACCTATGTAAAAGAACTTAGAGTGAGGGTAGTTCCACTCCTTCTTCATGTACTATTTGAACATAACAATCCCTGAACCTTGCAATATCTTTCTTAGCCAGTATACTAATTCTTCTAAGCTAAAAGCAAAGTTATTAATATGATGATTTAACTGAAAAATTAATGATTTTAGAATAGTTAGAAAATGGTAAGTTCCATCTTGCTAAAGTTTTTAAAATGTAGAAGAATTCCATGGAAATAAATCTGAAAACTTATTTGCAAATATTCTTGAAGAGAACTTAAAAAAGACCTCAGTGGAAATGAGCAGAATCCTTCTTAAAAGCATTACACGCCTAATACTAAAAAAAGTTAGTATTTTCAATAATTTGCTACTCTACTAAAGAACAGTACTAAAACCCTCCACCAGTCAGCCTATTAATTCCATTTTGTGCTAGTTATTGGTTTTGAAATAGCAGACTTCATGTTTTTTTGATAGGATTTAAAAAAAATAGTCTTGTAGGATTGGGGCCTACAAGAAAGATAGAGAGGGACTTTTTACAAGGGCATTTAGTGATAGGATGACGGATAATGGCTTCAAACTTGAAGAGGGTAGATTTAGATTAGATATCAGGAAGAAATTTCTCATGCCTATGCTGGTGAGATTATGGAACAGGTTGCACAGAGATGCCCTGGCCCTGGAAAGGTTCATGACCAGGCTGGATTGGGCTTTGAGCAATCTGATCTTTTGGGAGGTGTCCCTGTCCAGGCCAGGGGGTTTGGAACTCAATGATCTTTAAGGTCCCTTCCAACCTAAACCCTTTGATGATTCTAAGATTTCAGACTTGCTGCTTCTGTGCCTTTTATCTACCCAGGCCCAAACCATAACCTATTTGTAATTTTGGCTTGTGGAATTTATTCTTACTGGAAAAATAGCCCAGTGGAAATATGTAATCATATCTTCTGTTAAGAACCTTTAACTCCCACATGATGCTTAGGTTTTCCTAAGAAATTCAGTGACCATGAGCAGTGTTTATTTAAACACATCTGACAAAAGGAGGCCTAGCTTCTCCTGGTTATTAGAAGATCTCATCTTCCTACAGGATGCATTTGTCAACCTTCTTAAACCTCTTTTGGAAAAGATTTCAATGACTCCTGTGGCCTGTAAATGAGGCATCGCAGACAGCAAGGCAACTCTGGCAACACACATATATTTACTGCGATTAAATGATTCGCACTGATGCAGGAATCATCACGCAGCCAGCTCTGGGATACCAGATTCTAAATATGTGGTCATTGCCGAGAGACACATCTGCATGTGCCAACTGCAGAGACATGCTGACTTCTCACAGCCTTGGCTAATGCTATAATGTGAATACTCGTAACAGGGCTCTGCTGTGGCTACAGTGACTCATAAAAATGCAGAACCACTGTAATGCTGAAGGCAGGATGGCAGTTAAGGCTATGTAAGAAAAAATCTACACTAAATTTGGGGATTTACAACTGTGATCAGCTCAAAGCAGAAGTCACTGAACACTGTGGACCAGTCTACAAGGACTCAGTAAGAATAGAGGCTCTTCTTTTTGGCAGAAATTGTTCAGAGCTGCAGTCTTTGATCTTCCAGATAACTGCAAAGGGGTTATAACGAAAATGTACACACAGAAAACTGAATATATGTCAAAGCACTTATTAAGGGGAAAATATATTCTAATAAATGTATAGACGTCTAAACTGTCATTAAAACCACACCTCTTCATATGGAATAAATTCCATCTGGAAAATAGTTTGCTCATGCCAAACAGTTTATATAGGGGGAAAAAAAAAACACAAAAAAACCCCAAAACACCAAAAAACCACAAAACCCACAACCAAAAAGCTAAAAAACCAAAACCCCCTGCTATTCTTTGATGCAAAATAGAATAACTTGAGGTCTGTAACATACAGTTTTCTCTGTGTTTTGTCCAAATTATCCACTAATTCTGACAAAGCAGTTTTAGAAAAAAAAGAAAATAAAAGCTGTTATTCAGCTCTAACCATGACCCAGTGGTATCCTTGATGTCTTAATCATCCTGATTACTATTTTATACATTCAACATTTCTTTTTCTAAAAAATTATGTATATTTGCTGTACTGTTGAATACATCTAGTCTTCTAGTCACACAATCTGAAAGGCAAAATGGTGGCAGAGAATGTGGGACTCAAATGAAAATATGTTTTAAAGTTGAAGCCAGGCTTTCAGACCAGTGCAATTGGGAATGGCAACTAGGAAAGACAATCATGAAAGCAGTGAATCCAGGCACCTCAACTTCTCACCCATAAGACTCTGTATGCTGAGGGGCTGCTGTAAGCCATTCACATGCCAGCTCCTCCCAGTCCATAGCTATACTGGGCATCCCACTCATTATCTTAAAAGGTCATGCCAGTCACAGCAAAGCATAATGGACTTTGCTGACAGAATCTCATCTGAGATTGTTAGTCTATTATTTCTTTGTGTGAGGGTAACATATAGCAATTTCACAGTCAGTTTGTTGGAAGTCAACCAGACTTTTCAGGCAGGTGTAGACATGATGCTTGTACATGCTTGTACATGCTTGCACAGCGTCTGGCATGATGTGGTCTATGCTGGTTGCCACCTTTATTTATACTGTGGTACAAATGTTATCGGTAACTCCACAAACTTAAATTTCATGCTAGTCTAAATGTGACAGTATACATATGCATTTGTTAGAAAAGCTAATGGCCTTTAAATAGCAGTACGTTTATTTAATTTTCAGTCCTCTTATAGGTCTCTATAGCTCTTTGAAAGCTATTGCTTAGAGAAAGTTCTTACGCTATTAGAAAGCTAGGCTGTTGGATTTCTGTACATTTTGATACAAAAGACAGTTAGTTTAAGAGAACTATCTGCATCAGTAACCCTATGCAGGATCAGGATAATAAAGCAGCAATAACTACAAAACTTGGTACCTTTTCAGACAGAAAGAGGTCTCCCTTGCTGTACTAATTAGAACAATTCTTAATCAACCCCTGTCCAGCAAAACACTGGTGAAAGAGTCACTTGTTTTTTTAGCCCACAAACCTTCCATACATCAAGATCGTCTGCTTTGCAATGCTTATGTAAAGAAACTATCCTGGCATAACTGGGCACTTACGTCAGAGACGTTCAGTTCAGTTATGTCAAGAGAAACTGTACTTCCTTCAACAAAGGTTGATTTTTTTTCCATGGTCTTCACAGTAATATAAAGATTTTATGTTCATTGCAAGGATGATATTTCATCAACTTGCAGGTAGCTTTTGAAAAATAATGTAATATTTCAGCTCAAAGGTAAAGACCAAAGATGAGACAGACATTAGTCTTGTTGCTTAATGTGCTTCTGGAAGGCACTCAAGCACTAAGGGTGGGAGAGGAGAATCTATATGAGACAGAGCTGCACAGTGTTTTAAAATATATATCTTGTGAATTTCTTTGCTGCCAAAATAGGCTGTCATGAGCAGTGTTAATGCTGGAAATAATTTTTCCTAATTTTAAGTGGTGATTCATTTATATGACAGAATATGTCCTGGGTATGTCTTGTTGCAAGCACAGTTTTATACAGCTTTCATTTATATAAGCCAGAGGGTCTCAGGAAGCCTGTTCAGTTCTGCTTATGAGGTACATGGAAAGAGTAAGGTCTAAGCCATTCTGAGCTACTGAGAAGGGGGAAAGAAGATTGCTATTTCATACCATTACATGCTCTATACACATTTAAATGATGGGATTTCAGTTAATCGGTAACACTTAAGCTAGTTTTCATTTTTAAACATTATTTGTACATTTAGGATGCAAGATTGATAATAAGTCTCTAAAATTTGTTATTAAACATTTTGTCTAGGATAAGACAACACAGTTACAAATTGAAAGGATGCATTGCATTGCTGGAGTCTCTTACTGAATGGTTGGTAATGCGCCTAGATTAATAATAAGGTCTTGTTAGCTTTCACACTACCTTGTCAATTAAAAGCTGACTTTTTCACTCTATTTTAACATAGGTAATCTAGTGCTATAATGCATTCGAGCTGGGAGCTAGCCTAATTTCAAAGTGATGACTAGTTGTTGCCATATGTCAGTGTAACAGGACTGGGGATAATATTGCAGCATGACATGATGTAATAACTGCCTTCAGTGAGACATAATCAGAACCATCTAGAGGCAATTATTAGATAAACAAAGTTTTATTATGTTGGAGCTGTTGTTCTATGATCATTCCTAGCCTGACAAATTCCCTTTTATTTTCTATTCCATCTGCAATTTAAGCAAAACCAACACCTGACTGTAGGACAAAATGCAAAGGTAGAGACAGTATGTTGTCCAATTCTCAAATGCTCAAGCTTTAAGACCAAAAAGAAATTTCATTTAATCACAATGTTAATTACCAATTAATTAATTATGAATTACCACTCAGCTTTCCTTTTTTTGTTTTCAAGTTTTTCTTTTTTTATTCTACAATGGTATCAATTAGTGAAAGCTGTGATTTATGTCAAGGAAACTCAAGTAAAATTAACCTCTGTAGTTTCCATGCTTTTTCATTTTCCATCTGCTTTTTTTGTAAAGTTTTCCAGAGACTGTGTTCTAACAATAACTAACCTTACGAAACAAAAAAGAACTCAATTTAACTTCTTGATTGAAAAAAAATTGCTGTAAGGAGAATATGTACAGCAGATGATTTTTTTTTTCTTATATTTGACATTACATTTGAATTTATATTCAAGAGTGAACAAATCGTATGCATAAGGCTACCAGTGCATTGGTATTACTTTTTAGTGAGCCTGAATAACTAATTTTAAAATTGCCTTATAGATTTTGCCTTTAGAAATGGTAAATGGTCACAACTGGGAAAATGAATTTCATCTCCCAGTAGAAACAACAAAAGCTACAGTGTGATGAGGTCTGTTGAAAATTGCTCTCCTTTTTTAACTCATTTTGAATATATACACGCTGCATTTAAAGCTAAGAAATACAAGTCAGGTAATTAAATCTGTCCTATAACTACAAATTTCAGAATAAGTAATTAACAACTTTTACTTATGTCGGGTAAAATCACCCATAAATAAAATTATTTTGGATATCAATACCTTTCTAGAATGTCCTGTACTTGTAAATATCATGACATTGGACACTACTAAATTTTTTAAAAACCAATGCAGTCTCAAAGGTTGTGGGTAAACATGAGGGTCTCTCTCCCCTCTTTGATCCCTCCATTTCTCAGGCTACTGCAAGAATTGATACTAAAAGATAATTCTTCTACTTTGATCTTCTTCTCTGCCTCCTGTCCAGAGTGCATGACTTCTTCTCCCTTGTGGGTCAGGCTGTTGCAAGGATGGAAGGAGACCCACGAGAAGGTGAGACCACTGAGTCTCCATTATTAGTGGAGATGATGCAAACCGTGCTGTCTTCCACTAAAATGGGGGTCATGAGGATGGGGAGAAAATACAAACATATCTATTATGGGTTGGGCTGGTCAGGTTAGATCAGATGCAGTCAAATGGAAGAAAATATAGGCTGATATTTATGTATCAAATGTCATTATCACAATTGGAACCTAATCTGACAAAGAATTTAAGGCATTATTTAACATTGATGTGTAAAGAAGTTATTGTATAAATGAATATTAACATGGAGTTAAAGGATCTGTCATCTATTCAAAGGTGATTATGTGCGTTGATAAAAGTCCATAAGACTTTATTCTGCAACACTGAAATCAATGAGAACATTATTAACAACTTCAGGGGATGCAGGTAAAATCTTTAAATGCTACACTTACTGTTTCTTCACTGCAAAAGGTCATTTACTAACACTTGAGTATCCTGCCATTGGTTCTATAGAGACAATCCTGCAACTGGGTGAAACACTTCACTTTCACATGAAAACTATTAAATTAGATATTAACCCATACTTTACTGCTCTCTAGAATCTCAGTTCATATTTTGTTGCATCTGATGATGTATCCTTGTTCATATACATTAAACCCAAAATTCCCCAAATCCCTTCAAAGAATTCATTGAATTTATGGCAGTAACCAAGAAAGAAAATGCTAGGAATAAAAACAAAGCAATAAGATAGCTTTACACATAATTTATATATACACAAATAACTGTCCCTTAAGGTCTTATTTTCATTATCAAGTGGAAAATGCCCAAGTGAAGTACTCATAAAGCATAAGCAAAATGTTACTTGGCATCAGAAGGCGACATTCTAGAATATTTATGAATGGGCATTTAAACGCTTAGAGCAGTAGTACTGTCATGAATATCCATGACCAAGGAGAGACATGTAGCATTTCATGGATATCTGTGAATTTCAGAATGATGAATTTTACATCATATGTTCATAAAAATGCACAATGGCTCATGAAAAATTCATGAGTCACCACAGTTTCTTCTGAGAAACATTTAAAGCTTTCATGAAAATAATATTAACAATATATAAACTATGGGACTCAGTGCAACAATTGTTTTAAAATATAGAGACTTCTGTTTTTCCCTACGCATCACTAGAGGCTATTATATATCCAGTTCAATAGTTAAGGAGATTTACCATCTAACATTTTGTATGAAAATTCTTTGCCATGCTTATAATCTACAACAATCTTTTAAACATACTAAAAGTTTGCTGTCTTTTAATTCAGGGAAGTGTAAGGTGGACCAGAAGACACAGGGGAAAATTAACAACAAATTGCCTTATTACAAGCCAGATAAAATTTATTTAAGCCAGAATAATTTATATATTCTGTCCAAAGAAGAAAAACAAAAAAAGGTAGGCAATTTTTTGACAAGCAGGTCCCAAACAATGGCTAGTATTTGCTATCATTAGAAGCAGTCCTGTGGTGTTCTGGAGTCAGGTGTTGTGCTGATGAAGGTGGCACTGAAGCCACTGCATGCTTTCATGCCTCTTCTTAGAATAGACAGATTGACTTGACTAAGGGTAGGAGTCATTCATCTGGAAGGAGGCTCTGGCCTCCTCTGGCCAGAGGCGAACACTGAAATCTTCACTGAGTTTTATTTGCAGTGTGGTGATTAACCATGACCTGAGAGCGGTGGCACTTTGGAACTGGGCTTTGGAGGCAGAAATCTCAACCTGGATTTTGGCATATATTGAGGAGGGTTTCTTTGCCTCTTTTGGAATAACGGGTTTTTTTGTTTGTTTCTTCCTCCCGTTTTGAACAGAACTGACTAATGTGAAGACCTGTCATTGAGGAGATTGCAAACCAGTTCTTGGGCTCTACTCAGCTTCAAGAAAGGCCTCTTTTCTGCACCTGGGCCGGAACAATCCTCGCCATCAGTACAGACTGGGCAACGAGGTGTTGGAAAGCAGCCCTGAGGAA